>VNJU01007895.1:0-600000 GCA_008042675.1 Drosophila seguyi | reverse complement strand
TAGAGCAGGTAAAGCCCCTCCGAACCCACACACGGCAATCAATATAAACGCATTTTCATAATTAATCAATGCTGAATAATTTGTCAGACAGAGCCAGCTTATAATGGGAAACTCACCGAGAGGGGGGGTTTGGGTTGGAGTGTTTTTCTGGCCGAGCGGGGATTTTGGGTGGTGTTCACTGGTGTTTGGGTGGTGCTAATAAGCAAATCTCAGAGGTTTGTTTTGGCTTTTATCGGTCGCAGCGGCGGCTTTGTGGTAAATACACGAAATACTCGCCTCTATCTATCCATATTCCATACTCCAAATACCAATCCCGATCCCAATCCAACACACATGAATTGGCATGGCAGCGCGGCAGAGAGTCAAGCCAACTGTGAAAACCGCTTTTACACTCGTGACAGAAATAAGCGATAGTGATTTTGTATAAATAGAAGCGAGTCTGTGGTGTAAAAATAATACTTATGCTAACTTTAAACTTTAGATAAAAATAAAAATTTGTTTGCATAATAAAGTTTCCTTAAAAGGTCCTTACGTGGAAATGCCACTAACTGTATTATTAGGGCATTTGCTACTTTGGCAGCTTCTAAAAAGGCAAAATAAATATTTTATCAGAGGGAAAAGCGCGAAAGCTCAATCAAAATGAAATACTAACCACTTATTTACGGGGCGGCTGACTAGTGTAAGCGGGCCACTAATAATCCCATTAGCTTATTTGACTCTCAGTCGAGTTCTCGCATTACAAAAATGGCAAAAATAACAACAATGCCTGAAATTATGGCTTTAGGGTCTCCCCAGACCATTGAATCTGGAATCTGTCGAGTCCTGGCCTCCCTTTCTATACCAACCCACAATTCCAGTGGCTGCTGTGTGGGTGCGGGCCGCAGGACATGCTCTGCGTATTATGTGTATTTAAAGATCATTAGTGCGCAATTTATATGTAGATATTCCGGGATATACGGACAAGTGTGCTTCGATTACCACCAGTTGAACGGGCGGGCTAGAAGAGACAGAGAGTGAGCGAGGACCTTAATGCCAGCAGGCCCAACGTGTGGCGCATTGTTAGGAATGATTAAGAGGCATCGATGGCATCAGCGGCCAGGAGGTTGCCGAGGTTGAGGCGCTCGAGTGGGTTCCGGAGGTGGTTCAAAGGTGGCCGCCATTGTGGGCCGAGAGCTCAAGGCGGCGGTGGTGTCAAGGCCAAGCGTCAGGACATGTGGCATCCCCTGGGGTTCTTCCACCTTAATCGAAGCTAAGCCGGATGTGGGGCCAAATGGGAAAAAGAAGACTAAAATGGCGGAAAAATTGGAATTTTCTCTACCACGATGAATTGGCTTAAATCAAGGCTAGGAACCATTAATAATGGTAGTCCTTTATGGGCTGAAATCTTATTTAAAGAGTTACTGGGGGAAATTTAATATAAAGCAAGTGGCTTGGCTAAACATAATAATTTTTATTATCACCATAGTTTTAAAATCCCTCTTCGAGATATGCAAGCAAAATATTATAAATGATAAATTCGAGCTGAATTGATTAATCAATTTAAATCTTTCATATGACTTTTAAGAGATTTGAAGAGGTAACGTCTTATATTTCACCATTTCTGCTTATTTTTTTACGAGGTTAAGCATAAAATTAGTTTAATTTGTAATACATTAAGCTTACCTTAGTTTCTTTTGGTAAAAGAATGATTGTGTTTATGATTATTACCTGACACAATCTTTCAACATAAATTTATTCCAAACATTGGCAATTTCCCTGGGCTTTTTATAAAACATTTTCTCATCGATTTCCCCTCGATTTCCCCAAGCGCTCCAAAGTATGCAATGAAAAATGATTCGATTGGCAGTGCCAGAGAATTTAAACGAAAAATTCAACCTATCCCACCTGGCCCTCTCCATCCATCGGCCATATATCGTTGTCAATTTCGCCCGATTACAATCAAGATTCCATTAAACGTATAAGAGACTTGCGGCCCATCAACTGTCGCAGCGCTTTTGCATACATTTCCATAAAATAAAAATGCACGATCCCCGAACCTGAGCTGGTCCAGATAAAGCGAATTAAATGCAGGTCCCGGGCGGAAAGAGGTTTACGGATTAAATTAATGTGGGGAAACAATGTGCGAGTGGCGCGCCAGTTGTTGCCACTCGCTCTAATGAAGCAACATTTGCGCCGCACCCACACAGATGCTCGCCGGCTCCTCACACAGATACACGGGCACGCACACAGCCATCTGCATAGCGAGGCAAATAGCGAAAATTCCATGGAAGCTCTTGTGCGGCAGCAAAAAGAAACGCGGAGCCAGCCATAAATATTTTTCGAAATAAATTCTCGTTTACAAATTATGATTTTATGACTTTTTGATGGCCCGCCACAAAACCCACACTTACGCAATTCCCACACAAGCACTTGCACACACACACACTCACTCAGCAATACGCAGGGTAATATATTTCCGAGGAAGCGAGAGGCAGCGACTCGAAGGAAAAACGCTTTACGTATTTATAGCAATTTCACATTGGGCTGGTGCCGCTTCAGCTACAGCTTTATATATCGATACAAAGGACCTTCCTCCCATTTCTTTTTTTTGTTGTATTCTACCCATCACACAGTTTGCATTAAAAAATTGGCACAAAAAACAAAGAGCGAGAAAAATGCAGACAAAAAAGGTCGAAAAACCTTAAAGCGGCGCCAAAAAAAGTTATTACACAAAAGCGCGAAAAAAATTCTGTTCGAGTTGAATGCAACTTCCATGTGTATGAACAGTTGAGGGAGTGAGAATAGCAACTCAACGTTGGGAGAATATTAAAATTATAAAAGGAATCAAGGTATACTTTAGCAATATTTATTTAACGAGCCATTATTAATAATGTAATATTTTAACAGAATACGAATGAGTTTTACAAACGCAAAGATACATAATATTTATAAATTTTTGTCTGTATTACAAACCCTTTTGTTAAATTAAATAAAAATATTAGTTTTACCTCTCAATATAATATTTAACTGAACTACTTTTCTTAATACTTTCCTTAAAAATAGTTTAATTCAGCAAAACACAAATTTTGATATTAAAATGTTTCGCTAGAAGTTTAAGTTTAAGACTAGAAAAATCATTAAAAATTTAACTCATACATCGCAATTATAATTTCCAGTTCGCAGTGCTATTGTTCTAACCGGAAGTGTGCTCTGTGTTGCAGCAGCAGCTGCTGCCACTTCCCAGCATTTTGTGTGCCATTTTTTTGTGCGATTTTCGCGCTGCCTACTTTTGGGGCGCATAATTTATGACCGCCCGGCATTAAATTAGCCAAAGCGCAGCATGAAAAACGGCAGAAACGGCTGAAATGCTGGCGACAAGCGACGTCCGGCGCTTATTAGAAGATGACGGGGGGTGCAGGCAGGCAGGATGCGGACTCCGCAATTGCCAGGGTGTTTCAAGGGCGGGGAGGGGGCGTGACACACATCCGTACAAATAGTTGAAATCTCTTTGGGCCAAGACAGCGGGCAGCTACTAATATTTCACCCATATTTCATGGGGCGTTTTTCTGTTGATTCTGTGGGTTCGCTTTTTATGCAATATTTTCGCAGAGCTGCCACTCGCAATTTATCAAAAATGTATTTGCGATTTACCTATGTACACATGGCTTGTACGAGGTATGCAAATAGGTTGAGCAAAATGAAACACAATTGAAATTTTCGTAGCAATTTCAGTTGATTTAGCCTTGTTTTTGCAACTGCAATTCCAATGAACAATGAGGGAAATATACTTTAATTTATGTACTCTTGGAATTATTTAGGGAGTTTTATGGAATATTTTTAATACATTCTTTTGTTATTGTTTTAATATTGAATGGAGAGATTTTATTAAATTCAAGCAAAAGTAGAACCTGTATTGAAAATTTATGAATTGTTTAGTTTTAGTTTGTGTTTTACAAATTATTTATTACGCGCATTAAAAATTGTATTACATTACATAATGCCTTCAATCCTTTTAATTTCATTTCTAGCAGGGATCGATTTGTTATCTTTTTATTACATTACCCCAGACATGCACTTATTTGCCGTATATAAAATCCATTACTTATACCCATTTCCTTAATGCATTTCTTAAACTTTCCGGGACTCTGAGGACAGCCCTCGTTATTTATCCTTGAGTTTATGTGTGTTTGTGGGTGTGGGGTGTGTGTGGTGGCTGGTGTTTGTTTGGTTGTGTTTACTTACAATTATGAGCGTGTTGATGACAACATTGCCAGCGCCTTCGTCCTTGCCTTCGCCTTCATGCTTCGTCCTTGGTCCTTCGACTCAAGCAGTCACACACTTGGAAAAGTTTTATACACATTTTTGCCAAGTCTTCGGATGGGGCCTTGAGCTGCTGCGGCATTGCAATAATAATTACAAATGTTGCACAATAAATTGCAAAGTCAACAGACTTGCTGACGGCAGAGGCAACAGTGGCAACAGCAGCAACAGCGGCAACAGTGGCACAAGGATCTGGAGGAGCTGGAGCTGCGGCAAAATTACTTCCTGCTGAATCGTAGCGGAAATGTACATACAAATGGCACTCACACAGACGCCAGCGCAATCACAATCCCAGAAACAGGATGTGTCTGACTGGAGCAGTCCTTTTCCGGTTGAGAGCGTGAGCACGAAATCGAATTCGATGCTCGTCCTGCTCGCATCCTGCTCTCCCTGGCACAGCCTAAACTTCCCGATCTGTGGTCGTGTCACGCCGCCATCGCTGGCAGGACTCCGGCCCCTGGGAGAGTGGCAACTTGTCAAATAGAAAATCATAGAAAAAAGTCCCGCGGCGGCGACAAGATGCGTAATTGCAGAGCTCCGGGCGGGGAACTGTTGCACTGCAGCTGGCAAGGATGTGCCGGGGTATGTGCCTAGTGTGCGAGTGTGGAAGGATGTGGCCGGATATGGAAGGATGTGTGGCCCAAATGCCACGGCTTTTTGCATTCCCACTCCCATTGCCACATGGTGGCGGTGACTCCGGCCCCCCTCCTTCTGTCTTGTCGGAGAATGCAATAAATCCTGGACTGGCAAAACAATGACAAATGTCCTGGCTTCCGCTTTGCATATGTCTGTATGTCTGTGACAGTGTTTGTCCTCCGCATGCCGGACGTTTAATTTGATATCCGCTTATTGCCAACAACAACTCGTGTCATCCGCATGTCTCAGTTAAATAGAGATTCGATTGAGAGTCCAGGGCAAAATGTTTAAATTTCGATGCCTTCTTAATGCTTGCGGAAAATTACAAAGTACTTGAACAACTAAATTGAATTGGTTTCGTTGAAACGAACCATAAATAAATATCCCTACGCGTTGCGTATCTTTTTCCAATTAGTTGTACACAACTTCACATCCGTTTAACTGTCAAGTTCTTAATTATTGCTGGCATACAAATAAATTTAAAAGCCATAAATTATGCTAAGCTCAGATACCATATTTTAAAACCAGGTTTACATGCTGCTAAAGAGGAGAGATTGCATTGATTGTTTTAAATATATGTGTATATATTTTTTATAATTTGGAAAGGCCACCACCGCAAATCATTAATTTGTCATTCTACTTTATAAATATATTTTCAGCATTAAGAAACCTTTAAATTTTAAATGAATCCATATATCGATTACCGTTTCAGTACCCGCTGGCGGTTGACATGTAGAACCATATATCTTAACGTCCTGCGAACGAAGTGAGAGGCATCATGGTGGAATCCTCGAGCCTGGGGCGGACTCCGCCAGCGGCCCAGCAGCCCATTCCCCAGCAGCACTCGCCCTCGCCCTCGGGCATGCGGTGCGGCAACTTGGAGACAAGGGTGCGCGGCGCCTGGTATCGTGTCCTGGTCACGCTAGAGACGGACTTTCTGGCCGTCAGTCTGGACGAGTCCTGCGAGGCGGCACAGCAAACCAACGATGGACAATCTACCACGCTAAATGGAACCTTGGGGTGAGTCTTAATAGGAAATATATAAATTTTAAATTTTTAAACATAAAAATTTCTTCTCTAGGAGCAATCACAGCGGCGGAGGTGGTGGCGGCGCTGGCGGCGGCGGAGCTGGTGGATCCAGCCAGAACGGCACCCTGCCCAGCTCCGCCTCCCTGCAGGGCATGAATGTGCAGGACACCGAGCTGGATGGCACCGGGAGCAACGACAACAATGGGGACAACCGTGATCCCTGCCTGAACAACAACAACAATGCCGGCGACGGAGGCGGCATGGATATGTGCGACGTACCTGACCATGTGGCCAACCAGAAGCGGCACGTTCGTATCATCAAATCGGACAACAACGGCCTGGGCATCTCCATCAAGGGCGGTCGCGAGAACCGCATGCCCATCCTCATCTCGAAGATCTTCCGTGGCATGGCCGCCGACCAGGCCAAGGGTCTCTACGTGGGCGATGCCATACTCACGGTCAACGGGGAGGAGCTGCGCGACGCCACCCACGACGAGGCGGTCCGGGCTCTGAAGCGATCCGGTCGCGTCGTGGATCTGGAAGGTAAGTTCGATGATGCATTCGTTACTGGTTACCAAAGTGCCGCGGGGATGTCAAATTGCTATTTGCGTAAAGCATTTTGCACACACAAAGTGGACTAGGTGGAGTGCTGGGAAAAAGTGGACGAGGACTTAAAAAACGCGAGTCAAACTAACAAGTAAACTATGGCCACATGGCCAATAGTTGGGCACAGTGGAATGGATTGGCAAAAATATATGCAATTGTGTTGCAGTTTCTTTGTTGTTTAAAGGATTCTTCACTTAAATCAATTACTGAAGGAAGTATGAAGAAGAAGTATGAAGAATTGTATGAAATTCTCAATCCAATTGTTCAAAGCAAATATATTTGTTAAAAAATAACTCCTCAAAATAATAAATCAGAAACAACATGCAGCAATTTAAATAGAAGAGTTTTAATTGTAATCCCCAACTATGCAATGACGCAGTATCCATCTCGGAATACAGATTCCCCTTCGTAGCTAGTAGCAACCATAAAATACAAAAATGCTATCTGCCACTTGGTTTTTTGTGATAAATTGTGTCTTTGATTCTGTGCACCGTCCCTCCGCTCCCGCACCTATAACTGCACAGATAATCTTTTACAAACTTGTTCAACCGTGATTAATTGACTGACAGAGGGGATTCTTTTTTGTCCTCTCGCTGTGGCATCCGTCCCATGGTGGAGCAGTGGGGCTGCGGAGTATTGGAGTAGCGAGCTGGAAAGGCGGAACAGAGGGTTTTAGTGCAAATACATACGTGGGATTACTCAGCAAAACATGCGAGTTACTGCCACTGATGTTGCCACTGTTGCAGCTGGGTTCCCATGTAAATCCCCACCAGCATCCACTGGCCAAAGCGCCGCTTCCATCCGCCCTCCGTGTTGACTGTTAGCTGTTGACTGCCGTTAGTTGCGCTGGTTTGTTGGCTGGTTGGTTGGTTTGTTGGCTGGCTGGTTGGCTGTTTGGCTGGCTGGCTCGTTCGTTGCCTGGCTTGTTTGCCCCGGCTTGGCAATGAGTAATGAGAAAAGTTTTCTTTCCATTTGATCAAATGGCCCAAAAATACATAGTCGCCTGTTGCGGGTGGCACTGCCACTCCTGTCGAGTGGCGAAAAGCGAAAATGTTTCAGGTTGTGTAAGGTTGGGATGATGGGATGTCAGGATGCTAGGGATGCTGGTGATGCCGGGGAAGCTGGGGATGCTGGGGATGCTGTGAATGCCGGAATCGGATGCTACGCACTGCATCCTCAACTGCCTGTCTGAGTGGCTGACAAGCAGAAGTGGGAAGACATAAATAAGGCAAGGGTTACAGGTGATGAAAGCGGTGAGGAACAAATAGAAAAGAAAAATAATTATCAACGTTTGCCAAACAATCTTAAGGGTTCTCCTAGGAGAAAGTCATTTTAGATTTTTATGGATGATGAATGAATAATTAATTGATTCTATGTTTAAAAAGAGTTATCTGGTGTCTGCTTTGATAAAGGTTACCCTGAACTCTTACAATTTCATCTTAACTCTAGGGGATACACACTTCTATTTCTTCCATTTCACTTAAATCGCACTCTTGAACGCTTCACCGATTGCCCAATATCTGCATGGACACGCTGCATAAGCAAATATTCCCCAATCAAGCATTTAAAAACGCCTTTGCATTTTCCACAGACCTGATATAATAACAACCCACACAAGTACATAATCACACCAGGACACATCATCATCGTAACCATAATCAGGGACACACAGGACACACAGGACAATGCCTAATCAAAGCGCTCTGGCAAAGTTCGAGCATCGTTTCCGGTTCATCTCCATTCAGAGTTCAGTTCGGTTCGGTTCAGTTCCATTGCTGTTTTGCTTTGCTCTGCACTGCCTCGCACAAAACACAATAAACAATAGTAAGCATCAATTAGGCGATGTATGGGATGTCCTTGCACACATACAGACACACAAGAGGGGGCATTATACACATGTGGGCTTGGTGTGTCTGTGTGTGCATCCTGTGGGCGTGACCCAATCACAAGCCAAACCATTTGGCATAAACAATGCAATGAACCGTGCACGACAATTTTGCTGAAACAACTTCCTCGGCGAGATGAAGGATATTGGGGCAAGAGACTGGGCATCAGGATGAGGCGGGACTTCCCCCCTCTGACACAGCCAATTCCATTTCCTTGACACACACATTTCCTGGGCACCAGCTGCTGCTGCTGCTGCTGCTCCTCCAGCTAAACAAACAGTTCAATTATTGCCTTTATGTTAGGTAATATCTGAAGGGTCCAGCAGTGATCTCTCCGTTGGAGTTCAGGAATTGTCTAAGCTGTTACCGTTTTGTCAACTTAAGGAGGACAAGGGGAAGTTAATACTTTAAAGACTTTCTAAATAAGTTGAAGCTTTTAACACAAATGCCTGTTCCTCCTTTGTAATTTGAAATTTGTTCCTCCTTTAATAGCTTGCTTCTGTTATTTTATATCATTGGAAGTTTTTAATAGTATGTATTGAATCCTTAAATATTAGTCAAGACTCCAAGAATTCATAAGTAACCCAGAAAATTAAGAAATACTAAAAAATACATAGGAAATCTACCCAAAAGTGTTGTAGATTTCAAATAAAACGCAGCACTACGTTCATTTCATGTAGTTACGTATATTTTGTTTCGCTTTATCCTCCGTTTTCCCGTTTTTAAAACACCAGAGGAATCCCCTAGATCCTTCTCAGGCGCTCACTCCTCAGCCGTCGACGTGGCTGCTCCACGGCCAACACAAGGCGTCCAAACTGCGCTCCTCGGGCTCCCAAAGGCAAGAGGATTAGGCGGCCACTGGCCAGTTCGTTGGTCAGGGCCTCCTCCGCTGCTGCCTCCTCGACCAGCTCCACCTGGGACTCCTCCAGATCCAGCTCGTTCTCGGGCTCGGCCAGCTCGGGCACTCCATAGGTGGCAGCAGGTGGTCCGTAGGTTCCCGCCGGGGTAACGGCCTTGACCTCCGCCTCCGGAATCAGCTCCTGCTCGGTCTGCAGGGCAGGGAGATCAGCAACAGGCTGCTGGCCGTCAGCAGCAACAGCACCATCGGCGGCAAAGTCCTCGACAGCCTCGAGCGTGGGTGGCTGAAAGTCACGGGCCGGCTCCTGGGCCACCACCACCACGGTGTCGGGCTCCAGGGGATCCTGGTCTCCGGGGGCGCCGTAAGTGTTGGCGGGTGTGCGGATGGCCACCTCCAAATCCGCTTCAGTCTCCGCTTCCGCTGCCACTTCCGTTTCCGGCTGCAGCTGCTCCGTGGTGCTCAGGGGTTCGGTGTTCTCCAGGGTCTCCACATCACTGGGAATGGTCGGGGTGGTGGTGGCCAGGGGCTCGGCCTCCAGCTTGGGCTGCACCTCACCGGGCAGGTTGAAGGGAATCCTGGGACGGAAGCCGGCGGCCGGATACGGGGTGGATGAGTACTCCACCTGGCGCTGGCTCTTCGCCCGGTTGCGCTGCGGCATCGCCGAAATGGCGGAGATGGCCAGCAGACCGAGGGCTAGGATCAGGATGGGTTGGTTCCGCTTCATCATATTGAGTACCGGACGACGAGGAGTGCTAACGGTTTGTGCCCGGCTGCTGTGGGTGCCTCGCTATTTATGCGGCGACAGCGATTCCCGCCGATCAGAATTCAGTAACGGTCGCAAGGTTGTGTTATGATAACTCGCCCCCCGATCCCAGATGCACGGTGCACAGTGCGAATCCGAATGTATGACTATTTTTGCGCATTTAAAAACGTATCGTGGCCCATCAACGCAGCCATCAAGCTCAATGTTAATGTCGCTTTAATATCAACAACCTGCCTGGCTGACTGTCCCGGCCTGCCGCCCCCCGAAACTTCAGTTCCATCTCGGGCTTAGCCCTCCAAGACTCACGTCATCGTTGTCAACGTGCCTCGCATGCCACGCAGCTCGGAGCTGTGCGGAGCTGTGGAGCTGCGGAGTCTCTGACTCGCATTTAATTTCGGCCCGGCACATGTCCCTGTCCATGTGGGAGCTGCTGCTGACGGAGCTTGATCCATTTCGCTGCCTTTTCTGGGCCAAGAAATATAATATTGGAAGCCAATTATGGTGGCTAAACTATTTTCGGGGAATATTCGAGCAGTGGTACGAATTTCTTGTACACTGCCAGCGAATTATAGGAAATTAAATTAGGAAGTTTTGAACTGAAAATGTAAGGACTTGAAAATTAGTTGTAGGGCAATTGCTTTGAAATAATAAACAGCTTAAAATGTTGACCATTCTTTTGATGTATTTTACAAGAAATTAGGAAAGCAGTGAAGAGTTTCTTACAAAAAACATTCAAATGAAGTTAGCAAATCCCATCTATACTTAAAATTTCTATTTAATACATATCAAATCCACTTTAGTTGCAAACATCCTGCCGTTAATCAACCACAATTGCCCATATCTTAAGAAGGGCTCCTTTCTCATTAGGAAAATTACGCATATTTATGGTAGCCGCATTCCTCTCTGGAGACGGCGAGTATTAACAGCCAAGCCAATCAATTAACCGAGTTACTCCGCTGCGTAAGTGAGCCATCATCGTTGCTCGCTTTGTTGAGTTGAGTTAAGTTGAGTGAGCATTTGGATTTTCGGCTTATGGTTTGCGGTCGTTTTCATAATTTCAACCGGTGTGTTCATTAAATTAAAGTGGCCCAGATCTATAAGCACGCAAAGTGGCGCAAATGTAATCACAATTTCAAAAGCCTTTGGCCATGAATGGGCGACGACATGCTTAACAGCCCAGGACTCTCTCTCTCTCCGCCCTGCCCGCAACACCCTTTATGCCCAGTGACTTCCCGGGCCCGCTCTTGATTCGAACTTCAATTTACAAGTTGGCCAAGTTGTTTGCCAAGCTCCGCTGGCCGCTGCCTCTGCCTCTGCTGTGCGCACAACTTTGGCCCAAAGTATTTGCGCCCAGGCAGCCGTCTCATTGTAATTTAAATAAGCCAGGAGGCAGGGGGCTTGGAATCGGAATGGGATTCCCGGGAACTGGATTCCAACTCCGACTGCCAAATGTCAGCGACAGATTCCGCAGATGGCGACGGAGGCGACGACAGTTGGCTTTGCTCGCCGCCTCCCAGAAGTCCATTAGCAATGGTTTTTACAGCTTGGCACACATTTGTGAACGAAGTGCACTCAAAGAAAATTCTAGTACTTATTTTATAAAGAAATATTTATGATGAGTTTGTATATTAAATAAGTTAGCCTTAAGCAAAGGCAAACCTTTCTCAAGACAATCAAGTGTCTTCTTTTCTGTTAGATTTTTCCAACAAAAGCAACTTTTTTTGTATTTTCCTATTTCTAAGTTATTAAACTTAATTGTTTCCAGTGAATAGGGCCACCAGCTCACCCCGGTTAGCCAGTGGAACCACCCCAGTGGCCCCTACTTAGGTAACCTGCTCACCACTTCCTCCCCAGGAGCGCGTGAGATTTTACTCGGAAAAGTTTTGCGCAAAGTTTGTTTTAACGCACGATTTGCCGAATTCCGAATGCCGCCTGCTGTTGATATCATATTCCGACCGACCAGCCACGCCCACTATACTCCGGCTTGCCCCTTTGATTTATGCTTTTCGGGGGGGTTGGCACGGGAGTGCGAGTAACATTGCCGGATTTGCAGGATTTCCTTTTGTCGGCAAAGGTGTAAAAAAGTTGTTTTTTTCCCTTTGGCCCGACTGTAAATTAAGTGGGGTAATGTGGGCAGAGCCAGGGCCAAATGAATGCGTTTTGAGTAATAATATTATCGTAAAGATCGCCTAGTAGGAGGAGGGAGACCAGAGAAAAATAAAATTAAATTACATTCTGTAACGTGGCCTAAGAGCTAAGGAAAAGGCGTTCATTAAACTGAGGGAAGATTTTAGGGCTTCCACTACATTTAGCTTAAATTTAGATTAGTCTTTAAGTTCTAAGTAACAATTTTGGATGTTTTAAAATGACTTGTTACAATTTATTTCAATTATTAGAGGGAGTTATTTTAAAGAATTTTCTTATTAATGCTCTAGGTTGAGATCTAGCTTACTGGTATCTTAAGCCATACGATAAATACTTATTATTAGGAATCTTTCGCCTCTAAACTATTTGTAATCATAAATAATAAACTAAAACCAAGCAGAGTTTAAGTAAACCCTTCTACAGAATAACCCTAAATTTAGTGAACTTTTCAAAGAGCCTTAAAAAATTATTTAAAAGCTTCTATTAAATTGCTTTCTGCACCAATTTCGACCTGTATTTATTTAGCCCACATGTTGTAAGCACTATGCAAATCCTTGAGTTTAATCTTCAGTGGAATGTTTGTAATACCATATTTATTTGAAAAATGCCAGAGCGCAAAATATTCATACTTAAGCAGCTAACAATTGTGGCCTGTGGTGCTTTTTAGCTAACTTTTCCATAACTTGTTTATTTTTCCAGGATTGTTTTTTAGCACACAAACACGGACACACACACAGATATACAAACACTGTGAACTGGGCAACTTTATTTACACTTAAATGCAAAAATTTGCACAACTTATTACAGTTGTTATTGTTGTTTTTGCTGTTGCATCTAAACTTTTGCCGCTGCTGCCAGTTGCGTTTTCTCGTTTGTCGTTTTGGATTTTTGTTTGCTCGACAGTCCACTCCGAAATCTACCACCGCCCACTTTATGGTTATACCGGCCGGATTTTTGATACCCTTTTGAAAGGGTATATACCTCTTTTTTTGTGGGATATAACAATGGATAGAATTTGACTACTTTCCCTCCATTACCCAGTCAATAAATATTATTTGCAACGCATTGCGATGCTTAGGTATTCTTTACCCAAAATAATAGAAGCACAACAAAGCACCTGTACAAATACTTAAATAAATTACATATAACATAAATATTTTTATATCTGCACGTGGTATCCTGTTCTTCGAATATCATTGTCCTTCCAGCTCTTTCACAAGCTTCATCACACTTTGCGCCTGCCGCTATGCAACAATTTTTTATTTTCCCGCTTGTTTGTCGTCGTCGGTTGCATATTTGTGAATGCAAATGTTAGCTCAGCTCCAGGAGAACGACGGCTTGGGCACTTGGGGGGAGAGTTGGAGGGTCGTGGCGGCTTCCTCTTAACCCTTTAGTGCACGTAAATGCCAAGCAATTAGCAACTGGGCCGGGCTGCGTGGGTGTGTGCGACATATAACCCATACGCCGTGTGGCCGTTCGCTCTAATTAGTTGAGCTAAACACACGAATTGAGTTGGACAAACCGCCGCGAACTGTCGGCGGCCGATGGCATTAAGTGTGAAAATTGAATTTCCAAATCACTCGAATGCCAAACGACGCCGACATCAGCAGCAACAGCAACAACAATAATGATAAGAGGAACAACAACGAGAACGACAACGGCAAACGGAAATTGTGCAAATGTTGTGGGCGGAATTCCGAGCAGGGCCAATGGGTTGGGCTCTGGCTTCTGGCTTCTGGGGTTCACCACTTAGATGTACGACTCTAAGTGGGGAGACTTCGAGAGCTTTCCCCCGCCCCAGGCACCTGGCATCGCCATCACCATTTGCATAGGAGTTGCACAGTGGTGATCCAGTTCCGCCATGCTAATGTCATTATAAATGAATCACATTGCGAACTCAGCGAGATGTTTACAAATTGAAGTTAAAGGAAAAAAAAGCCAGAGAATGATTAGATTAGCTTAGGAAATGTGGGTGTGTTACGACTCTTGATTTTCATTAAAACAAAAAGGAACAGGTTTCTAGAGTGAGCTTATTTTGAATTAATGTATATATTTAAGATTTTTTTGTCAAATGATTAAATCTTAAGTTGTGAGATAGAATTTTGCAATTGTTAAGTCTTTTTAAACCTTATTTAGTTTTCAAGTAGAGGAACTTTAATAATTCCCTGAGATTCTCTTGAAAATAGTTGTATTTTATAAATATTTTGGCATTTAAGAGTTACAAGTATTATGGAATTAAAATTTTTTTAAAGAAATTCCATATTTTATTAAAAAGCATATAGATACTTAAAAACAAAAATTATTTATACGAAACATTTACTTACTAGGTTTCTAGATATTTAAATTTAAATTTTATAAAAGTGTTCTAAGATCTTACAAATGTTTAAATCACATTCTCTTCAATCATTCCACTGTGCCCAAGAGCCTGTCGCTAGCCGGGTTCTTTGGGTGTGCAAATCGAATAAAAATGGAGCGGAAACTCTAATGAATTTATGCCGCAGCCTTTGCCAAGACTTCCACAACAAGAACTCCAGACAGCCACATCGGCCATGTCGATGGAGTCTCTCCTCCGGCGCCCGGACTGATTGCTGGGTGTGCAAGTGTTTTGCTGATGATACCAACACACACACACACACACATTCCGGGCTGCATCCATATTCATGCGAAGCTATACCATTTGATTTGCATCGATGTTTATACTGAAATCCCTGGTGGCTTTTGTCCTTTCTCTATTTTTTGTGTGCAGTTAAATTCCTGCGAGAAGTGACGCCCTACTTTCGGAAGGCGAGCATCATCTCGGAGGTGGGCTGGGAGCTCCAGCGGGCCTTCCTCTGTCCGCTGGGGCCGGGCGTTCCCACCTCACCGCCTGCCCCCAAGACGACACCCCGGGCGGATACGCGATATATACCGCTGCAGCTAACGCATCTGGCCAGAAATCTCAAGTACATCGACCCGGGTAAGTTTCGCACCCCTCAGCTAAGATGCTCTGAATATAATATCTGGAAAATAATGCATACATATTTATATTCTCCTATTTTCCCCCATAGAAAACCGCTGCTTCGAGCTGCACTCGCCGGACGGCGTGCACTCGTGCATCCTGCGGGCGTCGGACTCCGCGGAGGCCCTCGTCTGGTTCAATGCGCTCCACTCGGCCATGGGCAGCAGCACGCAGCGGGCTCTGGCCGAGGCCAATCGGGCTCTGACCAACCTCATTGGCGAACTGAAGCACATCGGCTGGCTGAGCAAGCGGATGAGCGGTGGCGGTGGCGGCGGAGGAGGCGGCAGCTCGGGGAGCGCCGGCGGCGGAGCGGCCAGTGGGGGCAGTGGCACCTCAAACAGCGGCGTGGCCGGCGAGCTGGTAAGTGTAAGTTGACCCCAAATCCAAAGGAGCAATAGAAAAGCCATTAGGCAAAGAAATTGAGGGATATATTGATGAAATATATAATGGTTCGATTTTGCACTTTACATATTTTATCTTATTTAATCTTCCCTCATGCAGCCCAGCGGTCGGTCCAGTTCGGAGAGCTCCGATGAGAGCGACAAGTGGCTGCCCATCTTTGTGGCGGTGACGGAGCGCGAGTTCCGGATATACGAGAGCGCACCCTGGTCGGTGGAGGCCTGGAGTCGTCCGCTGGAGATCTATGCCCTGGCCACGACACGTCTCGCCGGAGCCGGCAACAACTCCTCCCTGAATGTGAGTGGCATAACTAGACCCGAAATATATATTTATTGTACGACTTGTTGTATCCCTTGGCAGGGCCAGCAGACCACGGTGTTCTGCGTCCGCTGCGGCACCGCCCGCGGCGTGCTCGTCTACTGGCTGCGCTCGGAGACGCACCGCGACATGGCCGCCTGGGCCCGGGCCCTCGTCCAGGGCTCCCACCAGGCGGTCAACTACCAGAGGGAGTTCTCCTTCCGCTGCCTGTTCCAGGGCCGGCAGTGTCAATTGGTTGTGCACATAAATCGTGGCTTCTTCCTCTACGATTGCGGAGGATTCGCCCCAACAACGCCAACGGCGGCGGTGGCCACCACCAAGACGCAACTCTGGCAGTTTGCCTTTGACAAGCTGAAGGGCTCGGCGGACGACGGTAACAGGATGTTGTATCTGGACTTTGGCGAGGACGGAGAGATTGTGAGTGCTAAACAGAATATATTCTTGAATTAAATCATAATCAATAATAATTTTCGATGCAGGAACTGGACATGGAGTGCTGTCCCAAGCCGGTGGTCTTTGTGGTGCACAATTGCCTGTCGGCCAAAGTTCATAATATTGCCTAGAACGAGGTTCAAGTCGAGGAGACTATTCGATAATTGTATATGTTTTGCCAGTAGTGGATCTATCTTATTATTATTGGTATTCTTTGACAGAGTAAAAGTATTAGTTATCATTTAACCCTGTTGATTTTAGCTACCAAACTTTGTACAAGTTCTACCATATATTTCGATATGTGCAATAATTAGTTTATCTTGTCAATTAGCTAAGATTGAATTCGAAAAGTCTTGCAAATAATATTATTTAACATTTCCCGGCTAAGCCTAAAAGCAGGCAACCGATCGATTCGAATCATTTCATTTTACCTTCTACGAATATAATCCGAAAATAGAAACATTTCTAGAGATACATATTATTCCTATCGAGATACGACTTAGTTAATTTAGCAAAGAGGGTTAGATAGTGGTAGATGAGTGAGCATTTCGTGCTTCCTTATGGCTATGGAAATGGATAAAAGTAAAAACAAAGTAGATTTTGGAAAAAAAAAGAAGCACAAACCAAAAATCGGACAAGAGAAAGAACTTTATTTATATTGTAAGTAGACGTAAATTCCCTTTTTTACGTGTGTCTTTCACACAGGATATATCATATACCATCTCAAGTGAAAGCGGCGGAAACGAACTCTAATTCTATGAACTCTACAACATTTGCATAAACGTTGAACAATAATTATCGTAATTGTACTTAACTAATTGTATCTTGTATCTTGTATCTAAACGAAGCACACATATCTCGGAGCCCACACCTCAGTGGCACCGATATCGATCGTGGACTAGCCTCCCAACTAAACTAAACTATATATAAAACGATAGAGTTATCAAAACGAATACGAGTACATATATGTATATCCAGGCCAGTTCGCAATTTCCCCCCAACTCTTCATGTACAAGCCATCGATCATATGCAATTATTATACATTTATATCTACATATAACGTGACGCATATTCATTTTATGAAATTAGAAATTTCGTTATAGACAAAAAGAAGCGAAACGAAACGAATCGAAGAAGAACAACATAAGTAATAAATGAAAAGACAGAAATCAATAAGAAAATGACAAAAAATAAGACGTACAATATTTTTAACGTAAGTAGTGTTGAATCTTCGATAATAAACTTATATATAAATACAATACCATCAAAATCAAAGTATGCTGTATTTATTTTTATTCTTTTTAAAGGTAAGAAAACTGCTGGAAATATATATATTTATGCCCCAAAAAAATGATTACAGTTGCCTTTCCCATTTAACCCTTTATCTGAAATTTAAGCAACCCAAAAAGATATGAGAATACTTAAAGGAACTGAAGAATGTTGTTGTGTTGACTTTTCCAGGCCCACAAGAGGCCACAGGAATCCAATTAAACCACGCACAAGTGCAATTTCTTCGAGTTGACCCTTCAACCGCCGATGTGCATTTTATGCCTGCAAAAATTGTTGCCTCTGGGTCAGCAGGCAATCAACGAACTTTTGTCTGGGCCACCAGCAGCCTGTTGCTATTATTGTTGCCCCCAAGACACATTTATTTCCTGCGAGTGTCAGTGTGTTTGTATGAATTTATTTTCAATTTTATCATTTCCCATTTAAGACGAAAACAAAGTCACCCGAAGAACGTGACCAGCATGTCCAACAGCTGGCACGGTCAAGCCACTAACTTTGCTCATCACAAAGTTAAACCGACAAAACTACACAGGCTATACGCACAGAGGCATATTCCACACATATATTATACAGTTGGGGTCACAAAAATAGGGGATCTGGATTATATACCAGACTACGAATATTTTAAAATTTATTATAAAAAATTATCTATACATTTTTAAGCCTTAAAAGAACCCTAACGATTTATAAAGATATTATTTTTGTTTTGATTCTTTGCTTGTTTCAAATATGATAAATTATTAAATTAATCTTATTATTATTTAAACATAGTGTTACTAATATTTTAACCCAGACCGTAGGCCGAGTATGTGGCGGAGGTGAAGACGAAAATGTAAAGTGACTTTTTGGGGTTGGCACTCTGGCCATCGTTGCGGTCAATGGGGGCTGGCCGTGTGGAGCTTAAGGTGTAACGACCCAGGCCTTTCTGGCCTCCTTCAATGCCGCCACACACTCACAGCCACACTCAACACCCACACAAACACACAACACCCTCCCACAGACACAGGCACAGACACAGCCAAGCAGAGAGAGAGGAAGAGAAACTTTGGGGGAATTACATTTCCGGTTTGGTCTGTTTGCGGAAGTTTCGCGTCAAATTAAATGCTCAGGGCTAAAATTATGACAGCTCCCGAATCGGACTCGGAATCGGAATGGGAATGGGAATGGGAGTGAGAACGGGGGAGAACCTACGTACCTTCTCGTATAAATACGCCCCGTCTGGAATTGATTGCCATCAAATCGTCAGCAAATTGTCCAGCGAACATGTTAAAGGGACTCGTACTCGTGCTCTGCCTTTATGCGGTCCAGGCCGCCGTTATCCGTGACGAGGGGAATCCGGGTCCAGATCCCCTTCTGCCAGAAGCCACCACCGCTGCGGTTATCCTGGATCAGCAGGAGGAGGGCGTCACCACCACCGAGGAGTCGACCACTTTGGCCGCCCCCGCTCCCGCTCTGAGCCGCGACGAGGAGGCCAGCATACTGATTGATCCCGCCCCGGGAACCTTGCAGGAGGATGCACCCCAGAAGTCCGGCAAGCTGCTGCTGCTAAGCACGCCGCCCAAGAGGCACCACGAAATTGAGCGGGAGCTGGAGGAACAGGACGAGGATGAGGACAAAGCGGGCGCTGAGCCAACCACAACTGAGCAGCCCAAGGATAATGAGCAGGAGCAACAGAAGCAGGAAAAGGTGCAGGAGGAGGAAAAGGAGGAGGAGAAGAAAAAAGAGGGAGAGGAGGTTAGTGCAGCCACAGAAAGCAGCACCACTCCGGCCACAACCAGGCTATTTGCCATCGATGCCACTCCAGCGGAAAAGGACTCTCCGCCAGCGAACGTCGCCATATCCCTCTCCCAGGACAATGCCACCATCTCGATTGCCGAGCAGCCGCAGGTGCCCGGCGACAATAATGCCGCCGTGGAGCTGGCCCTCGTAGAGCCGGAGGCTGAGTACGTCCTGCTGGATGACGGCGAGGTTCATGACGACCTGGACCTGCAGCTGGGTAGCTTCACGCACATCGGCAGCGATGTCCGCTTGCAGCCGGTGGTTCACTCCGTGGAAATCGTGCCCACCAGCCTCGATGATCCTTTGATTGTCAATTACGTGCACAATTTGCGATGACTCGGCCCAGAAAGGGATGTAGACGTGGACGTGGTCGGGTGAATCAATTAACCCGACGCGATTGTCCCACGGACTCTGTTAAAGTTTATTTTCCACTCTCGTTAATGTCCTTTGTTGCTTCTTGAGTACGAATACTTTTGAAATGGCTTTTTAAGAAGCCATTTTTTACGAACCAAATAAATGCTGCAAAATATTTTATAAACGAAGAAAATGAGAGAATATTAATTTATTTAAAATTATTTAGCTGTTTACTATTATATTTTATTAATTTCAGTATGTAATACTTTATTGCCTCCATATTTTTGTTTCAAAAGAAGTAGTTGAGGAGTTTAAGATATATTAATTATCAAGTAATTTACCTTATTTTATTCCTTTGATTAGCTTACATAAATAATATAAATCCTTACAAAGAAAAATATATAAATAAGCTAACAAATTAAGGAAGCAATTTAATAGTATTTACCTATCCTATAAAACCTAGGGAGCTTCAATTGCATACCTCAATGTTCTGTAAAATTGGTTTAGACAGCAGCAAATCGGTTCATAAATAAGGCACTTTGTATGAACGTTTATGGATGCTGTCTCTGCATTTGAATGCCCCTCTGAACCCACGAAATTCTCATATAAAATATTCAGAAATATTGCCATAAATGTCTGCCACGAGAACGAGAACTGCACTCCGCACCCGCTCAACAAGTACTTCTCGTTGAAACTCAGGTTCAATGGTCTCCGGCGGATCCGCATCTACATCTATATATCCACATCCGTCGCTCCCTAACACCCTATATCCTCATCCCTACGCCACCGACAAAGAAAGCACTCGCACTCGCGCTTGCACTCGCATACTCGTTATTCAATTTGAATCCGCCAGGATGAGAGGGTGACAGGAGCAGGCAGCAATGGAGACATGGCAGCTTTAGCTCCAAAGTCGCCTCACGCCCTTCCGCATGCCACGCACGTCCCACGGTTAAAACTTTGCACATCCGCACGTCAAATATAATACGGATGCCGGGAAGTTGGACTCGAACTCTAGCTCGAGCTCGAACTCCACTCCCCGAAAGCTTCACAGTCGCAATTCGATAGAAAAGTGTTTGTTGCTCCGCCTCCTCCGAAAACAACAAGACCAACATTTAACAAAACATTCAATGACGTTAGACAAACAAAGTTTGAGACGTGCCAGAACTTCCGGTCGATGGAAATGATAAGACTGATGACGTTATAATTTGTATACCTATACAAACTTTCCCAGAATCAATTTCGAGTATGTACCAGGAGCAGAATTAAGAGGGGGATTTCCCTTTTAACAATAAATATGGGAGGATGTCTATTATAAATTTATTAAGTTCGTTTCCGTATTATTTCTTGAAAACCCTCCCTATCCTTCCTTTATATTTTAAACTACAATTAAGTTTTAACTTTAAGGTAAATAACAATCGAAAACATTTATTTTCTCACATAAAAAGCAAATATAAATACTGAACTGTTAACAGGACTTAAATAACACAATTCCCTCGTATATCCTCACCAGCGCTGCTCCACATGCGTGGTGTACACGAATCCCCTTTGTCTTGGAGCCTGCACCAGAGGCTGAGAACGCAGAGGAATGGCCACCGGAATGGTGGATGGAGCTCTGGCCACCACGACGGCAGGGCCCAGATTGGCAGTAAACACCACACTCTCCGCGTCGGGTTCATCCTTAGATCCTGGCTGAGGCGTGGGCTTCAGGGGATCGGTGCTGACACCGCACACGGGATGATCCGCATTGCTCTCAGTAGAGTTGTTCGTCGGGGAATTGGAGATCTGCTGCTGCTGCTCTGGATCCTGCTCAGTGGGCAGTCGGAAAGCTCGACTTGGACGATAGCCGGCAGGGGGATAGGGAGCCTTCTCAAAGGCACGTCCCGAACGGAGCTCAAAAGCCGGTGGAGGAACTGTGGTGGTGATGGCAGCGTCCAGGGAATCCCAGTTGGTGGTGGTGCTCAAGTCCGAGTCGGTGGTGCTGGTGGAGAGATCATCCGCTGGCAGTTCCGTGGTGGTGGTAACCTGATCGGAGCCTAGGCCTGAGCCCTCGGCGGGCACTTCCTGCACCTCAACTTCAACCTCGCCCGGCAGCCAGAAGGACCGACCTTGTGGACGGTAACCCGCAGCGGGATAGGGAGCCGCCTTGACCTCCACAGCCTGATCCTCTTGGACGCTGACCGCATAACGATTAATCCTGATCTGGCGAGCCTCACATGCCCACAGGCAAAGGATAACTGGTGCGAGCCACTTCATTTTGAAATCTCGATCTCGGCCCGGACTTAGACCCAACTGATTCCAGCTGCCAATGGAGCCGGGCTTTTATACAACGTTCTCGAAGAAACGAGTGTCGTCCCGGGGGGAAATATAGACATGGAGCTTCTATATCGACATCGATTAGGCGCACACTTAATGATTTATTTTGCATTGTTTTTCGTTTGCTTCTGGTCTCCGCCACGTCCGCCGGCGACTCATCCGCCACATCCCTCACACTACTGTGGCTGCCCAACCGCCCAAGTGTCCGGTGTCCGGTGTCCACGTCCACGTCCGATTCGCCATGTTCTATGAAAATTAAATGCGTTTCCTACGTGAGACGCAATCCAATATGCGACCAATTGAAAGCGAAATCGACAACGAAGACAACAGCGACGGCGACAACTGTTGTTGTCAATTGCATTATGCTGGAATTGTCAGCTTTGAGCGTTAGAATTTTTGATTAAACGCTTATAATCGATATTTATGCGATCAACGATTTGTCGTTGAGGTGAGCCCCAAGGTCGGAACAAGTGACTGGGCCTACTCCACCCCCAACGACTGCCTCATGTCACGTCCTGTCCTCTCATTAAGTGCTCTGAACAGACGATGATATAATATCATTTATTATCAGATGACAGGTGACGGTTAAGTCGGGGAGGTGCTAACAAGATTTATATAGAACCTTTAAGAGTTCTTTAGGTTGAAAGAAACTCGTGATACTAAAGCCAAAGTTTACAAGATATATTCCCAACTCTCTTGGCACAACACTCCTTAATTTATATTTAAATAATTTCAAACTTAATATACTATATACAAAATAAACCCCTTTAAAGTTCAATAAAATAAAACTTACACACTCCTGAAACGCCACCTCCAGAGTCAAATGGATTTTCCCCAATCCCACATGGATATCCTTAAACTTCACCAAGTATTTATGGGGCAGCCATTAATTCCAGCTCCTCCTGCCACTTTAAGAGCATTTTAATGTTGATCGATTGGCCGAACCGAGGTGGAACACACGCTCCGATTTTGGACTGATTAATGGCGGAACTATAAATATTGGCCCGTCCAGACCTCGGACCTCTGCATCTGCTACTTCTTTCTGGTCACGTCGTGGCCGCATAAAGACGCCGCAGACACCGCCGATCATGGAGACTATGGCCTATGGATTATAGAATATAGTGGTGTGCCGACGTCAGAGCGTAGGTCCAAAAAAGGATGCCGATGCCTATGCTGCTGGGTCCATGCGCCGCACACTAAACAGCTGCCGGCCCAAGTCCTACCTATAAAAGCACACCGGGAAGTCCACCGAGTCATCAGTCGCTGGTTCAGTCTATCCCGAGCGAGACACATCCCACAATGGCCAAGTTCCAAGCAGTCCTCCTGGTGGCAGCCCTCAGCCTGTTGGCCGTTTCCGAAGCCCAGCAACAGCCCCGCCAGCGGTACTCGCAGCGTCTGAGCCGCGGACGTTCGAGGTATTCCGCTCGCCAGGAAGTGGCGCCAGCTCCAGCGGACGGCGGCGATGTGGATGCCGTGACGCCCTACCCCTCGGCGGATGAACTGAAACCGGAAGTGCCGTTCAATGAGGCAGCTCCCTCGGCCGCTGATCCCACACCGGATGCCGTCTACGGTCCCCCGGATGCTGCTCCCAATGCCGTTCCCGATGAGGTGTACGGTCCTCCGGATGTGACTGGAAACGATCTGCCAGCCGCCGCTGATATTCCTGCAGAGCAGCAGGCCCGCCTGGTGGCCGCCAGGAGAGCGGCTAACTACAGGAGGAACGCCCAGCAAGTGGCCTATCGTCGTCCGGTCTCCGCTGCAGCTCGTCCGGCCAAATTGAGTGCTGCCCGTCCCAGCGTGCGACGTTTCTAGATGGAATTAAATCCATTTGCATGCTCTGAGGTAAGTCATATGGTTATAGGAAATGCATAACCAAGGTTTAAGTTATTTAAATGTTTAGAAAATAGGGCTTTCATAAAATATAAATTTAAAAGATATCATAATAAATTAAATCACTTAAGTTAAGGTATTTATTTTCTATTTTAGATGACTTCCTTCACCTCAGTGTATGATCCAGCTGCCTGAAAGGAATTCCCGAAACCCAGAACTCAGAAACCAGAACCCCAAAACCCATGACGATCCCAGTGAGCCATAATGACGACACAGATACACACAGATACACCCAGAGACACAATCACAAGTCCACATGCGAAATACCCTCGATTGTAAGCAGACAAAAAATGCAAATAAATAAAATATGTTTGGGTAAACATAGCCAGAACGTTCTCTTTTCGGCCAGACATTCCGCTGATTCATTTCACTTTGCCGCGGTAGACGCGCCCAAAAAAGAACAACAAATTTTTGGCTTCCGAATATGCGATAATTTAGGGTTAAGATATACTTAGGCTTTGTGGTGGAATGGGTTAATGGGAGGAGTGGAGGCGGGACAACCGGTTTCAGGAGGACGCACGCGTCACAATGCGATGACGAACCTCGCGTCGGGCGAAAAATAATTGCAGCAGCGATGGGATTGCCCCAACCGCAATGAAAACAAGAAAGCACCAAATTTCCGAGAGATCAACGAATGTGAATTACCCTCGAATGCGTGAGAAGGCATTGAATATCGGGTAAATAAATATATTATAAATGTTCTACATATATTATTTTCTATTTCATTAAATTTAATTTAATCAGGTTTATTAACTCAATTGGGCTTGACGTTACAGTCCCTTTGCGGTTTTAGTTTAAGATATTTCCCAGATAAATTATTTATCGCGGTATATCAATCTTTATAAGATTATATATCTATTTATTACTTAATTTCCAGGAGAGTAAATTTCATATTCTAGGAATCGCTTTAAATTTTAAATTTAAACCATTTTGAAGAAGGAACAGCCCAAAAATACAAGCCCAAATACTTATAATATAATAATGAATTTAAAATAAAGAAACTTGAGATTTAAAATATATGAACTTAAATCCTACTTTTGGTATTTAAAACATTTAACTTTAAAATAGACTAGACGTCCTGACTGCCAGAAGTTCTTCAACAATTTAAATATATTATTTCTCCCTCTTAGCCAAATTAATACAACCCCCAATAAGGGCAAACAAATCACTTAATGAATTCATTTGAATTTTACCGCATATGTAAATATTAACACTAATAAGCAATAAAAAAGGAATAGTTGAAAGTGAAAAGGAAGGCGGACTGGATAGATGGTTTTAAGCGACATTCTTGGAAGAGCTTATACCTTTATATAAGGGAATAATTACACCGCAAAACAATAGCATTTCTTGGTGAGTAAGAACAAATAAGGAAATTGGAAAATATAATTAAACAATGCTTACCATGACTCTACAGATTTGCCACAAATACAGAGAGAAGGTAAAAGGAGAGTGAGTAAGTCTGTACTATAGACGGATCGAACTGTTTGATAAGCCGCAGCTCAAGCCCCACTTGAGCTTGTTTGGTAGTCGTAGTCACTCTCAACTGGCTCAACTCAAAGTGAGGCTGCGAGAGTCGCTGTTTATTTAAATAACCTTGCCAGCCGTCTCAGCTCAGTTGCCGGAGCAGACGAGACCAGTTAACATCGCCAATCAAGATCGCGGGGAAGATTTGTAAATCTCAAAAGTGAAATTCGCCTCGCAAAAATGCTGAAACTTATTTGTGCCGTGGCTATCATTGCGATGACTCTGTTGGAAAGTGCCCGGGCTCAACGACCCTCCTTTGCAGGAGTGAGACCTCCAGGCGGACTCAACCAGAAGGACAAGTATCATGCTCCCCAAAACACCGCCGTGGAGAATATCACAGGAGTGGACATAGCCACTAGATTCGGAGAGCCCTCTAGTCCACAGCAGCCTGCCCTAGTCAACCTGCCCTTCGGAGCTGCCCAAAGGCCACCGATGGGAGTTCCCCTGGTCCTGCCCACCAATGGGTTTGAGGCGAGTCCAAGCCAGATAGCTCCCTCAGCTACGCCCGATGTGGCCAACCGTTTTGGGGCACCAGATTCCAGTTCTACTGTGGCATCAGCGATTCCGGCCACAAGTCCCACTTTTAGTGCCAACATTCCCGCCGCCAGTTCTCCGAACCCAGTCACCACCACCACTGGGAGCAACACGACTCCCAGCAGACTCCCCGTCGATGCCCACGGGGACCAGGAGTGGGTGAACCACCTGAGTTCCCTGCCCGTGGAGAACCAGCCCTTCTGGTTCGTCAACTATCAGGCCATCGAGGCTCATCGGAATAGCTCGAGGCCCAATGTCGGTGCCTTGGAGACGCGGGGATCTTTCTTCCGCGGCTAAGAACTTGAATGGGAATTCTCGGAAATCCCCACGCCAAGTTGAATCTCTAGACCTATGTTAATGTACAGCTCTTATTTATTTAAATACTTTATTTTTGGAAGCAAGCGGTGTGTTTTTCATGGGCTGAGATAACCTTTGTCTCGGGGGAATCCACTCAAAATTGATAAGCCTGAATAATCTGTTTCTCTTTGTGCTTTAAATGAGAACGTGATTAACGATGCCCAGCAGAGACTTTCAGAGAGACCAATTAAGCTGTCTATTTCAGTTAGTTAATTGAGAGAGAATTTATTGAAAGCCCGGTGATTAACGTTATGAAAATAAGCTACATTCGCCATTTGAATTGCAAAGTGGTGCCCGTAAATTTGCCTAATTATTCGTTTTTTTATTGGTAATAAGGCGAAAAACATACATAGGTGGATAGTTTGCACCTTTTAGCTTTCGAACTGGCCATTTATGAGGAACTGTCAGAGCATTCAACAGCTTAGAAAAACATTTAAGGAAGAGCCCTTTCAATCGGCGGCCAGCCACTTCAGCTTAAAATAAAATAAAACATTAAAAATGCATTGGAAAAGGGAAACAAAATTGCACAAAAGGCCATAAAATGCCGGGCAAAATGTGCACTAAGACGGGGCGAACAAGAAGCCCTTCAAACGCTGCCGGAGCCATTTACATTCGACGAGGGACAAGGATACTATGCATACGAGCGGCAGGGGATCCGGGGAAGGGAGATGGCGGCTCCACAAAGGGTCCTGTGCTAAGCTATTGTTAAAGGCCAATGATTCGCAATAAGTTGGTGGTGGTGAATGGAAAACTCTTGGCCGTGTGTGTTGTTGGGTTTGCAGCAAAGCTATGAAAACACCACTAGTTGTGGAACATTATGGCAAATTGATTTCAATGCATTTTTAAGAAAGAAAAGGAACCATTATTCCTCTAAGGTATTCACTTTTGATTTGTAAATGGTAATGATTTATATATATAATTATTTTGGTTATTAAATGCCTAAAAATTGTTAGAGTTAGAGTGAGGTGTGATTGTTCTAATTACCCCCCAAAATAAAGACAAATACAATGTTTCCATTACCAGACATATTTATATTTCAAACAAGAAAAACAAGTTCTAGGCGATCAGAGTAACAATTGGCATACTTTGGCTATAGTTTACCAGCCCAACTGCTGGGGAGCAGCGGTGTAGGCCAGGTAATAGGGCTGCTGGCCAGCTCCCACGTAGTAGAACTGGGGAACTGCAGCCGGAACGGCAGCCACAGGAGCCACAGGTGAGACCGGTGCAACTGCAGCCACCGGGGCCACTGGGGCTAATGGGGCCACTGCCTCATCCACGGGCAGTTCCTCCAGACGAGCGATGCGCTGCCGCAGACGCTTAGGTTTGGCCAGCTGCAACTTGGCCAGTCTCTGGCGGCTGCGCAGGCGGGCAAGGGTGGAGATGGGCGTGGTCACCTCCAGAGAGCTTTCCTCGGTTTCCACCTCCTCTGTCTCGGGGCTGGGCTCAAAGTTGTCTACTGGGGGCTCCTGCTCCTCTGGCAAAACGGCCTGGGCATCTACGTCGCTGCCCTCTGGGGGTCCATAGATGAGAGCGGGCTCCTCAGGCGCAGGCTTCAGTTCCGCGGCCGAGGGATAGGGTGTTGGTGCCACCTGCTGCCGGGCAAAGGTCACCGGATGAAGGCGCAGGCGTCCAAGACGCACATTCCGCCGGAGTGGCGCATCCGCAGTACAGCTAACGGCCCAGATGGCCAGCAGGAGAGACAGGGATGCGAGGAGCTGATGACGTGCCATGATCGTGTGACTTGCAGTGCTGCTTTGTTGTCCATCGTATATGGAGCTTAAACTTTTATACCTGCCGCCGTCGACGGTGGCCCTGCTGATCGGCAAACGCGGTGGTCAGTGATTCTAGACCGAGACCCAGCAACGCCGTGCATTTTAAGCAGAGCGCCATCGCCAGCGATTTGAAAGCCAGTGATGCGTATGTCAAGCAGGCGCCGCACAGTGGAGTGGAATTTAAAGTGCTATCAAAACTCTAGCAATTGTTGGTCGTTCAAGTGCGTATTTGGGTGGACCTTAAGTCTATTTGCTGCTTAGGAAGCCTAATGTTTGGGGGAAGAAATTACCTCGAATTGTGATATTAAATTTTTTGGGGTAATAAATATTACTCATACGCAATGGGGCCTTGGATAATTGTCTTCTTTTGCAAGCCAGTAGCTCAGATATTGTTCAGATATGTTTTAAACTTAAGGTAATGGAAGCTGATGTGCCTGCTCCCCACCATATATAAATCTGTATTCCCTTAGGAAGCTACACGGGTATTCGGGGCGTATGAGTAATATTTTTACATACTTTAAACTTTGGTAAATGTTTCTGATGCCTTGATTTTCCCTTTATTATTTAATGAATAAAGCTTACAATCAAAGTCCTGAAAATACCCTGCCTCAATAATACTGGTCCACCCCATTGCTCATCCGCCGTGGGGCCATGCTAAGTGTCAAAGTTAAGTACCCGTGGCTTATAATTAACGACCAATGGTTATGGCTTAGACATGGGCCCTTGACTAAATATTGTCACGTCCATAGGCGGTCGAAAGGGTGTCCCTCGATGTGCCAAATATGAGTGGCCAAAATATTCGGTGTATATAAGCACGGTGACTGCCAGTGACTGACAACATTCTAAGACAACTCAACATTAGCTCAACATGGCCTACAAGTTCACCTGCTCCGTGCTCCTGATCGCTGCCTTCGCCGCTGTTTCCATGGCGGAACCGGCCCGATTCCGCAGTCGATCCTCTCGCTTCCAATTTGCTCGTCAGGAGCAAGCTCCTGTGGATGCACCGGCCGATCCTGTCGCGGACATAGCGCCCACTCCGGCCTCGGCCCCATATCCCCCAGCAGGAGTTACGCCTGAGGTGCCCTTTGACCTGCCCACGGAGACGGAAGCTCAGCCAGACCTGACCTACGGACCTCCAGCGGAGCCGGACAATACCTATGGACCTCCTCCCGCCGAGCCGGATAACACCTATGGGCCACCGGCTGATTCTGTTGCGGTGGACCAGGCACCTGTTGAGGAAAACCCCGCCGCGGAACCCATTCCGGCCAGTCTCATCCAGCCTCGTAACGGACGCCTCCGCAGTCGTCGCCCCGTTCCGGAGAAGCTCCGTTCTGCCCAGATTATTCGCTCTAGGCCGGTGCTGGTCTATACCATTTAAGATGGATTTATTTTAAGGCTTTTATGGCTATTAGATGCTGCTTATAATGCGAATTGAATCGAACCCTTGAGATATCTCCATTTTCCTGTTGCTAAATAAATAACACCTTTATTGTTGAATATTTTAAATGAAAGATTGAATTGAAATTTATTTTTAAGCATACAACTAGATAAAAATCGGGACTTTTGCACTAAGATTTTGTGCCATTCATGTTTTTCGCAGTACAAATTTATCATCTTTTCATGTACCAGGCGCTCAGAAGGCAGCAGGAATACGATGCTCTTCTTAAGATACTGTCATTAAGATTATCAAAAGGGAAGTCAACTTTGCGATCTGCTCGGCTGATATTTTACCTCTGTCTAGCGAAATACCGATTGGCATAAATACCTGACAAAATGAGGTGGTCTCCCTCTGAAAACCCCTTGCTCAGTTCCCCAATGGTCTCTCTCGCAATACTACAGACCACAACATCGTCGGCCTACTGATTTATGTTTGCATTGGACCCGACATGGGAACCACAAGTAATTTGTTATGTTATTATTGGATAAAGGAAGATTTAATTCTAATATTTTTATTTATCACCTGCTTTAAATGCTATTTCTTAAAAACAAAACCATGTTGTCTATAAAACATTTAAGTTCAAATTTAATAGTTTAATTATTTACCTGGGAATTTTTAAATATAAAATTCAAGCGCTTGACAAATTAATATTTTCGGGAACCTTGAGACAAACTACTCGTATATGAATATGTATGCCCATGACTGGGTCTGGCACTGGAACGTGCCCATTCGTCGTCATTCTCAGTGGACATTTGCATCGCCTATTTTACTTCTCATGAATTCAAAATTCATCAAACGACGAAATTATGAACAGCCAAGAACCCGAAATCGAAAGCCCAAAACAAACAAAATCAAATGCTTAGAGTGACCCCAAAGCCTGAAGCGTTAAAAGTGTAAATGAATGGATCCCATGGGGGTCTCCGAGGAAAGGGAAGGGGAAGCCTATGCGATAGCATTGGCTTCATAATTTCGAAAAAGGGTCACGTATCGGGTATTAAGCTGAAGCCGCGCATCGCCGCCGATCAGCGCAACATAATCAAAGTTTTACCGGGAACGGTAGCCTGAAAACTGAAAGTGACGAGCATAAATTATAACAGAACTCAATCCGGCGGCAGCTGGGAACTATAAATAAGCCGGGTCGGATGTGGAAATCAGAACAGAAGCCCTTCAGCCGCCAAAATGATCAAAGCCAGCTCTGCAACTGCCCTCATTCTTGTCCTGAGCCTGGTGGCTGTCAGCAAGGGGGAGCCGCTGCGCCGCAGACTCCTTGCCCGTCAGGTGGAGGCCCCAGCCAGTCCGGCACCCACTGGTTACCCGGAGGCAGGAGTCACGCCCAGCGTTCCCTTTGATTTGCCCAGCTCAACGGCCAAGCCGGAGAACACTTACCTGCCGCCAGACAACACCTACGGACCCCCGGATAACACCTATGGGCCACCGGACAATACCTATGGCCCACCGGATAACACCTACGGACCACCAGAGGCCGATTTCGTGCCTGCTCCAGAGCCCGAGCCAGAGGCACAGCCCGAGAATCCCATCGAGACCGATGACATCCCCGCCCCTGAGGATGAGCCCGTGGATGGGGAGGCCAAGCTACAGCCATCTGACGAGGACGCAGAGGAGGATGAGCCCCAACTGGAGGTGACTGAGGATGGCACTGTCATTGTCCTGGCCACCAGTCTTGACCGGCCACAGCCCCCAGCTGGCCAATCGGCCCGCCTCTACCAGCGTTTCCCCCAAGGCCGTCGTCGTCAGCTGCCCGTTCCCCAGCGACTGATCCTGCGTCGCAGTTGGTAAACCTTAAGGAATCTTTAAGAATATAATGTATGTATTTAAAGGCGAATGTTAATCCAGCATAAGAAATTTGCTGAAAATTAAAAGAACTTCCGGTTATCCCTAATTTTACCCCTACAACTTTTTAGAAATTTCCCAATAAATTATAACAAAATGGGTGTTTATAAAATTTGTGCCACCGAAAAATACAAACCTTTTCATAACATATATGAGTTACAACTATTTTAGTCATCACTGCAATGGGCACGTAACTTTAGGGCCCGCCGTATAAGTCACCGGCCTCGTAGGCACTTTGGGCCCATTGATTGGGCAGTCCCCAAGGCCACCTTCAGTGGGTATTTATAGGCGCCATTGGGCCACGACATGCAGCAGTTCACGCTGGGACAGCAAAATGTTTGGTTATCTAAGTGGTTCTCTGGTCATCCTCGCCCTTTGCGGGATTATTTGCCCGAATGGAAGTGAAGGCGCTCAATTAAGATTTCCGGGACCTGCGAGGGCTAGATCCCTGCCGCTGATCCTGCAGAGACAGGAGCAGGCGCCGTATCCGCCAGCTGGCCTGGTGCCCGACCCACCATTCGAGCTGCCCACAGAGGAGGCCGCAGAGTTTCCGCAGCCAGAGGAAACATATGGGCCCCCAGCAGATACCTATGGACCCCCGGCAGTCGTAGAAGAGCCCGCTGAGGTGTATGGACCTCCGGATCAGGTTTATGGCCCGCCAGATCAGACCTATGGTCCGCCAGATCAGACCTACGGCCCGCCAGATCAGACATATGGGCCACCCGATCAGCCTGCTAACGATGACAATGCCAATGGCCAGCCCCAGAGCGCAGCTATCATTGATTTGGCCAGTCTGCCGCTGCCTCCTCAGGCTCAGTATGTTTTGCCGCTACTTAGTCGCTTCACTGCCTTCCGGCCACAGCGTCCAGTTCTCCAGACTGCTCAGCGTCGTCCCGCCAAGCTCACAGCTCGTCCTCAGCCCAAACCAGCCAAGATTGTAAACGCAATTAACAAGGGAAATGCCGTCTTCCAAGCGACGTCGCTGGGCTTGCCCTTCGTGGAGCGCCGCATTCCCTTCCGCCCTCAGCCGTCTCGCCTGGTAGTAAATGCTCCTCTGCGTAGGCGCCCAGCCAGGCACTAGACCACACATCATTCATCACTCTGACTCGGCGCAGAGTGGCCCAATGTTACACATACACTGTAAATAAAGTTTGTTGTTGTTTATGTCTAATTTGCGAACAGAAATAAGTAGATGGGAGAAAATCAGAAGGCCAGCCGCTTCATCAGCAGGTACATGTGCTGGTCCACCTCGAACCCGTGCAGGTTATTGGCATCTCCTTGGAGTCGCATTAGCAGGCCGCCGAAGGAGACATAGGCGGAGAGCCGGGACGCCTCGTTGTGCGCCTCGTCGCCCTCGATCCGGTAAATCTTGCCGTACATCACGTACTCGAAGCTGTCCGCCCGCGTGCCCTCGTGCTCCATGGGATTGTACTCGCCACTGTCCGGACAGCCGTCCTCGCGCAGCGTCGTGGCCAGCACCAGGCGGAACTTATCGCCTAGCTCCATGGGATACAGCCAGGAGTTGATGTCCAGGATAAGGTCCATCTTGAACGATTCGGATTCGCAGTGCAGGCGGGACACTCGGTCGAACTTCTTGCCCTCCGGGTCCATGTCCTTTACGTTGAATATATCCTCGAAGAGTACGCCAGCCATGGTAGCTACACCGAATAATATTTGATGGTTACAAGACAGCGGAGCGCCAGATTTTAATTACTTACCTTGAGTCGGGTTTGGGCTTTATATGTATTAGCTCCGGTCGGTGCTGAGGTAGTGCGGTCTTCGGTGTCACAGTTACCTTATTTATAAGTTATTTCAAGTGTAAAATATAGAAAAATTCGTTGTTATCTGCTGCTTTCCATTTGTTTAATTTCACTTGCGCGTGTTTTTTATGCAGTGCTGCCGGATCTTGTTAGCGGCTCAGGGCGCTGCCACCTATTTGCAAAAGTAGTGTTGTAAAGTGGTCGCGCCCAGCTAAGAGTCGTGAATTATTCACAATTTGTGATAATTTTAAACTAAGATTCGTAAACAGATCCCAAAATAAATGATACTCTCATATTTAAGGGTTAAAAATACACAAACTTGTTAAAAAACCGTATTTTATGAAAATAGACTGAATCACGTTCCCACTTCTAGTCGTGCCGACAAGAACTTGCGGTGTGACCGTGCTACAGTGCTGGCTCATCCCTAAGATTAAGAACAACAACGAAAAACCACCGTAAAATCATATTTATTTTGCTTAATAAAATATAAACATTTTTCGGAACAACGTGAGCAACGTGATCCTCAGGATACACCTCAAACGAGGCGTCAAAATGGAAAAACTAGGAAAAACCTGATCGAACTCGTAGCTGGCAGAGTGCAAAAAGTATGTACACACAGCGAGGGGGCGTAGGAATTATAAACAAATGAGCCAAATATATTGGTGGCCGCAGAATGTGAGCAGCGGTTTCAAGGTGTGTCCGATGCGGGGGTGACGATTCCGATTCCTTTGGATCGAAGGCCATAGCGTGCCCTACGATGCCTGCGAGGGTAAGTCCATGGCCAATTGGTGGTTTTCGGTGATGGGCACGGCGGAGGAGCTCCCGCCCAGTGCAAGTAGCATTTGGTCTGTATGTATAGATCGATTTGGATTAATTCGGTAGCGGTGCTGGTTTTAATTACTAACAAATCCCCTCCTCGGTGGTGGTGGTGCGACCCCCAAAACTGTGGACTCGTCAAGTTTTGTATGCGAAATACAAAAGACTTCAACGGCAGCAATCGCCCTGTACCCTTCCGCGCAGACCCCCCGTGCAACCCATTACCCCCCGCTCCTATTTAGCATTACAAAACTGCTGTTATGTATTCACTTCTTTATTTTCGCTTTTTGTGTGCGATTTTCGCTGTCGTTCGTGCTTTTTGCCCCGTTCTCTTTCAGTTTCAATTTCCAGCTCTGGATTCTAGCTTTAATTCGCTTTTTCAACAGTTTGGCTGGGCCGAGCGGAGGGTTTTGTGTGTTGTTTTCAAGTGAGCTGAGTTTCGGTTTTCCGCTTCTGCGGGTGCGGGTGCGGCTCTAATGAACCATTAACCCTGCCAGGGCCAGGGGGTGGGCGACGCCGAACCGGAGGGTTCCCAATCTGTTTGCCAGATGTTCATCGTCGTCGTCCAGGGTCATCGTCTCGCCGCCTTCTAGCTGCATTTCCATTTCCTTTGTGTGCTCGCTCGCTTTCATTGGAAACTCCGATTCCAGCGGGAACAGACGACTTCGTTGCCCGGCTAAATATATCGTATCTATAGCTTCTAGTCCCGGTATCTCTGCCCGAGTGCTTGTGTGTGTCTTATCGTACAGTCTGACTGCTTATCAGTTATTGCCTTCCGTGGGATCTTATCAGCTGCTAGCCCCGTCCCACTCCCGCGCAAACGAAAGATTGAGAAAACAAACTGGAAAAATGCGGAGAGCTTGCGTTCACAGGAACTGCCAAATGATAGCGTGATCACATTCTAAGCAAATCATCCAGCCAGCTAGCTTCCTACACTGCACTTGCAATTGTGCATAAAATAGATAAATAAATACTTTAAGGCATTATTTCTAAAGAGTTAATTTCGACAATCATTTCTGTGGCACCTCTCATTAAAATTTTAAATTAAGGAGTTTCATATTCAAGTGTTGACAATATTACCCATTATAAATGTAACTTCTAAAATTAAATACTAGACCACTTTGGGGTGTATTTTCTCTGTGCATATGTAGGCTCTTATCACTGTTGACACAGCTGGAGGCTCTGTTCTGTTTTCTCCTAACTCTGCGTCTGTTTCGGCTTCACCTACTGTCACTACACACATTTTTGTCTGTGTTTTTGATTGTCTCTCTGTGCGTCGGATCCGCTCCGGAACGTGGCGGCGCATTGCGAGCGGAGTAAAATAAAAGTTCTTAACTTTTTTGCAGCCCATCTAAACTAATCCAAAAACCAAAGGTGAATGGGAACTTTCCTCTAAGTGTAGAAAACAAAAACCAAAAATAAAAAAATAAATCTGAACACCAAAAATTACGTAGAACATTAACCCTAGAAGTAAAAAGCCAGCTGGTGCCGGTGTCCCCCAAGGCGAGGTTCCAAAAAATAACAAAAACGGTTACATCAGCTAAGTAATAAACCAAAAAACGAACACGAAATGGTACGCAGTCGTCGCAGCTTGTCCAAGGAGGATGCCGTATCCCTGCTTACGGACAGTGGCATCTCACTGTCCTCGCCGCCCGCGGCACGAGATTCTTCGCCCACGCCCATCAGCACACCGACCTCCATAAAGAGGCGGAAGAGCAGCTTGGCCAGTCTGCGAGATGCCTGCACCGAGGATGACGAAGATGCAGCCGACCAGGACTCCAAGGACGCCGACTATGTGCAGCCGCCGCCAAAGAAGTCCCCAAGCAAGGCAGAGACCGGAAAGCGAAAGCATCATATCTGCAGCCACTGCTCCAAGGAGTTTGGTGGCAAGACGGACCTGCAGCGCCACATACTCATCCATTCAGACGAAAGGCCCCACAAGTGCAAGGACTGCGGGAAGAGCTACCGCCAGGCAGTGAACCTCAAGAACCACATCACCACTGCCCACGAGCACCGAAAGCAGTTCTCCTGCTCCCAGTGCCCCAAGTCGTTTGCCCTCAAGGAGCGCCTGCGCCTGCACATGCGACTTCACTCCGGCGAGAAGCCGTATCCGTGCGCCCTGTGTGATAAGAAATTCGCTAGGGGAGGTCAGGTAAGTGAAGGCTTGCTACTGAAAATACACAAACAGTATATTAAAACATTCCATTTCTCGAATAGCTCCAGCAGCACATGGTGTCGCACCACAAGACCAGCATCCAGCAGTTCAACTGTACCAAGTGCTCGGCCAGCTTCTCGACGAACGCCAACCTGCGGGTGCACATGGAACGCCACGAGCAGGGGATGGAGCACCGGTGCAGCATCTGCGAGAGCCAGTTCGCCAACGAGCTGGCCCTGCGAGCCCATATCAATCAGGAGCATCACAAGCTAACGCAGTTCGAGTGCGAAATCTGTCACAAGACCATCGAGCCGGACGAGGATCTGGCCACGCACATGCAGAAGCATGCGGCGGTTAAAACGCATGTCTGCGAAGTGTGCAACTCGTACTTTACCCAGAAGAGTCAGTACAATGTCCACATGCGAATGCATACGGGCGAGCGGCCCTACCAGTGTCGGGTAAGTTGGAGGAGCGTATCATATTTTCCTACGAAAATCTATAGAGTTTATATCTTTCCCGGACAGATCTGCCATCAGACCTTTGCCCACTCCAGCGTCCTTAAGCTGCACATCCGCAAGCACACGGGAGAGAAGCCCTTCCGCTGTCAGTTGTGCGAAGATGAGGTGGCCTTCTCCCAGCTGGCGCATCTGAAGAACCACATGAAGAAAATTCACAAGCAGCAGAAGCCGTACATGTGCGAAGGCTGCCACGAGTTCTTCAAAATCAAGGTGGAGCTTCAGGCGCATTCGGAACAGTGTGTCAAGTGTCCCGCGGGCGGGGACGAGTCCACCGACAGCCAATCCGTGGATGCGGCGACCCTCTCCACGATGCGCTTTAATATAGCCGTGGTGCTAAAGAAAATTAGCTCGGCACAGAAGCTACGCCAGTTGGGCTACGAGAAGCGTCTCATAGACAATGTGATCATAGCATCTCTGAAGCTGGCCCAAAGGCCCACGCACGACGACGCCATGCTGACGCCCCTCTCCCGGCTTCGCCTGAATGTGGAGGAGTTCCTCAAGTGGATTGTGCCGGCGCCCACAATGAAGAAGTTCAGCGAGGAGATGCTGTCCATCGACACCATTCTCGACAAGATTGCCACCATGTATATGAAGCAAAAGTAGAAGTCAGGAAGTTGCTAGCCAACGGAAAATGCAAGTGTGCCATAGAAGAGGATTTGTAGAACTAGTTCTTGCCATTTAGCTTAGTTTTTATTTTTAGTTCAACCCAAAATGTCGTAGAACGAAAACCGACCAAATAATTTATCCCAAAGATATTTACCTTGTAGAACTGATCCAACCATAGTTCCAATTTCGCTGCTACCAAAAACAAAGTTATTTTGAAAATATATTTCTATTTAGTTGGTAAGAAATTTGACTTAGATTTAATAACCACTTTCGATGCAATAATTTATGTAATATTTATCTTAAAACCAGATCGAACGGATCCCTCATATATTTTATATATATTTTTAGTCTTGCCAGAGCAGAAGATAACAGCTCAAGTACAATTCAATTTATTGTGGCCATGCAAATAACGAATAAGCTTAATGCATTTAGTTCGCTTCGCTATTTGTCCTTCCCAACCTCTTTAACTTCCCTCTTAGGTTAACTCGAAAAAGTGTACAAGCAAATATGTAAAGAGTGCAAATCCAAAGTGTACAACCGAATAAATGCAAATCAAAATCAAAGCAAGTCAACTAATTGAATAAATAAACAATTGTTACACAAGTATTTCAGTTTCAAATGGGGAGTTCAGTCTAAATTCTTAGTTATATGCAAATCCTAATCTAATTACGTAATTTGATAATGCTAGCAAACTTTTGATACATTAATGTTTTTGCAATGGAATTTGTCAATCAATTGGTGGCTTTCGTTTTACGCTCGCTGAGCTTCTGACCCTGAAGGTGGAAGGCTGTGGAGAAGAATCTCATGTGATGTCCGGCTTGGCCGCTGCATTCCATATTTGAATGCAGCCAAACAAAGCCTCATCGTGCCACACACACACGCACACACACAGCCAGACACACCCAAGCGGACTGGCATCTAACCACATAAACAGTTAGGTACAAGTGTGCCCCATGGGTCCCTGCCCGATGGCCATAAATGGTCTGGGTTTGTGCACAAATTTATAAGCCACTCACATTAAGGCGGCAAATATTTTTTACGGCAAACAGCAAACAGCGCACTGCATGCGCAGCACTGGCATCCGCAGGCTGGTTGGCAGCGGCACCTGCCCGCTGCCACTGCCACCACCCGCCCCAGAGCAATTAATGAAATTTCCCGGGCGAATTTATTGACGCGACCGTTAGTGTCAACTCAGGCGAGTCGAATGCTGGGAAGGAGGCAATTTGTTTCACCTGAAGATGTATGTAAATTTTTATGCATCAAATATAGTTATGATTTTACGATAGGCACGCCTTGGCTTTGGCTCTGGCCATTGCGTGTCACCTGAAGCCGCGGCTGCAATCTCCGCCAGAGGATCGCCCCCATCCTCCGTTTCCCCTCGATCTTGATCCCGATCCCTTGGCCTGGGCAGCAGCAGCAGCTTAATGTCTACATTTGTTCTGGCCATTGCGTGTTCAGTGGCTGCCCTTTCTGCAATCTCAGCCAACTTCCCCTGCCACTGCCGCACTGCCACTTCCTCATCCTCCGCTGCATGTGCAACTGCAAGTCAGACACTCCAGCTGCAGCTCCTTGAGCTCCGGCTTTGGCCACAGCATCTCCAGCAGCTGCTGCTGCCACGGCGCATTAGAACAAATTGCTCTTGTTACGATAGGAAGGATGGACATGCCTTTTGCCTTGTTTGGACCGATGGACAGAATGCCACTGCTGGTTAGAGCTTGAGCACACTGCGGACCAGTGGATATAAATGAATTGCTATTTAGGTTGGTCTATAAAAAATATATTATAAATAAATACAGTACAAATGAAACATAACTGTTTTGTTTTTAGGACCCAAAATATTTTGATCTTAGTTTATTGAAGTTCGTATTTAAATATAACTTTTAAAGAGTACCTGCTCTTCATCTAGCGCCCGATTCACACATTTCCTTGTTTATTTTCCAAGTAAAAAGCGCTGCGAATTCGTGAAACAAATAGTCAGAGACTTAAGTACGCATGTTTCGGCTGTTGGCCAGGGCTTGTTGGGGGCTTAGCCTCATCTGCATACGCGGATTTGGCCGGGGACAATGTTAATGATGAGAAAACAGAGACTCGGGCTCCTTCGAGGATCGCGTAGCATTTCCGTCTTCCCTTCGGGGCTTGTGCTGGACTGGAACAAATTGATTTGACTTTGCCTGCGGCTCGGTCGGTCTGTGCCCATTTGCGTTAGCTCGTTTGGCATTATATAAGCATTATATAATTCTTTTGTTGTCTGCTGCTAATTTGAAAATTTACGCTGGCATTGGGGTAATGTCAAACAACTACGCGGCAGATTCTACTCCAACACACGAACCCGAACCCGAACCTCAGACAAGCGTCTTTGCAGTTGGCCAAGTTCAAGTTGAGTTGTCCGCCGACATCTAATTTGAGCTGCCCAACGAAGACGAAATTGCAGTAGCCCACGCCATCTAGCCAAGTGGTTTCAGGTCTAGAAATCCATAATTGCCTGGGAATGGCCAAGTGGTACCAGTTCAGCAGGGCATTAGAAGTAAAGAGATTACGAAAGGGAATTTGCATATACTCACGGGGAACGCAAAAGAAGATTTTAAATTCATAATGTACTTAAAAGAAATTCCCTAATATTTTTTTTAATAAACAATTTCTTTCCCCTATTTATTGCTAGTTGATTGCTTGCTAGTAACCTTTAACTGTGCAGCCTTGACCCTGGCCTTTTTTTCGGAGTCAAGTCATTGGGGTCATTCAACTGCAAGGCGGCCGGGGCGTTTAAGGAGGCAAAGTCAAAGTCAAGTCAAAAGTCATAAAAGATATGCAAGCCTGTGCAGTCTGACTGCCTCAACAAATGTTCGGTCTACAGATGGTTTTGTGTATAGCAGCAGCTCTTGCTCTGGCTTTGGGAATGCCTTTAACTTTGGCTTTGGGTTTGGGTTTGGGTATGGGTTCGGGTATGGGTATATGGGCATGGGGATGTGCGTTGCCTTGGTAATCCTTGGCCATGTCTGCGCTGCCCTTTTTGCAACAGCAACACAGCAAAGGAAACAGCCAAACAGCAACAGGAACAACAATTACAAATGAACGACTTCTTTGTTCTGTCAGCGAGGCCAGCCGCAGCTTAGCTCCAGCACCAGTTGTTGGCAATAGCACCAGGCTGGAGATCTCAGGGCGCTGGCCCAGCTCCGGCTGCGGCCCGGGTTTTGCGGTAGCAGCCCAAAAGAGGGGGCGTCGTCGGAGTCGTCTCCATCTCTCCATCTGTGATGCCAGCAGCTGCTACGCATAAAGCATACCCTTAGCACTAAGAAAAATATGTGGGCAAAAGGATATTAACACAAGTTTTAAAAGTTTCTAGTGATATTATTCTGATCTATGTAGATTTTCGATGTAAATAAAAGTCGTTTAGGTATGGCAAAATATTTGAATCTTAGATAAAAAAAAAAAACTTTGTAATTAAAATGTTTCAAGGATTTGTATTATTCCTAACTGATATCGATACCGTCTTATTATAAATTTATTTCTCACACTGCTGCTGCGGATGCTGATCTTTCGGGGCGTTGTTGCTGGCCCAAAACAAATATGAAGAGCTGCAGTCCGTGCCGCGTCCCTGTCTCTGTTTCTGTCTAGGAGTCAGAGTCTGAGGAGTCAGAAATGTGCAACGTTATCATAACTAAGTGCTTGTGGATGCGTGTGCTTGTGATTCCCCCGAAACGAAACGAAACCAAACGAAACCAAAAGAAACGAAACCGTCTGCATATGCATAATTCATGCTATTGAACCTTCTGCGGTTATGACTGGACATGGACATGGGGCCCTGGACTTGAACCTAGCCGAGGATGCAGGAGAGGATCGGGGCAGCAGCCGGAGCATGGGGCAGGGGAGACCGCAGTCAGGCAACTAGAAAAATTATAATTTCACAAGTCATAATAGGATTTGCAATTCAAATGCGAAAAGGCAACGCAGACACTGAACGCGGACTCAAGTCGACTCGAGTTGGGTTTCTTTTCAGATTGTTCTCGTTGTTGTTGGCGTTTCCTTTTTGTGAAAATTTCTGTGGAAGGAGCGAACAACAATAAGAGGCTTCTCGGCCAGGGCCCAGACTTATGGCCAAGGCTCTGGCCCCGGCCAATATGTCAAAAATATTAAGAGACATGGCCAATGGGCTCGGGAACAGCATCGGATCGGGAATTGGCAAAGGAATGGCGGGTTCGGGGCTTGGGCTGTGGCTGCGGCTATCGGTCGGGAATCATGCATAAATATGCAAACGATAAGAGCTCTATAAAGTTGTAAAATTGACAAGCGCTGCAATGCCAAACTCTCAAATAAAGCAATAAAATGCTCTAAAACATCGCCGGCGAGGGACCGCGACGCTGCACGCTGGACGCTGGGCTCACTCGGTAGCCGTGGACCAAATGCAAAAATTAGAAACGAAAGCCAGCGGGTTGCTGCAGCAGCTCCACCTCCACCTCAGCCGCCGCCGCTGTGCTCTGCCCCATCCATGCTTGTCCAGAATTTATGCCATTCTGGTTGGGACTAGGAAGATCCGATGGAGAGATGAGCACGGAAGCATCATCGTTTGTCACTGGCGCATGCAAAGGCTCAATTCATGAGTCCGCATCGACAGCCAGGAGGAAGTGCGCCTGGAGTGACAGCAGGCAGCGCATAAAGATAACGAATGGCATTGCAGTGGGTTGCATCGTAATCATGTCAGGATGCGCCGCAGAAGAGAGGTAGCCGGTGGAAGCCTGGCACAACTTACGACTCACTTAGGGCTTCCTGCTTTTGAGCGAAATCGGCCCCAAGGCCTCTACTCAGTTCCCAGGAAGTCGGACGGAAGATAAGCCCGATATAAATTAGGTATTTCAGGAATTCGGGTTGCTAAAAACAAAAGACTTAGGCAACGAACTTGACAGTTTTTCCAGCTAAGCACGCAAGTGGAGCGGCCAGATTTGATTAGGGCTTAAGCTCAGGCCATACTCAGCAGCGGCGTCATAAATACTTAATGATATTGTCAGCTCCGCGGCCAGAGACCATACATACAGGCCCTGATCTTGGCTTTGGCCGGGCTTATTCCCCGGCTGTGGCTTCAATTTAAATCAAATGTGCGCAACGATGCCGTCGTCGCCACGAGGCTTGCTTTTGGTTTTGGCTTTGCCCGGACTGGCCCTGGCCCTGGCCTTTTATTTTTAGCATAAGCATATGATCGACACTCGGGGGGACGAGAGTGTGTAGTGTGTGCGGCGTGCGGTGGTGTGTGTTTGCGCTATTTTTAGTGGTGCATTTAAGTGGCGACCGCATTCGGTCGGCTCAGTTCGGTTCGGTTCGGTTCGGGCCATGGCCTGAACTCTCTAGCCAAATGTGTCCCGCTGTGAATTATGTGTCTACATAAATTACCCGGCCAGGAATTAATCATTTTTTATGCAGGACTGCGGCGGAGCCTGGCTAGAATCTGGCCGTGGTTTCTTCTCTCTTTTTGTTTCTGCAGGCACATTAGGTTCAGCTTTCTGGTCGTCCGGCCCGCTGTGGATGTGGATCGGGCTTTGAGTGCCTTAAGGGGCACTTGGAGTCGCTCCGAATGTTTGTCTCTGTCCCGGGGATTGGAGTTGAAATAGCACAGGATGCTCTTTTGGCGCCTGGCCCACAACAGCACAATATGGCCAAAGTAATTGGAAGCGGCAGTCAAATGCCCAACTTCTAAAGGAGATTACATTTGACTTTGGATCCTGAGAGTGTGGGTTTTAGTTTTGGGAAGAACTTTAGCTGTAATGGCACTTTGCCCTTTGGCAATTTATGCAGTTCTTAAATCACTTTTGTATTGGAATTGGAATATTTTAACCTTTGGCAATTAACTTATAAGTTATCTTCTGAGAGATCTAAACCAAATTTATAATTTTATAGGTTTTACAAGTTGAATTTAAATAATTATAAAGATAGAAAAGAAAGAAAGCCAATTTCGGCAACAGATACCTTGAAGCTTGCAATTGGATCATTAAAATGTATCAAAAAAGCATTAATTTAATTTGCATTGCGTTGCAAACTGCTGACTTAAATAATAATACCCTCCAAGGGTATAAAAATAGATCTCTCGGAACTTCCACCTAATGCCTAATCTCTTCTCCCAAACTACTCGGAAATTGAAATTTATTCAAAAGATCTCCTCGAATGACTAAACTGCAATGTCCACACCACAGATGCCCCCAAAACTTTAATCGCCTTTGAAGCTTTAGTGTCGTTGTTCATGGCGATATGGTTGTAGTTGCTGATGCTCCTGCTGACGCAGATGCTGATGCTGGTCCTGGTGCTGGTGTAGTTATTGTTGTTAGCATGTAGCCTACCATAATTGATACGTGCTGCACTTGCGCGCAAAGACAAAATCTGCCCGCGGGCTGTTTGCTTTGGCTCAGCGTGTGGGAATGGGCATGGGGATGGACCAGAGACACGGGACACGGCGGATGGGAGGCGGAGTGCTCATCCTGGTCGGTGCTGCAACACGAGTGGGGCGTGGCAGCAGCAGGAGAGGATGCCAGAGGAGGCTAGGTCGCCGCCCCTTTTGGCGTCTGCAGTTGGATTGCATTAAATGTCAAGGAAATCGCATGTCCACCCTCGTCTGGCGGCTGTCCTTTTGTCTGGACTTGTGCCATTTTATGGCAGTCTGGGCACTTGGAACTGCGGGCTGGGAACTGGCGACTGGGAACTGGGACTTGGAAGTGGTGGGTTAAGAATTGAAAGGATATTCCCGGGACACCGCCCCACTTGTAAGGCATTTTATAATTTAATTTTCATATATGTCTGTGGCAGCGTTCGCTTCCCACTCCAAGTGGGTGTTGCTATCGATTATTATCGATTATTCTGCTGGCCCCGGCAGCCATAAATCAGGGCACTCCGTTCCCCCTGCCCACTCCCCTGCTGGGCTTTCATCAGCTCATTTATCACCTGGCCAAACAGCATAGGGCATGGCTGCAGGCGAAAAAAGGGAAAATGTATGGTAAAAACAAAAGACTCAGGCAACGAACTAAGTGCTGTCGCCCTCTAATGTCAGCGCTGGGATTTCCTACTCATCCGCGGCCGAAGGAGTCGCAGCTACCAGCAACAAAAGTGATAATTAATGTGTAAACCGAGCTCCCCGATCCTCGGTCCCCTGCGGAATTGTCAACGGCTGAGGAGTGGAGAAGTCGGGCCGGGGGGGCAGTCAAGGCGCTGCAACTCCACATGCTAACCAAGGTGCTGACACTAAGCACTTGTCACCCAGCCCGCAGCCGGAGCCAGAAGCCCGATGCTCCATCTGCATGCCAGTGATGTCGGTCCAGGCGGGAAGGAATCAAGTGATTTTATGGTGGGAAAACTTGGGTAGAATCCATATAATAAAGCTGTAAACAGTAAACTGCAGTTTAGATAGTTTACATCTACCATAAACTTTAAGCTATAAAACTAATAAGGCATTAGGATTAATAGTAGCTTCTATACAAGTGCCTCTCCTAGCCATAAGTATTTTTTTATGAGACATTAGACGATTATTTTAATTATTTTGATGTCTATTATTATTAATAATTAAGACAGTTGTTTCCTAAACAAAATGTAGGAACTCAAAGAAAGCTTTTTTACTGCCGTCTCACCAATAGTTGGTACTTAAAACTTCAGAGCTTTGGTTTATAAAATTAATATATTATTCGGAAACATAAAACCCAGTGACTGGGCAGCACTCTCAGTGATCCCAGACCTGCTCATCCTCGTCTGGCCGTGCGTGTGTCTCTGCTGGCTTCCCCGCTCCCTGCGAGTGTCCAGTCCCGGGACATATCTTCCACTGCAGCTGGACAAATTGCAGTTGTCGTCGTTGCCGTTTCGTGGCTGCTGCCTCCTTTTTTCAAGCACATATGCTCGCATATGTGTGTGTGGGGATATAAAAAAAGGCTTTTCGAACCCGAGCCGAGTGAGTCGTGGTGGTTATGTGCGTAGTTATGCAAACAGTGGCCGGCCAGAACAAGTTGCTGCTGCTGTTGGCTGTCGTAATTAAAGGTCAACATTTGTGCAAGTTGTCAATGGCATGACCAGGCAGGAGGTGGATACCCGGGGGGAAACCGAAAGCAGCAGAGCCCCCAAGAACCCGAGAGCCCGACAACCCGGGCCGCATAAATAATTCCCGCAAATGAGATGTCCCAGGCAGGGCAGGGGGACTCGGCCGGGTCGGAGCTAAAAGCCCTCGGCACGTAAAGGAAGAGGATCATAAAACTTAATTGGTTTTTTTTTGCTCTCTGGGCTTGTAGTTACACTTTACCCCGCCCCAGGGAGAATCGGTCTTAACGCTCACTTGGCCAAGAAAGCGTTCTTAAAGTTCACTTAAGTTACGACTAAGGTTGTCGGATTTTTGATTTGCTTCGGTCCTCAGGAGAGCATCGTCCCATCACACAATGGAAATCTGCCACTTCCTAGTGGGGGCCACTGAGGAAACTCGGATGGAGATCCGCATTCGGAGAGATCCGATCCGGCCGGGAGGAAGTATTTATCGCCAGGGAGACTTTTACCCGGTGGCTGCCTGGGCTTTTGTCTTCGGCTCATTTGCAATTTGAAAAAAGTTTCCAAAAGATGATTGCTGTTGATGCTGCTGCCTTCGATGCTGCTGGAAATTTCACTTTTTCTGTTATGGTTTTCGGTTTTGAGCCCGGCACTCTCTGCGTTGCACTTAGCGTTAGCGTTATTACTATTGTTATTCAACCCAAAATATTTTTAATGAAACTGGCCGAGTTGCTGCTCCATTGCTTGCACAAATTGCAGTCTATTCTGCGGCAAGCGCAGGCGCGCGAAAATAAAAGCTACAATTTTCCATTTACACTGGAAGAATGCGGCCCTTTTTGGAATGAGTTCTGAGGTGTAAAGGCAGTTCTTGGATGTTTTGACTGGAAAATAATGTATTTTCTGTAAATATACCTCATAATAATAGAGAATCAAACATTTTTAAATGCAAATATAAACTTAAAGGGAGCTGGATTATTTTTCTGCATTATTACTATGATCTCAAGCCCTTTAAAATCGTACAATTATATTACTACTTTGCGGAATTGTTTATTAAACAAAATACATTTGCAATTGAATCATACAACTCTTAATTGAATTTCTCTTTTATGATGGCCACAAGCCACCCTTGTAATTACCACCGATTATTGCTCAGTGTACTCTCGATGCCCCGTCATGCTTTCTTTGTTTTTTCTCAAAGCAGTGTTCATTGTGCGATATTTGATGATGTTGCCGCGCTTTTTCCCTGCGCTAATTACGGACGGAGCGAGGCTTTTTGTGATTGATTGCAAAGTGCAACGAAGGAGATGGTTGTTGTTGATTGTTGCAGTTGCTGTTGCTGCTGCTGCTGTTGCTGTTGCTGCTCCCATGAAGCGTGGCACGTGTTGCGTTTAAGGTGCAGTTTCTATTACTCTCGCCGTACTGCGGCAATTGAAAGTGAAACTCAATTTTATGAGGCACCGGCAGCAGATAGACAAGTCCACCGCCGAAGAAAGAGGAGACCAGGCTAATCCCACCTTGGACTTGGACTGGAACTTGGTCTAGGACTGGGTCTGGACGAAGACTGGGACTGGGACTGGCCAACAACTTGCACTTTTGGCTGATAATTGACCTCATTTAAGATGCGGCCGCTGCGATAAGGCCGATAGGAATTAAAAGCGGCATCCACTAATTTAGCCGGACTCCCAGCCGAAGGATGGGTCCAGTTCCTCACTCATAGCCTCCCAGCCCTAGCCTCAGCCTGACTATGATCCTTATCGATCGGCCCTTAGGACTAGACCAAAAGAGAACTTGACTTTGGCCATAGTTGCTGCTGCTCCGACTGCTTCTGCTGCTGCCGCTTCTGCTCTTGGCCATTGGCTGTTGCCAGTTGCCAGTTGCCGGTTGCCAGTTGCCAATTTCCAATCGCGGCCAGCAATCGCACCACGCTAACGAGACGACGACAACAACGAGCTGCAGGCACTGCCAGCGAGGAGAGTTACAGGAATATTATAAGATTTCGTTGTTATTCTGACTACCATTTTCTATATGTTTTATATATTTAATTATATATACCTATATATTTATATTTCTATTGAAAGTAATAAGAAGTTTGAATTGTATTGACAGTTTAACTCTTGCTAAAGTATCTTAAATATGTCCACAACTTAAATTTCCTTTGGTAAATATCATTTAAATTGCTATCCATTCAGATGGAGGCTTTATGAATCAGATCTACACAATATATATCACAGCAATTCAATTTAAATTTAAATATTATCAACTGCTTGAGCCACCCACGTCCAGGGGCTGAATGAGGAACGTGGAGCGAACCCGAGACGCGCCTAGCAGTGGCTGCCGCTGCATAAGCATCTGTAACTTTTCGCGCTTATCTAAGCCATAAATCTCCGATGGCGGTAGGCAAGTCCAAAAAGCTCCTAGTCCACGTCCACGTCCAAGTCCAAGTCCAAGACCAGCCAGAGTCCAGGAGCGAGTGCAGTCCGAGTGGAAGTCGTGCGGGCGTTGGCTCTGCAATTGGCCGCGTCTTCTGACGGCAAGTGACTGAGTTTGAGCTTGAGACTCGAGAACTGAAACCGAGACTGACTGACAATCAAGGCGATGTGCGATTTGCGATTTGGGACTCGCGATTCATGATCCTCGATTCCAGATTCCCCGATACCCGAGCCGACTTCCCAGATTCCCTGTGCTCGATCATCGTTCGCCGCCTCTAATGGGCCAACGTCACACTTCTTATCTAACAATAAGCCGGGCCGACTGCGGCTGCCAGTAATAAATGCGACCCACATACGCGACCAGTTGGCTTGGACAAAAATAAACAGAAAAGCGGCAACACCATTCTTTAGCATTGCCCTGCCCTGCCCTGGCCTGAGCTGGCCCCGGCTTGGTCTGGCCCCAAAATCTTGCCAATCCAAGTGGAGGCAGCTCGCGGAGGGAGCTCAGGCCCAGGCACTTCCAGTGGCTCAGCGGCAATAAATTTCAATTTGCTGGCTGCTCACAAGCAGCTCAGCTCGGATCGGCCCAGCTCCGAGTCCACCTCCAACTCCCCAGCCTCGGCCTCCACGAGAGTCGCCTGGCAACAATGCAATGCGGAGGTAAAATGATAAAAATTCGATTACATTCAGGTGTGAAACGTACATATATTGCAGCGATTTACTTGTTTTCCCTACTCTACGCTCTGGTAATTGAGTCTCTACGCTACAACTGCCCAGATATAGATTTCAATCTGGCTTAATAAATAATATACGCTTGAAATTTCGTGTTGTAAATGCAGGTTTTGTATTTCTGGAGGTTCTTTTATTATATGAAATTGAGTTGTAAAATTGTAAAGCTTTGATGTGTTCAATAATGAAAATTTGGAAGCGTTGAATCATCAGAGAATTTTTAGCGTTCGCCTTTTTAAAATATTTTCCTTTAGAGAATACATTTTTTTTTTGTTGAAACACTGGCTTTTCAGAATTTTTATTATGTTTCTTACGTACTGATTTTGTTATATAATTTGATTGGAATGATGAAATCTTACATAATATATTATATAATATGCAAATAGTTAAACATTTTCTGAAAGTCGCATATTAATTTGGGTTAAAATACCCAAACATTTCGCTTACTTAACCCTCATCCTTCTGGATAAACACTTTCCTCAGAGTCAGCCACTGAAGTAGCTCATTGCTGGATCGGTTCAAATATCGCGGACTTTCTTCTGTTCTCTCAAGCCCAAGACTGTGCCAATTGCCATTTGAAGGAGTTCGACTGGAACCTCAATTGGGAGTGTGGAGCTAGCTCTGCTGGCATCCTTACTTTCTTTCCCCTACGTTTCCCCAGCAGCTCGCCGGTCCACGGCCCTTGTTGGTCATTAATCATGCACTGTGAACGACAAGCGTATAAGTTACTAGCCGATTGGCCCCAAAAAAGGCCATCGGAATTGGGCTCAGCGAGGGCCTAGAGCCACGAGGACCAGCCAGCCTAGCCAATTCTGGTTAGAAGGCTCGGGAGAAGGCCTCGTCGTCTGGGCCTTCGCCTCCGTCTAATTGGATGCAGATGGGCATAACGGGGCCCGACCCCAAAGACCCGAGCCAGAGAGATGCGGACAGCGGCGAGTTGTAGTCGCTGTGATTCCGTGTGATTCTGGCGCTGATTGGCTGCAAGGCGATTCCTGATGGTTATGATCAGCTCCAGTAGCCGCGGTGTTCTGTTTTTGTTGTTTTTTCTAAAAATTGGGGGAAATGGCACACTTTGTCGGAGTCTTACAGCACTGGGAACTAGGGAACGATTTAAATATCCAAGACCATTATTTTATAAAGAAACCATACTCTGGGCCACCTTTTCCATATTCCTTTCTGATACAAAATTTGCGCTTCGCTGATTTTTGGATATTTAATGCTGATTTCGAATCGACTTGGCATGCGATGGATTTGTGTCATAATTGAATTGCTATGCTCCGGGATTGGCACGCGATATTTGCCGGGGTAATTAAAACTGGTTTTCACTTTTTTCTACATTTTTTTTGCCTAAAGGAAATTGCATGCATCTCGGAGAGGGGGAAAAACTAATTTAGCCGAGCCTAGGGCAGCTTCATTTTCTCGGCAGATGGCGAACCCTTTCTGCAATATGTGTGTGTACGTGTACAGTATGTCCAAGAGGAATGTTCTTAGGTGGAAACACCCACCACAATGGCTGGCCAGAGCCGTCAACAGCCATTAGCACTTTGGCACATAATTGATACGTGGCTGGACCATAAAGCAAAATGCATAGACATCTACTCTTCGACAGGCAGGCACAAGGCACTGGCCGGAAAAATGACGTTGTAAGAAAAGCGAATAAAAAGGAATTCCTGCCATGTTCTTCAGATTTTCCCGCACACAACAACACCTTCGGGGGCGTTGTGCCATACGACACCATACTTCCAGCCATGAGCACACGGCTCTTCACACAGAATCTGACGAATATCAGAAGGGCCTCCTGTCGGAGACTGTGACGGGCTCGTTCCTCTCGCTGTGCTGGGATCTGGGTTCGGGGGTTTGGAGTCTGGGGTCTGGGCTCTGGGTTCTGGGGTCTCGGTTCCGTTCCGGAACGTAACTAACAATTTATTTAATACGTTGTACGTGCGCTTTAATAAAAGGCTCAATCAATCTGCAAGGCTAGGAGCAAAGCCGAAGAAGGCTTCCGCCCAAAATATCACCGAATTTCGGGTGCACTTCGATCTCTATACTATTAGGACTTTTTTGGGAGTAAACAGAGAAAACTTGGCAGCTTGCTCTTATTTCTGAAATATCATTAAATTGGTTAACATTTAATTTAATTTGTTTAATTCGGGATCAACCTTGAAGCTTTACTTTTAGTAAGAAGCGTACTAATTCTTTTTAGTTTCATGATAATTAAAGATTCTGAATGCAGGCTTACTATCTGCTTTTAAGGAATTGTTTTCACAGATTCCCCATGCTTAATGTATTACTTAATTCGAGAACAAGGATGCATTCTTCTTGCCAAAGTCCACAGACAACGATGGCACTCTCAGGACCGAGTCGAAGCGACCCGAACTGAACCTCTTTGAAGTGTGCATACAAAGTCTCGAGTGCTCAGGGCCGCCAGAACTCCAGAGCTGCACTCTCCGTAGTGACAGATGCATAGACAACGGCAACGACCATGATGAAGACGACGACGATGACGATGACGACCACGTCGATGCCGATCCTTTGACGCTGCTGCGGACGCAGACAGCGTGTCGAATGGGGATCTACTGCCGCTGCCTCGGCTGCTGGAGGGGCTCGGCGGCGGTGGAGGGTTAAAAGTCGCGGGCACCGAGAGGCTTTTCGCTAATGAAGCCATAAAGATATGTATTATTCCATAAATTTAACTCAGCCCGCCTGCGACACCCACACACACACACACACAACGACTGGCCGGGTCTGGAGCTGGAGATGGGGGAGCTCTCAAGCTTGAAAGGATTTGGTGCTGCACCGATAATCTGGCCAAGGTTTATGCATTTGTCGACGGGAAATGCATTTAATTTTAAGCACAATTAGCCACGCAAAAGGGCCAATCCCGGGAAGGTGCGATCGCGAGGCGTTCCCCGTGGAGATTGTGGCCACGGAGAGTTCTTTTCCTTATTGCGGCCCCTCGGCAATCGGCCAGCACTAGCTGTCTCTCAAACGCCTAACAAGGTGTCAATATCTTAAAAATTTTATCTTTCTGCACATAAGACTCAAGCGGATCATAGTAAATCAGCCTTTGGTCAGGCAGACGACGACGACGACGGCCGCAGTGCCCACTCTTAGAGCCAAGTTAGCCACCATCTAAAGGCCTTTATGCCTTTCTGGCCCAGCCCCACAAAGAGGAGTAGCAGGCGGAGTGCCAGTGCCCAGTGCTGGCCGAAACCCAAGTTCGAGTCTGCGGCTGACCCCACCACACCCCACTTGCTGGCCACAATGGATGCCTCTGTCCTTCTGTCCCTCGATTCCGCGATCCCGATCCCTCTATGCCTGACCGATGGAGCGAGCTATGTGCCTTTTATACGCCGGATTTACGAGCCAGCTCTCCACGTCGTCATCGCCGTCGTGGCCAAGAAATATTCGATGGCCAGGCAACGATTAAAACGGACGCTTCACGCATGCGCGCTCACACACAACACCACACCACACACAGCACAGCACAACAAAACAACACAACACAACACAACACGGCAGCAACAACAGCAACTCACTTATACTAACTCTGATACTTGCACTTACATTTATATGCATTCTGCATAATGGACTAAAACATATAGAGGAAAGTACAGCCCAGGATAGCTGCTTAGGAGAGCAGGCATTCAAGGAATTTACAAATATAACTTGATCTTATAAATTTGTTTTAAAGTTATCAAGAGTTCTAATTTATAACTTATACATAATATCTGAAGAAAATATAAAAATGATATTCTATATATATATAAAGACCCCCTTCTGTTTAATGCTTAATCCTAGGAATGTTTCCTATTTATTCCTAGTACCTACAACTATGTACATCACTGTGAATCCCAAGAGCGGAGATTGCTGTTAAGCAATGTTCACCGGGTGTTTGGCCTGGCAGCGTTTGCAACACCAGAAACAGAAACAGCCGAGACCGGAGCGGCATCCCAGCATCGTCAAGAGCATCGGAGGGGTCGGGATCGGGATCGGGATCGCTCGCTCTTGGTACCGGGACAGGGCGAGGCCGAGGGCGAGGATGAGGACAAGGTGCCAGCGGAGCATGCATGGGGGATTCGGATTGGGGCGCATCATCATGTGCGCATTGCACGCACGTGATTAAAGCGCAGCCCCGTCGCGAAGGGACGCAGGGTCCGAGGCGGAGTATGGGCCAGATTCCAGGCCGAGGGACTGGGCCCGCTTATAAATCAGAATTCGCTCTTTTGGGGACGACAATGAACTCGGCGCGGTAAGGGGCCGGGGGGCAGGGAAAGGGAGCCGGCACCGGCACCGGGACCGCACTACATATTGATAAATAAATAAGATCGCCACGAGGCTTTTGTCTCTGGGGATATTCGGTATCCGCAAGAAGTTCAACGCACTTGACCAACTGGTTTCGATTATAAATTGGAAAATGCATCCCCGAAAATATACGCCGATTGAAATGCCCGAAAATTAATGGCCCGATCAAGGAGTGATGATCGGAAACATTCGCAGTCCAAAGCTCCACCGGCTGACACTTGACCCAGACGGCGCCGGCGCGTCTTGTTGCAAATAAATTAAGTTCATGAAGAGCCCCGGGCAACGGGCACAATCTGACACATTTCCCTGCTCCCTGGTCCCAGGTCCATCGGCGGCAAACCTCTATCGGCTCTAATCCGGGTCCAGGTTGGCGGTTCCCGTTGCCGTTCCCGGTCTGGGGTCCCTGGTCCCGGCCCGGCACAGACATTCAAATCGCCCGGAATCAATCAACTTCGTCGAGGAGGATTCGGAGCCTCGGCGCCAGGCCAAAGTAATATTAGCCCATCCAGGCGATGGGGTCAGAGCCAGTTCGGCTCTTTCTCCTTGCGAAATCGTGAAAATATTCTAGGCCCATCGAAACGGCAGGCAGCCAAATTTGAATAATTTTTAACCATAAAGAAAGTTGATACACAGCCCGAGTAATGAGAGCGCTACAGCCAAGAGAAAACGTTGGTGAACCAAGGCATTCAAGAAGAAAATTTATGTAAAATATGTAGTTATTTCCACAAGCTAATTATCGTTATAAAATTGGACTGATTGCAGGCGAAAGCAAGTGTTAACTATTTGGCTTTTGGGCTGCAATATATTATTAGTTTATATATTATAATATTATTATATCTTGAGCTACTTCTGCAAATGTTCTGTTTCACGAACTTGAACCAAACCCGAAACCGGCGTTACTACCAACTTTTTTGGCTTTGGTGTTGGCCAATTGACTTTTGGCCTGCGCACGAGCCAGAGGGCTGCCTTGATCTTGTGCCCAGTCAGGGGTTATTAACGCAATGTGTCTCGGGTATGTCGTGAAACCCGATCCGGCGTGCCGGGAGAAAGGCGAAACGTAATATTAGAATGCCATTTAATTAGCTAAGATCACTCTAAGACCGCAGGATTACATAAAGCACTGTTACCGGGCACAACCCGGAGCCATGTTCCTTCCTACAACGGCCAAGTGACAGCTTTAATTAGAAAGATAATGGGCACTCGAGACAGCGACAGCTTGGCAAATAATCGTTGGCTTAGCTTAAACAAGGATTAGGCACAACGCGAGGAGAATTTAATTTTCCGGAGACAAGTTCTAATTGAAAAGTTCATAAATTACGCGGCGTCATCGTCGCCACCATCATCCCTGCCCGATTCGTATAAAGATTAAATCTACAATGCCAACAGGTACGAGGGTATAAACAAAACAGGTACACGAGAGCACGTATCGCCCGAGATCATGATCACCGGCAAAAGCAGAAGCAGAAGCCGGAGTCTGAGTTATGTTCGGTTATGGCAATTCGCGGATCGGCAGATTTGACTACGCGTTCATTTGTACCAAGTGTTTCTGAAACTCTGGTTTTTGTGGGTTTTTTTTCGGGGCAAGCAGAAAGGTTATTTACCCGCCTCTATATCAATACAGAATGCGGATGGACACACAGAAAGCAAATATTGGCATGGAGAGAGGGGGTCTTAATTAATTTACTTAATTGAATATAATTAATAACATTTCATAATTTAATTTAATATTTATTAATACCCAGTTGACACATTAAATATGTTCAGCTCAGCATGAGCTTTTTAAGATAAAATCAATATGAATAAGTTAGAAAAATCTTCTATTTCTTTGCGTGCACTCCCGGCCGGCCTTCTGACTGTTCTGTTGACTGCTGACCGGACTCTCAGATCGCCACTAACGATACCGTAACTCGGAGGCGGATGGGGAATTAACCCGATCGGGGAAGGGCTCTCACCAGAGGGGGTGGAGTCTGTCGCACCGCAGGGAAGGGGTTACATTCGACACGATCTACATAACATTTGTAGCGGCTAATGGCTGCGCATTGTGAGTCGCGCCAAATACGGAGCTGAGTGACCAATACAGCCCACGGAGTACCACTTAAACATGATATGGGGGATTACTTGAAGAACATACTTATACCCTTGCTAGGGTGGTCTTATTTATGATAAGTACAAAAATTGTGCTTTAGTTTTTATAATATTTAAAATTGTTTAACTAAAAGGGGCTTACTTTTAAATAGTCAACTAGATAACAGCTTTTCGACACGAAGCTATTAGTTTTTTTGATTATGATTGTGATCAATTTTCAGTATGATCCCTTAAGCCAATTGCAAAATGTAAGGGTATACAAACTTCGGGATTCAAAATTAAGTTTCTTTTCTTGTTTAAAAATAACTTTGATAACCTATTTTTAAGCTAAAGTATTGTAAAAATTATTTAAAGCATATTACCCTACTTGGTTACTAAAGGATATTGAATTTATTTATCAAAGCCATTTTAAGGGTTAATATATAATTAAAGAATAATTCTACGGTAAATCCCATTTGACTTAATACATTCATTGCATTACGGCTTTCCTTAAGATTATAACAAATACCAGATTCAGTCGTAATCTCTTCCCAAACTGTTATCTTAAGTTTTCCACAATCTCTAGAGATTATGTGGGACTTTCAAACAAACTCAGTACAATAAGAACTTTATTATGCAAGCCGTTTGTTAAGCCTTTTTGCCCACTCATTCGGCGATCTAAACTGGGCTTAATTCTAACTGTGGTTTTCGCCGAAAGCGCGCCCCAGCAGACAATAAGACAATAATGCTTAAGGAATCAGAGCGCTGCAGAGTTCCTATTGCCGCTGCTAACATATTGCCTTTCCCACCTCAACACTCTGTAGTATATCGATATATCATTAGCGCTCTTTTGATTTACAATCGCCTTTTGTGCGCAGAGCCAGCTATTTTCGCCTTTTGTTGGGCCGTTTGCGAAGAGAGTGGCTCTGAAAGCGACCGCAAAAGCGCTTGGCTAATGGCTCGCAGCACTTTCCTGAGGGGCCAGACCGGGCCAGGCCAAGTCGAGCAGAATCGGCCATAAAGCGATATCGGTATCGCTATCCCCATCCCCGCACACGAGTATGCAGAACGAATGAAAGTGTTCTCCGTGTCGCGGATGTGGAGTGCATGTGGATAAGGAAGCCGAAAGCAGAATTGGAGCTGCCTGTAGTTGTGGAAATTGGGAGAAATATATTGTAAGTATAATTTATAATTTGTGAAAATTGGGATAAATATATTGTAAATATTATTTTGTACACATAAATGCAAGTTTAGATTTCCTATTTAAAGAACTTTCGCATTCCATTTTGTCTGGAATTTTACCAAGATAAGTAAAACTTTTAATATAAATAATACATAAAATGTAACAAATTTAGAAAGGAAATTGTTTAATGGATTTTTGAAACCTAATTTTATGCAGCTTTTATTAATTGCCTAATTAATAATTCAATTTCTCTATTGTAAACAAAAGCTTAAAAAGTTTATTTGTATATTACAATTTCTATCTCTGCAACCCTTATAAATTTCTGTATATTTAAAAACCTTGCTGTAACCTTTTAACCCTTTTCTCATTTATTTAAATTTCCCAACAAAATAAATATTTAAATAGAGCACACTTTACCGTTATTAGAATTACCAAACGCTCTGCTTTTTAAGCCAAGTTAGCAAACGCACATCGAACTCGAACAAGTGTGGTGTTAAACCCGACTTGGTTGCCGCACTATGGAGTTTCTAGAACATATTTTGTTACAAAAGTAACAAAATTTATACAAGCATCTTATTTGAAAACTTTCAAAGATTACTAACATAAAATCTCAATAAAATCGGATATTTTGTTCATGAGATATACCCCTTTAAAGTTGACCTATTTTTTCGTTATCAAAAGAACACATTAATAAGCAGTTATGCAAAAAGCGTAGCCCTTTGAATTTAATCTTTTAAATAGGTTGAACACTGAATTATATCCCACTTAAATTACTCAATCATCCAGGATTTAAATTTTACAACGATAAATCTCAAGCTGCCCACTGTGCGCCTTCAAACTTGTCTCAAACGACAAAGCGGCACCAAAGTGCGACTTGCAGAGCTCGCCGGCCAGTCGCAGTTGGTCGATCGGAGTGAGCGGACGTCTCAGCGCGAGAATCGAGAGTCGAGTGGAGGCAAGTGGATAACTGAGAAGCGAGAGACGAGAATCCAGAGCCAAGCATCGATCAGCAAGGAAGGGAGTTTCGCCGGAGAACCGAAGTGATCGCGTCGCGTGTTTGTTGATTTTGTGCGCGTGCGATTTGTGAGAGATGCGCCGCATCTGAGCGCGCTTTACGGGTTAAGGGTTAAGGGTCGCGAAGGGCTAAGGGTGCACTCCAACCAACCAATGGCTGGAAGACGCCACCTGCTGGTGATCCTGCTGCTGGTCCTGCAGCTGATCGCCACCACGCCGGCGTCGCGCAGCCTCAGCGTGAATGGGAACAACATTTGGCGGCGAGTGCGCCTGGTGACCAACCAGGAGTCGGAGCGCAACGCCTACCAGGTGCTCAAGCCGAGCAGCAGAAATGCCAGCACCACTACCACAACCACCACTAGCACCAGTACCACAAGCAGTACGAGCACCACCACCACGAGTACAACTCCTGCAACTCCTCCATCACAGCGTTCAGCCAAACAATTGGATCTCAACTTCCCGGGCGGCAATGTGTCGAGTGCCGCCCGGCTGGAAATGTCCACGGAATTCTTTGTGGTGCCCACGCTCTCGCCCAGCAGACCCAGCAGCAGCTCCACCACACCGGCCACGCCCACACGGAGTCTGGGGGCCAGGGCGAGATCAGCTGGGACCAGCTCCTCGGGCAGAGTGCCTCCGGGGGGCGGCAGCAGCAGCAGCTTCAATAGCACACCGCCCAGCGTGGTGTCCACGCATCTGCCCTTCGCCGGGCTGCGCAAGGAGCCGTGGGTGGTGCCGGTGCTCGTCCTGGCCACCCTCACCATGCTGATGATGGGCGCCTTCGAGATCTTCGTGCTCTTCAAGGCCTGGCGCACCTCGCCGTCGCGGCGCCACCTCTTCCTTGGCCAGATGCTGCTCCTGGGACTCTTCGCCTGCGCCAGCCTGGGAGCGATCATAACTGCCCAGCCCACGCTGCTCAGCTGCGGAGCGATTCGCTTTGGCGTGGGCGTGGCCTACGCCCTGGTCTTCGCCGCCCTCCTGGTCAAGTGCGTCTTCCTGATCAGCCTCAACGGGGGAGTCTACCTGCCGGCTCCGTACCAAGGACTCCTGCTACTCTTCGCTCTGCTCATCCAGGTGGCCATCGGTGGCCAGTGGCTGCTCACCCAGCCGCCGGAGGTGTACACCACCAGTGTGCCCGTAATGGGCAGCGGCTTCCTCAGCACCACGGTGGCCTCGCAGACCAACTACTCGGCGCTGTTCTACCCCACATCGTACACGACGCTGGACGGCACTCCGGAGATCTATACCCGGATAGCGGCGGTCAGCACGGTGCTGATCCCGCTCTGCAAGACCCAGTTCTCGGAGCTGCTCTTCTCGCTGATCTACATCGTCTTCCTGATCGTCTTCATCGCCGTGCTGGCCATCAAGTCGCGCGGCATACGGGACAACTACCGGGAGGCCACCTACATTGGCCTGGCCATTGGCGGAGCCATTCCCATCTGGCTGGGCTGGATGCTGTGCGGCCTGGCGGTGGCCGAGCGGCACAAGGATGCCTGCATCGCCTTCGGACTGGTGGCCACCTCGGCCACCGTCTTCCTGGTGATGTTCATGCCCAAGGGCAGGCAGCTGGCGGCCATGGGCAAGGAGGGCCTGTACGTGGAGGACCGCGAGGAGCAATTCAGCTCGCTGAGCCGCGCCGGATCCGGCTACTCGCCGTCCTTCTTCCACTTCAAGCCCATCAAGTACGGCGTGATGAGCGGCTGCGGGCTGCCCAACTCGGCCTCGAACACGGGCCAAGGACTCAGCTCCAAGCACTGCTCCAGTGCCAACAACGGAGGTGGTAAGTCCCGCTCTGACCCATTACCACGTACTTATAATATTTTTTTACGATTTGTCACAATTTCTGCCGGGAGCAATTGTACCCAAATCATGGAGATAGAAACAATTCCATTCCATTCCTACCTGCCCCTACCCTACACACCGGCCCTTGTCAGCTGTCAGTCGTCTCTGGTAATTTTGTAATAACTTTCTTTTCTTTCTTGCCTCATGTGCAGGCAACCTCTTGAACTTTTGTTTATCCATACGTTCGCTCTTTCTAAAAGCAGTCACAAAGCCGGGAAAGAGAAAAAGCAAAAGTCTTAACTTTCAAAGGCAGCTCCAGCTCTAGCTCTAGCTCTAGCTTTAGCTTTAGCTCAACTCCAGCTCCAGCTCCAGCAGACGGTAGCCGGGGTACAGTGGTTGAAATGACAATTGGGAAATTACAGGTTGTAGTACATTAAATACTATTTCAACATTAAATTCAGTTTAAATATAGCATATTGAGAGGGAAATTCCTTGAAACTCTTTAACGATTTTGGCAAGTAATAAAAAATATACTAGAGAGTTATTTTTATAGTTAACTATATGTTTTTTCTCCTAAAAATTACACATTGATCTCTCAGCATTTTAAAGTTAGTTCCAAACCAAACCCCCTGCAATTATTTTCATTGCGCATATTTCTTTTTGCATTTGCATTTCTTTGCCAATTAGTTTGGATGGCAATTTTCATTTGGCTCCGCTTCATTTGTTTGTATGCAAATTTGTGCGCTTTCATTTCTTTGCGGCAACTGTGGCACATTTTTCGCGCTGAATTTGCGTAATTCCCAACCACTGTGCGGCATTAACTGGGCTTAAAATTGTTTTGCCAGGCCGTGTAATTGTTTGGCATATTAATTTTCCCGACGCCGTGTAAGCCAAGTGTAAAAAGAGCACACATGCGGCGATCTGTCCGTCTATCTCTCCAGTTATCTCTGTCTGTCTTTATCTGCTTCTGGCTGTCTCGCTCCTCCCGGCTTTCGTTTTCGTTTTCGTTGCGAGAACGTCCCAAGTTCGTGGCTTAAGTCTTTCGATTAAGTTTCTGCCACTGCTGACGCAGCTGCGGCTTTAATCATTTCTAACGATGCAAATAAAGCCATCAACAGCTCCGAAATTTATTATTTGAAATTTCACATCTGCCCATTAGGCGGTGTTAAGTGTCATTGTCGGTGTCGATGTGGAAACGGTCACGACCCGGCCTCAAACCAAACGAAGAGCAAGTGAAACGAGTCAAAGCCGCAGCCCACAAAGGCCGACAAAAGGCGTCAAATAAACAAACAAAGCTATCTGGCTGTGCAATTTTTGGCAATTTACGAAGCGACTGACAAAAACAGAGAAGACAATATTTTTAGGAATTTTTATTTATTGTGATTATTAGTTTTTGTTTTTCTTTCTAGACAATAACGAGCCATAAAAGGCTTTAAACCATTTCAGCTTTCTAATGAAAGCAAAAGTCGAGTTGTTTATGTGTGTGGCAAAGTGGAAAGATATGTGTGGGGGGATCGGGGCAGCGAGGGGCACCCAGTCCGGAGGGCTGCTCCGAAATGTGCGTGCTTGAGCCATGTAACACTTTACGTAATTTAATTAAAGTAAATACATCAAAAACTTATGATTACAGTCAGCACAAAAAGCACAGCAAATGGAAATGGGACAGGAAAAGTCAGGGTAATTCAAGTGGAAAACGGAGAAGAAATGCTCTGTGAAAAGTTTTAAGCAATTGGGTAATAGGTAATTACCTTATATTTCCTTTTATTATAAATATGGGTAATTGGAAAAGTTGGAAAGTAAACGCATAACTATTGGGTGCTGTTTATACAGTGCACACTTATGTAGGTAAGATTTCGTTTTATAATTCCTTTAAATTCTTTCCTTGTGGTAACCTGGACAAAACCCCGTTCGAACCTCTTGCCAAATCCCAGACGATGCCTTGGCTAGGGTATAAGCCTTGCAATAATTTACCAAATTATAACAATGCGCCCCTGGGCCCAAGTAGGAAGCGTTTTACATGGCAGCTACTTGACGACGACTCCAAATCCGACCTAGTATGTGAGCCACGCAGGAAGGCTCAGCCAAAGGCAAAGGCAAAGGCCCAAGCCAAGGCAAGCAGACCCAAAGTCGAGGTGCAGCTGAAACCAAGCCAAAGCTAAAGCTGAAGCTGGAGTTGGAGCTGCTGCCGAATCTGGTGCTGGAGCCGCGACGGCCCACAAGCCAAAGTGCCTGTGGGCAGCCCGGGCCGAGACTGGGCCTCAGATTCCGATTTCAGTTCCAATTCCAATTGCACTTCCAATTCCGACTCGGTCTTCGCTTGAAAGAAAGCCAGCGACAGACGAAATATAGGTAGGTTCGCATATAGATAGATAAATGAGAGATATAGTGCCCTGGCTCTGGTCTACACATATATACGTCAAACTGTCTGCAATTGAAAGTGCATTTGAGGGGTAACAGCAAAAGAAAAAACTTGAGGAAAACCGAAAATAAAAACAAAAGGTAGCCAAGAAAAGAGCAACAGCGGCAGGCAGGAACCTTAAGAGCAAAAGACAAATGTCTGGAGACACACAAAGTACAACGAAATCAAAGTTGGCACAGAGCTTAACAAGCAAACGGAGCAAACATCAGCCGAGAGCTGCAATCGCTGCCATTATCGTACCCAGACCCATGCCCATACTCCAGACTCCATAACCAAACCCGATCCGATCCGATCCGATCCAATCCGATCCGATCCCCGAACATGTGTGTGGGTTGTGTAGCTGTCTCGCTGACTCTTCGACTCCAGGCCCAGGCCCAGGCCCAGGCTGGGGCTGAGGCTGAGTGAAGTGAGCCAAAGGCAGCGACAGCGACTGCGACAGCAAGGGTTCCAGCTTGATTAAGGGCAAAGAAAGAAAAAACTGGAGCTGCATGTGGGCAGCAGCTAAAAATTTACATAAGACAGTGTGAGGCAAGAGCAAAATCAAAAGTATTTCCCTTTTATTCCCCTTGAAGAGCAAACGAACTTGATCCGGCCGGGTAGTTGACAGCTTAAGGAGAGGCAAATCACGGGATGTCTTGCCACTAAGACGAGATGGAATCTATTCTCGATCAGTCGTACAGGAACGTTTGACTATCTGCAGACAGTCTGATTCAGCAGAAAATTAAAAAAAAAACGGCGACATAGAAGAGTAGCTTCAAAATCGGGTAATAATTATTTAGTCGTAAGGAAATCGTGTTCATGGTTTTTTAAAATTATAAATAATCAAGAGATCAGTAAAATGTATTTTCTTAACAATTAAATAAAAGTACAGCTATTTGTTACTATAAGAAAAAACAAATGACTTAGGAAACGAACTTGCCGCTTGAAAAACGAATGACTTAGGAAACGAACTTGTGTGTAAATTAATTCTTAAAGAACATTCCTTACGCTACAGCAGTGTCAATTTCCGTTTCCACTTAAATATCTCAATGCAAAAGCCAGGCACTTGAACCAAAATCATAATAAATCATAAATTTATGTGCTCCAAGAAAAAAAACAGGAGACTGACAATGCAGAAAATATCGAAAGATTTAGCAAATAAATCCATTATATCAAATTTCCTGCCAAGCCTTCAAATGAGCAACACAAACACACACACAGCACATGCGTGTGTGGTCGTTGGCAGTAAGCAGTTCGGCACATAATTCACTGAGCAATTTGCAACAATAAACTAAACGACAGCTAACGGCGTTGACGCCGAGGAATGAGCCGGCCCCAAAAGCGGCCAGGGGCAGGGCTCTCGATCGGGATCGAGATCGGAATGGATTGAGTTCGAGACCGGGACCAGGGTAGGGATCGGGATCGGAACCGGGATAGGGGAGGGGTGGTTTCAAGTCAGAGGCCAGCATCTTTCGATGATTGCCGCCACCGCGAAGTCAAAGTCGCAGGCGAGGAATGAACGTAGCTTGACAGCTTCAGCTGCAGCTTCAGCTTCAGCTCGGGCCTCTCTTGGGGCTCGGCTTCGTTGGATGTGAATGTGGCTGTGGCCAGAAGGATGTCGTGGTCCGCGGCTCCGATATGAGCAGCCCGATGCCGTTGATTGAACGCGAGCAAACCGCTCGAGACGAGAGTTCAAGGTTACCCCGGCCTGCTTTAATTGAAGTCGCATTGTTGTAACAGCTCCGGGCAGCTGTCGACAACGAGCCGAGCGATGACAGGCAGAGTCACAAAAATAGATACGAGCACATACTTCCGTTGCGCTGGTGCCGCTGCGCGATTTTATCGTTATACCCTAACCCCAAGGGCCCGGCTGCGAACTGCAACTGGAATCTGTGCGGGGACTCGCGGCCAGCCACAAGGGCGATCCATTGACCTTATCGGTCGGCAGAGTGTCCCATCTTCGACTTGGCCACTGCTGCCACTTGGCCAGTTGGTCAGTAAGACGGGCCCATCAATCTAGGCAGCCCGGGCAGCTGGGCAGCTGGGCAGATGCCAGCGGTCTTTGTTCTCCGCGCGACGACGCATTTTTTTGTAATTTTATTGAGTGACTTTATGCCAGGCGCGCACATACATAAAATCAATCATTCGGCCGATCCGAGATCCGCGATGCGAGATGCCAGATCTGAGATGGGAGCGGACCTTGGAAGGTTAAAGCTTGTCGCTACACTCCCGAGACCCGTGCGGAAGTTTTTGTCTATTTGTCTTGCATGTTTATCGATCGATGGGGATTTGTCAATAAAGAGCCGCCCCAGGGAGGCCGTCGCATAGTCATTTAACTGTGAACAGTCCAGAGACTGTTTTTGTATCTCTTATTTCTTATATATATTTTCAGCACACTTGAGGACTCGAAGCTTAGCCCGATGGCCGAGCGCCGAGAGGTCGGGGGTTTCGCGTGTTATTGATGGCTACTTCCAAAAGGTTGGCTCATTGTCATAAACCAGTTGGCCAAATGAGGCTTAGCCCAAAGAAAGCTCATTTATATTATGGAAAACGAATAAATTAATGATTCTTTTATAAGAATTACTTGCTGTATAATGGTAATTGGAAAGTATTAGATTTCTGGCTGGAAAAAGAAAAAAAAACAGCGAGTTCGTTGCCTAAGTCATTTGTTTGTTGAATTAATTTTCGAGGAAATTAATAAATTATGCCTTCGCATATTGTTAACAAATTAAATTAAAGAGTTCATTGACTCAGAAATTATTGTTTATTTTACCAAAGAATTGTTGTTATGAATGGAAGTTCATACTTAATTAGTATAAAAGTAATTGTTTATTGTTTTGCAACAAATTGTTTCTAGCTTTCTTAGCTTATTTAAACAGTTTACTATATCTTAGGTTCCTTTAACATATTGTAAAAGATAATACTAAATTTCTTGCCTCAAATTGCTCCGTTCGATTGTTTGAGCTGTCAATTATTAGACCCAAATTTAAAGCAATCTCAGAAGAACATCAAACAACAATTCCAATCATAAGAACTCTGCTGTGTTCTGGCTTTGTTTTGAGATCCAACTTCGCCTTGGGGGCACGGGCGGCCATTGAAACGGTTCGACCAGCATCAGCTGTCGAAAATATGACATAAAAAAGATTCGATTAGCCTCAATTGTTCTAAGACCACTTCCAAACCGAAGCCAAAACCAAAGACTGAGGCAACGAACTTGAAATTGAAAAACCAAAGAGCAAAAACAAAAGAACGGCGCTGCGGCGCTGGAAACTTGACAACGATAATGGCCAAGATGATGATCATGATGATGACGATGGCGTAATGTACAAATCTGTGAAGTACGTGTTGTTGAGTATCGTATCCAACTCGAGTCCGCGGTCCCCAGTCCTCGGTTCTCTGTCCGCGGCCAGCGTCTGTGTATGGGACTTAATATATGAGTTGGGTAAACGCTGCCAGCACGTGCTTGAAACGAGCGTCACTGTATATTACCACAAAATTATAGCGGTTTGCAATAAGAGCCACAGCCACAGCCATAGCCGCAGCAGCAGCAGCCACAGATGCTCGATGGTGGATGCTGGATGCTGGACGCCGGAGCGATGATATTTAGTTTTGCCTAGAAGCAGCCAACCAGCAACGTAATCGATAACCAGTTCCGAATTGCGGCAATGAAACCGAAAGCGGAAAAGCCAACCCAGGTCTCTGTACTCGCCACTCAGGCACTCGGCACTCGGCTCTTGGTTACCAGCTACCAGCTACCAACTGCCAGCTCTTAGCCGGGCTCAAATCAGTTCCGAGGCGAGCCAATGAGCCGTGTGCCAACTGCACATGCTCGCACGCTGAAATTATTACGCTAAATTGGCCAAGAGCCCGACGAGCTCTTACCGCCTTACGGTACTCGTGTTCTTCGACAGCACTTGCGGTCGCCGCCCAGAGATGCAAAATATGGGAGTACCGGGGAAAGGTGCACTGGGGTTCAGCTCTAAGCGAATGATTGATTTAAGTTAAGTCTTAAATAAGTTCAGTGTCGAGCTTGGCAGAGTTAAATCAGAGCGAGCTTGGGCCTACGATCCCATAAAACTGTTGGACTTGGAGTTTACGATGGCCGTATTTTTGCTTAGCTTTTTAAAGACTTTTCCTTATGCCTTGCCGGATTGTTGCTGTATTTTTAAGGCTCACATTAAGCGGCAGTAATCAATAAATCAATATTTATATAGCCTAGCAAAGTCCAAGTTTGTACTAACTAAAAATCTGCGTAGAAGGGGGTTGCTTTCTTGCTGGAAACTCTAAACAATGCTCCTTGATTCCCAGACCCATAATAGGCTCTCGTTAGGCAATTCTACGCAACTTAACTTAAATGTAAATTGAATTGTAGCAATTTGAAGGTCATACGCCCTTAACCGAAATATGCAAATTGCCAGCCGAGAGTGGCTGGCATGTGAAAAACGCTTTTCTTCCACCTCGGAATGAGAGAGGGAAATGGGAAAAGCTCCGCGCCGCAGTTCATGACAATGAACTCCAGCCGAGTGTGTGTGTTTGTGTGTGTCTGGGGAAGTGAGAGGGGAGTTGGCTTAGAACGAACGTGGCCAATTAGTTATAATGCTGCTTCGTGATATCACAACATCTGGCAACTCACTCTCGCAGAGCCCAGACAACGGCAGAAACAAGAACCTTTGGCGCTGCAGCCAATAAGGAAAATAGGAAAAAGCAACGCTCGCCGAAGAAATTACTCAAGTCTGCAAAGTATGTAGCAGCAAAAAGACCAGAGAGTGGATAGAACGAAAAAAAACAACAACAAAAACGAAAACAAAAACAAAAACGACAACAACAACAGCACAACAAAGGCGAACAATGACAATCTGCACGTAGCAATCAGTCAACGTGCGGCAGTTGGTTTAACTTTAACTTGTTGCCACAGCCAGATAGAAGATACTGGGCTCCGTAAGGGTAAGGAAGCAGATGCCTCTGCGGCCGAGGGAGGACACCGGCGGGGGCCTACTCCGAGCCGACAAGCTGCAAAATGCAAAACGTGGCTCTGGCCCTGGCTCTGTGCCTCTCCTCCCTAGAGATGGGCAATTTTAATGAATTTTCCCCCGGACCGGTGAAAGAGGCAGAAATAATTAAATGCAAGTGAGGAAAAGTAAAAACGGTCGAGGCGAGCAGCACACGGAAAGGTGAATTAAAAGTGAGGAAATAATGAAGAACGAATAAATTGCCACAGTTTAAATGGCGAATAATTTATAAAAAGAATTTTTAAACCAGCCGGGAAAACATGCTTCGGGCATATACAACATATACAACATATATCTCTAATAGCCACAGGAACTCATAACTTAAGTTGGCTTTAGAATTGGAGAGATAATATTTAATAGTTTTTTTAACTTTAAAAAATTCTCATGATTATTCTAGAGGAATATGTTGATATTATACAGAAAACTACAGAGCATAGGGTGAAAATTTATATGCTATTTGAAAATATTTCTAGTTTAGTTTGTTGCCTAAGAATTGGGTTTTAAAGATAAACTTCTATACTTTTATCAAACTCTCTTTGGAGTAATGTGTCTTATTCTAAAATCAGGAACAGTTTTATTCTTATTTCATATTCCAGTCTTAATAATGTTCCTCAAATAATGAATAATCATTCCCCATTTCAGATTCACTTTTTATGCATCAAGATTATTTCTTTCCCCTCAGAATTTATTATATAAAAATTCATGAAAATATTCTCCCACAAATGAATATTAACAATTGCCGCCTGATTATGACAATTAAGATTCAGAGTCACGTACTTCTGCGATCTACCATCTCTAGCCCTATGGAAACTGAGAATTTCCACAGGCTCTGGCCGCCCCCACACACTCACACTCACACTCACACATGCTCGGCTACCTATACCAGGGCAATGCGGAACACGCACACGGATGGCAAGCTCTCGGGCCTGGTCATACATATTTGCACTTAATTAGCGTTTTTCGTTACATTTCGTCTCGTTTCGTTTGGCGGCTGACAGCTAGAAAATGCAAGCGGCTTGAGAGCCGGGTGTTAAAGCCACTATTTAATGCTGGCGCACATAATTCATAATGGCCAAATCGGCAAATGAGCTGACAGAGCGAAAGAAATTCTCGGCCAAAACGGAATTAAGCCAAATTTAACGCTTCAGCTGACGGCTGTAGCGCGCAAACTAGTTTCCTCTCTTTAATGCAAAAGCCTATAGTCTCAGATACAGATACAGCTGCAGATGCAGATGCAGATACAGATACAGATAGAGCTGGGCGATGCACAGACACCGGTGCATTTTCATTTTCTGACACATAATTCCAGATTCGCGGCAGGAGAAGCAGAACAGAAGTCGCGTCGCGGCGCATAAGAACAAGCGGGCTTAATTGCAGTATTTGTTCTGAGTTAATTAGAAAAGCAGGAAAAGAGGCCAGAAGGCTGCGGCTGGGGCTGGGGCCGAGGTTGAGGCTGGGCTGGCATGGCATGGCATGTGTGTAACTGCTGCATTTAGCACTGTCAAGAGTTCAGATCCCGCGGCAGCAGATACACCGTCACCACCGTCAATGCCACCGCTTTTCCAGCCTCGTTTTCCCCCTTTCCATACACTTTTTTTCGTCGGTTTTTCGTGTCATTAACACAGTTTGCCACACTCGTTTCATTGGCGGCTCGCCGGAGCTGTTGAAAATATAATAATAATAATAGTAATCGTGAGTTATAACCCCCAGCTGCCTGGCTGATTGGCTCACATTTGTTAGGCTTTTGGCCGGCCACAAATAGATATGGGTTCGGGTCCAGGCCCAAACTCTTGGCCCGGCCAACGGGCTGCTAATTATGACAAGTGTATGAAAGTTATAAATAGCCGAACAATTAAGGCCGGCTTCTTATCTAAAAGGGAAACTGGATTCTGTAGAGTTGGGGAGGGTTAAGGAGACAAAAACAAAAAATATATGCATAAACTTGAACTGGTTTTATTATTATTATAAAATCGTACAAGAAAGAGAGGAAATTGCACAGACTCTGGTCTAGCATTGCAGCTGCGTTAATAACGCGGACTTTTTACAATTTACCCCTGGGAGTTCAGCGGCTCGGTTTTATTAACCCTTTGGGATTCATGAAGGTCGCCGCGAAATGGGGAAACGAGCTCACAGACGAACTATTTGCAAATCCAACACAAACCTATTAAGATGCCAAAGAAAATCGCTTGGGGTTTTGTTATTTTTTGCCCAATAAAGCTAAAGCAGCCCAATTTGAGTTAAATACAGTGCCGCGTGCGACTTTCTCCATGGCTTGAGGGTGTGCAGAGCTAACCCATTGACATGAAATCGTTTGACATCATTAAGATCGCCGTAAACCATAAATTGGCCGGCAAAAGTGTGAAATATGGCAAGGTAATTTCCACGGATTTGGGACATCTGCTGCTGCGTTGGGGATTGGGCTTGGGGTCTTGGGTCCGGGCTAATTATGACTGGCCCTGGGCAGAAGTTGTGACATCTTCGCTGATTTATCCATGAACATATGGCTAAGACTTCGCTTTAAGCTGCACTCTCAGCACATGAAAAATATCCGAAAAATATATACACATATTTATGATTATTTTATTTTATTTTGTTTACTTCTTATTTGTCATGTCATGCATACTCGTACACACATCAAACAAAAAACAACCGCCAAACAACCAACACGACATTCATCTACAACATCAACAACGAACCCCAAAAAACCCATCATCATCGTCGTCATCATTGTCGTCGGCACTGCAACGACAACTACATCCACATCCACCTAATCCCCCCTATATCTACCTCCTTATCGTAACATTTCCTCCATCTTCGCCCCCAAACTTTGTCAAACATAATCAAAAAATTCTCGACACGCTCACGACACACACTCTTGCATATGCCATTACATAATTTTTTATTCAATTCCATTTCGGTTATTATATTCATCAATCATGTGGAACCTTTTTCTTCATTTACTTATTTTCGGTTGACTCTTTTTGGTTTTGTTTCCGGTAACTTTAATGAATTTACATTTATTTTCAAAAAACCAATAATTACTGTACATATATATATATTTATCCTATAATATTACAAATCTGTGTGTGTGGGTCACGACTGGTTTTGTTAATGGTTTGGTTACTTTACACACGGCTCTGGGACCTCCCACCGCACACGCACCCGCACCCGAATCCGCACCTACACCTCCAATCCCTGGTGTGCAACGTCGACCACCAGATCGGGTTGCTCTGGTCACCGCCGCACCGCCGAGCTATACGCGTATGTATCACTACTTTCCAGCACACCTGAGTCCGCACCCGTTCTGCTATTATCCACCCGCACCACCGCCCCCACTGCCACCACTGCCGCCGCAGCCACCGCCACAGCAGCAGGCGCACGCCGCACCGCCCACGCTCACGCCGCTGACCCTCAAGCAGCTGGGCAACTCGCTAACCTCCATGACACAAGCGGCGCAATTGGCCAAAACGTTGCGCTATGCGCCAGGTAATGCACACACTAGTGGTAATAGCGATTAACCATGTTTTGGGATTGATAATAAGTCGTTTCTATGCTAGGGAAGGTTATAAAAGGAAGGGCAGTTAGACCTGGCATACAAACGATATTACAGTCAAAATTAAACCCAGTTACTAACAAACAATAATCCTAAAAATCTATATAATTAGTATATTAATCTGATATACCAATCAATTCCCAGGCATGTTTATACGACCCGACGAAACGAATCTCTATACGACGCTGGAGCCCACGTTGAGCAGCAACCCGAATGTGTACTTCCAGCGCAGCGGGGCCGTTCATCCCGGCATCCTGTACTAAGCTGGATGGATGCATGAATGTCCTTCAGCAGGACATTGCAATGGAGGCGAAGGAAGTATCGAGCATCGAGAACACTGGAACTGAGTATTTTTTCACCTAACATTAAGTTACGGCTCCCAAGGAGCAGCAATAAGCGAATTGATATATTCCCCGATCATTTCACCTAGTGTAATATTTTTGTCATAATTGCTAAGCGCCCTATGCATCTAGTGTAAGCCACATCGACCTAGTTAGTTAAGGATCAGACTCGACCTGGACCCGGGACAGGAATTCTGATAGATTCCCCGCCACGATGCAATAGAACTGCGGTGTGAAGTAGTCCTAGTTAAGCGATATCGACCGTGAACACTAGTTATATTCCACACGATTTTATTGCAATAAGTTCAAGAGCAGCTGGCTTCGATTCCTACCTAATGTTATCCTGTTCGGCTTGTGATTTAAAAGTAAACTTATCTAAAGAATCTAAACGTATAGAACTCTGTCCCAGATCTGCTTTTGAAGCCACTCAAGAGAGCGGGCGTTGGACATTTGTATACAAGGTGTTAACAGGCAATTGCAGATCGTAAATACCCAAGACCTTTGCCACGATGTAAAGATCCTGTTGTCAGATTCTGTAAAATATTCATTTCGAAAACTAGAAATAGGAAAGAGATTGGGATCAGAGTTGTTCCCTTGGAACTGTCAGCATTGTGTATACAGATGTTTTGGCCCTGCAAGCACTCATATACCAGTAAGTAATAGGCTTAATAAACATTTGTCTAGCCAAGTAAAGCGATCGCTTAAGCAAACACGAAATGTTGTACATATAGCAATGGCCCCGAGCACAACCACAACACACACGCAAACACACACACGACTCCGAGCAAGCCAATCTCAATAAAAGAAAAACAAAAACGAACAACAACTCTCAATTGCCACACACAGGAACATGGACATCATCAACGATGACGATTACAATTAAGTATAATTGCAAATTATTGGCATAGCAATGCCTATTAACGCCTGCTCGGAGCGCAGAGCGGCGGAGGCAGGGGGATCGGAGTCGGGTTCGGAATCGGTATCGGGATAGGGATCCCTTCCAGAGCAGCGAGATCTAAGCACGGGTAGGATTATTGGATGCCGACGCGGCGCTGCATGTTTCAAATAATTTGTTAACGCCTTTAAGATTGCGATTGGCTCGAGATCGGGATTGGGTGCAGCAGCAGCTCGGCGTTGCTGTTTGGAATAGATAAACGTCCCACTATTATCGCCAGCAATTCCCATTGCAAGACACGACGACGCCTCTGCCTCTGCCTTTGCCTATGCCTTTGCCTCTGACGACTTGACCCCATATATGGCAAGTGCTCCTCCGCTCCTCGATGCTGGCCCGGTCTCTTGTCCAGAGCATGCCGAGGGCGTGTTCCGCCAGAGGATGCGGACGGAAGGAGCCTCTTCATCCTCACATTAATTAAGTGCAACAATGCGGTGCGGATAGAGTGGCAAAGGGCGGCGGCCAAGGAGGAACAGGGGGCGGGATTGGGAGGATGGAATGGGAATGGGATGGCAACATTCACATCCACATCTCCAGGCAGTCACATCGTTCGTATTAATGACATTTCTCACGAACATTTTACCAGAGCAGTCAACACAAGGAGCTCTTGTCTAGCCGGAGGCACTGCGAGAAAATGTGTAATAAGATCGGGATACATGTAAAAATAAAAAACTTTGTAGGTTGAAGGAAGGATTTATAAAGCGAGTATAAAGTAAGTATGTAGCAAAGGATATGAATATTCAGAAGTTGTTAAGTGATCCTTTCAGACTATTTTCGAGCAGTGCCCTCCCAGACTAAGGTCCAGCGGCAGGGTCCAGTCCCAGAATCTGTTTCTCTCTGCGGCAGCCGCCTCGCTTCAATTAGGCGCGCCTTCAAATCACAAGTCAATCAAAGTTGTTAGATTTGCCGTCCTCGTCATCGTCATAGTCCTCGTCATAGTCGTAGTCGTGGTCTTGTGGACTCGGACATTGCATCGTGGTCGCAGTCTCAGTCGCCATCGCTGGCGGGTTGACATCTCCTGACATGGCACACAATGTTGCAGCAGGAGAGCCAGAATCGAGAACCGAGAATCCAGAACCTGGACCGGGACAGGGAGCCTCGTATCCGAAGACGCCTGGAGGCGGCAGCATCAATTACAACATCCATGACAGGCACAGCGTGAAATGTTTGTACATTTCTTGGCGGCGCTTCCGAGGGGACCAATTAGCCCTAAGTAGGCATTTCAAATGGACTCCTGCAATTAGCCAAAATCGAAGCCAACAATTTCATCACAGACCTCGCCATCGGCCAGTCGGCTCCCATCTACCACTTCGCATTCCGTCCCCTTCCGCTCCCAGGCCCATCATCGAGATCGCCACTATCATTATCATTATCCATCGTTATCTAGATGTCCATCGTTGCAATTTATTTGCTCAATCGATTGTCGATGCCCGCTACCTACACCTACCAGCAAACAATCGTCGTCTTCCATTTCTGCGAGTATTTCCATCCTGGACTCCCAGAGGCGTACCTCCTGACGTGCTAATGGCGTTTTGGTAACGCTTTATGGCATAATGGGTATTAGCCAGAAAACACGATCGCCAGCCATCAAATGTGGCTGAGGGCAAAGCGACCAGCTGGAGATGGACTTTGGAAAAATGGGAGAGTTCAGTGAGACTTAACTTTATTGAAGAAACTAAATTAAGTTATAGAGATTAATTAAACTTGGGTTTTGTCTTTATTTATTTAAATTTCACATTAAGGTGGGTGTAAGGACTGGATTAAAATATATTTGGAAAATACTTGGCACATATTAAGTAAGACTTCCTTCCTTATTCCTTAAGCCTTTTTAATGGGCTTCCCCTTAGAGCAGTCTAATTATATTCAAACCTCTAGTAGCTCAGCTCTAAAGTACATAATACTCAATCAGCATTATCGATCTCATAAAGCCCTAGCGAAAATCAGACCCGACCCAGACGCTCCATCTACTACAAAGTTTCTAGGCAAATTATAGCAATAGAGGCCAATAATTTGAGGTGGCCAACTCGGGCAACTCTCGATCTTGGCTGCCTCACTGTCTCATCTCCAATGTCTGGCCGCCTGATGATCGTCGATGCCCGCGGTATGAGGGATCTCCCGCTCCAACTCCATCTCCACCTCTATCTGTATCTGTATCTGCATCTGCGGCTCCGTCTTCGACTCCATCTCCAACTCCATCTCCATCTGCGGAGTGTTGTCTGCGCCGCCGTCTAGTCTTTTTTGGCCATAATAATTCGCGATCGTTGTTCGTTTGTTGGGGGCATGTGGCGAGTGTACGAGTAAATTAAATTACTCGCCCGGCCGCGCCATTAACCGTAACATTATACTTCAATGAATGGGGGCTGGGCGGCGGCGGCGGTTAGTATTACAGCTATTATTGTGGTGCAAATGTTATGACCGCTTTATGCCATAGAGAGTGCAGACCGAGGGCCCCAAGGGCAGCATCACGTTGCTGATTTGATGGGCTTTTCTTGGGAGGCAGAGAGCCGCCGTGTGCCGTGTGCTGGGAGCTCTGCGATCGCCGCCTGATAAGCTGGCAACTGGTAATGCGTGCATTGACCGCTCAGCTCAGCTCTTGGATCTCGGCTCTTGGATCTGGGGCCCTGGAGCGCTGCGCTGGCGTTGACGCAACTTGAAATTAAATTTGTGCGGCGGCCCAGAGAAGAGGGATGCCTTTGCAGTACAGTTAACCTCGTTTAAGTGCGCCACGCACCGCCAAACTGCGACGCCCGCAAGGGGGCTGGCCAGGCCAGGTCCAATTAACAGTACCCAGTAACCATTGCCAGCTCCCAGCTCCCAGCTCCAACCACGTTGCAAAGGAAGTGGAGATGCAGGCCCAGCCAGTGAACCCATAGTCACAGTTTTGTCGCATGCTCCTGCTTAAGGCATAAGTATAACTCTGCCAACTGGTTCTGGGTTCGCTGCCAACACCTTTTCCGAGGCAGTGATGACAGGATTCGAGGGGCTGAAAACGCCAGATGTTGCAAGGTTTTATATAAGCATATTTGGTTCTTCAATTAAAACAACACCAAGTCCTAGTTTCTATAAATGTATAACCCTAATATGATCGAAACTGATTGAAGCCTTTGTAAAAATTTTAATAAATTAGTTATATATATTTTTAGCTTATTAATTCCTTGATTACTAAAGACCAAAGCTGAAGCGGCAACTCTGCTCCCATGTCCCGGCTTTGAGAACCGGCAGACGGAGGGACCGAGGCAGGAGCGGTGGGCACGACAACCCGGCATACGAGTTTATAGCGGATGCGTAAACGTAAACGCATTTGGCTCAAATGCCGTTAGGGCCTTTGACTAAATTGCATGGCACATGGGCCCCTTGGGCTACAGATTTCAGCCTTGCCTCAGCTTGGCTGGGATGTGGCTGGGGACGTGGACCTCGGCATCGGCTACGGCAGCGGCATCGACATCGGCATCTCGCTATTTGCTATTTGCATGTGTGTCTGGTGAGACGCCAGGCCGGCAAAAAGATTCTCCCATTGACATTTTGTCTCGTTCCATGGGCCCCCAACCCCCCCAATCGCTGAATGTTAATGCATTCGATCGAAAGCCGCCCAGATCGCAGCCTCAATTCCGGAGGAGCAGGAGCCGGAGGAGTTGCGCTGCTAGCATCCCATTTGACGTAATCAAAAGAGCAGAATGTGGGCAACCCAAAAAAATGTTCTGGGTCATTGATTTCTTTCTTTCGCTATCCGTGGATCTTAACGGTTCCCTCCACTATTTCGTAATGGGCCAAGATCAATGTACCAGAGTGGATTCAGATTCGGATGCTGCTGCTGCGGCTGCGCAGTTGAGCGCCCGCTGGAGTGCCTTCGCCTTCCCTTTTTCGTGGAGAACACGCAACTGAGCCCCCATTGATTAAATAACCATAGACCAAATAATGAAAATACGAAGGTAACCAGAGGAAGCTTTTTGGAAATTCGGTAATTCGAAGAAGGGATACTCTACTCTGTAAACTGTCTAAAGAGTAGCTTTAGGAACTAGTTTACTAGCTTACTAGTTGGGGTCGTAAAATAATAAAATAATTACTTAATAACTAGTCTATTATTATGATTAAAGAGCGATCAATCGTTACAAAACAAAGGCAAGCTCTTTCCCATAATCCCCAAAACCTAACTGGCATAAAGAGAATTGCGGGATAAAAGCCAAGTACCAACTTCTTAATTATTTTTTATGATCTCTCGTGAACCGACTACCGTCTCGAGTCCGCTCCACCGAAAACCCATTTCGTCTGCCTTTTATGGCCGGTCTTTAAATGCTTCAGAATGTTTCAATTGAATCGGAATGAATTGGGTCAAAGTGTTCCAGCGGCGTTAGAAGGCAGATGGAAATGTGCCCACGTAGCGCAGGCGGAGACCATTGAGATGTTTCGTCATCCTAAATGCGTGTTTACCTAGCCCGCGATGAGAGTGAGATGTATATAATTATGATTTATGTGTAAAGAAAGGCCGGCAGTTAGGAGGCTTGTTAAAGGCGATAATAACATTCTTTTGAATAATGTATTTAAATCGAGAATACCGGAGGGAGAAACTCTATAATTTTTAATTTAAATTGCCCGTCGAGGTGGGCAGGGAAAAGGTTTATGATGGCCATTCGTCATTCCAGAGATGCCGAAAGTGAGATCTTCCTAGTGGGGCCTCCGATATTTATTCCCGATATAGAACCGTGCTGAGCAGTTCCATAAAAGCCAACTTCCTAATGACCGGCGATTGTTCGCTGCCTAGTCAAGGGCTTCCATCACGATCTCGTCCCGGGCAACCATAAAACTCATCTTACCGAAATCTCCAATGCGACCTCATTGTATGCAAAACTATAAACCGGCTGAAATAAAGCGCACAAAGTCGTGCGCTAAATATAAAATGTAATATTGCGACTTACACATGTTTTGCAGATGATCCAAATGGCCGCTGTTTGAAGATTCCACCTCCAAGGTCTGGATCATGGAGTCTGCAGTATGGCTAAGAGCTCTCACGCGGCTTAGATGCGGGGTTCCAGGGAGCCAGGGAGCAGGAATCCAGGGCTCAGGCGGGTTTCGGGGTCATTTGCTGATTTTTTACGACTATTTCTATCTTAAAGATACAAGTTTATTTATGGCTCGGCTGTAAAGTGCGGCGAGTGCATAAAATGCTGGCAATGACATTGCAACACCCAGTAAGCAGGATCCGATGCGCATCCGAATCTTAAACCAAATCAGAATGAAAATGGGCCCTCCAGTGGGAGTGCTGCGATGGCGGGGGCTCCAGGGGAGTGCGATTCGGATTCGGACCAGGCATCGGATGTGGGAACCACCGGCCGGCAGTGGCTGGGCACTAAATGCGCCGCTCGTATGTGGCTAAGTTGACTCGACTTTAATGTGCCTGGCCGGGCAGTAGAGCTAAATGCAAACGCACCCAGGCCCCCGATCCCCCAGAGCCCAGAGAGCCACTGTGGGGGCCAGGGCCACCAACCATCACGGCCGAATGCTAAAAGGGTTCGTTCTCCTCTCCACTCCGCAAGTTCACTGATGCGCCTCATTAGGAGTAGCTGGAAACCAGTTCCTGGCCAGAGGCAGGAGCTGTAGCAGCAACTGGAGAGGCAGCCGGAGCAGAAGCCGGAGCAGGAGCAGGAGCAGCAGCCGTAGGACCCCAGACAATTGACAATTTAAACGAATTTCTTTCAAACACAACACTGACATGGCCCAACACAAATGACGAATAGTGGCGGATGCCCAAGCCAAAGTTTACGCATGAAATATGCACCACCAGGAGGCAGCCTCATCCACAGCCTGAGCCCCAGTCTCGGTAGCCTTCTGGCCTCTGTTCCGTTCCCGGTTGCCAGTTGGCAGTTGCCAGTTGCAAGTTGTATGTTGCTAGCTGCGAGTTGCAAGTTGCCAGTTGCTAGTTGCCAGTTGCCAGTTGCGAGTTGCAGCTCCAGGGACAGACAAGACGCATGTATGAAGTGTCATTCATCTGGCCATAAACGCATTATTCAATATGCTATGTGCACTGTAAGAAATAAAAAGAAAATAATTATAATGAAATATAGTAGTAATACACACAACTGTAGACCTCTCGGTAAGCCGGTTAAAAGCCCAGTTAAAAGTAAATCTAAACCATAATTATTTAATATGTTTTGTTATTTATAAATATTAAACTAAATTTACAAATAAAGTGTATACTTTCCCCTTTAGGGCACTTATATTTCCCTTTTCGAAATAAAGTGTATACTTTCCCCTTTAGGGCACTTATATTTCCTAATTGTTTTCCCTTTTCGAAGATTATTGCTTTAGAGAATTATTCACACTGCCACACGTTGGAGATATTATTCTCAGTGCTTGAGGACATGAGCGGGGGGCAGCAGCTAGACAAACGAGTGATCGGCAGACGGACAACAACAACGGCAGTGGTAACAACAACCACACGGCCAACAGCAACGACGACGACGTCTGACTAAATGCCTCATACTGTGCCGGGTCTGCGGTTCAGGCTCCTTGACTATCTGTCCGCTCCTCCAACCGTCCGCTCGGTTTCAAGGTTAACAAGTTGCATTTGCAATTTGGCACTAGGACTGGCTGTGAGGCTCGGGACCCAGGCCGAGAAGAAGGATCGTATCCCCAGACAAACGGACAGGCGGACAGGCAGACGGACGCCCATCGACATGGTCGCTCTGCCCCTGCGACCGCATCAATCGCTTTGGTGAGAATTAAATGTTTATGCCTTTTGTTTGCCCAGCAGCCCCCAAGCCCCAGTCGTCCCCCTCCAGTTCCTCCCTCTTTAATGAGCGACCTGCTCAATACAAAAAAAAAAAAGGCATGGGGATCCGAGGAACAGCTCCCAAATCAAAGAGCCAAGGAAAAGTACAACAAAAAGCACTCTCATCGAATCAAATGATACCCTTGGACGGACTAAACGATGCCGGGCAACTTTGTGTTAGCTGGAGGAGTACCTCCAGGGGCTGGATGAGGTGTGGAAAATGTATTCAAATAATAGAGCTCAAGATCTTGGCTCTGCGGAATATTGAATTTGAACAATTGAAAACTTTGAAGCTTCTCCAGTGGGATGTATATCTCGTCAAGATAATTATGGGCTTAGATGGGATGGCTTGAATGGCAACGTTTATTTTATTTAATTTGTATTTTAAAGCTAAGAATCCAGCTCTGTTGAGATGTAAGTGTCCCTTAAATCAGAATAAGTGCAATTAGAACAAAAATATAATTAAGGTAAAAAAGATACTGAGTATTTTTATATTTTTACTAAAATTGGCGAAATTCTCTCTTTGCCATGAGGCCTTAAAACTTGAAAAACATTTTTTTATATATGTAAATTTGAACTCCCCAACAATATGTTACAACAATAACATTTGTCTGCGTCAATCGGAATGCTCGAAGAAGCCTTCTTCATGCCGCAGGCAGAAGACCCAGAAAGATTCGATTGCTCTGGAGAGCATTGCAGTGAAGAGTCGGCAATAATACGACGCTGATCTATTATTCGCTAGATTGTAAAAATGTAAAAATCACGCTTTCGTGTTGTGTATAAATTGAATGCAATTTATAAATGTCCAGCGTTGAATTAAATCCCCAGCCGTCGGCACAGGCCACGATCGGGTGATGGTGATTTTTCAAAATAAACAACCTTGAGCCGAGGGCTCCGCGGCTCCGTTGCTCCATAGGTCTAGAGCTCCAGAGATCCAGAGCCGAGAACAATTGCCAGAGCCCAGAGCAACAATAGACGGCAGCAGAGGCAACAGCCCAAAAGGATCCGCCGGTTCGGCTCCGGGTCCCTTGGAGCCACAGATGAAAAATTGCGCCAATTGAATTTGACCAGCGATTGTGGTCGATTGCTCCTCATTGCAGCCAGCAAGCTGGCTGCGGGGGGTTCCTCTCGGGGAATCGAGGAGGTGGTGGTAATCCACTGGGCGGTCGCTTAGTTTTCAACGCATTTATCAATACCCAAGTGGCTTGCCATCCTCTACCTCTGCCTCTACAGCCACCTCCAATCCGGTCCGAAACCTCCTGGCAGACCAAGCGTTGACAATGCCAAGGGCGGTGTCGGTTGCCTTCGCCTAATATATTCGAACTGAAATGAAAAAGACTGCCGCCCGTCTCTGATTGAGGATGAAGCCACAAAATCGATTTGCCACAGCTTACATCATTCATTGAGATGCCTATAAGGTAGGTATTCCGCAGTTTGACTTATATAAGCAGTTGTTTGTAAGCGAAATTAATAAAGTAAGGCAATAATTTGTATATTTTTGTATTATTATAATATTCATATTAAAACAAGGGTTCTAGATACCGAAACATTGACCATGGAATCAACTAGCACAACACTTTAAGAATTTCGTTTTCACAGATCTCAAAAAAAGCAAATGGATTTGCAATTAGATTATGGACATTAAAGAATGTGTACGTATCGAAACTCGTCAGTCTTGGACTATTGCTGTACTGAAAACGACCCACTATGAATTTTGTTCAGCCTTTAATATTTGCTATTTTTGCAGCTCTGTATATTTATATGGGCTCTGCACACAAGGTAAAAGCCATAAAATGATTGAAAAAAATGCACTATAATTTTTTAAAGTACAACATCAAACTTACAGGTTGTGGAGAGTAGTATATATGACCCTTTACCCGAAATGTTGCGGAATGAGGTAAAAAAGACCAAGGGTAAGTAAATGTCAGTAGCCACATAATTATTGTTGTAAGCATTGTTACTTCCCTTCAGACGGTTGGTTTTGCGCCGGAGTGTACTGCCCCAAGAACGGCACAGCGTCCTGTAAGACCACCAGTATCCTGAAACCAACTGAGAAGCTTGAGCATGATCTGGTCGTTTTATGCCTGAATGGCACAAATTACCCCTTTTGCGGCATAACTCGCAGCTCAAGGGTAATAGTTCAGGAAATAGTGGAATTGGACGATATGGGAAATATGGAATATGTTTCGAAAGAAAGAATTACGACACGCGAGGGCATCTCGATTCCATACTGCCCAATAAAAAGCAGATCTAAAATTGGTTAATTTGACAAATCTATCTACGTAAATTCATATCTGTCTTTTATGTATTGAATTTTACAAAAATAAATATATACGCATTTGTGAGCGACGATTAAATACGGTTAAATGTATTTTTTAGAAGACATATGTTGTTACTTGGCATCTAATATAATATATAGTATAAACTTCAAAATAAAACAGAACAAATATAGTAAATATGTTAAGCGAACAAAAAACAGTAAGCATTTCGATAAATTCAATTAGTCAAGCCTAAGGACTAGGTTTTACACAAAACAAAAAAAAAATAAATAATTGCACCTTTTGAACACACACAAAATTCGAGACAAAAGCAAATTAAGTACTTTGGGAAAGTGGTGTGAAATTAACAGCTAAGCTTTGCGAATTGACTTAGGAATTAGAATCTAAGAATGTTCTGCTACGGCGCGTAGTTCCTCCATTAAGGAGGGTATGGCCTCGGCGCGTCTCTGATCCCTGCCAGCGTTGAGTAGCCTACTCAGATACTCCACATCCGAGCGACATGCGGTCACGCCCTCGCTTAATTGGCACAGATTCGGTTGACAGCGCTGGCTACGCTCAATCAGCTCCAAAATGAAGCTGTTGCGTGGACGACCTGTCTCCCTGGCGGTTTGTTGAACGAGCTATGGGAAGGGACGTCAGTTACGAGCTATTTCTTTGCAGATTACGCAAACATACCTTCTTGTAGTCATCGATTAGATTGGCTACCTCGTGGGCGGGTTCTGGGGGCGAGATGCAACACGTCGACTTGCCCGAGTCTGAGGCTTCATAACGCGCTTTTTCCGCTGCCAGAGTTTGTTCTAGAGTCTGTAAAAATATATGTAATTTCGTGATCATTGCATTGTTGTGTCACCTTTCACCTATTTTTTTCTACCTTAATTCTGTCTAAAGCTTGCTCGTGCATTCCGCTGACCTCCGCCAGCCTAAGCTTTAGACCTGGCAGCTCCTCAGCTTTTCGATGGGAAGCCCTCCCATTACGCAACTCCTTTCGTAGAAGCTTGGCCAGCTGTGGCCAGCATTTTATGTGCAGCTTCCGGCCCGTTTCCAATTCCAGCACTTGCGCCAAGGACCGTAGGCACTCCACCGCCCTGTGCTCCTGTCGCGTGGTTTCCTCTCGCTCCTCGAGCAACGATTTTACTTGGCCTTGCAGCCTTTGAATGTTCATCGAATCCGCAGAATGATTCTCAAGATTCTCCTGGAATGTTTCCTTCAATAGCTGCAGCTCCAGCCGATTCTCCTCGTCCTTGGCCAGGCCCAATTGCTGGAGCTGCTGAAGTTCTTCATTTTGACCAGCAAACAATTCGTTCAGCTGTTCCAATTCAACGGTTTTGTGCTGGAGCTCTGCACGCATTTCTTGCTCTAATTGCTGAGTGGCTTGCAGCGCCTCCAGAAGCTGCGTCCAATCCGCCTCCATTTCGTTTGTGCTCTTTATCTTGGCGTCTTGTTGCTGCAGCAGCTGCTGGAGCAGCGAAACGGTTTGCTTCTTTTGAGCCTTGACATCGGCTAATTGTTGCTCCAAAGTCTCGATGCGTTGGATTAGAATGGGGTCCTCGACATCGGTTTGTGTGGCTTGGTTTTGGCACTGCTTTACTTCTTGTTGGCTAGATTCTTCTACTATTTTGAGCTTCTGCTGCCAGATCTCTGCCTGCTGACTTTGTTGATGCATTTGGCACTCTGCTGCGACTAGATCTGTCCTTAACTGTTCGCACAGCGTTACGTATTTGTTAAGTTTTTCAATCAATTCGCTTTCCCTTAACAAGCTTTGCTCTTTGAACATTGTCAGATTTCCCTGTTGCTCTTCTAAAAGTCGCTGGGTCTCCTCGCACTTCGAACGCATCTCCTCATATTGGCCGTGCAGCCTGTGCACCTCCTGCTCCAGCTCTTGAAGCGTCTTTTGTGCCTCCAGCAGGCTTTCCTTGAGGCTTTCCTTCTCCAGCTGTAAGGAAGCCAAGGAAATGGTCAAATTCTCCACCTGCTCCAGCTTTAGGGCGTCACTCTGCCGCAGCTGTTCTTGTTCCAAGAGTTGCGCTTGCAGGGTGAATTCGAGCTTCTCAAGCTGGCGCTGTTGTTCCTCGTTTTGCTCTTTTAACTGCGACATCATTAGCAACTCCGACCGAAGCTCGTTGAGGGAGTTCTTTAAGCCGGCAATCTCACTCGTCTTGTTGTTAATCTCCTCGTGAAATTTCAGGCTGTAGGAGTGCATCACATCAACGCTGTTTTCCCTGGTCAACTTTTGCTGGTAGTACTGCTTTAGATCGAGAAATTCCTGCTCCTTGAGGGCCAGAAGGTGTTCCTGCGTTTGTAGGGTCTCGTTGAGTTCGGCGATAACCTGGCGGAGCTGCTCCCGTTCGGCGCTGACACTGCGCAAGGCGGAGCTCCTCAGTTCAAGCTGGTGCTCCATCTGACCCTTCTCGTCCAGCAGCTGCTTACATCTCCCAGTCATCAGCTTGCTTTCCAGCTCCATACCAGCCAATGTCTGCTGCAACTGACCCAGCTTCTCATCGTTCTCCAGACTGAGTCTCTGTATGTCCTCCAGAAGCATCTTCTTCTGCTTGCGAAGGACATCGATCAGTTGGCGTTGATCGCGGAGACGAGCCTCCTGCTGGTCGGCCTCAAATGATGCGTTCGAGGAGGCATCGCTCTTCAGAGAAGAAGTAGTGGGGGCCTTTGGGGATCCCTGTTCCTGCTCCTTCTCCAGAATATCACATTTCGCGTGCAGCCGCATGGACTCCTGCTGCAGTCGCTGGTTTTCTACCAGATACTTGCGCTCCTGGGCATACAGGCGCTCCAGGGTTTCCAGGCGACTGTGCTTCTGCGACTTGAGCTCTTGCTTGTACCAGTGCTCGGATTTTAAGAGGCGTTCCACTTCACTGCGCGACCTCAGGAGCTCTTGTCTTAACGAAAACATTGAATGTTCCCGATCCGGGTTCGGCGTCTGGTCAGGATCACCGCCGCCCTCGTCGCTAGTGCAGCTAAAGTGGCCGGAGTCATCTGCCAACGCAGCAGCCGCCGCCCCGCAGTCAGAATCCATTGCTGAGCTGTGCAAAGAAGTTTATTTTTAGGAGGGTGAGTTTTTCATGGCCCAAGAACGAGTTTTGTGGGCGGATGCAAATTGCAGAAGTGGCGTAACCTTGTTAATGCAACCTTGAACGGCAATTTGGGCACTTCGATTGAGACCACTTTACACTTTTACAAGTAACTAACGGGCTATAATTAACGGAAAATACTCCATTTTATGCGAAATAAACAAAACATGCAGAAAACATTTTCGGAAACAGCTGATTGAGAAAGCAGTATGACCTTACTTTGGGATGGCAAAAAAGAAGCAATAAGAAAAATACCAACTAAAATTATTCCAAGTAATTTTAGCTAGTGACGAAAGCACCCATAGTTTAGTAGTACTGTATCGATGTAATTAACATAAAAACAAATGCAATTTAGGGGAACCAGTTTTTTAAATCTAGTTAAGTCAGAAGCTTAAATCGCAGTAATTGATTTCCGAGCCTTTAAAACGATCACATTCTTGATCAGCGTAGAAATCCGGATTCATCTGCTAGTAAACAAAAATTTCACATTCTGGAATATTCAAGTCAAATAATTCATTTGTTGTTTTTTTTTTTTTTTTTAATTTTCAACTCAATGTTCTGAATTGCCTTGAGCTAATACTAACTAGTATAAAAAGATTACACCAATTGAAAAATCATTATAAATGTATGTAAAAATTGTTATTTTTATTACGCCGAATTTTTTATCTACTTAAAACTAACAACATTTTTCTATCTTCTTTTTCTAAATATTTTTTTAAACGAAAGACTGTAAATAATTTAAGCTTTCTTTGATGCATAACATGACCGAACAGCTATTAAATTCCAAAAATAAAGTATACTTCCATTTGCCAATTCTTAAAAACTGAAGTAGGGCACTGCATTTTCAAATTGCCAAAAAATTAAAGATGTGTTTTTTTAAGAAAGATTTGCTGATTTTTAGCCTATTTAAGCCTACACAGAAACCTTTTCGAACTAAAAGGAATTAATTTTTGGCTTTGTTATATGATCGATATGATATGCTTGCAAATTGGTAGGGCTCTCGGCATCTTCGGCTTCTAGAAGTTAAATATTATTATTATTTATTTATATATTTTATTGTATATCTTTTAATTGATTAAATTGAGTACCACCAATGTCTTTCAATATTTAAAGTCTGATTAGCATTTGCGAGCGCTGGTCACACTAGGCTGGAAAAACCATCACAAAAACATGAAAACTTAGCCATTCGAAATCGAACGAAAACCGACTTTTCTACACCTCGTCAGCCCCAAACCGCGTTCATACTCGTAACGTAAGATGTTCCACGAAGACTACGCAGCCTAGCAAGGATCGGAACGCGTGCAGCATGTGAGAACGGCCCGCTGGCCGATTCGTCGAATTGCGTCGTGTTACAAAACTTTGGCCCTGGCCAATTTGCCAACAACAACTCGGGCATGATGGCCAGTGTGGCGGATGACTCGGCAGGCGTGAGTCAGGAGGAGGAGCGAGAGTCCTTTGTCATCTACCGCGACGGCCGGGCACTGCAGCTCCACTGGCGCGGTGTGCCTCCTCTGACGCGAGCGCCCGCATCTCGCATCTGTAGCATTGGGGAAGTGCTGCTCCTGCTGTCCACCGACCACGCCCTGTACTCCGCTCAGCTGCAGGCGAACCGCAGCGCCCTCGACCTGCAGCTCTTGCGCACGGACGTGGTGGACGTGGACTTTTGTTCTGGCAGCCAGGAGCTGTTCGTGGTGCTCAACAATGGATCTGTTCAGCGTCAGCTTATCACCGTCTCGGGCAGGGACATCCATCACCCGCATGCCTGGCAAACGCTCAGCTTCGATCCCTTGGAGCTTCTGGCCGAGGGCGTTCGCATCCAGCGCGTTTGTTGCTCCGCCCAGGGCGTGGTCTTTGTTGGCGCCGGTGGCGAAACCTACGTAATGGGCACCTGCGGAGAGGTATTTAAGACAGAGCAGCAGCCCCGCCACATGCGTCTCTACGAAGAGGGCAAGGAACTTCTCGATCTAGCCGCCGGTAACGAGCACTTTGTGATGCTGGTCGCGCCCTACAACCTGGCGGACGATGTGCTCCAGCTGCAGGTGGCCAATCCCCGAGATGAACCAGAGGATGATCGAGCCTCCGTGAAATCGCTCAGCAGTGGAAACTCGGAGCGCAGCTTTGCGGCGAACACGCGGCATCTTTTGCACCAGGGATACGCCCTGCTCCACACCCAACTCTTCACGTTCGGCGCCTCGAACAACGGTCTATTGGGAACCGGAGACCACATCCGGCGGGCGAATGTGATGCGAGTGCAAAAGCTGGATAGCATGGGCGTGTGCAGCATTGCGGCGGGACTGGAGCACACGGTTTCTCGCACTCTGGACGGAAGGCTCTACCACTGGGGTCTTAACAGCCACTCCCAGCTAGGCGAAGACCTCAGCTCGCCCATGGAGATCAGCATTGCGGACAACTCGGCATGCCTGCCCATGGAACAGAAGTCAGCACTAGAGGCTACTTGTGGGGACTACCACACGCTGCTGCTGAATGCCTCCGGTCAGATACAGTCGCTGCAGCCACCGCCGCCAATGCGTCATCTGCAGCAGTCCAGCACGTATGCCCAGACCCTACTCCAGCTGCAGCTGGGAGCGGCCTGGCCGCGACAGCTGCGACTACTCATGTGCTCCGGTGGATACACACTGCAGAATCAGCGACAGTTCCAGCGGCAGTACCACTACTACCTGAGCCACCTGCAGTCGCAGCTTCAGCTACTGCTCAAGCACCGTCAGGCGGTCCAGACCCTGGAGATCTGGCAGCGGCAGTCGGCGCTGGAGACGCTCAGTGCCCTTGGACCGCTGCTGGTCAGCTGGGAACGGATACTGTGCCTGCTAGTGGCCACACTGCACTCCCTGGAGGGATTCTACCGAGCCGACTTTGTGCAGCCTGCGGATCTCCTCTTTATCTGCCACCACAAGGAATACATAGAGCTCTTCGATGGCTACACCAAGGCGTATTGCGATGTCTTCTCGGTGAACGGCTTTGGAGAGGCAGTGGCCGCCATCGCTGGACTCAATAGCCCGTTGGCCGAGCTGAACGAGGAGAGCTATGTGACGCGGCTGTTCCAACAGCCATTTAGCATCTACCAGCTGTTTGTCCAGTTCATGGAGCTGCTGGTGAGGACGCAGCCGGAATACGGAGAGCATCGGGTGGCCTGGACGGAGTTTGCGCGGCACAGCTGCATCAGCCAAGAATTGGCCGTGAATACCAGGGATTTCTGGAGCAGCAATGACCGCAATCCCCGAATCGTTCAGTTTCGAAGACGGCAGCGAAGGGTGATCCTAACGTCAGCCCTTGTGCCGCTTAAGCTGGTCACCACCGGCATCAGCATGTCCAGCAACAGCTTCATCCTGTTCTCCGACTTTCTGTGCCAAGTGGGCGGCAACTCGCTGTACTCGTATCCCTTGACTACCCTGTGGGTGTGGACGGAAGGCGACCTGTGCCTCAGGCTGACCACGCCAGAGAAAAGCTTCCTGGTGGCCACTCGTACCCAGGAGATGCGCAAGGTATGGCTGGACCAACTACAGTCCAGCATTGTGGCGTCGCTGGGCAGACCGCTGGGAAGTCCGGTGCCCAGTGCCCGTTCCACGGGCTACGAATTCAGCCGGGAGCATCCGAAATTCTCGCGGGTGAAGGCGTGTGGCACCTGGAGGAAGGGCGTTATGCACGGGAACTGCTACCTGGAGTATCCCGATGGGAGTGTCTATTGCGGGGAGCTGAACCACGGGGTCATTGAAGGTGAGTGTCTCACCCTTTGTGATATATCTCCTTAATAATGATCGCATTCAATCTGCAGGCTATGGCAAGATGGTGATTCCCTCAACGGGTCTCTACGTGGGTCACTTCAAGGGCGGCCGCTTTCACGGCCATGGTGTCTACGAACTGCACTGCAAGGATGCACCCGAGAGCGAAATATACGAGGGGAACTTCTGCGAGGGCTTGTTCCACGGCCACGGAATGATGCGAAACAACCGATACATCTACGTGGGCGAGTACCAGGCCAATGCGCGCTGCGGCTACGGCGTGCTGGAGGATCTGGTGAGCGGCGACAAGTATATGGGCATGTTTGCTGACAACAAGCGAGCGGGCATCGGCAGCTGCATAACCAACCGCGGCGACTACTTCGAGGGAAACTTCGCCGGTGACGAATTGCTGGGCAACGGGGTGGCTGTGTTCGAAAACGACTACTACTACGAAGGAGAGCTCACTCTGCACGGCCCAAATGGGCGAGGAGAGTACTATATGCCCTGTGGAGAAGCAGGCAACGTTAGTGTCTCGATGGGAGCCAACGGGGAGTCAGACGATACCTGCGAACTGATCGGTAACAAAATGTTTGGACAGCTCAGCGGCAGCTGGGAGACCGTACGCATCCAGTCCGGCGAGCTGGTCCTGAATCGCCGTTTTCCAAAGTACCCGAGGTAAGTCCATAGCTTCTCTTTGAGGCTTATTTTTATAGCCTGAGGGAGCAGCTAGTCTCAACACTCTCTATTTAAGGTCCCTCGGCCGCCAGGTGGTGGATCACAATCGCAAGTGGCGTTCGCTATTCAACAACTTCGAGACGGACCTGGCCAACTGCACGGCCAGCAGCAATCCATCCTCTGCTTCTGGAGGCACCCTAAGAAGGTCTTCGAAACCCACGCTTAGCACGGCACAACTCTGGAACTGCATTGCCGTGTATATGAGCAAGCAAAGGGCTAGGGAAGGTGCCAAGCCGGGAAACTACTTCAACAATATCCTGCTTAGCCTGCCGCTGCCGCAGAAGACATCTTCGCCTTTAGCCAAGGCTCGATCCACAACGAACGCCCTAAGCAAGCTGCAAACGGAGGCGGCTTCGGCTCTAGACTTTCTGGGATTTCCACCGCGCCGCATTCATTCCCAGGAAACCCTCAACAGCAAGCCAGGGGGACTTCAGCGGGCCGACAGCTTGCTCTCAATGGGACACAACTCAACGCGGGACTTGGACACGAGTAGCCTGGCCAGCTTCCAGCTGGACCAGAGTCTACTCAGCAGCACGTTCAATGGCGACGAGTCGAGTATGCTGAACGACAGCTTTGCTAACCTGAGTCACAACAACAACAACAACAGCATATCGAAGCAAAAGAACAGCAGTGATTGTTCCATCACCTCGACTGCATCGACGACGAGTGCAATGCTAGATCAAGTGCCCAGTTTTGGCATGGCCACCACGCTGACGGACCAGGACTTGGCCTCAATACGACTATACCTGGAGCAGGCCTTCAAGGATCGACATCATCCGCTGTACGCGCTGAACGAGCGCATTGCAAATTGTTTTCATTACTCCTATGGCTATTGGAAGGTCAAGCCCACACCGATTCTGGCCAAGCAGGCGATGCGGGAATGGGAGTCCATATCAAGACGCATATACCGATTCGTGCGCAAGATGTTTCCTGCCCTGCCGGAGGACTATTGCCACATGGAGGGCAGCAGGGAGGTGATATCGCACATCACGCTGCTCTACCCGCTCGTGCTCTCGGAGGGCATATACTCCACCCTCTTTGTGTTGTACGCGAACAAGTACAGTCGTAAGGACGAGATGTACCGGCAGAATCTAAACCATGCCGAGAAACTTAAGGACCAAGAGCTCGTCGAACTAATGGGCCATGAAAGGTATTGACTGGAACTCTATTTTCAGTAACAAATTGAACATCACTCGCGATTCTTTCCAGTTTCCTCCAAACCGTGATGCTGGATCCAAAGTTTGAGGAATCCGTGCAGACGTTGAAGCAACTGCAGGAGAAGTTTAGTCCCCAGGACATGTTGACTGTGATACAGCGCAGCACGCAGCTGCTGACCGAGGCCTACGAGCACGCCATGTCGGGTGAGTTTTTATTCAGGACTCAAATCCAAGAATTCCTCTTCATTATCTCCAACTCACAGCCAATGCCGCCCAGTTGAATGCGGACAACATGATTCCGCTCACCATGCTCACGATGCTGCGTGCTGCGGTGCCCCACTTGGGTGCGGAGTTGGCCCTTCTGGACGATCTGACGGGCCCCAATTTTCAGGCCGAGATGAATGGCATGGCGGGCTACTGCTACACCACCTTGAAGGCGGCCTACGAGTTTGTTACCTTGCGAGCTCTGCAGAAGAATCCCTGAAGCAGTCTGCTCTAAAATGTTTTCCCCCCCCTCCCTGTTTTTTGTGTACTTGTTAAAAGGAGTGATTGAATCGGATGCTCAAGGCTCGGTTGCCATTCTACTCAAACAGCGCTGGAAAAGGTTTCTAGTTAGGCATGAATGGAACCACAATCGTAGGAATAATTAAGAGTGAGTGTAATCCGTTGGCACTGTAAGGCTAAGATAAGTGAACTTTTGAAATCGTATATAAATCTGTATATACTTCAGCGACAAACTCCCTCATAGGCTAGCGGGGCACGATTCTGTACAGAAGCAAATAGTAAATGTGTATCTATATCTTTATGTATCCGAATGTATCTGTTTTTTATATTCTAAGGCAACAACACATAACATTCCGACTATTCACCAAACCAAATAAATTATCTTCTGCATAAAATGAAGCGGCTATAAATTATTTCGAGGCCTCCGAGAAGGGCTTTATATCCTCGTCCGATGTGAAAAGAGCCTTTCCCAAGTGTGAGGTAAAGTTGTACAGGTCCAGCTTGTAGATGATGTACTTTTCGGGAAAGGTCATGTCCTCCTGGTAGTTGTAAACCAGGACAATGGGATCGTTTTGCTTTGCGATCTTGCGCTTGATTAAGAAGGCCAATGCGTAGATGGCCCGCAGCAATATGTTCCTTTTGTGCTCGACAGTTTGCTTGGTGTTAAAGGGCAGCATCGTGACGTTGTGGTAGATGCTCACATAGTCCTCCGCGGAGCGCATGTGGCTGACGAAAATGATCGGTGCTTGGGGCCGGAAGTGGGCGATCTTCTGCGCCATCCTAGTCGTCACACCAATAACCACAATGGCGACGGCATGAACCTCCAGGGAAGCGATGACAATGGATCGCGCCAGGCTATCCGCTCCCGTGTGAGAGCGATCACAGTACGGAGCCTTGGCCAGTGCCGTGGGGCCGATCTGCTCGAAGATGGCGTTTTGCAGAAAGCGGAAGTAGTGGGATTCCTTCGGCGGGGGGCAGGAAACCACGTACTTGTCCGGATAGTAGAATGTATAGTAATAGTGCTCCGGATCTACGCGCAGCTTTTGGTCGTCCAAGAGCCGTGGATCGAAGATGATCGGTTTCTGCGAAGCGTAAGCCAGCTGCATGAAGCACTCGGCGTCGGGACAAAGGTGCATGATGTCCGGAACGATCGCCGGTGGGGCCAGCTCCACCAGGAAGCCATCGTACCGCTTGGCGGCCCAGTTGAGCTCGCCGTCGCAGCCCTGGATCTCGTTGAGGAGGACCCTGGCATACAGTCGCATGCAGTCGCAGTGCATTGTCTCCATCGATTGCTCCAGATTGTCCAAGTACTTCGGAGTGCCCACAATGTGCGAGATGACCACGTTCAGACCCACCTCGCGGGCAAAGGTCAAATCCTCGAGCTCCTCATAAGAGACCTGGAACCGGTTGCACCGGACAGGAAACAGGACAGGCATAAAATCGTACAGGGCACCACCCTTGGCCACACAACATTGTAGATGGTCTAAATGGGCACTGCGCACCATCAGCTGTATTTGTTCGCCTATCAGGATGAAGTCATACGGACGCACATCGACTAGCAGGAAGCGAGCGTTCACGTAAATAGTGTGGGCAGTGCACCGGTCCGAGCAGTCACGTTCCACCGTCAGGATGACTTCGTTACCCTTTACCAGCTCCACAAAGTTCTGACCCTCAGCGAGGATCAGGGGACTCAAGCGGCCGGTGTATTGGTGGCGCGGCGAAAGCTTCGCCATGACGGAGGCCACCACCGGGAAGCTGAACTCCTTCGACACATTGATCTCTGCCTCGCGCAACTTGACGATGAGGCTCTGGTTGTCATGCTGGGTACCCATGCCAAGATTTATTATAAAGCACCGGACACCGTTCCCTGAAATTATTAAAAAATACTCAACTTAGAAATAGGTAAACAGATAGTAAAAAGACCATCGAAAATCTAGCCCGCAGATCGTAAAGGCATTTGGGATTCAAAATTTCTTACTCACGCAGATAATTCTGGAGCCCCTGGCCACAGGCTATGTTTGCGGACAGCTCGATGCATTTGCGGTTCTCGTTGGGATCAGTGGCCAGCGGCGTGGTCAAGATCTCAAAGCCACTGAAGTAGTTCTGCCAGCGATCTACCTCGAAGGGCTGCATACACAGGTCCTCCTCGCCCATCTCCTCATTGCCCAGGTCCTCCTCTTCCTCGTCTCCACTAGACTTTACGGAGAGCTTTGAGTGCATCAACCGGTAGTCATTATCGTTGCCACCGATGCTGCCCTCGTCATCGATGCCAAACAGCTTGCAGAAGGTTTGGCGCTGCTGAATGCCCGCCAGCTGAGACTTGGCCCGCTGCAGCTTCTCCACGTCCACGGAGATGATCCGAAACTTGAAGAACATTTCGTCTACGATCGATGTTAGAGGCGGTAAATTCCCCTCATTACTATCATTACTATCTTCTTGCTCGCTCATTGTGGCAGAATTTTGTCAATTTATAAACGAAATATGTTAAATTTGTTCGGGATATGGGATTGTGTTTTCAGAGGCCTTACAGATTTTGAAACGATTATTTGACTGTCCCTATCACTTATGTACATAATCGTAAGCATACCAATGAGTAAAGTATTTTGTAACTATACACCCAAGAATGATATACTTATACCTTTAATTATGGATTACCTCCGTATTCTATCCCAAAACAAGAAGTAATTAAACCAATGAACCCAAGGATTATTACATATTATGAGAATTCTGCACTGTAGTCTCTGGGGGAAAAATAAACACATGAATCCTAAGCGGAAGCTTTCAAATCAAGCGGTAATTGAACAATTATTTCTGTGTCATTAGCCACGCGTACGTGCAGCTATAAACTTACATAATGCTCCTCAGCTGCAGCTAGTTATCCGCATTAAAGTCGTAACCAAATCGGAATTCGAGCCCGAATCCGAATCGGACTCGACCCCTTCCGAACCCGGGCGTTTTGATAATAGTTTTTCCTGCCCTTTTGCCACCCATGCATTTCCCAATTCTACTCAGCACACTCCCCCCTTGAGTTCACCAGTGATAAAAAGAAACCGCAATTGGAGGCGCAGGTAAGTTTGGGCCTTAGTCGCTGCTGCTGCTGCTGCTCCTGCTGCTGTTTCCAATTTTTGTTTATTTCCGTAATTTATTTGCCCGTCTTGCCTGAAGGCGAAAATGTTAAATTTAGCATCGAGCGTCAAGTGAAATGTTTACAATGTGAGAGAAAGTTAAATGGAAGAGTGGGTGGGGCCGGAAAGTGGGGAGCCACGGACCCAAACTAAGCGTTTTAGAATCTTTTCGGAATCTTTTTTCCACTTGAGGCCCCGAGGAAAAAAGGGAAAACATAAACATCCAGGAATGTTTAGAGAATAAAAATGTAGCTCTCCTTGTGTATTTCCCCCCTTTGTTGTTTATTTTTCGCCCCGCTGCCAACTGACAGATACACCGGCTGACTGAGGCCGAGGCCCGAACCCGGGTCTGCTCTGGCCGGAGGACTGGGTGTGGCCGCGGCCATGTTTAGACTAAGCAGCCGATCATCATCGGACTGCGGAAAGTGTAGAATTCTCCCCGCTCGACTGCGAAAATCGCTTGAACTTTGACGCCGAACTGCACTCATCGATTCGTTCGTTCGCTTTTCCCCCTTTTTTTCCGTTTTTAGACACGGATTTTTCTATGCCAGGCGGAGTGGGTGGATGTGGGGCTGTGGGTGTGGGTGTGGGGCTGGAGTGGGCGGCGGACGGCGGGGCTGCCCATCTGCTGCCATTGAGCAACATAAATTGCCCGGCTCCTTGGCTCTGCTCGGCTCGGCTCGGTTCGTCGGATCGCTCCGATCGTTGTTCCTCTGCACTTGAGAGCAGCCCCCAGCATCAGCGATCTCTCGCGCCCTCTCTTTCCACTTTCCTGCCAGCCGTCTCTTTCCTTCGCCCTCCTGCCGTCCCGCTCGCTCGTCCATTTTCATTTCGTGAACAGAATTTTCTAAATGTCTTTGAGTTTTCAAAATTTTGGAGCGTAGGTGCAGTGCGTCGCGAAGCGTCAGCGTGTACGGTTCGCTTTTAAGGAAAATCCCCAAAAACGTTCGGTTAATTAAGCAGAAAATAAAAGGAAAATACACCTGAACAATCACAAAGATCCAAAAGAAAATCCTACAATATAAATTCTCAAAGTAACTTTTTGCATTTTTGCCACTGTGTTAGGAGTTCAGATGACAGGAAGAGGATCCTGTGCGAGAGACTTCCTGCGGAAGTGGGCGTTTTTCCGCCACTGTTGCCAAGTCCCCATATACACCAGCACCACACCCACACACAGACCGCACACCACACACAGTGGCGATAATTTTTCATCTTTCCAATATCCCACTCGACTGGCAAAATATTCGCTTCTGCCGTTTGGCTAAAAATATTTAAAAATCCAAAAATCCACTCGTGTCGCCTGGCCTGGCCTGGCGGCTCGCCGCTTCAACCTACTACGGACGGCCGCCTGTTTTTCATAATTTTCGGTTGAGTTTTATTTATTTATTCTATACATACTCGCACGTCCGCAGTCCACGGTCCGCAGTATTGCCTTTTTTTGTTGTTTTGTGACTGTCGAAAGTTTTGCGCCTTCTGCGCTGCTCATTTCATTTGGCATGTCGTCGTTTTTGTTTATTTCACGCCGCCCCCTCTAGATTTCCCTCCTCCGGCTGCCCAGTCCGTCCGGCTTTCCACCCTTGGCCGTGCAGTTTTCCTGACGCAATCCATTGCAGATATTTCGCGGCTTTTGTCTCCATGATGCCGCTCTAAATTGTCCCAGCCCCGTGAAACAAATCACAACTTAATGGGCAGCCGCCACCTCGGCGGTGGTTTACAACTTCCTTGGCCAGATATCCGAATAGAAATATATATCTTTGGGGTAGAACATATATATATATATACGCATATATATGGTAGTTGGCATCGGAAGACAGCTGTGTGCATTGGCAGATGCCATCAGCATCATCATGATCATCGTCCATAGCGTATGTGGGGGAAGTCCATAAAAAAAAGAAACCAAACCAGCACACAGTTATAAAAATAAAACTATTTTCGTATGGCCCGTGCGCATATAGACGCTCGATCATTAGACATTCGAATCGGGATCGGAGGCCCCAGTCAGCGCAGCCTCTTGGCACAGTTTTCCAGAGAGCACACAGATCGGTCCATAAATCAATCGAACCAAATTAAATTAATTCAATATCTAAACAAGCGAAAGCACAAGGAGCAATCTCGTCTCATCGCGGTGCCATGTGTGCGGATGGCTATATCTCGCGCATCGGGTATAGATTATATGTACAGTGTAACGTCTATACAAATTCTAGTCGATTTGTCTTTTTCCGCTTACTGGCGTTTTATTCGAGCAACGACAGGAAAGGGAAAAAGGCGTATTTACTATGAGTTTGGTCATCAAGCTATCTATATTCAACTATACATATACAGGTGAGTATATAGCAGCATTTTTGCGTAGGATATATTTTATCTGGCTAATCAAAGTCAACGGCGTCAGCGATGCAGGCAACTCATTTGGTGGCTCATTTGCCATCATTATCTTTAAAAATAAACCCGTGATAGAACAGTCTAATTAAGATATAAGATGGATTCTTTAATGATTCTTTGAGCATTTTTTTAATGAATGTAAGCAGGAGCAATGGGTAGAAATTGAGGTAGTAAAAATCACAAACGACATGGTTTTATAAATCACAAAAAAAAACCAAAGCAGTGGCCAACACCCAATGAGTAATTCCCTAAAATAACAAAAACTGAAAATATGTGTTTGTTCCCATTAAAATTGAACAATATTCGGAGCTTCTAGTTTCACAAGAACATTTCAGAATTTACAAACGCCAAGATCCCATTGCTCGAGTTCAGATATTTGGTTTCGATTTAAATCATTCAATTGCTCTAAATATACTCTGCATTTTCGGATTTTCAATTCCGATTAATATGGAATATGGAATTACTTGGCAGTCCGAACAAAGAAATATTAACATGAAGAACCAAATCTTGCCAGATATCCCCCGGCGAGGCAATGGTGAAATTTAACAAATTGCCTGCTCTGGGCCGCGGCGGCAACAGAGCCAATTCAGATCCAAATCGGGGGGCATTCTTCCATATTTCTGTAGCGTTTCAAATGAAACGAAAATTAAATGTAAAATTTATTGTTGCATAAACAAAATGCCGAACAACCGACCGCATCCAAATCGAACGATGCGTATGTGGCACCTTTAAGTATTCCTCGGCCCCTGCCCTCGATCGGTCCATGCATCTATCCCAGCAGCCCCATCTCCTTGCCCACATGCCCCCAACATCTTCATCTTCTCCTGACCGACCCGGCGGCTGCTGCTATGTGGAACGTATATAGTATGGAAGGCTGGAGAGGATGGAGATGGAGGTGGAGGTGGAGGCGGAGAACTTAGTGCTGCCTCATGCCCAGTGGCCAAAAATAACATCAATGAGGGCAAGGCGCGGAGACGGACGCCGTGTGTTTGCTTTGTTTATAGTTTTCGTGTAAACAATTGCGAACGGAAAAACTGAATTCCCGGCGTGTTCATGTTCGAGAAAAATCAAATCTGGAAAATGCCCAAAAAAATAGAAAACCGAAGTGATTGAATCTGAAATCGAATTGCAGAGCGGGGAGCAATGAGTTGCTCATTTTCCACTATAATCATGAATTTGTTTAACAAAAATGTACTAGAAAAAGATTAACTTACCATTCAGTTAATAAAAAGAGATAGACTTGTTAGGAGACAAATAATTATTTTATTAATAACTCCAAGCTTAGATTTAATTAGTTATTCCTTAACGCATACCCGTTAACTTCTTTAAATTGCCTCGAAAAATATTATTTTTAGCATGTAGAATGTGTTTAAAATACAGATCAAATATTCAGATACTCGCAATCTGTACCTTAGATCTCGTTCCCTAATATTTAACAAATTCAGGCCATCCCATACACTCAGATCCTGTTTCCAGTTGGAACATAAATTAAGAACCTCGAATTGCAGCCAGGAATTCAGATGTGCAATGGATGGGCTGGGAGATGGCAGATGGGTCTCTGGACGCGGTAAGAAGCTTGCTCTTTAATTAATTCTTAGAACGGGTTTCCAGTAAATGCCCCCGAACCCATATTGTACATATGGCGTGTATGTAAGTGTCTGGATATTGGCCAATAACCGGTAAACAAGGCGACCAGCAATTTCGATTTCAATTCCATTTTATTTTTGGCAATATAAAGAGCTGTCCCCGCTGGCTCTGAGTCAAATCAAAGTCAGCCTTTCAGCCAGACAGACAGAGCGGAGCATCAGCAGCATCATCATGTTCAAGATCGTGAGTATGCCGCCCTCTCCAAGGATTATCTCATTCCCAAGTCATCATCTTGCCAGGTCTTCATCTCCCTGGCAATCTGCTCGGTCGTCGTTCTAAGTGCTCCGGTGGAGAACGTAGACCCTCAGCCGCCGGTGGCCATTCTGGAGTCCACCCACGAGAAGCACCAAGATGGATCCTACAACTTTTCGTACCTCGGCGAGGACGGCACCCACCGCCATGAGGAGGCTGTGGTCAGGAACCAGGGCACCGAGAATGAGTACCTCGAAATCAGCGGCTCCTACTCCTACTTCGATGCCAATGGCAAGGAGGTGGTGGTGAATTACAAGGCCGATGACCATGGATTTGTTCCCGAGGGTGGAGCCATCCTTCCTCAGATCTCGCTGGCCGCTAAGCAAGTCAGCGAGCAAATATCGCAGCCGGATCTGGACTATGATAAGCCCCCGAAGGTCTAATAAAGGAATGGCATTAATGGAATTTTATTGTGGGTATAAATGACGTGACATATTGGGTGTAGGAAATGATGGGAGGTCCCAAAAGAACACTCAACATAACTAAGTCCCAAATAAATCGATTTTGATGGACTTATCTGACATTTCAGACAGGCAAAGTAGGAAAAATCTTCGAACATATGCTTAACATAAATCAGAACTAATTATGTTGAGCTCTGGAAGCAGAGTGTGAGTTTATTTGGGGATTTAAAGTATTTTTATTAAGAAAATAAGTTTACAAAGCATTAGAGTGTGCTTGATAAGTTCATTACGTCTTAGTCGATTTTTATTACATTTCTTTAGGACCAGAAAAAAATATATAAATAAATATCGTAAAGGAAGATTAGTTAAAAGATTCTAAGGAGTATTTACAAATCTAAAGACTTGAAGATAACATACTTTAAATTAATAAAAATCATTAAATTTCTGCTTTTAATAATTAGAAGACAAAAAACATGTTAGAATACCTTACCTTGCCATTTGATAATTATATTTATATTCCAATTTAATTCCATAGTATACAACCAGTATCTAAAATTTTACTTTCTTCATTTAATGCAGAAACAATTTCAACTACAAAATAATAGCTAGAGGACCTTTGGCCTGCTCGGCCGTCCTGGGGTTCGTATAAGTTAACAGTGCGCTGAACAAATTGAAAATACAAAAATACAACTAGGGACAAAGAGGACGGGAATATCGGGATGGGGGGAGTCGGGCCGGGGACATTATTATAATACATAAAAGCTCAGAGATTAAATTAAAAACAATGCAATAAATAAGAATGGGATCGGGATCACTTCTTGACCGGCGTGGGCGGTGGCGATCGATAGGAGTTGACCAGACCGCCACCCGAGTTGGGTTTGCGGGTCTTCAGGCGGTTCTGGAGCGTCTGGAGCAGTCCGGCGAGCACGTCGTGGTTGGGTATCTTCTTGGCGAAGAGCAGGCGCTTTACGGAGTCGTCGTAGGTGAGCAGGGCCACCATATTCTGGAGCAGGAAGCACTGGCAGTACTCCAGCAGTCGATTGGCATTGTAGACCTAGAAAGTCCACGACCATTAAGACCATATTCTCGAGTATATAAGAATATCTACCCACCTTGGCGTGTATGTACATGGCCACCACATTGTCTACGTCCACCATTTCGGAGCAGCGTGCCTCTGTGTAACGGAGCAATCCCTCCAGCTGAAAGAAACTGGCAGCTGCCATCAGTTCCAGGACATCGCCATGGGCCACGTCCAAAGAGTTGCAACCGCCGCTGTAAAGGAACTGCATTACCAGCTGGAAGATGTGGTAGCGAATGTCGTTGATCTGGACCGTGGGCGTGGAGCTGGCCTCGCTCAGCTTGGAGCTCAGCATGCTCTGGAAGCGCGGCGAAGCTGTGACCAGGACGATCTTGTGTCCGTAAAAGATCTTGCCTTCGACCCTGAAAAAATCAATTATTCAAAATTAATTCATTTCCCAAAACAATTTACTAATTTTCCACCCACCTGAAGGTCACATCGCTCAGCTCTGGATTGTTGACGAACTTGGGATCGATCCGTGATCCCTGGACAGGCTGCAGGGGCGGCTGCTCCTTGACCGGCGGCAGTGTCTCCCAGCCGAAGCAGGTGGCGAAGATGTCGGCTAGGAGCAGGGTGGTGCCTTCGTTCTTGTTCCGGAAAATATTGAACAGCAGGGGCAGGCACTCGCTGACAAACTGAGCGCTGTAGTCGTCGGGACATACCTGCAGGAAGTCCTGCAGCAGCTGATCTATCACCGCGTCCAGTCGCAGGTCATGAGCCGCCGACAGGGCGTGCATCCAGCAATGAAGGGTCCAGGGCACACCCAGCTTCCGTAGCTCAATTGTGATGTCTGGAGAGGCCAGGAAATATTTAATATTTTTTTATGTTTTAGATGATGTTAATACTCCAGCTATAGACTCATCTGATGGCAGACGATAAATCTTATTAAACCTCAAATGCCCAGACTTAACTTGTAAACAAGGCTCTTGCTACGGTTTATCAACATATCCGGTTTTTTAATAATGTTTTGACTAATTTTAAGACGAGCTTAGGCCGATTTAATGAATTAGAAAATCATTAAAAACAGATTGAATCACTTAAACGGTCATTGAGTTCTTTTTGATTTGAGTTTTAAATAGTTGTTTTTATATATTTTGGTTCAATGACTAAACTCAAAGGGTTGCAAAAATATAAGATTCTTAATTTACTTTGCTTTAAATACCTCAGACACAATTCAAACTAATTAATCTTTTTTTTTAATTAAAATTTTAGTAAAATTCTTATGGAAACTTACCCAAATGATTATTCTCGGCGCTGTGGTACATGGCCTCCTGGAGTCGCTTGATCTGGGTCTTGTTGAGTAGCGGCAGCAGATCCTCGTTGTTTCCGTTGGCACTCACATTACCGGGTCCACCGGCTCCTCCTCCTCCCCCTCCACCTGATCTCACTCCACTCACATCGCCCTCGGCCAGCATCTCCTCCAGAGAGAGCACATCCCTCGTCCCAGGCGAGACGGGATGAGTGAGCAACTTCCGGAGACACGAGCGATGCCCGTGGGCAGCTGCCACGGAAATGGCGCAGAAGCAACCCTTCTGCGCGGATCCAGCGAAGCACAGAGAGTCCTTCTGCTGGGTGGACATGAAGGCATTGGCTCCATGGGCCAGCAGCAGGGCCACGATCTCCAAGTTGCCCGTTCCGGCAGCCAACTGCAGGGGCGTCAGAGTGCACTTTTCCTCGCTGCTCCGAGCACCGCCCTCGACCTTGCCACCTCGCTCTAGGAGAATCCTGAGGGCCACATAGTTGGCCCTGCTGGCAGCGAAGCTCAGCGCTGTCCAGTGCTGGGTGTCCGATTGGATTGCCGGATGACCGGGGCTACCGGAAGGAGGCACCTCCACATTCGGATCGCAGCCGGCGTCCAGGAGTGCGTGCAGAGCCACCTCATCGTTACGGATGCTGGCGATCATCAGGGCGGTCAGTCCGGCGCTGTTCTGGGTATCGTAGCGGGTCGTGGGCGGCAGCAGCTGGGCGGCCTGGGCCAGGAGCTCCGCTCGACCGGTTAGGAGAAGCTGTGGGAGACAGAGGGTTATGTAATCCTCATTTTCAACTTGTCTCTAAAAAATCACTCACCTTAAAGGCCACTCCGATGGTGGCTCGCCTGCCCAGCTCAGAGGTGTCCTCGCCGATTCCTATCCCGATGCCACTGACCACCGGCGAGCTACAGCTGCTACTGCCGGTGCCCGTGCCCGTTGAGCTGACAGCGGGAGCATTGTTGAAGTGCGTCTTCTTGGTGGGCAACTCCTCGTCGTGTGCCACCGGTCGGATGGGGCAGTCTACGCCGGGCAGGAGCAAGCGTGCGGCCTGCATGATGTCGTCCTTGTCGATCATCAGGGCGCTCCTGTGCTCCGCATGGGCGGCGGCCACTCGTAGCCACTCGGCGAGCGGCGGCAGCACCACATAGGCACGCTCATAGCACAGTTCCTGGACGTGGTGACCCGCCGAGGCAGAGGCTCCACCTGCTCCCTGAGGTGCAGCCGGTGCCTGACCGGCGTTGCAGCCCGAGGCGGCCAGTAGCTCCGTGTGCTCCAGCTGGGAGCAGCGCATAAAGTAGAAGAGAGCAGCCAGCGCGGATCCAGAAAGAGCGGCAGCTAGCTGAAACTCCTGCTGCGTGCGCAGAGCCTTCTCCTTCAGCTCCCGCACACTGCCCACGCAGGTGGCTAGCGAGGAGGCACTGGCCCACCTGGGCAGGGCCAACGCTCCACTAGCCACTCGGCCGGCGTTTAAGTGGGCAAAGGGCTGCAGCAGACCCCAAACGTCGCCGGAACTGGCTATGCTCTGGTCCAGGGCAGCCGCAGTGCTCCCGTTGCACTGCAGCGCGATCTCCTCCAGCAGATTCTCGATGCCGGCGCACAAGTACACTGCCGCGTACTCGTGTATAAACTTGCCCAGTCGGGCATCCGTCATCCAGCGGTAGAAGCGGCCTACGGATAGTTGGAGCCCCGCTCGGGCAGACTTGCTCTGCTTGAGGGCGCTCTCGCCGGGCACCGCGAACATGGCGGCGGCCCGGAGGCAGGCCTTCGTGCAGGAGTCCGCCAGCGAGGAGCTGAGCACCACCCGCAGGGCGCCGGCCACTTCCTGCTTGGAGCAGAGGCCTATGCCTGCGGAAAAGCGTTGGATCTCGCGGGCAATCCTCACCAGGGCTCGCTGGAGGAGATACCCCAGCCGGGAGACCGCCTCCACGGCCAGGTGCTCCGCCTGCTGCTGGCAGCGTCCATTGCGGAGCACTCGCAGGATGCACGTCTGGCTCCAGGGCGGATGCTGCAACTCTACCAGCCGGTTGTGCGAGTCCACCCACACGAACTCGTCCGCACTGGTGCTGGTCACCACGGTCTCCAGCGAGGAGTATCTGCCCAGGCGGCGGGCCGGCTCCGAGCTCTCCGACCCGGCGCTCAGGCTGCTGTAGGTGCTGCTGCTCGTCTGGGAGCGCAGCGTGAGCATGGCCAGCTTGATGTCCTCCAGTCCGGTACCGCTCCACGGGGCCTTCCCTGCCGGCATGATGCCGCGATGCCTCCGGGACCTAGTGCTCCGGTTGGTCACCCCAGCCGCCAGTCTATCCTCGGGCAGCGGCCCCAGAGTCATTCCTCCAGCAGGCGAGGAGCTGTGACCACCCGTATCCGACATGCTGGCGTGTCCGGAACTGCGATTCTCGTCCGAGGAGCTGTGGCACTCCTGCACTCGCTGCAGCGCCCGAAACTGGTCGTGCTGGTGCGTCCTGGCCGGCGAGGAATTCGCCGCCGTCGTGGGTATTCCCAGCGTGGGTCTGCTGGGCGAGACCTGGTTCAAGCTCCCGCTCAGCTGTGGTGGCTGGGACTTCACCGGAGTACTCTGTACGGTCAGCCGTGCCGGTCCCGCCACTGCTCGCTGAGGAATCAGGGCCTTCGAGGCGGACACGGGCGAAGTCAGCTGGCAGGAGCTCACCAGCTGGGAGCCGGGGCTGGACACCACCTTGTGCGGAATGCTCTTGCTGTTGTTGCTGGGTTGCTGGGCCAGTTCCTTGAATACCCGCGGAGCTGGCGTGGCCATGGCCACAGCCAGTCCCTTCTGGGGGCCTCCGCCATGTGGCGTCTGTAAGTGGGACTGCTGCTGGGGTTGCTGTTGTTGGGGAGGGGACTGAAGCTGTAGGGGCGGAACGGGTGGCAGACCGGTGATCTGGCTGGGAGCGGGTAGCTGGTTAAAATTGGGCGGCAGGTTGCCAGTGGGTCTGCAAATTAAAGAAATAAATAGAAATTATAGAATATTGTAATAATAATATAAAATTCTATTAGTGTGTTTACCCCATAAGGTAAATTAATGATTTTTCCGAATTCGAAATCTATAAAATGTACCATTGATCTGATAACGAAAGAATGTATGTGTCATTAAGATCATTAGTATGTAAAATCATTATTTAGTATTCGATAAGATGCGATCTCTGCCACACCTGTTATCGTTCTTCATACCCAGACATATCCATTAATATCTACCAATTAAGAAAATTTTATTTGCATAGCAAAATCATAAATATATTTCAAACATTTTCGCAGCTAAGCTGACCCACTTCTGAGCCCATAAATGATGCAACTCATTAAGATTCCACTGAAGCCACTAAAGAAGCCCGGTTAAGATAAACAAAGGCTTTGGCTAACGGACAGACGGGAGAGATGTCACCTCGCCGCTAATCTTCGTTCACACAAACTTGACAGTCTTCTAGTTAGTCGCGGGCCGAACCCGGAGCAGTGACACCTAATTAAAAGTATACGTAGTTGGGAGACATAAAAATATATGTATAAACAAAGAGCTCACCAAGTCGGCAGCTGCTTCTGAAAACATTAAAAATACTCTACACCTTTAAAGGGCTATCAGGTTTATAAATATGCAGATGAAGGCGAGAAGGTTTGCAACTAATATTACACAAATTAGAAGATACTGAAATATATCAATATCACTAAGAATTTATCCAAAAAAAGTATGAGGCCTCTTCATATTTATCTTGAACAACTTTCAACCCCTTTAAGAAAATCATAAAACCCTTCTGAAAGCAAGGGCATTAAACACGCTTAATTTCTTCTTTAGCTAAACATTTCCTTTTGTTTCGGAAAGTGGGTTGATCTTCGTTCTCACAATTCTCGTCACCATCCATGATTCTCATCTTCTAGCTGGGCTTGGTTGTCGCAAAATAAAAAGCGATATTAAAAGCCAGTTACGATTTTTCATTTGCATGTGACTAAGTCAGTTCTCCGCAAAATCTCTTCATTCTTTATGATTTCTGACCATTGTTATCGCTCAGATTTCTGGCCATCCTCTTGCCTATATCTATGCTGTAACTTGAGCTGTGATTGACCCAAATTCAGAGCTTTGCGATGGCTGGACGCATCTTTTATTGTCTTTGCTGACAATATGTCTCTAATATCTTTAATACAGATCTTCTGTTCTGTGCTAAATACGATTTATGCGGGGAACTTTGCATTTCTTAGGAGTTCAGTTATTATGATCTAATTCTGAACTTGAAACTTGATTGGGCTTTGGTTATCGAACAGTGACCTTTGCTTTACAGGTTATTAATTTGAAAGGGAGGAATTTCATGGGTGGTGATGATGTAATGTATATTATTAGCTACCTTTTACTCTAATATTTATTTATATTATAACAAAATTGCTATCCAACTTTCTTATTCAGCCTTTATTTTACATTTCAATTTATCTGTATTATTTAGAAGATAATCCTATGGGCTCTTTACGTTCCTTATAAATTTAAACTGATCCCCTTTAAAAATGCTCATTTTATTAACTTCTTATGTAAATTAAATTAAATTAAGTCCACTCTTTTACGACTTTCCTCTCAACATTATGACCTTTAAAACCAAAAAATCATCTCTAATGGGTGACATTAAAATCGACAGCTCAAAGTTAAGTTGAAACTACCCAAGACTTGGATTCTTTTATTTTTCCGATCTTGTATCCATTATAACCATTCTGGTTTTTATCTCATTCTTATCTTCACTTTATACTGATTTGATTTTCTAGTTTCCTGACTGTTCTTTCCCTTTATTACTTTCAGATCTAATTGCTTCTCCCATTTTCTCGACTTTTCACCACTTGGTATTATTTTTGACATCTTCCCAATTGCCTTTCGATTGCATTCTCGTCAGATTCAATTCCCCGTTGAACCCCGATCAAGTTCCTTTCCCTTTTTCCAATTAAACGCCACCCAATTCTACGCTCAGAAGAAATCCCTTTTTCGCCAACTTTCACAATAGAATTGCAGTCGCACAACAAAAATAGAAATGAAAAATATAAAATAGTGAAGGAGATCTGGGGATCGGGAGGTAGTAAGTAATGGCGTATGATCCGCCAAGTTCCCAGTACCGTTTCGCTGCCCTCCGCCACTCCTGGACGTAGCTCCAGTCGCACGAGTCCGTCTCCGCCTCATCTTGGCCAGGGTCGTCGCTATCGTCGTCGTCATTATCGTTGCCATCGCCGGCAACGTCGGCTGCATCGGATTTCGTTGGGCCCACGACGGCCAGAGTCGGTTTTGCCACCGTTTCCACCAGGGCACTGGCTCGCCGGTAATTGCCTTCAATTCTGATATTAATTACGCCGTTCTGCACGCTCTCAATGTAGGGCGGCAGTTCGTCATCCGTCCGCAGTTCCACTGCCACCGCCGCGGTCGTCGTCGGCGTGGTTTCCACCTTTATCTTCTCCGTCTCCGCCTCCGCTTCAGTCTTCGCCTCCTTTCCCGCCGGGTTAACATCTTCGTGGGCCTTCAGTTTCTGGGACATCTCCTGCAGCAGCTGCGAGTGCAGTTCTTTGGGCGATGGCAGCGGCGATTGCTGTCCGCGATGGATGGAGTCGCCGAAGTATATGACCACCTTATGGTTGGGCTTCCGTCCCGCCCGCGTGGACTCATCCTCCGCCGCCCAATCCGGCAGCTCCTCGATGGGCGTGGGCGACGGGGTCTGAGGAGGCCGTGGCACGGGTAGCTGCTGTGCCAGCATCTCGCTGTTCCTCAGCGACTGCGGCTGGAAGTTCTTCAGGGAGATGCCACGCCTGCGCAGGATGAAGTTGTCGTTGAGCATCCTGCTGAGCAGGGAACTCGCCGGGGGAGTGGCTGCGGACGCAGAAATCTTTGGGGAGGCGACCTTCTTGCCACTCGGCTTGTAGCCGCGCAACTCGCGGCACAGGCTGCAGGTGCAGTCTTTGGTGCAATACATTCTGCTCTCAGTTGGGCTTTGGTGTCATGACAGTCCTTAAAGCCTTTTTCCATAGATGTTACTTGTATAAATTTTAATTGATAAGTAAATATTTAGGTTTTCTTTAGAACAGCTTAAACTGAGTTATTGCAATGACAAATGGTAGCGACTTATCTTTGGTTTACTTATAAAAGGTCACTTCTAACATAATTCCATCCTTGTTAAGCCATATTTTTTATTTGAAAAAATATCAAGTAATTCTGTTAATCCCACTTATTGCTTTAAACTTTATGTTTTATTTTTGTATATGACTTTCTTGCTTCGATTTAATAGTATTGATTTCGTTGCTTTATTATGGGGTTTTAGTTATTTTTCGAGACACTGCCACCTGCTGCTTCTTCATGTAGCTTTTTCCATTTCACTGTCGCACTTTGTAATAATGGTAATTATGCAAATTATAAATTATCATTGCTCTGGTGCTCAGCCAGCCGCGGCCGAAGCTCTCGAACTCTTTCCGAAATTTCCGAAAAAAAACGCGCCCGCTTCCAGTTGGAACTGAAGCTGAAGTCCGACTGAAACTGAGCTTGGATTTTGGATTCGATTCGAGCCACAGCTGCTGCCTCTGCCTCGGTCGCAGTCGCTGTCGCCGTTGACTTCTACTGTGCTGCCGAGTCATTGCCGATGGCTACGTCTATACAGTTGGGGTCACAATAATAGATACATTTAACTTAATTCTCATATATACAATTTTATAGTTAACCGAAGAGCTTTTGTGGTGGATGGAGGCAATCTGCTGAACTTGTCTCCTAAAAAAACGATCTAATATCTATATTCATGTATCTTTAGAAAATAAAGATAAATGTAGACTATCTTTAGTCCTATTATTTCAACCGCATTCGTAGATGTTTTTCCTCATTTTCACAGCGCATTTTGGGCCTTATGCTGCGGGGCTTTAGGAGCCGATGCAAGCCACCTTGCGCGGAGGGTCGGGTCTTTGGCTCTATCTTGGGTAATTTTTCCATTTTCCGTTTTCTGTTTTCCATTTTCCATTTGTTTCTCAGCCTCTCAGCTGTGTGACCAAAACAATGGAACTGCCACTGCGGTGGAAACGAGACAAGACAGCAGGCAGGGCGGCTTTTGAGGGCTTACTTTGAGTTTCGAGTTCGAGTGCGAGTACTGGAGCAGTATCACTGAGTTTTCTTTTTCATTTTCCTCGCTTCACTGTTGTTGTTTTTCTAGCTTGGAGGTGATTTTCAAAAAGTCACTGCGATTGGTAGCAGTGATGCTCAGCGGGGCGAAATAATTAGAGAACGCGTGGAAAATGATCAAATGCTAAGGTTAATCATAAAGGAAATAAGCTTCGAATAGGATGAAGATTTTCGCTTTTCTAATAATTAATATAATTGTATACTTAACTTTATCCCTGATTAGCAGGAAATACAGATAATAATTGTGGATTTAATTTAATCCCCGGTGAAGGGGAAAGTAATCCGAGCTTGAACTCAAACACTTCCCTCTAAAAACATTTGAATTAAATGAAGTTGAACCAAGAAGAGACTGCAAGAAGATCTTCACTTTCTCAACATATTTACATATAGAATTAAAGCTAATTATCAGCTATGAATATTAATAGAGTACCTTGTACAAAGAGCCAAGCCAATTTCATGATCACACACATTTCTCACCTTTCAAGCCGGCTTCCGAGAGGCCTCCCAGGCAGCTCCGAAGATGTGACTGGGCACCATCTCTGGTGGTGGCTGGCCTGGCTCTGGATTTAATTATGTATAACTGTTCCGCGGGGCCAAGGGAGCGGATCCAGAGGAGCACCACCCAGTGCACGAAGGTTATACAATCATGACACTTATCAGATCGTTTTGCCAGCTTCCTTTCCCTAACTTCAGTCCAGGTCCCCTTGCCAGTCCCAGTCCCAGTCCCAGTCCCGGATGGTAAGATTCTCGGCCAGACAGCCAAGCAGCTCAGTGGTTCTGAGCATGGGCAGACGTGCGTAGGCCCGCAGATACATCTACAAGATACATCTCATGTGTGGAGCAAATAAATTGCCGAGCGTAACCTGCTTCTAATGATTTATACAGGCAGCTCCGGCGCTGACATAACGGTTTCTTTGGGGTTAGCCTTTTGTTTCTCCCGATACATAAAGCCAGGCATCCACATCCATAAACCCAACCCCATCCAGATTCGGCCACCGCCAGAAGCTTCTCTTTTGTGGACGAAGAATGAAGTGGTAGATGGGAGCGGTCCGAGACCACAAAACCCAGCCATAATCCCATCTACAACCACTGACATACGCACAAAGCAATTGCAATTAGAAAGCCACGATCCAGATACCCAAATTCCCGACGAAACGAATAAAGAAAGATCGGGCATTGGAACGCCCACGTAATACGGAAAATTCGGTGCCGCTCTATCTACTCGGAGTCGTATGCGACTATGGTCGTATCGGACCGTCCGATTATACAATAACTTTCCTCTAAGCCAGCTGGATTATTAAAAAAATTACACTCTAAGCAATTTTCGCATTAAAAAGTTTAATTTACGGAAAAGTAATGACAGGCCATAAATATGCTTACACCCATTAGGCCGGGCTCTATACTCCGCACTCGACTCGCGGGAGACCTCCCAAAAATTAAAAAACGAAACAGAAGCCCACAAGACACTGAAACTATGTACAGCAAAAGGTTTAATGTAATATTCGCGTGTTTATAAAACAACTCGGCCGCAAAGACGAGAAAAAAGCTGCCGAAATGGCTGGAAAAACTGGACAAAGGCGGTAAGTGCAACTCACCAGAAAGTAAAGAGCAGATATATGGCCGTTCCGAACCTTTTAGGAGATATATGCACATATATGAGCCATATGGCTATGTGTGTCAACGGACTAATGAGCGCGCCTTAATGTTCGGACTTTTTGGGTACTTTCGTTTTTCAAGCCTGACAGTCTTAGACAGGAAATGGTGCTCGGCGATCGGCTGGCTTGTCGATGGTCGATCATTAGAACCAGGTCTTCGAGCCAGATCATTAATAATCTTTACCTGGCTGAAATATCAGCAAATTATGAAATGGAAATGGAAGTCGAGGCAAGGTTAAGCCCACAGAGACTCGGCCCCGAGGCAAGCCGAGATACTTAAGTCGTATAAGTTACTGGGTGGCTTCTACGAATTTTCATTTCATCTATTTTCCCTTTTTCTATTTTTCCCCCGTGGTAGATTTATCAAAATATGTTATTGACATGGATTGCTCAAGCCAGGCTTCTTTCGGGCTGAGTCATGTTTTCAGTGTGGGAACATTGGGAACTTGTATTATGAAATGCAGACAGGAAAGTTGTTCGGAGAGGGTTTTAAGAAATATTAAGAGTCGCATATTGAGCTCTGAAAGCTAGGAACTAGAGATTTCTTCATTTGCTAATCATTCATTCTATGTTCACTTTAATTTAATAACACCTTTAAGCGGGATATTCAGCTTCCTTTAAGATCCAGTTCTCATTTGATCATCTTTTAGGTGAGATTTCTAGGATAATGCCAGCTTACTCCCCCTGGAACTAGAAATTCTATCCCCATTGAGTTAATGACCATCCCGGTTAGTTTACACTCCCCACCTGTGTGTGCCTTCGAAATGATATGCTCGGACCGGAGCGTCGGCAGTGGTATCCCGACACCATCAGTGACACGGCAATTGGCTGTAACTGTTATGAAACCCCAAGCCAACATCTGACAAATTGCTACCTAGTGCTCTCTCGTAGTGCTTTTGGCCCTATCGTATCATCACATCTTGCTGATTAGAGTTTAATATGCTGCGACTGCGACTGCGACTGACTACTGTGAGGCGTCCTCCGTCCGACCAGGTTTCCGCATTCAACCACATCCCATCGCCAATTGGAGAGGCCTCGCGATGATGATGATGAAGCAGCCGCAGCAGCCCCAGATAGAGGAGGAGATGGAGATGGCGATGAAGATGCTGATGCTGATGAAGATGCCGTTGAGGAGAGCGACTGACTTTGCTTCCGTTTGAAGACGGCACCTTCCTCGTTGACGGCAACACTTCCACGACTTAATTAGTCGCCTGTCTATCCAGATCTATCAGCAGGCTGCTGCAACTTCGAGTGTAAGTAAGTATATCTGGGCAACAGATGCTGCCCCCGAAAATCTCCCACACTTTCCCACCTTGGATTTTCTCCGGCTGCTGCTTGGGGTTTCAGCGGTTTCTGGACTATTCTGTTTTGATGGCGACTAGTTAGTTAAGTATAGTTAAGCTAAGTATATAAGTGCACTTTGACAAACACCGAATAGTATCTCACAGATACGTGCTCCATAGCCGTGGCGGCGAAGAAAGTCGCGGCGGAGGTAAAAAGGTAACAACGTTTTCACCTGCCCCACGTCGCCGCATTATTTCTTGTGCCCGCTTTAATGCTGCGTTCGAAATTACACCGAAGATGCTCCGATAGAGACGGCATGCAGGGTTTGTTGCCCTCGCCGAGAGAGAGATGGGTAGTTGGAGCCCTCCTGGCCATTGTCATTGACTTTGTTAGCTACAAATTGTTGGGACTGGGGCTGGGGCCGGGGCTGCCACTAGCAATTGTGGCGAATTTTTCGTAAATTTTTCCTATTTCAGTTCGTTAGCTATTATTATTTTATTCGCCGTATTGTTGCGGCCCTGCCGCTAATTATTCACATTTTGCGATTTTCACTTTCGTTTCGTTTGTTGTGTGAAATATTTCCAACTGTCATTTGTTTGTTGTTACTCGCATTTCAGACTTTTAATTGCCCGAAAGAGAGATGGCTGGCTGTCCGACAATAAAGTTTCGTAAAATGCCAGTCATATTTCAGTTTCCTGGACAGATTCCAATCGGCAATTGTCTGCGGGATTTCTCAATCGAGCTTGAACTTTGCTTGGAACCTTCGGAACAAACCTCGCTCCGGCCCAGATGTTGTATCTGTAAGTACGCGAAGCGCCAGCTCTAGTCTCGTTTTAATTGAATTAGTCGAGTCTGACTGGGCCGGGCCCGCATTTAATAATTATTCAGCCTCAGAGACAGCCTCAGCTTCAACTTTAACTTCAACTTAGGTCTGAGCTTCAGGTTGAGCTCTACCTGTGCTTGGGTCGTAAAGCCAGTCTCATCTTCTCAGTTTTTGTGGCCCACATCCGGAGCAATCTTGTGCCGAGGGCTGGCTTGGCTTCCTTCCTCTGACACTAATATTTTCCAAATTAACCTTGACCGGCTTCACAATGCGAAAACGAATCGTAGACGGGACGTTCCCGTTTGGTCTAGAGACCAAGAAGACAAACAATCCATTATTATTTCCGAAAATCGTCTAGCGTCCGCTATTCTGGCCCTTCTTTATGGTCTTCTATATACGAGCATTTCCCAGACAACTTCTTTGTTACACAGTAACACTCCATCCACTCCAATATGATCCGATTAATTTGTGTTCTTACAAAATAAAGTTTCTCATTATTTTGATATTATAAAAGATAAAATTGATACTCCATCTCTAATATTTACCACACTTATTATATGTTCGAGATTTTGAAGAGACTCTAGTACCATTTTTTTCTGTGTACTTCCTCTGTTTTTGTCTCACTTCCGAATAGAAGTAGAATAAGAGTTTATTGTCCGTTCAAACTGGCCCCTCTGACTGGTGGTGCCCCCTACCAAAGACCCGGCTTACTTCACGCCTTTGTGCACAATTATGCATGCAAGTGGCCAAGTCCAAAAATAGTGGCCATTGTGGAGGAAGAACCTCGCCAGACAGAAACTGGCGACTCTGAAGAAACCAGAACGGGCGAAATATAATTCGGATTCTCCAGCGGAGCGAAGAATTCGCTCTTGTCACAGATTTCTAAAAATACTCGAGCACGTGCCAGGTGAGATTTAATTCCTATTTTAATTTTTCTAGGTTTTGACAGTGATTAAAATTGATGGTCAAACCTGCGAGTTGTGTTTTTTTTTGGGACTTTTGATGCTATGTCCCTTAGATTATTTTTTATTTAGTTATGTACTTGATTCATGTAAGAAATTCATCCTTAGGCAATTCAAAAAGTGTATTGCACTTGAAAAGAAGTAAATCATTTAAAAACAAACAACACAAGAGTTTTCTTGCATGGTTAATTTTAGGAAAATACAGGCTTGAAATATGCGTGTGGGGAAAATGTAATTTATTTTACAAGCTTAACTTTGGTGTTCTTTCAAGGTTTGCATATTTTGGCCAGCTCGAGGTCGAAACGTTGCTAAGCCGTAAGTGTGATTTATATCGTGACTCTACATAGTGTTCATTAAATTAAATTTGTTTTTTATTGTTATGTAATTTATTTTTATCATCTTAATTTTGTTTATATTTCCCACTAATTAGTTGTCAACTTAAAGGTCCCTGGACTGATTAACTTTACGTGCTTATCTAAATAAAATTATATATTCTCCAAGTCCAAGACTATGAAGTCTTTTTCTTTAGAATATATATATTCCTTAACAATAAATCTTTATTATTATTTTCTAAAATCTACTGAACGGATACACTGCTTCGCATTGAACATATTTAGCAAGCAGTGAAATCATCTTGCCGCGATGAAAAGCAGTAACCTGCATGATATTATGTTTATTTTAAGCTGCTTGCTCGGAATTTAAACACTAGCACTGCTTGTTAATTTTATATCTTACCCTAGACACAAACCAAGAGAACTAAAAAATAATAAGCAGAGAATGAAACCTGTTGTAGGGTGCCCACTTACTAAAAAACCGACAATTATTTGAATTGTATACATTTTCAAGTATAAATTTAAAATTTTATTTATAATATTAAACTAACATTTTAGGTATTAGATAATCTTTAAAGATTTAAAACTGCAACTGTGGAAACTGGTTCTTGTAAGTTGTCTCAACCAAATAACTCAGTCGGGCTACGCTTGAAAATAATTTATACATGAATTAATTGATAAATTATACAATTAAATTGTAAACAAGAATTTGCTAGTTTTTCCCAGCTCAAGGGCTGTAACATCCGATGAATGATTATGAATAACAAATAATCGGTATCGAGCTAGTAAATCAGAGAACCCCGGAGTCATAATTTCCATACATGCATAAGTTATATTCTGTTTGGGATTTGGGACTAAAACGAAAGACTTAGGCAGCGAACTCACCTCCGTGGCTTAGGCCGCAGTATCTCGTGGTTGGCATCGGTTATGCAAAGCGGACTGAGGGCTCCGGCCAAATGTGCCACGCCCACGCGCTCCGTATCCCAGTTGTGGCGAGTGGGCATTATTCTGTCTTGGAGTTTGGATATGTGAAAGCTTCTTCGTCTCTACTTCTGAGTTGGAATCAAAGTTCACTTTTCCAGCTGCGGCATTTTGTGGCTGTGAATGAGATAAATAAACAAGATTAAATAATGGAAGGTTAATTACTTAAGAATATATATTTAATAATCATTAAAATGTAATTTAATATTTATGATTATCTTATAATGTTATATCAACTAAGTTGCAAGTGCAAGTTCATCAATCTAAAGGAAATTCAATGATTTGATTTCAATTTCATTAAACTCTCCTCATTATGCTCCTCCCGTAATTATTCCGAGACTGATGGGAAGAGGAGCAGCAGCTGTCCCTCACCAGTGGAGAGAGACGTCGTCTAGCCGGCCGGCGATTGGAGCCGCTCCAGCGCAATTAGTCGCTGCCGACGTCGTGGCCACTTCCTCTGCTCGTAATAATTAACGCTCCCTCCTCGCCAGAGAAAGCTCAAAAAGGGGAGCGGAGGAGGAGCACCGGCAGTAGAGGATGAGCAGAGGAGGAAGCAGCACCAGGGGAGCGACACCAGAGCTGAGAGGAGACTCGGGCCATTGCGTGTTCTGCGTCATTGGCATGGCAAGTTGATCGTCTGTTGATCGTCTTGCTAGTTGCTCTTGGCCAGTTGCTCTATAAATGGTCGGTCTCGATCTCGGTCTCAGTCTCGGTCTGGACCTGGATCGAAGTCTGCATCTGCATCTGAATCTGGATCCAAGTCCGAGTTGCAGTCGCATTCGGAGTCAGAGTCGAAGTCGCTGTCTCGGCTGACGGAACGTCGTCGTCTGGCCGCAGGTGTCGATCAAGAACTTTGGAGCCACATTGGCATGCAATCAATGCCGTTCGATTTCATTTCGCTGGAAGTCGTTTTTGCCGGCATAATGTCAGATTTTACTCGTAAAAAAGACGAAGGAAAACATATAGCAGCTGGTTCCCGTTCCCGGTTGGCTTTTCTATTGAATACTGAAAGCGATCTTATCGGAAGTGTCGAGAAGAGCGGTACTGGAAAGGGAAACGATGCCCATGATGATGGTGCTGCTGCTTCTGCTGGCAAGGATGGCTTGTGATAATGAAGGAGGTGTTCCAGCAGGTTCCCAGTAATTTAGAGCCATGATTCATATATGGTCGCTGCCACAAACTAGATATCTTTATTATCCAACTTGGGCGGTATGTATATTCTTCTATTACTTTGAGTGGGAAAAGTGTTGGAAGGAAATCGCTGGCACTAAAGCAAACACCATAGCCGGTAAACAAGTTATATTGGCACTCACATGAATCATGCTCAAGCATCCCACATATTATATAAACCTCCCCCATATATATCTCTGATCGTGATAAATGGGCTCGGACTCGGACTCGGACTTGAGTTCAGGCACTCCAAGCGATCGATTTGACCTTGTTAACCGTGTGTGTTGGCCAAACAATTTAAATACTTTTTGCAGTGTTTATCCACTGATCTTGCGCGGTCTCAGCGGGATGCTCGACGAATATTCATGGCAATTTGCTATGTGCGACCCCTTATCAGAGAACCACCGAATGGGGTCATCTCGCTGCTTCTCACCTGGCTCACCCGGCTCACCTCTCAGATTTCTTTTTCACCGTTTTCGGTTTTGTTAACTCTATTTTATGTCTTCGTCGCTGGCGTCGCATTAATTATCCCAGCCCTGACACTCAATAATGGACATAATCGCGGAGGAACATCGATTGATACCCATATAAATGGCAGCTAAACTGCCGCATTTTAAATGGCATTAGTCGGACTCCATTCTTCTGTCCTCCATTGGCTGCTCTCTGGCAGATTTATGGCTCCGGCGAGAAAGCGATCTGTGATCTCCCGAGAACTTGCAGCAAATTGATATCACATAACACCGAGTTTATTAGGCTCTCCAGACCAGGTTTTCTTACTCACTTGATTAGAACTAGCTAATTTCCCATATCACTTTGGCTTTTATGCGTTTTCCAGTAAACAGGAAACAGTGTTTTCTATTATTGCTCACAAATATTAATTTCGAATTCAGGTTTTATGTTTTACCTAAGGAGTCCTTAGATTAATACTTTCTTTATTGAGTATATATATTATTCCTGAAAACAATGTGTGAAAATATTCGCTTGTATTTTTTATATTTCTCTCTTCTAATACAGGAATATAAATACTACCTAATAAACCAATAATACCTCCAAACTTCTAACACGTCTCTTTATATTTTTTGGTCCAACAATATTGGAGCTTGAATTCCGGCCGAAATCTCTTGAAGAACATTCTTTGTTATAGCAAATTATAACGAATTTATTCGCTGTCGGCTTGTTTTGTGGCGGCTTTTGAGTTATTTTTTCCTCTTTCTTCGCCGGCTACCGCATTCCGAAGTGAAAGGCAACTCCGCACACAAAGAGACACGACACATACGAAAATTTCATAATTAATATGCCGCACATACGACTAACTGTTTGAAGTTTGGCCCCGGGTCCATTAATATGCAACGTTGCACCACGGACTCCCCCGGTCCCGGTGTGAAATATAGAATCACATCCATGATTCCCAACGTAATCCCTAGTCCGGGATGGTCAGGTGGCGTTGGTGGATGGTGTGGAGCCGACACTAATAGATGCGGCCTTCTACGCCCTTAACAGGCGATTTGCATAATAAAATCATGGCTAGGGTTAGAGCTTGAGTTCGGGGATCGGAGTTCGTGCCCATCGCTTCGGTTCGCTCCATTCATTAATCACACAAAAGATCAACGCTGAAAATTTCCAATAATTTCTTTGCCGCGGGGTCCCAGCTCATTCGTATTCGTATTTGTCTTTGGTCCCCTTCTTTGGCCGCGACTTGGTTTGCTTCGGTTTCCACTTATTACAAAGATTAATTGCACAGCTTATGCTAATCCATTGTCATTAGCCATTTATAGATAGTTGCGGTGGCAACTTGGCCGGGCCGACAGCTTAGGAATAAAATAAATAAAAAAACCAGAATTCCCCGGGGCGGAGGGTGTAGGAAAACCAATGTGTGGCTGCGTTTGTTATCTAAACAATTTCATCGATGAATTTATCACCAATTTGGCTGGAATTCTTCGCTGGCCTACGAGAATGTGGCAAAAGCTCGTAAAAGGTATCTGATTTCTGTGGCACTCTCTCCCGCGCCGTATCACCGGATTTTTTTAATTTTTCTCTTCTCGTTTTTTTGGGGCATCTTCTGCCTGCCAGTCTCTTTTTCAGCCGGAGGCACAAGCGCGTGTTAAAATGGCCCAAAACAAACAAATGCTCAATGATAACCACCGATCCCCGATCCATTCCATTCCGTATATTCTCCCTCCCCCGTGAGGCAGCAAAAATTGAAACGTTTTGTAACCGATACTTGGCCAGGCACACGGAATTTCTTTCAGTTTCTCTCCAACCATCGAGTTGAAGGCAAACACTGAACAAATTTCAAGTGGCCTTTGGCCTCGCTCTTCTCGAGAATCTGTGAGCTCTGGGAGTTGGGATAGTTTTGGTCTGGGAATTGCTTTTTATCTACTGGAAAACCCATTGGGAATCTTTCTACACAATTTGAGAAGCCATATCGGTTTCAAATAATCAAGGTTTTCGGTTGGGAGCCATAACACATCGGCTTGGAAAATTTATTAAATGCTAATGCAACCCAATGCCTCAAGTTATGGGAATTAAGCCATAGGATTTTCTATTGATGAAGTCTTTAATAAAAATACATTTTTATTGGGTGAATTTATAATCATTTTTGTGACTTAATAGATTTCTACAATAGCTGTACCTTATTTTTACGGTCAAGAACTTAAAAGATTTAGTTAAGAAACATTATTTTCGAGCTCGGACCTATTTCCGATAAATAAAGTAATTTTTATACAATTTATTTATATTTTTAAAATAAATGTAAGTTAATTCTTCTTAAATTTATATACTTTTCGAGGCATTCAAAAATATATATTCTTTCGAATCATATATCCAGAAATCCGACATAATAATTAAAATATCCCAAACCTTTCTATTTTATTTACCTTAATTAAACACTCCAAATATTTCTAGACATATAAATCAATCAATCCACTGATATTATTCCTGCAGTCCAACCTTTCAGCATAAAAACCTTAATTAATTAGTCAGCCTAACTAGAGTAGACCCTCTTCCTAGAGTTTGATCGGAGATTACATGACTCAATCCCCAGATGCATCCATCATCATCCAGAACGAAGGCTGGACGAATAACCTGTTGATCTTAATTCGATTTTCGAATTTCTTTTGGCAATAAGTACCCAAGGCCAATCCGGAGAGCTTGTTGTGGCATCTGAGGAACCGTGCGGAGGGCCCTAATTATCCCCATCTCCAGCTCGTCTTCGGCGTTCTGAAACCGATTGCATGCGGAGGAAACATTGATTCATGTCAAAAGCAAGACACGAACGGCATTTTTTGGGCTACCAGGCCCCGGCTTATTTGCCTTAATAAATTCAAAATTAAATTTTCTCTTAATTGCGAACGAGCGACGAGGTCGAAATTGGGAACCCAGAACGCGATCGGAGTTGAAGCTGAAGCTGGAGCCGTAGAGAAAGTGTTTTCGGTACGGCGGCTGCTGCAGTGTCTGCCTGGAATTGGGTCACCTGGTTGTTATTGGGCATTGGGCCTCCGCTGCTCGTGGCTTGGCTGGCCGCTGGCCTGCTCTCTCGCCCATTGACATTTAAATTATTTGTTTCGCGGCGAAAAAATGCCACCGAACCAGCATTTAAGCCATGTTTTCCGTGCTGTTGCCGTTGTTGTTGCTGTCACGTGATGTCAGCAAGGGGCAAAATACCAATAAGCGAAGGAAAATAATAAAAAGCACTTTTTCATCTTAACTGACAGTGAAATACTCGCAGTTCGGGGCTTATGCAATCGGAGAGCCAGCAGCCAGCAGCCAGCGGCAGGCTTAATGGACAATTGGCTTAACGGGAGACAAAAGGGGCCACGCCCTGACCCCGCTCGGTGTGTATCCCCCTGCCAGTCCCTTCACCAGGTGACACAGTGACAGCCACACACTCTCGCCCAACTGGTAATTAAAACAAAGCCCAGTCTTTGACCAAAGGTTACTATCTCTATCTCAAGCGAGATATTTATCCCACAGACGCCTCTATATCTATTTCCTCTGTCTCTTTTTTGTCTCTCCAAAGCCCTTTCCTTTGATGGCGGCCCTATAAAATGGCCCCATAATGTATCAATAATGTCAGGCCACAGAATGTGGTCCCCCGGCTGCGTTTGACTCGCTTGTCAGGTGTGTGTCGTCGGCACGAGCGGCTTTTGAGGCCCCCAAGACCCCCGGCCAGCAAGTTCCACAATACCACAATTCTCGCAGGCAGCAGCTGGGCCTCTAAGCCTATTGTTCGACTTGATTCGCTGATTTAAACAATAAAATATTTATACTCTAACCAGGAGGTAGTTATGGTCGAATTTATACAGAAAATAACTTTATAAATTAAATACAGTGTATAAATTTAGACCCTTGAAGTCTCTAGAATTTGTATTTGCTTTGAATGCTTTTTAAAGGTGTTACATAAATTAATATATTTTTAAATATATAGTTTCAAGTAAAAGAATAAACAAATCAACTTAACACGAAATAAAAATACCTCAATTATTGTTATTTAAGTTCAGTTTGGAATTCGATTATACTTTTCAGTGACAATGTCATAAAAATGTTTTCAAGCACATATATAAATTATTGCAGGTAATTTTTTCGAATTAATTTTTCACAAAATTAATGTGAACTACCTGTCATTCATTAAATAATTAATAATAAATATTATGATCAGTATATTTCTATAACTTGTGTGCCTTAATACCTTTTACAAACCACTTCTCAAACATTATTTAAAAAAAAAAACTCTATTCGTGTTAGTTAATCGTATAAAAACTAACAGAAACATTATTTTTAGTAATAAGAATCTGTTTCTTTCCTACAACAATAAGCTTTAATTAATAAAATTAATACAACCTCAAGTAAATTCGGACTTCTCTACGATAGATAAACACACACATTTTAACCAACATATTTAACAGTGCTTAGCATAAAGTTAATTCCCCCTTGCTGTCCCCTTCTTTCTCTTTGTTTCTTGGACGACAGACTCTCGGTCGAATCGTAAACAAAACCGCAAAGGTGTCAAACGCCAAAGCTAAAGTCAATAAAAATAGTTTACCCAAGACCATTCGAACTTGTACCCACAGATAGACTTATGCATATGTGTGCCCATTGGGGCTTGGGTGCCCGACTGTTTACGAGCTTGTTTGTTGTCCACTTTAAACCAGAACACGGAAAAACTAGCCAAACGTATCTGTAAGATACACAGCACATATTTCCAGCTTATTGCCAAATGTTTGGTCACAGTTCGCCACGAGAAAAAAAAGAACAATTCGACTTGAGTCTGGGGTCGAAATCAGAATTGAAATTGGGTTGCGACACAGAAAGAGACAAGCCAAAATATGATCTTCCCATGCGGGTCTTTAGCATAACTTCCACTCCACTGTAAGTCGGTCGCATTTGCATATAGATTTTATCTCCCTGCCGATATGTATGTATGTATATGCGCCTTTTTATTAGCGAATTTATTCCATATTTTTATGAACAGTTTAGCGCAAGAATGAACACATTAATGTTCCGTTTCTGAGGTGTGGTGCGCTACTTCAGGTTCCTCGGAAGCCCAAAGTCGACGTAATAAACAATGAATTTGCTTATGAGAGGTTTGCGGATCTTGAGCGGGGATAACCCACTCACGAATGTTACATAAACTGTCATTAGCCAAATTTACAGGATTTTTATTGAGCTAATGCTAGGAAACTCAAGATTAATATTAAGATTTAATAATAGTTTTTAGCTTTAATGGACACTTAAAGTAGACAATTAATTTTTACTTGAATTTAAAGTTATATTTGTACTGAAATTCCTTAATAATTATAGAAATCTCAAACTCACCTTTGCCGATATGCCAATGGCTGTAGAATCCCTTTTCCAGCCTCAAACCTGAGCGAATAATCCTAATCCAAATAGTTCTTAGGCAGGCTGGCACTCACAAATTATGATAATCCAACTGAGGGGCGCTAAGCTCTGTTTAACCTGGGTGAACCCTGCTCATTTGCTGGCCATTGGCAGCGATTATTCAGTTAATTGGGCTCGCTAACTTGGCACAGTGATCGCTTGACTCTGTGGAAAATTGCTTGCGTGCAATTAATTAAACAAATTGCTTTACTTTCACCTACCACCGCTCAGTGGCTGGCGAGCAGCAGAATCAACATTTGCCTGGCATTTTTGCATATTCACACACAAACATACACCGTCACTCACAACACACTCACTCCTGCCGTTGTATTTCTATATATTTTTTTCTCGTATTCTTTTCTTTTCCTTTTTGTTGTTACGAGTATTTTTCCTCCTCCTTTGTTGTTGGTGTATTTTGGCAGGTTTTCGGCTAACAGGAAAATTGACTCTGCGGATGTATGTATATACCGAAAACCACTTTTCGCGAACGTTACACGGCGAGGCGGGGAGAACGGCGAACGGAGAACGGAAGAGTGCGATGCAGAGTCGGATCACATATTGGCCGCGGGGCAGAGAGACTGGGAGACGACGGCGACGGAACCACCGATCGGCAGGAGAATCGTTCTGCACGGCGAAAAGTCAAAAACACAACTGAGACTTCTTTGGGGAAAAGTATTTTACGGACCAAAGCCAGCCATCGGACGAAGCAGCGATCGAGCGATCCAGCGATCCAGCGATCTACCGAAGGCACGCGCAATAGACGAGCTCTTGGTCTCGGCAGGTCTGCTCTCGCTCTCTCTTGCTCTCCTCGGTATCTCCATCCCACTTGCTCTGGAGGCATTTTGAGTGAGTATTTCAAACCAGTTGATCTTGTTTTGGTTTTTTTGGCCGTTGCTGTTACATGACGACTGCCTCCGACTGGCGACTCCTTCGGCTCCTCCAGTTCGTGTCCTAAGTCTTTTGTTTTGCCTGCATGAACTGCAAATGCCTGGGCCATTATTATCTATGAGTTATTTACGCTCCGCTCGGCGATTCTTCCACCCTGCTCTTGTTATGGCCGAAACGAAGCTCGTGGGCTTGGCACACGCTCACTGGCCACCGAATCCCAGTTCGGGTTCGGGCCATAGGAATTTCCATGGCGTCGACAGGTTTGGCTTGGCTCCTCGCTCTGCGTTCTCTTCGCTTCTCCTCCTGCAACTGCAACTGCAACTGCAGCTCCAGCTTCAGCTCTCGCTCTCTGCCACGGTGTCTGTGCAATTTGCACCGCTCGATCTTGGCTACTGTGTTCCCCCCAAATGACCGAGGAGCGTAGGAGTAGGAGTAGCTGTAGCTAGCTGGGAGCAGGAGTCGCTAATGGTTCAATGACCAGCGCAGGACAAAGACTCTCGAGCCGCCAATCGATTCGTTTGGCATTAATCACTGCTGAATCGCTGCCTAAGTGACCTTGTCTTGGACGAGATCTTCGAGATCTCCGCTCTCCTGCCGCCCAAAACGTCACAATTTATTTCGGAATTTATTGTCCGGCCTGGGCCCTAAGTTTCGTTTAGTGTGCCATTGTTCTGTTCGGGCCGCCTTACATCTCTCCCATGACAATAAACAGCCGCAACCACGACAGCCGCTGCAGCGGCGGCACTTTGTGTGTGCGTGTGTGCTGTGTTTCGGCCAGGAACGCCATGCCGCCTGGATCAACCAACTCCGTTTAGCCAAAGTCCGAGCCGAGCCGGGCCGAGACGGAGGCCGAGCCACTTGACCAGGCGAAAAACGAGCGGCCAACTGGTTGCCAGTTGCCAATGGCCAGTGGCCAGTTGCAACTGCCAACTGCCAACTTGCTGGCAAGCATGCGCCAAGGAATTTCGCCAGCGATTTTTGGAATGTCTACAATGCACCGAGTGTGCAAAGAAAAACATCAACAAAAAATCGCCAAAGAATGAAAACAAAAACACGAGAGAAGCCTGAAGACTGGTCCTCCCGAAAAAAGGCGTGAGGCGTCGGGCGTGTCCGGATTCTGACGATCAAGTTGATCGTTTTGGTTACTAGGCTAAGACAGTCTTCAAAATGTTTTATAAATATACTTAAAGAACGCACCATCCGTCAGAAAATAAAATCGGTTATTTTCCTTAACATCTCGCACCTTTTGACCACTTAACATTTGTTACTGATAAAAAATCATTTTAAAATCACCTAAAACGGATTTAATGTAGATAATCGTGACTGTCAATAGGCAATGGTAAAATTCAAAGACTAGATCACAGGGTCTTCGTTTGGAAAATCAAATGTTGTTATTCCATTTCCGCAGTTAATAAATTCCAAATATTATCTAAATTGCCCAACAATTAACCAAATCGATCGAGGATGCCTTCAGACAATGGCCCATCTAACTGTTTATTTTATTATGGCCTTTTCAACGGTATTCGATCCCTTGCCCGATGCTATCTGGAACTGATCGGAGGGCCACACTTGAGGGATTATCATCGGTCAGAGGCAAGGACGTGTCTCTGGATGGGATGTGTGACTGGTGTTGTGACAGGCAGGGTTCCTTATTGTTCAGGGGCATAAATCAACAGGAGACCTGAACAAGACACAGCCTCAGGTAGCCGCCGCCGACGGCAACGAAGACGACGACATCGAATTCCAAGTGGAAAGCTGCCTCCCCACCTCCACCTTCGGACTCAATTAGTGCAGTCGCTTTGGGTCTTTGTGTGTGCGCGCTGCATTCTTTGCATGCCAGCTGGCATTTGATTGATAATTTCGTTACGCCTCGAACATGCACCACAAAAAAATCACAAAATAAAATCAGAAACAGAATATGGAAAGCAGACAACCGAGAATATGGTATTTGGGTTTGATAAGTGTGGGTTCCCGAGATTTATGACGTGTTCATTCTGCCTCCCCGATTGTTATAGGGCATAAACCGGCTATTTGTCGCCCATTCTTGGGCCTGGCCTGATGACTAAGTGCCCGCATCTGATTTGAAGGAGATTAGGAGTGACAATGGTACAATTTTCAAGCTACATTTCGAGTTTGGATTGGGGTTGGGGTTGGAGAAGCAGAAGTAGACTTAACGGGAAATTAAATTACTTCTTGGGGATCCACTTTCAAAAGTTTTCCATGTAAAAAAAACACACCAAGTCAGTTATTTTGAGATTAAAACGTATTTGTATATATTTGATATTTTGCAAAAAGTTAAAATTTGTAATATTATTACGATTAGTCATAAGAGGGCAATTGGCGTATATCATTTGTTGGCAACTACATTGGATTTATTTGGATACGATACCCCTAAATACGAGTATATCTACCGAGGCAAAAACTTTAAGCTTAAGGCTCTGACTTCTTAAGTTTGAATTTGAAATTCTTCATTTAGGCATAAGTAATGCATACGATATAATAACACTTTAAACGGTTAACTACGAGCTACATACAATTTGGGCAAGAGCGACGAGTACTAGTGTAAAATTTGTATATCGTTCCTATTATTTGATTTTTTGATTAAGAGTAAAATTTGTATGTATCTCATGAATATCACTGAACAGCGACCCATCTCGGCAACGTCGTGGAAGATCCCTCATCCGTCCGCTAGGGTGCACGCGCTATGGACACACGCACACCCTAGACTTCAAGTTTCAGCTTGCCGTATTTCTGAAACTTGCTGAGAAACTCGTCTCATTCCTTCTTGACGCCGACATACGTGACAGTCTTGCCGGTCTTGCGCAGCTGCTCCAACAGCTCATCCGGCGACAGGTTCGATGTCACGGTCACCGTCCGATCCTCCACGTTGATGTTGACCTTATCGACCTTATCTGCGGAATGGCAAAATTGGACATTAAGAGTTGGTAACCACAAAACGGAAAGCACACCGCGAACCGGGACTGATAAGCGGCGGTGGGAACCTTTTAACAATGCAAATTATTGTGGAGCTTATCAGCGCAAAATTTAATTTATTATATTTAATAGCGTCCCCACACAAACCACAAAAAAGCTTGTGGGCTTTATATTATAAGATCAGAGTTTAAAAGTAAATTTATTAAATTAACAAAGCCTGCGATCTGCCCTGCTTCCCTCTAACTCTCTTGTCCATGCCTTGCCTGCCAGATACAAGCAATGGAAAACGAGATACATAGTTTCTTCCTTGCTTTACTATGAAATTTTATTTATATATTGTCTTGGCAGCGGAACCGAATTATTATACGGGTTAAGCCGGGACTGCAAACTTTGGTATTTTTGAATCTTGTTGAAAGTCGAGGTTTTTATTTTGGGATTGTCATTATACAATTATACATTACAAATTATACAAATATTAATTTCTCAACAAAAAAAAAACGGATGTTTCCATTATACAAAAATATTTGAAATATAACCAAGGTAATTTAATTTCTAGACAAAAAGAAAGGGAAGGGTGTATAAAGCAAATAGATTTGAAATATATATTCATAAAAATTTTGCATTAAAAAAATAGCATTCACAAAAAATATAGGCACTAATTTGTCTATTAAAAGAATTAATCAATTTACAGTTTTAGATTAATATGAAAAAGTAACGATGTCATAAAAAATTCGCAACAAATTTAACATGAAGACCTATTACGTTGGCCGCAGCTGTGTACAATGAAAAATATACTGGAAAGTAAGCCACATAGTCGCACATATGTTTGTGCACATGTGTAGCTATGTTAATACCTGATAAGGGGTACTAATTAGGCCTAACGCCACTCACTAACGCCCTAATACCAGTCACTAAGTCTACGTACCGCCCAATTTTCCCAGGACTCGCTCCACGGCGCTGGCACATCCGCCGCAGGTCATCTCCACCTTGAACTCGTGCACCTGCGAAAACGGGTCGAAAAAAGGGGGAGGAACGGAATGAGAGCTCCTTTGCAGGAGATGAATATTGAACGGGGAAAACGGAATCGGAGGAGAACCCACTGGCATTCTGCTGCTGCTGCTGGTCTGACGAACGGCGTCGGCTGTCGTGTGCTTGTACACTTGCGGTAGATTGAACAGTTTGGCGGCTTTGGGTTTCCTTTTATGTGGCAGAAAGTACTTTTACTTGTCTTTTAATTTCTTTTTGTATTTATATTAGGGATGGCAAAGTAACGATGGTTTCTTAATCGAATATTGCCTTCCAGTACCATCGACTGGCTCGCAGTCGATACTTTCACAGCCATATCGATACGTCGATGTTCTGGTTATCGAATTCAAATTTTGGGACATTTTACTAATTACTCAAGAACTTTTATTACTCGGATCTAGACTCGTTTGGGACAGGCACCAAACCGATAGACCACCTGGTGGTCGTATAGCTGTCCCGGATTCAGGACGATCGTGGGGAAGTCGCAGTGGTTCATTGCATCCGGATACTTCTGAGTCTGCACGCAGAAGGCTCCATGGCGGACGTAGTGAGCTCCGTCCTTGCCCGTGTCCGGCGTTTCCTTGCTGTCTTCGTCCGGCAGATTGTTGGCTGTGGAGAACTGCAGGCCCGGCTGGTTGGTGTGCACCTCCATGAAACGCCCGCTGCAAGGATGTACGACGCGGGCCACCAACTCGACACGGTTGGGGCACACGTCCACGCAGAAGTTGTTGTCGAAGCCGTTTAGGGGGCAGGAGATTAACTGGTTTAGGCGCTTCCCGAGACTGACCAGGCTGGAGAAGTCGTACGGGGTGGTGCGCACGCGCATCAGCTTGCCGGTTGGTATCAGATCCTGGTCCACGTCGACGATCTTCTGGGCCTTGATCATCAGCATGTGCTGGTAGAGCGCCTCCTTGCCGGCGGCATGGCCGGCCAGGTTGAAGAAGCTATTATTCGAAATGTTCACCGTCGTGGTGGCCTTCGTCCGCGCCTCGATCCGCATCCCGAAGCAGTTCGTCTCATTCAACGAGAAATTTATGTTGGTGGTCAGCTCTCCGGGGTAGCCTTCGTGGCCGTCCGGTGAGATATGCTGCAGCGTGATGCCGTCCTTGTGCACACCGACCACGTCCCAGATGACGGTATCGAATCCCACAAAGCCACCGTTCATGTGGTAGCGATCCTTTATGTTCCGGCTCACATTCACCTCCTTGCCGCAGAGCTTGAAGCGGCCGCCGCCTGTTCGGTTGGCCACCCGCCCGATGGTGGCCCCAATGTACCTCTGTTGGTTCCGATAGTAGCCGGCCACGTCGTCGTAGCCAAGGCACACGTCCTCCAGCTTGCCATTGAAGTCCGGCACCTTCACTGCCTGGATTGTGGCGCCCAATGTGATTATTGAGACGGACATTCCACGCTCCGTGGTGAGAGTAAAGCGCCGCACCCTGTCCGTCTTCTGGGACATCGGGTTGACGGCTATGCCGAACATGTCCTCAATCACACGCACCATCCTGCCTCGGCCGGCCTTTAAATTTTATGACTAAATGACCAAAAGAGAAAACCAAAAGGAGATTTATGTGCCTCTGATTCCGGTGCTGAGAATTTCGAAGCTCAGAGGCTACTACAGTCACTTGACACCAGGCACACTTGGATGCCTCGGCATCAGGAAAAATCTACATAATAATGTCACGTTAAATATAGTTTTTCTTATTGATCCCTAATTAATGCATATTCAGACGGAACCAAATAAAAGTGTACTTTGTAGCTAATAAGAACGAATTAAATAAGATTAATATTATTTATTCCCTAGCGAAGTGACTGTCCAAGCAACCGTCAGCGCTTGTTTTCTGGTGTGGATGAGATCTTTCTAATACCCCTACTAATGTTTTCTAAAAAGATGAATCCCAAAGAAAAATTAATATGTAGCTCTGACATAAAATTTATCATTAAGTAGTGAATATATAACAAATGAAATGGAGACGCTTATCAGGGTCCCAGCATCTTTTCGATGCGCACCCATTCGTTAAAGTCCTTCTCTGCCACGCCGGCGTTTATGGCAGCCTCCTTCACAGTGGTTCCATTCTGGTGCGCCTCTTTGGCTATCTGGACGGCCTTATCATGCCCAATGTGCGGGCAGAGGCCAGTCGCCAGGATCAGGGATTCATTCACGTTCTTGGATAGCTTCTCCTTGTTGGGCTTGATGCCCTTGATGCAGTTCAAATTGAAGCTACGGCATCCGTCCGCTGTAGAGAACATGGATTTATGGGAATAAAAAATAATATTAATTATTATAAAGCCTTACAGAGCAGCTTAATGGAACGCATCACATTGGACACGATCAGGGTTGAAAAGACGTTCAGCTCAAAATTTCCGTTGGCGCCGCCCACGGAGACGGCCACCTGGTTGCCCATCACCTGGGCACAGATCATGGTCAAGGCCTCGCACTGTGTGGGATTCACCTTGCCGGGCATAATCGAGCTGCCAGGCTCGTTCTCCGGCAGGTTGAGTTCCGCCAGGCCGCAGCGCGGTCCGGAGCCCAAGAGCCGAATGTCGTTCGCTATTTTCATCAGGCTAACGGCCAGAACGTTGAGGGCTCCGTGCGCCTCCACTATGGCGTCGCGGCTGGCCAGTGCTTCGAAGAAATTGGGCGCCGCCACAAAGGGTAGGCCTGTGAGCTGGGAGATTCGCCTAATGCACTTCTCGTGGAATCCGCGGCGCGAATTCAAGCCAGTGCCGACGGCTGTGCCGCCTAGGGCCAGCATGTAGATCCGCGGCAGCACCGCCTCGATCCGCGCCAGCCCGTTGGTCATCTGCTGGGCATAGCCACTGAACTCCTGGCCCAGCGTCATTGGCACCGAGTCCTGGCCATGCGTGCGTCCGATCTTGATGACATCCTTCCACTCATTTGATTTTGTCTGCAAAGAGTCTCGCAGAGCGGTGACCGCTGGCCGCAGCTCCTTGGTCAAGCCATTGGCCACCGCGATGTGAATGGCCGAAGGAAAGGTATCGTTGGAGCTCTGAGACATGTTCACGTGATCGTTGGGATGAATCGGGTCCTTGGAGCCGACCCGGCCACCCAACATCTCAATGGCCCGGTTGCCGATCACCTCGTTGATGTTCATGTTGCTCTGCGTCCCTGAACCCGACTGCCAGATGGGCAGCGGAAAGTGCCCTTCGTCGTACAGCCTTCCGGAAATCACATCATCGGCGGCATTGGAGATCGCTGTACTCAGTTTGGGGTCCAATCCAAACTCCTGATTGGTTTCGGCAGCAGCCTTCTTCAAAATACCCATGGCCTGGACGATCTGGCGCTGTTCTCGGCCAAGGATGTGGAAAGAATGAAAAATAATTAGTAATTAATTTGCTATTTATACGAATTGTCAAGTATTTTAATATTAATTGATGAATTTAAGCAAAAAGCATTTAGTTTGTAATCCAATAATTAAGTAGTGAGAAACCAAACTATGTTATAAAAAACGTATCTCAGTGTAATTAATCTTAGATCATTCATATATTGTCTTGGCCAACCCGCTTCCTCCTTGCCCCAACTCACCGGCATACGCTCCTCCTCGCCGCCAATCCGAAAGTTGAGCACACATCGCATCGTCTGGGCGCCGTAGTAACGATCCGTGGGCACCTCCATGGGTCCCAGGCTGTCGGACTCCTGGCGCACTTCGCCCTTCTTGCAGGAATTCATTGTAATATTCTCAAGGTTTCTACTTGTCCGGTAGTAAACAAAAATGTACTCGGATGTCTACCAGGTACACCCAAAATACTTGACAGAAACAACATGAGCTACCGATCTGAGAAATTAAACTATAGATATTCATTGAAGACAGAAAATGTTCTTTTAATTGTAAAAAGCTTTCTCAATATAAAATTACTATATAGGAAATTTATCTCCCTAATGACAGTGATCATGTCACTTTAACAGAACTCCCAGAGAAAAGAAATCAAACATTTTTCGGGGACAGGAATCAGCTTTATTTACAAGAGATCGCCATCACGTTCAGGGATTGGTATTACAGCAACATTTCCAGGACTCCTCGACCTTGAACCAGTACATAACCTGGTGCCTGTATTTCTCATTCGGCTCTAGTCTGATCGACGGGAACTCCGGGTGGTTCATGGAGTCTGGGAACTTCTCAGTCTCCACGCAGAAGGCGCCGTGCTTGCTGTAGTGAGTGCAGTTCTTTCCAATCATGGGGGCGTCGCCGTTCTTGTCATCCGGAAGATTATTCGCCGTGTAGAACTGCATACCCGGCTGATTCGTCCACACCTCGAGCACCCGGCAACTGGGCGGATGCACGATCTTGGCCACCTTGACGACGGTCTTCTGCAACACGCCGTCGTTGACCACAAAGCAGTTGTCGTAACCCTTGATGGGTCTCTCCTCGAACTGGCGCAAGCGGTCGCCCAGCAGCACCGGCAGACGCAGATCGTAGACCGTGTTCTCCACATCGGTCAGCTCGCCCGTGGGTATCTGATCACTATCCGTCTCCACGATTTTGTTGGCCGCAATCTCCACTGTGTGCTCCGCCAGGGCCTTGGCGCCGGCTCCATGGCCGGCCAGATTGAAGTAGGCGTGGTTGGAAATGTTTACCATCGTCGGACGATCCGTGGTGGCCTCGAACCGAACCCACAGCCGATTCTCCTCGTCCAGCTGGTAGGAAATCAGGCAGTTCAGATTGCCCGGATAGCCCTCGTGGTTGTGGGGGGACATGTGTCGAAAGACCACACCCTCCTCCGACTTCTGCACGACCTCCCAGATGACACTATCGAAGCCCACGAATCCGCCGTGCAACTGGTATTTGTCCTGATAATAATACAATTAAAAAAATAATAATTAGCAAAATAATGATACAATTTTAAATACAATAATAAGCAATATGTTGAAGGCTTTGAGTATAAATTATTCTAGCAAATCAAGAAACTGGTTTTGAAATTAATTTAAATTTAAGGTCATGGTCTTGAAAGTATCTGAAGACGTCTAATATTTACCTGAAAGTTCTTGGTCACTTTGACCTTCGTGTCGTTCACCTCATACTCGCCATTCGCCACACGGTTGGCCACTCGACCGAGGGTGCCACCAACGTAGGACGACTTGGTCGCCAAATAAGATGCGATATCCTAAAAAAGGTTAAGATTAAAATGATGCATTATTAGCCATGGAATGACACAATTGATGGCCTTCCTCAATAGGAATTTAAAGAGAATACATCATATACGCACTTCGAATCCCAGACAGACATCATCCACCTTCTCGTAGGCATCCGGCAAGCTGACGCTCTGAATGATGGCGCCCAGCTGAATCACCGACACGGACATGCCCTTGCTGTTGCTCAGCGTATAGCGACGCACCATTTCCGGCGACTTGGTGAACGGATTCACGGCCAGGCCGAATATCTCCTCCTCCAGTTCGATCGGCATTTTGCAGTGTCTCCGGCTAGTTCCTTCCCCTGAAAGTGCTTGACAGCAACTGCCGGGCACCTGAGAGGCGCCTAGCCGGGCCTATTACGGCAGTATATTGCTGCTGATTACGACGATCCAAAGTCATTGGGGTCGCAAGCTCCTCCCGCAAAGTCAAACGAGGCAATCAACTCGCTCGGACGTCGATTGCCCCCGATGCCCCTCTGTTTTACCGCCCACAACGGCGGCGATAGCATCATCGAAAAATGTAAACAGGGGCATCCGTGCTATCGCCAGTTAAGCGGACTAGATACCTACTAAGGGGGCGCGACCGAGACAGATAACTATTCTTAGAACTATGAATGTTTAAAAATAACAACGATAATAACAACGGTAATAAATACCAATAATTTAGGTAAACTAGGCATATATGACATTAAGTCTTGTATATGAATCTTATTGAAAATTAATCTAAATATTCATTATCAACGATTTAATAGTTTAGTTTCGCAAAGCAGGGAAAGTGATATATATAACACAGATAAGATATGGTCGACAATATAAAAGAAACCCCATATTTTCCTAGTGTACAAATTATTCAACTCTTTGTAATGCAAATTCTTTAAAAATGTAAAAATGGTACTAAATTTTAATATATTAGTTTTACCATAAAATAATTTAATTATATTTTATTCTGGAATTCAAAAGGTTCACTTGTTGCAGAGTTAAGAACTTCAGTCCCTCGGCTCGAGTTAGATACATTTTAGAAGATTTAATTTTCAATTCGGTATCAGCGCTCTCTTTATTGTGAGTAAATTTACTAATGAAAAGCAGAAAATAAATATACATTTGAACACTTTTATTAAAGTTCTTACCACATTTTACTGGGAACATTCCACCAAGCCCATGTTAGAGACACTTCCAACGGTCGATCCTTATAGTAACGAAGAAAATCACGATCGTTGCCCAGATAATACCCCAGGGACTCAATCCTAAACCTATCTCCTCCGCTGCCCATTTTGAAGTCATCGTATTGCGAATAGGTCTTACTACCATCGGAGTAGGTAAGCTGAATACCCAAAACATGACCATGCGAAGCCATAATTGAACTCAATTTCTCGAAACCAATCCAATAGTCTCCTTCGGGATCCCCAAAGCCGCACAGAGTGTTCTTGTAACTATCTGCCAAATGCTCATATTGCCCGCTCTGACTACACTGAATGACAGTCCAACCAGAGCTGAGATCTGTGCTCCTGACCACTTCCGGGGGCTGCGGCGCTTGGTTCTTAGCCTTGGTATCCAACTTGTTAATTTTCTTCATCATCTCTTTCAGCTCTTTTCCATTTTCAATGGCTTCTGATTCCAATTTGGCAACTTGTGTCTTCAGATTCAATATCGTTGCGGAGAGATCAGCAATTATTTTTTGCGACCTGTCTAGCTGCTTCAGTACATGTTTTAGTTCCATTTCCATACTGAAAATTCACTTTGTGTCAACGATTTCACAAAATATTCTTTATAACAATAAGAAACTTATTAATCACTTCAAGTGTGACCACTAATTTGGCATAAAAAAGCTTTTTACGCTTTATTTTGCACTTTTCTTTATCTAATCTTTGTCTTATCTAAACAAAAATCTATGCAATCGTCACTCTATAGGTAATGTTTTTTATTTTTATTGTATCTTTTAATGTCAAGAAATCTATTTCGAGTATAAATATATTATAAGCCGGAACCCTTGCAAGGCAATACAATTTTATCCAGTCGGTTGTTACGCAGTTTATCTATAATCCGTAGTTATGTTTTTTTTTTTTTTGTAAAAAAAGATGGATAAAATATAAATATTTGAAGATTTCTTAAGGAAATAGGATGATAATATTTTGTTTAGTCATATTACAAAATTGTATAAATTATACAACTCTAGGAAAAAATACCAACTTTTTTGCATCTGCTGATAAAAAATACTCATTGTGTACAGATTATATGTGTTCTTGAAACTTTTATCTGAATAATCGTCTTCGATTACAATTTGATATCTCGAATTGCCGCGCATTCGCCTTTGCTTCAGAAAGCACACTCACGTCGTTGTCCACCACGTCCAGCTGCTCCTCCAGCAGCCGCTTGAGGTTGCGCACGCGCAAAGTGCCCATGGAAATGGGCAGCCTGTTGTACTCGGCGATCAGTTGCCTTTGGCGCTCACGGGCGGCCTCCAAAAGCACGAGGCGCAGTTCGCTCGATGTTACATTCGAATCGGACTGCGGCTGCTCCTCGTTCTGCTCCTCAGGCCGGTGTTCCACCAGGGGCTTCTTCTCCTCCAACTCCTGCTCCGCCGGTTGGTCTGGAGGAGGATCGGAAAGCCGATCACAGGATGTCTGCGAACGCATGCTTAGTGATTCCTCCAAGTCGACATCCACTATCTCTGGAATGTCCATCTGCCTTACTCTCGGTGTACTCGACCTGAAGGAGGGTGAGCCGGCGGAGGACTGGTCATCCGAGCTGGGCACAATGCCGAAACCGGTGGCTAACGGCCGGGGCAGTGTGTACTGCCCCGGCTGGTAGCCATCGCGTTGCTCCGGCATCCTGCGCAGCTCGAAGCTGGACGCAGACCGCCGCAGACGCAGGCTCTCGCCGCAGGACTCCCCCTCCCTGAGCTTCGGTTCGTCTCCCTCGCTTCGAGCTGGCCGGAAGTGCCCCCTCTCCGAGCACTTGAGCATAGCGGCACTGAGGAAACGCTCATCGCTGATGTCCTCTGTTTGGATCTGCTTCTCGGCGAATCGCTTGGTCCCTGTCGTTCCGCCAGCAGGACGACGTTGAGCGCCGTGAGCTCCTGAACTCCTAGCCAAAATGCCGAGCGTTGGCCGATCGTATCTTTGTCGGACTTTCGATATCTCCTTGGGATGCTGCTTGACCATTTGCCGGTTTTCCAGAAGGAAGTTTCGGGAGCTACGGCGGCCGGGATCCTTTGCGGGGACATCACCATTAGAGGGGATGAACATGATTGTCTTAAGCCGTAAAAGATAACAAAACAAGATAAAATAAAACAAAAGCGGTTAACGTGTTGAAATGTGAGCAGTCTACGAAAATCAGACAATAAATGAGGGCAAACTTTGATTGGTTTACCTTATCACTTTGTAATTGTAACAAAGAAAACAACGAGTTAATTTTCAATACAACTCCTGTTGATTTTATTTAATTCTTGTATCGTTTTGACTTAATATATTGCACTCTTTTCTGCGTACTTGATAAGTGTTACTTTATTATTATTAACTGCCCACTAATACTGCTGCTTGATTTCCCTTTATTTTTACGGTACCAGCTATTTCTACGTTTTCCTCGTTGCATTGGCTGATTGGTTGGTAGCTAATGGTTTAACACACACATATGTTGATCTATATAGCTTACGACTTCTTGATCTCTTGAGCATATCACAGAACAAAAATGACAGTAGAAGAAGACGTGTTCGGGTCCTGGGCCGAGGGATAGAAGAGTATGGTTCTAGGGCTTAGAGGGCTTAGAAATTGTAAAAATATTACTCCGGAGCTTAAAAGTACGTATTCGTGTACGCATATATATGTTTATCTGATATATATATGTTCTATATCTATATATATATATATATATATATGCCGTGTAAATGTTCATATAAATGGTGATATCTCTTTTAGAAAAATACTGAGCAAAAGTACTTGGCGTTGTGCATTGGGGGTCAGGGATTGGGTCCGGGTTGGGGTCCCTATACCAGGATCTTGTCGTAAGACGGCGGCGGCGACTCATCCAGGGGCAGCTGCTTGCCCATCGCCGCCGGCGTCTGCTCCGGCAGCAGTATGGCTATGTGGTAGGGCGGCGGACCCGCAGTGGCCGCCGCTGCCGGTGGGCTTCCGGCTGTCAGTTGCTGCTGCTCCTGGAAGGGCACTCTCATCTGGTACACACAGGCGCGGGGCGGGTTCTCATCGAACTCTGGCAGGGAGGAGTTCACCCCACGACTCTGGCACACAGCCGCCCGGGCCTCGGCGCGACCCGCGCTCGAGAGCAGCCCCTTGGGAATGCGGCACAGACTGACCATGCAGGCGGCCAGGAAGAAGGTGGCCGAGAAGGCGCAAAAGATGAGCACTTCCAGGCCGGTGCCCTGGTGGTCGAAGTAGAACTTGGTCCCGGCCACGAACACCGAAGCCAGAACGAGAGAGGCGCACATGCCGCACTTCAGGTGGCTGGGCAGCAGCTGGGAGTCAGCGTGTTGGAGGAGTGCATGATGTTGCTGCTGCAGCTGGTTGCTGTGCGAAGCTGCTGCCGCCGTGGCCACCGGAGCCGTTGTACCAGCAGCAGTGGTCACTTCTACAGCTGCCGCTGCAGCTGCTGCTGATGATGAGACTGCCCCGGTTGAGGATGCGGTTGCGGCTGGCACCGTGGAGTGCCTCATGCTGCTGCTGGAATTGTGGCGACGTGGAGCGGCATAGGCAGTCGATGGTCGCGGATTGTGGCTGCCGCTGCTCGAGTGATTGTTGCTGCCGTGCTGGTGATGGGATGTGTGGTGGTAGGCGCTGTAGGCATCGTCACTAGAATAGGATTTGTAAGCTTTATAAAGAATGGTTAAAAGGAAATTGTACTCACGCGTACACATGGCCCGAATACTGCTGCTGTTGTTGTTGCTGCTGCTGTTGCTGCTGATGTGCATCGTAGTGCCTCACGGGCACCGCCATGTTGCCAAACTGCGGGTGATGATAGCTGTAGTGCTGCTGCTGCTGCGGCTGATGTTGCTGCTGGTGCTGATGTTGCTGCTGGTGCAACAGTTGCTGCTGCTGTTGTGCCCTTGGTGCGTAACGTGTGCTGCCATGGTGTTGATAGTGCGAGCCACGCGCCACCAGGGGAACGATGGTTCCGCTTCCGGTTAAAACGGCTGCCGAGGAGGCGGCATTGTTGTTGTTACTGGCAGTAGTTAGTGCTCCGGTGGCAGCCACATGATGGCTGCTGTTTGCGTTGTTGTTGTTGCTGGTGCCAGCGCTGGAATGTTGCTGCAACATGTGCTGCTGCTGGTGCGAGTTGTTATTCGCATACGGGGAATGCGAGTGTGACTGACGGCTCGTGCCCGGCTGGTGAAGGTCGTAGGGTGCCTGCGGCAAGGTTCGGTGCACGGAGGGCATGGTCTGTCCACTGCCGCCCACGCCGCCCACACTATTACCGCTGCAACTGGTGGACTTGGCCCTCCTCGGCGGATGGCCGTAGCTCAGACCGCTGCCGGCATGGGACAGCGAGGCGGCCACGCGGGAGCGTCCAAAGCCGCACTGCTGCGAGCGCTTGTCGATCCAGAAATGCATGGCTATCACAGGAGAATGCAACTGGTAACGAAAAGAATTTTTTAAATTACTTAACGTGTTTTAAAAGTCGCTTCCTACCAAGCCAGAGAACAAGCAGCTTTAAGTTTCAAGTGAAAAATACGGATACATCCCGACAACATGTCCTTTAAGTGCTGAGAGACAGACAGACATTCGACATTAAGTGCCGCAAACTTATTTGAAGTTCATGCTGTGTGTATTTGGCAGGGGGAAGCCCTTGACTAGACAAAGCGTCTCTGACTCATTTGGCTTTGTGTCTGCCAGACGGAAGAGAGTTATCCCCGGTGCCCGTGGCTCGCAGTCGCTCGCACTTCCCCCTTCTGTTTGCATCCCCAAAAAGCCAAAACAGGAAACGTGCGCATCGCATTTTATGAGGCTGCCTCAGTCGTCTTCCTTGTCTGCCAGACCCGACCCCTCGCGTCCAGCAGTTCCTGGTCGCGTCGTGGTCCTGCCATGGCACTTCCTCTTTGTACGCCCCTCGACGAAGGTGCAACAAGGAACAAAGGTTGCTCTCTCCTGGTCAAGGAACCCGCCCGAAAAATAAAACATTCATTGAACGCTTTCACTTCCCGTGTCATTGGCAGCGAACCCAACACCAAAGCCCCAAGCGCGCCAAAACACACAGACTGGGATTAGTGGTTGTATGGGGGAAAGGACATGGCCCGGCAGTGGCGTACTTAATGGGGTTTGGACAGTATAAATTATCAGATCTTTGACTAGCAATATTTTTAAAAATTTATACGTTTACACAAGTAATTTATTAATTTGGAGGGCGTCAAAGAAGACTTCTCTCGGAGACAACCCCTTCACCCTGGAAAGCTCTTTGTGAGGAGGTCCTGCTTTGTTCGATGAAGGCGAGACTTTCGGGTTCGCGAACTATTCAAAGATGGATTATGATGCTGACTGTGTTCCTGTCCGGAGAAATTTCGGGTCCCATTGTGCCTGGTGTTTGCATTTGCTTAACTGTTCGTTGAACCGCGCCCCAGCAGTATTAGCCAATCAGGCTGACAACGGCCAGGAGCGCACTTATATAGCACCAGAGAAATAATGAATTTTTCAAATTATAAACAATCAAGTACGCATACGCACCGTGGGCCCTGTGGCCAACCATCATAAAAATCAACCGCACAATAAAACAACTTTTACTTCGGCAACTTTTGTGTGTTCTGTCCGCCAGTCCGCCAGGCCCCAAGGTTCAAAGTTCAATGTCTGTCAACAACTTCTTCAAGCAGAAGAGCATTACACAACACAATGCCGGAGCTCTGAGTGCAAATAAATAAATACGCAGGCACGGGGCCAGGGTAATAAAATAAACATATTTAAAAGAGACATTTTGACAACCTTTTGATAGGTTCATTTCGTTTCCATTTCTCGCCCTGCGCCACTCGGATTTCGGCTTGTGTTTGCACCCCCCTCGTCCTGCGAGTCCTGACCGTGGGTTCAATGCTTTGGCTTTGTGCATCCCTCGTCCTAGCCCCCAACGGATGCCTGCTATTTAGTTTTGTTGCCACTCGGCAGGGTAAAGTTCAGCTTGATTTGCTGGTGAGGATTTTTGCGGAACTCAATGGAACTCGGGCATTGACATTGTCTCAGCTGAGGGCTGCCTCTGTGTTTTCCCTGCTAGCAGTCAACAAGAAGTAGAGGGGGAGTACTTTAAATTTCAACAAAGAATGCCCATTAAAATTGTTTTAATTAATATTTACCCACTACATAAATCACTTTCCCAGCAGCGCAGCACCTACAAATAATAATTCTTTTATCAAAATATCCATTACCATTTCGGCCCCTCCACCGATGGCAAACTGCCCAATCACTCGGACTCGCTCTGGGTCGCCTTGGAGCATTCACTTTATATTCACTTTAAATAGATACAAAGCTCTTCATATTTTATTCACTGAACTCGTTTACTCTTGGCCTGCCGCCAGCTGAGGTCGTAAAACTTGGCCTCTGAGACGCGATAGTTTCAACTGTTTCCGTGGTGTAGCGGTTATCACATCTGCCTAACACGCAGAAGGCCCCCGGTTCGATCCCGGGCGGAAACAGGTGAACATTTTTTTTTATTTTTCTAAAATGAGTAAATATATATATTTTTTAAATATATGTATACTTAATTATTTAAAGATAAGATAGAGAAATTATTATAAAAAACTCTTTGATAGCATTAAAAAATTCCAGCATCTTAATTTCTTTTTTTGTGTTTTATTATCTGGTAATATTATGGTTATCCCTAATCGAAAAAAAATTACTTGAAAAAATCGTTACTTTAGAGAATATTTTACAAATAAAGAAGTACAAAGTATAATTAAGTTATTGTTACCGTCAGCTTAACATATAAAAATGCTCAACGGGTTCTGATTATAAACAAACCCATTAGTTTTCATTGCCAAAATATTAAGGAAGGCATGCAGGAAGCTCCTAGAACTAACGAATCCTTTGAACGCATCCTACAAAATCATTTTAAGAGCTGGACTAGCATAAAACAATCTTAAATTGCATGAATTCTAGGGATTTAATATTTTATGGTTTCTGAAACTGTATTTATCTTCTTAAAAAAAAAAAATAAATAATTTTAAAAAGTAAGTCCTTCCATTTTTAATTGGAAGTACTCGATACATGTTTCCGCCCGGGATCGAACCGGGGGCCTTCTGCGTGTTAGGCAGATGTGATAACCGCTACACCACGGAAACAGCTGAACGTAGAGCGCCCAAAGAGGCCCTAGTGATTCAGGGGAGGATAAGGTTTGGGCAAAGTGCCAGCAGGAAATCACAAGTAATCTAATGAACAAAGATAACATTGATTATATTTAATGAAAATCTATTTTAGGCAAGACAAGATATTATTTTTAAAGTTATTTTAGTGAGTTTTACTTTAAAGTATTAAAATAGTAGTATAAATATATAAATACAGTTCCAATACAAAAAATATCACTACAATCTCTCGCAAAATCTGACTATTTAACGACAATTGCCGTGGAAAAGGGTGCCCTCATTGAGTTTGGCAGATGACACACAGTGAAACTCACAGAGAGAAATGTTTATTGAATGAAATTCCTGGGCCAGGCACTGGGAAATTCTTGGGAACCGGGAGCTATCCCAACCTCTTTTGACCGTGCATTGCATAAATGAAATGCCAGACATTTGTGTTTGCCGCTGTGTGTTTACCCGAGAGTTTTACCCGTTATCCTCACCTCCGGCAGATGAGATTTATGCGTCATGGGAAAAAGATGCCAAAACAAAACAGAAATTGTAAACTTTAAAGCTGAAACAACCCCCCGTATACATTCGCCTTTTCACTCTCGCTCGGATGGATAACCTTTGCGAGCTGCCATTATTTCTGCTCTTTGCGAGCGGGCGGGCTGGCGGTCGAGGGACGAGCGCTCGTTTTATATGCGATTTTTCGTTGGCGGGAAGTGAATTTGTCCCATTCGAGTGGCTCCAAGGGGAGGTTCAGTCAGGGACTGATACTGAATGCCTCTGCCAGCCCACTTGATGGCGTACACTGCGTATGAGCAATGCGGTGCAATGTGCCTGTGTGCGTGTATGGGATGTACTGTGGCTGCGGCTGTGGCTGTGGCTGTGTGGGTTGTTTTCAAGTGCAGCACGCTTTCTTCTTACCTGCAATATATATTTTCTCGAGCTCTCAGATATTTCCCCTTCAGCTTTTCAATGCCCTCCTCCTCCGCCTTTATTGGCACGCGGCCGTCACGTTTCTGGCCGTTATTGCATACATATTGTTGTTTCTGTTTCTGTTTCTGTTTCTGATTCTGGTTTTCTTCGCTGCAGCAGAGTCCTTGAACGCTCAACTGACCCGACAAACACACACGAGACGAGGGCACACACAAATAAATATCCTTCTTGAGGGAGCTGCTCGCACTCACGCGAAGGACTCACGCGACTTGCAAACTTCTTTTGAATTCAATTCAATTCAAAGCAAGGAGATTCTTTCCTTGCCGCGGAATCGCGCTCGAATAACTGGATTTTCCAGAGACGTAGGCAAAGGCGGACGGGGACGAAGTGTGGCGACGACGACGGGGGAACGGCGGTGGGTGGTGTGTGCGGCGCCTCCGATTCGAACGGAGCAAGGACTCGCAGCCAACTGAATGTGCGAATGCAGCTGCTGGGCAGCACCAGAAGCAGCAGCGCCGTGCTCGTTTTCACTTTCATGAGTTTCGCAGACGGCCAAACCACCCCCCTTTGCGTCGGCCCCACCACCACCCTCTCAGGCAGTGGCGCTTTTCTTTTTATTTTCTTGTTTCGTTTGCCAGCAGACAGCGTTTTGTTCTTGCTTTCTGTATGTGTGGACGCGCGCCTGTGTGGGCGAGCGGGTGGACGGGTGCAGCACTTCGCATAGCATGAATGGCGGAGAGAGAAAGATAGGGAAAGTGAGAGAAAGGCTGCTCTCTCCAAGAGCACGGTTGCTGCACCGCACATGCGCCCTGAATTTAAATTAATTTTTTAAACTCTAAAGCTTTTGGCGCGTCGTCTATGAGGGTTGCTTTTCGATTAAAGGCTGATCGAAAAGAGCTTAATAAAATCGATAAAAGTCGTTAGAGATCATTTTCAACACTTTGAAAAAGGGGAAGTGACCTTAAATTATCCTTTCTTATTATCTGTATATTTCTTTATTTCCATAAAAGACTCAAAGACCCACGTACTGCGGCTCGCGGCATTCCTCCACCTTGGGATCGTAGTGCAGACCCGGAGTGCAGTCCAAGGTGACTCCCCGGCCATCGACACAGTAATAGTAGGCATCTCGGCGGGACTTGTGCGGATAGAAGTGGACTCCCACCTGGGGACACTGGATGTCAGCTCGACGCAGAGGGGATCGGGAGTAGGGCTTAATGTTCCTGGCCGTGGCATCAATCTTTAAAGTAATAATAAATGCAGATCTTAAAGGTATTATCCAACTCTTATAAAGGTATTTCTCCCCGAGGACCACTTACAGAACACTCGACATTCTTGGCATAGTCACAGCACTGGCACTCGGGGTTGTAGAGCAGGCCAGCGGAGCACTCCTGCTCCCAGGGTCGGCCATTTGAGCACACGAAGTACTTGTTGCAGGACGCCTTGCTGGCTATGTAGGTAATGTTGTTCGGATTGTTGGTGGCGGAGCAGTCATTAGCCACACAGTCAACGTACTGGGGGAAGTCGCAGCGGTCGGTCACATTGTTGTATTGGAGCTCGTCGTGGCACTTCCGGAGGACAGGGCGTCCGTAGTAGCAGAGAACGTATTTGGTGCAGGTGTTGTCGTAGCAGAAGCTGCTCAGAGCAAAGCTCTCGCACTTGGGCAGACACTGCACCTGGCTCCGGTATGTACACACCTGGAAGATCGGGTCGAAACCCAGGTTGCAGGCCTTACCATCTTCAAGGCAGAGGGTGGGCGTTGCCTTCTCTAGCTCCTGACAGCTGCCAATTTTCGCTATCTTGCCATCTTATTTACCAAGTAGTTTAACAATTAATTATATTAATTCATTTAAATTATTCCCCTGATAGCTCTCAACTCACTCTGACACTCAATGTACTTGTCGCAGTCGTCCACATAGGGCAGATAGACTTCATCTGCCACATTTTCGCAGATGTTGATGCTGCTGTTATAAATGTCATAGTTGATGGAAATATCGTCTTCAATATTGCCATCTTCACCAGGCTCGGGTGCCACCACTAAATCATCCTCCGCTCGACCACGATTCACCAGCAAAAAGGTGAGCAAAAAGCCAGTGTTTATCAGCCACTTCACTGCCGATGGCCGATGGGAATGGTATAAATGTGTAGGCAATAATAGTGCTTTCCAGAGCTACTTACTCCTGGACAGTTCGAGATGTGCAAACCAACTGTTTGGTGGTTGTCTGGAAAATATCCAATTTATAACTCGGATCACTTGAGTTCTCTTTGTCGTCGCCTAATGAGTTCTTGCCAACTTGGCCTTATCACTTGCTAATTTCGGCACACGCCTCTCTTAGGCGAACTACCTAATTTCCCCAAACACTTCAAATGTCAATTTATCTGCTTCAAACATGTCGATAAGTTGAGACAATACTCAAAATGCTAAGGATAGACTGGTTCCCAGAAACCGTGGATATCATCTGTCTTCATTAAGTAGTTCGTCAAAGTTTTCCAGAGATCACTTAAGTACTGAATATTGCAGATTTTACAAGTCCTCGTAAATTATACCATAATAACTGATTAATAACTAAGTAACTACAAACTGCAAAGGCTTAAATTATCCCTCAAAGCACGTGGCTTTAAACCCATATACTTCCTTTTACGTATTTGTTTTTAAGCAAAGTTTATTTTGAAATAAGTACCTTATCTCCATAGCCAATTGTTACAATTACAACAGATCAGTAGTACAACTGTGTGACTCATCCTTACACGTGTTTCCTAATGCTTGATACTGCTGCCAGCTTCAGAAGGGTTGCCTGACTAGACCACCTCCAGATTGGCTCTTGTTCTTCACTATCTACACCAGCAGAATTTGAATGCTTCTAATTACTATAGAAAATCATGCATCCCCATCTGATAAGTTTTCCAATTCGCAGCGAACCAAAACAAACGGCAAGTGATTGCCAAAAAGGGGTTTACCTATAAATAGCGATGTTCTCCGGGCTCAGGTAATAGTAGGTGGAGGAAAGCGAGTTCAAAGAGTGAGTAGGGATCGCACCTAGGAATTACGCAAGTTTTAAGACAAACCAATTTTTCTAGTGATATACCCCATGATCCTGCTAGCCATCGTGGCCCTGATCGGTAGCTGTGGAGCAGCTGATGCCGACATCAACATCTGCTCGAATGTGGTCAACAACCTGTTCCTGCCACACGTGAGCAACTGCAGCAAGTACTACCTGTGCATGAGTGAGTAGCCTGCCAGCGGACAACGCAGATAAACCTCAATTGTCTTTCGATTCCAACTCAAGGTGAGACGGCAGTTCCCCGGGAGTGTCCCGAAACATATTACTTCGATGCCCACGACCAGCAGTGCGTACCTGTGATGGAGGCCAGCTGCATTCCGTCCTGCAAGGCTCGTGGTCTGGAATCCTTCAGCTACGACCGCACCTGCAATAAGTACGTGCTCTGCTTCGACGGCACCCCGGTGGTGCGCGCCTGCTCCGATGGTCTGCAGTACAACTCCCAGACGGATCGTTGCGACTATCCCCAGTATGTGGACTGTGCGGACAATCTGTGCGTCCGGGAGAACAATCCCGAGGATATTGTGTTCATTGCCAGCAAGGCGAGCTGCAACAAGTACTACGTCTGCCTGAACGGCCTGCCTACGGTCCAGAACTGCTCCTACGGTCTGCAGTACAACTCGAAAACCCAGAGCTGCGACTTTGCCTCCAAGGTCAACTGTACGGTGCGTATTATAGATGGGCGATTCTACTGGTTTTAGGGAGATAGCTGAGCTGTCATGTCTTTCAGGTCGAGAGTCTGCAGCGCAACATCCTGCCCTTCGCCCGCGCTCCTCCACGCAGCGCCGACATCGAATGTCCCTCGGAGGGAGCTCACTTCATTGCCCACCAGAAGCGCCCGGAGGCGTACTACTACTGTCTTAATGGTCGCGGTGTCATCCTCGACTGCACACCAGGACTGGTGTTCGATGCCCAGCGTGGAGAGTGCCGAGAGCCGCAGTTCGTTGGCGTTTAAATTCTGAAAATAAAGATTTTCTTTACTGATTTCCCTACATTCCCTGGTATTTTTTTATGAAAGGTCGGAAAGCAAGCCTAAGCTCTAGGAAATTATGAAAAGAGGCTATCCTGGCTGAGCAACTTTTACTTTAGTCTTATTTGCCATTCCCATCTATAGTTTTCTTTAATAATAAAGGATACAAAGTTAAACATATATGGAGATATAAAAATACCTATGGAAATTCTAAATAAAATATTCAATTCACTTGTCACTGTTTTATATTTTATTGACTGCCACTTAACGACCCACATTATGGGCTTCACGGCACTCTTGAGTCTTGGAATCATACCAAAGACCCGGAGAGCAGTCCAGGACCAAACCATGACCTTCCACGCAGTAGTAGTAAGCATCCTGGCGTGACTCGTGGGCATAGAAGTGGACACCCGAAGGAGGACAGATCCCTTCAACTACTTCAGGACGAAGACGAGAAAAGAGCTGAGTCTTCCGCTGATCAGCAGGGATCTAAAATTAAAAGGCTCTACTGTCAGCTCTCTCCATAACATATTCTTTACACCCACCTGACAGTCCGATTTCGACGGAATATCGCAGCAATCGCACTTGGTACTGAAGTACAAGCCCGGCGTACAAGTCTGCTCCCTGGGAACTCCATTGCCGCAGAGGAAGTACTTCTCGCAAGACACTTTGCTTGGCACATAGCGCAAATGATAAGCATTGTAGTAGATGGAACACTCTGACTCGACACAGTCCACATTCTTGGGGAAGTCGCATCGATCCGTTTGGGAGTTGTACTGGAGGCCATCGTGACACTCCCTCAGTACAGGACGACCGTAGTAGCAGAGCACATATTTTGTGCAAGTGCGCTGGTAACTAAAGGTGGTGAAGTTGAAGGCCTCACAGGTGGGCAGACAGTCCGCCCTGCCGGGATTCACGCAGCTCTGGCTGGGAGCATCGAACTCGTAGGGCCATTCGCACTGCAGCGCTATGGCTTGGCCAGCTTAAAAAATTCAGAATATTTATTAATAGTAAAATTATTAGTTCACTTCTTGATTCCTACTTACACCGACAGAGATAATACTTATTGCAGTCTCCCACAAAGGGCAAAAACACATTGTCTGCCACATTTCCGCATAGACTTAGGTTACCCAAAATTAAGGAACTATCATCAATTGAGGGAGTAGTCGTGCTTGAAGGGGCTCCAGCCTCTGCTTCAGTTGTAGTCCCATCCTCACCTCTGGTTGCTAATATTCCGCATACCAAAATAATTACAAACAATTGTCCTTAAAAAAAAGAAAATAGATACATTGATGAATACATCTTCCACTCACGCACCTCTACTCATCGTAAGCTGCACAGTCCAACTGCTTTCTGCAGCCCGTGAAAATTTGCTATTTTCAGCTTCAAACATTCTTCTGATTGTGATATCTCCATATCGATGATTACACAGCTGACAATATTAATTCTAGGGAAACAAGGGCTCTTTAGTGGTTTAATTTTGGACTTACATTCGCTCTTTCCTGCCATTAATCGGAATGCATTTATATTCACTCAAAATATTTTATTAAGCTCGCTTTAAATAGTACTTATATATTTTTATTTAATTCAATTATATTTATACTATTTATATTTTTTATGTTTATTTTTTATTTATTTATTTATTTAGATATATATTTATTTTTATTTATAAGCTCTTGAATTAAAAAAATGTATTACATTACATTAATTTTAGGACCTAAAAGACAAATTTTTCTTGTTGTTTGAAACTTCCGAAGGGTAAATTTTTTCTCTGCATATAATTAGAATATAAGATACAAGATCTCTCACATAATTACTGAAATACTCGCCGCCGGATCCACGAAATTTTACGAACGCATCACGTATCGTTTGAAAAATTCTCGGTTTCGGCACTTCGATTCAGTTGGAATTGGGGCATCTCTCAGAACACTGCTAGCTGCTCCGTGGATTCAAAATAAATATTATTTCAAAAGGAATTATTCATCAACTGCTGAGCGAAACTCACACCTCAGTGTAAGTTTGCATAATTACTGCATTTGGCTATGTTGTCTTGAGAGATGCCAAAATGATTGACATTAGTCAAAGCATGAAGTGAATTCAACAAATGGGAATTTATTTATAGACAGTGCCTTGCGGTGGGCCTGTGTTTGTATTGGAAAAAAGTCATTAATGTGCGGGATATGTGTGCATATAGTAAGTAATACAAAAGATTCCCTCTGTTCTTCCTCAGGCACATCGAAAAACATGGTCAACGAGCTGAATAGACCCCAAAGCGGGGAGAATGCTGCCCTCAGTGAGGTAAGCATCAATCTAAGATACAAATTAACACAAATTAATCTTATATTATCTGCAAGATATATTTAAGTTCAATAACGTTTATCTTATAAATTTTAATTATGAGTCCTATGTACCATTGATAATTCCCTGGCACTAAAATCACATTCTTTAATAATAATTTAATTTGAAATGTATGCATATATAGAGTTTTATGACCATAAACATAGTATTTGTAGGTACATTTAATCAGTGTGCTTTACACATTATTTTCAACGAAAAGGTTGGCATATAAATCGCCAGTCATTTCGAAAAGTCTAGAACAATACAACTGAAATGTGTAAAGGTCTCTGTGTCACCCAAGGCAGACCTGCATTCTTAAAATGCGAGAACCAGTCATAAAGGTTCAAGAACACATATTGTAGACGTATCTTAAAATAAATAAGACAATTTGCAGAACACGTAATTAAGATCATTTTTCTGCATTTTCTAGCGCCTGGCTGCTTCCAACCGGCAACTACAGGAAATGCAGGAGGAGCACCGAGAGCTGCTCCAGGAGATGGAGACTCTGCGTCTGCGAGCCGCCGAGCTCACCCTGCTGAATGCCCAGCGCCATCAGCAACGGCAGTCAGTCCGCATGGTGCAAGAGGAGACGGTGACCAGCCAAGTGCAAGCCAGTCAAGTGGAGGCCAGTCAAGTGGAGGCCAGTCAAGTGGAAGCATTAACAGAACAGTCCTCGACCTCTTCGGTTGATACCCCCACAGAGGACACTGCTGCAGAGACCCCGGAAGAAGAGGAGGACAAGGAGGAGACGGCCAGTTACCTGCAGCGGAAGCTTAACGAGATCGCCCAACTGAAGGCTCAGTTCAAGCGTGTCCAGCACATGGTAGACACCACAAAGATGATCGAGGAGCACATGTCAACCAGGCAGACGACACAGATCAGTTCCTCTAGTACGAGCAGTCGTCAATCCACAACCTCCGAGGTGCGTGTGGCCGCCGAATCTGAGGAGTCCACCGAAGGCCCAAGATCCAGCCAAAGTACTCCTGCCGACAATGCGGAGCTGCTGAATACGATGCTCAACATGTTTACCGACTTTACCAGCGATCTGCGGGGTCAGGCGGAGAGCCTGCGGGAGGAGAGGGATCGGATCAGGACGCTCAAGGAGGAGATAATACAGCGCAAGCAGGGAAAATAGCTCACTATTAAATGCTAAATTACCAAGAGACAGCAGTATATAATTCACATTAATTACTGTCAAATGTATACTTATCTAACAAATATATGATTAACCATCGTAAAATGAGAATTATGATTTGCTTAATTAAGTGTTCTATAGTCCAGTTATAATTAAAATCGTAGTATTGTCTTAAATTATTATTAACATCATCCCTGAGGAGTGTAGGCAAATATATTCGACCTAATTTTTACGATCTTCCTAAAAATAAAATCCGTACATTTGTTTTTGTAATTTAAACATTAAAACAAATGAAATAAATTTTTGTCGTACTCAATAAATGTTATGTTATTTGTATATGATAAAATGTTTTTTAATCACTACGATTATTTTAAAATACGTTTTGACGGTTACAAATCTCGATATAACGATTAGATTATCGTATCGTATTGCCATTTAAGGTATCCATATATCGATAGGTCCACCCAAATTATTAAATATGAAAGATGAAAAAATTTTTTAAAGTAATTACAATCTGCAAAAACAAAACGCGAATATACTAAATATATATCTTCTTTGTACCTCAAACCATTCATAAATAGTAATGAATAACAGTTTGAAGAATATATCGATATCCATTCGTTCCTTGCAATATTTACGTTTGCACCGATACTTCTCGTCAGCTGTCAAAGCAAAAAGAAAAAAAAAACAAAGTTGAAGTGCAACAAAAAAAATATATATTAAAATTTCGTAGTTTCCACCGAGCACGCATATAATTAGTTATTATTTTTTAAGTTTTTACAATGGCGCCGCCTCCGAAGCAGGCTGCTGAACACGGCAGCAACGACGGCAGCAACAACAATTCCGTGGGCGGAGCAACCGGCGCCGTGCCCAAGCAACAGCATCAAATGAATGGAGCTCCCACAGGCGGATCGGCGTCCAACAGATCCGCTCGCTCGCGGCGTCATCATGAGCACTTGGGCGAGCCGGACCCGGACTTTGTGGAGCCCATGCAGCGAGACACGCTGAAGATGCTAAACGTGAGTTATTCCCGCCGTAGAAGAGCACGAAGGCGCCTTCTCTCGATTTATAAATACACTTCGCACTCATCTCGGGCAGCGATCGTTGGCCACCGGTTCAGTAGCAAAAACGAACGCAGCCACAGAGCACATCAAATCTCGATCGGCCTTCTGTATATATATCTGAATTGACAGATATATATATATACCCTATTTAGATAGCAGCAAAATTGCCGCCCTTCTGGTGCTAATATTTCTGCTAACCTTTGTCTGCTGTTGCTTTAAGGATTTGATTCAGCGCGCACGCATCAACGGCCAGATTCGAGCCCCGGAGGACCAGCTGTCGGCCGTTAGCTCAAAGGAAACCAGGCCACAGACCCAGCAGCAGCAGCGCGAGGTCCTGCGTCAATTGGCGGCGGAACACAGTAGCAACTACGACTCGGCAGGTGAGCGCCTAGAACATTCAGAAAAGACACAAATTCCATTCCGGATTCATTGAGTAATTTCCAATATCCGCACCTGGCCAAGTACTGGCCTCTGGCCCACAATGATCGGTGCGCCAGTTCATGTTCTATAAATACGCCGCGCACGAAAATAAACGCCCACGAAGGCGGTGTCGTCCGCAGTCCCCCAGCCCACGCAAGCACTGAACTTACCTCCTCTCCCTCTTCCTGACAGAGCAACTGCAGGAGCAGCAGCAGCGCTATCGATTCCCCGTGCGTCCCGTGCAGCGCGTCCAGCATCAGCCATCGACAACGTCGCAATCCACATCTGTTGCAGCCCCCGCATCCTCGTCGTCCCTGCAGCGTCTGCGTCAATCGACGTCTCCGAATGCTACAGTTGGTGTGGTCATTCCAAACGCCACCACCAGCACCTCAAACGGAAACCTAAACGTTAACGGGAACAGCAGTGGCACAGAGGAGCAGCAGTCTACCCCGTCGACTGCCGGCCTGCAGACACTTGTCCACCGCCTCCTCAGTTTGCCCGGCCCGGGCTCCAGAAGCGAAGCCGGTCATTCCCAGTCCGACTTGTGGCGCTCCATGCTGGAGTTGGTCGACAATCTGAACAGCAACAGACAACAGTCCAGTTCGAATCCTGTTGAGGTGAGTCCCAGAACCGCTAGGCCTTTGAAGACTATAACATCTATACTCCTGTAGGAAACTAACAATATGGTCCACGAAATCAATCCTACCGCAGAGCAGGACGAGGGCATCGTCAATTCGACCAGCTTGGAGGATGTTGCATTAAGTGAGGTAAGTTGAGCTCTATTATAAACAAACTTTACCCATTTAACCACCGCAACTCTCTTCACAGATGAGCGACAACCGCGCCCAGTCCATCCAATCCTTGCACAGCGTCTTGGAGACGCCCACCCCCGATACGACTCCCACTTTCGATGAGCTGCAGCAGCGACTAGAGGCCTCCAACCGTAATATGCAGTACCTACATGACGAGCAGGCCAAGCTTCTGCACATACAGAATCTGGCCAAATCGCATCTCACCGAGATGGAGCAGCTACGCCAGCAAGCCGCTCAACATCCCCACACAAGCAATGGTGGGGAGGCGCCGAACTACGAGTCTGTGCAGCAGGTCCAGGACGACATGGCAACCCTGGTGGGCCGCATGAAGAATCTCACCGCCTTCATCCATAACCAAAACGAGCTGAGCACCGTGCTGGGCGATGATGGTCCCGAGATTCTGGCCGAGCAGCAGGCCTTGCAGGAGAAACTCGAATCTCTGCGCAGCCAGCGGGCTGATATGCGCAATCTTGTAGATGAGCTCAACAGCATCAACCGCACAGCACGGGAGACGACCAGGCCCATCAAGGAGGAAACGCCCACCCCTCTGGCTAAGACAGCTCCAACTCCAACTCCTGCTCCAGCTGAGGCGAAGGAGCGCGTTGTCCCGGTGGAGTATACCCGAAACGTGCCTATTATGCGGCAAGAGGCGGCCAATGCCGCCCAGCGAGCTCTCCACGCCCAGAACATGATCAACAAGAAGACGGCCGATATCGATGCCCTCAAGGCCCAAATGGCCAAACTGAAGAGCATGCTGAACACGGTGAGCCAGATCGAGGAAAGCGTGCCCGCCATGGGTGCCGCTCTGGAGCGAGGGAACGAGGAACGGACCAGCGTGGAGCGTGAACTACCGGCTGAGATTGCTCAGCGCGTATTCGCCCTAAACGATGTCACCTCCGAGCTGCGCGCCGAGGCGGCCAGTCTGCAGAAGGAGCGGGATCGCATCTTGGCCCTCAAGGCGGAGATCGAGCGGCGCAAACAACAGGCTGCTGCAGCTGTCCAAATGGGCGAGGAAGCCCTGAAAAGGAATAGTCTCACTCCAACTCCCACGCCCATGAGGCAACGGCAAGCGGCACAGGAGGAGGAGGAAGAGGATGAGGCTCCATCCGAGGCGGACACTTCGCTGCAGGCCACGCCCAGCAAGGAGCAATTGCGTGATGAGCTGCGCTTGCAGTGCGAGCGTCTTCGCAAGGAGTACGAACAGAAGCAGCGTGAGCTGGAACAGCGTTATGTGGCCAGCAACAACACCACCTCGGAGGCGGACGACGAGGGCAACGACGACACCGACAGCGACAAGTACTTTGCCAATGCGCGCACTGCCTCCTCTGCCACGCTCAAGCGGGCCGCCTCGGCCAACACAGTGGTGGAGCAGCGGCGCAGCCAGCAAAGCAACACACAGCCACCGCCGCCGCCCCCGCCGGCTCCATCGTCCACGCTTAACGAAGACGACTTAAACGCGACAATCGATACGCTGTCCCTGGGCAACGACAGCCTGCCTTCGAGCAGCAGGTCGCAGTATATGCCGCCGCCGATGCCGCCAGTGCCAGGCATGTGGGGTGAGTTGTGCTTTTGCTTTTGATAAACTCAGTCTTCTATACCACTTCCCATCCTGCAGCCTCGCACAACGCCGGTAATGCCTGGCACGGTCAGCAACCAGTTTATGGCCAGGCCACCGCCAATGCCGGAACAGAGTTCAAGCCACCGCCGGCAGCCCCACAACTGGGCTCCTCGAACGCCTCTGGATCGAACGCCTCGTCCGATTCCATGCTGCTGCAGCAGTTTATGCAGACCCAGCAGATGCTCATCAACTCGGTGTGCCAGTGCAACCAGACGCTGTGGCACCAGCAGCGGGAGATCGACAACCTCAACACCCAAATACACGCGGTAAGCCAATCTTTACTCCTTAGTCCTTACTCCATCACAGGCTAACTTTTGCGTCGTCCAGCTCCAAGATCGCCTAAGTGTGGCGGCTTGCCAGGATCACAGCTTTGGGCTGCGCTCCGAGTCGGTGCCGCCTCCGAATCTCCCTGTGGGCCCGGGAATTGGCCAGACGCCCAATAACTTGTGTATGGGCAGCAGCCGCGCCCAGTCAGAGCAGCTCTTCGGCTTCAGCGCCCACCAGAGCGCCTTCAGTAACTACCAACGCGGCTGTCACCGCACTGGGGGAGACCCCCATCATCATCAGCAGCCGCCGCAGCATCAGCATCAGCAGCAGCCGTTTTTAAACAATGCCGCTCCTCCGGCACCGCCGACGCACTACAACAACGAGACGCCTCTGTCGCCACCCACCTACCGCTCGAGCCCCGGACCCATCTTCATGAACCACCACAATAACACGATCCATCAGAACAACGCGAATCTTCGCACCCAAAACCAGTACGCCAACAATTTGCACTCGCTTGCCGAGGGAGCGGGCGGAGCGGCTGGGGGAGGAGTATCTAGCGGCGCTGGTGTTACCCTGAACAACCAGGTGCCGCCAGGTAATCGGGCCAATAACTACTGGGACAACTTCCGCAGGTAAATGTTACGAATTCGGTGATGGGGGTTTTTTTTATAAGGTTTCGGTTATGGAGAAGGGTTCGGTCAAAGGTCCAAGCAATAAAAGTTATATCCAACCATTTGGCTTGAGTTCATTTTCAATTCTGTGCCTCGGTAAGTGCAACCAAGCCGTTGCAAGCTAAATTGTGTTCCATTAACAGAGTTGAAAGTGACTAACCAAGACTAACACCCAGTACTAACATAGTTTATTTTGATTAATAACGTTTAAAAAATAACTCCATTTGACCGCGAACATTCTTTAAATATATCAGTACAATCGAAGCTCTTCCATTAAGGAATCCTTTAGAATCTTCGTTTAGGATTTTTTATTATAAATAGAGAAATGTTTAGTTGGGTTCTAATTTTATTATTTCTAAGTATTACTCAAATTTTGTTGTATGAAGAATCCAGTCTTAACTTAACTCCTACATGAACCGTTTGCTAGCCGCTTACATTAACCCATTAATATCCGTGCGCTTTTGCAGCCACTCGCGCCAGAATCTTCTGTCAAACAAGAGCAACGAAGAGTTGAACGTGGACCTTCAGCTATATCGCCGACAGCGGCAGCGTCTCAGCTACTTCCAGCCCTCGCAGATGCTGGGAGCATTGCCGTCCGCACGCAATGGTTTACTTCACCAACAGCAACAGCAACAGCAGCAGCAGCGTCGCCAATTCTTTGAGTCGCCCCTAACCGCCTTGCATGGCAGCAGCAGCGCTACTCCCAGCAATAATCTCAACAACAGCGGCGGTGGTGCCAGGAAGCGTGATTGGCGCGAGGATCCTGGATCACATGCGGATCACGACAATGACAACGAGGACATGGAGGATGTGGAGGAGAACCACGACAACGTTATATTTGGAGCCGGTAGACGTCGCAATCGTCGTCGTCCTCAGCTCTCTACGCTGCGAGATGAGGAGCCCGAGCAGGCCAGCTCCTCCAACCTCAACATGAACGTTAACTATGGCAACAGTCCGCTCTATCAGAGAAACAAGGTACCGGCCAAGCCCAGTACATCGGCGGTTTCGCTGACTCCCCTCCAGCAGCGTCACCTTCGCTTCGACTTCGAGCTGCCGGCCCAGTACATGGAGTTCGATATGCCACAGGTGGCGGCGAGTGCAGAAACTACTCCCCTTCTCGGTCAAGAAGCTGCGCCTGCAGACGAGTCCAATGCCATGGAGCAGACGGAGGAGACGGCTTCCGAGGAACTAAATCGCAATCTATTGGTCAATGCACTGAAAAACGATAAGTTCACCACAAAGTTCTACGAGTCCATCAAGGAGGATGTGTACCGCCGGCTGGAGACGCTCTTTGAGCAGCAGCAGCAACAGCATCAATTGCAGCAGTCCCAGGAACCGCAAAGTCTGCGAAAAGCCCTCAATCAAGACGAGAACGAGCCGTCAGCAGATGCTGATGCTGATGCGGAGGCCACCGAGAGTCGCAGTGAAACGCCGCTGGAGGTGATGGGCCTACAACTGGACAGCGATCAGCCAGAAGACGAGAAGGCATCGCCGGTCAAGCAGCTAACCGTTGTCATCCCTCAAAACGGCAATGACCTGGAGGAGAGCGAGACTAGTCCCTCGGAGGAACCGTCTGCCGCTAGATCCGAGAATCACGAGGTAAGAAAGGAGTACATTTTTTCATCTCGTTCACATAGGAGGTTTAGTTAAGTTAGAAAATGTATACAAATTTCCCCACTTGAGGAAACCCTTTGGCAAACAGAGAAGTAATCGACTAACCCCATAGCTTTCCGACCTTTGGAGCTATCACTGTGCCAAGCTTAACCAACTGCGTCTTTATTGCCAGCAAATGCTCAAGGTGCCAGTGGAACCGGTGGCTGGGTCAAGACTAAGTGCAGCTGCCACATGCTCCATCGTCGAAGTGACGCCGGACCATGAACTGATCGAGTACATCATCAGGCGCATTCGCAACCAGACACACAACAACACCGTTATCAACGACTCTCTGCTGGCGGAGGTATCTAAGCTGACGGCCACTGCTGCCCAGAACTCGGCCGCCAATTCTCCACTAATCTCGCCCAAACGCATTTACGCCAAGATCAAGAAGATGGACATGCCGCGGCAGCGCGATGAGTTCCTGCTCTGGTACCGTTCCTACCTCGAGCAGCTGTTCGTGGTGGAGCAGACGCATCAGGGCAGCTACAAGGGCAAATCCAAGGAGCCGCCCGCTCCTGACAGTCCGGCCAAGAAGCGAGAGCGCGAGCAGTCCCAATCTCAGTCGCAGGACTCAAACAACGATGCCGACCTGGCTGAGGCTGACCAGAAGAACGTCTCCGCTTCGGCCAATGGCGATCTGGAGTGTGAGAACAACGAGAACCCCGACGATGAGGCGGATGGAGGAGAGGCTGCAGGAGACTCCTCTGGCGGGGAGAAGCCGGACGTCACTTTGGACTAGCCGCACGATGCTGCCGTGCCACCACTACACACACATTCCTAAGCTCACAACGGATTATTCATCAACTCATTTACAGCATTCACACACGTTAAATCCTTGTTGTCCTTTGTCATAAGTTCCCATATCATTGGCTTTTAGTTTTTATTTTTAACATTAAATTATGTAACAATTATAAATATATATTTACACACCGAAGGCGGACGCTATGGACTTGCTATCAGATCCCTGAGGCTACGCATTCTGGGTGCTGCTAGTTGGTCCCGCGGGCCGTCATCTGCTCCAGCATGCGGTAGTAGCAGTAGCGACTATCGTAGTCCAGATCATACCAGAAGTTCACTGCGATGCACTTGTGGCTCTGGCTCACATGATGGAACCAGTAGTTGGGCAGGTACAGGATGTCTCCGGCGTGGACGCGTACTTTCAGCGGCCGGGCTCGCGCGTACTCCGGATATTTGGCCAGGTCGGGGGCCAGCGGGTCAATGCTGACCCATTCGGTGAGCTGTACGCTGCCCTCCTCGTCCCGAATGGGTTCGATGTGGAACTGTCCGCTCTCCGATGTCCTGTACACACCCGTGGGATAAATGCGGCGCGGCACACAGCTCAGCTGGTACGGCGGGATGAGGATGAAGTCCTTGTAGCCGGAGATCACGCAGTACAGGTTCTCGTAGGGATCCTTGTGCATGGAGGTAACGGCCCGTTCATCGCCCAGCCAAAAGTTGATGGCATCGGGCGGCTTGTTGAACGATTGCTGAGCAAAGTCCAGGTCACTGACCCGCAGATCGGCGGCCAATTCCGGCAGGTCCACACTCAGGTTAGAGTTCTGCTTCTGGATGTAGTGGACGGCTCCGGTGGGATCATCCAGGCGCCGGATCACTTCCGACAGCTTCATTTTCGTCTCTAGCGGCAGAACAAAGTACTCCTGACCCTTCTGGGTGGCCAGGCCATCGGCATAGCCATTGGGTGTTACGGCCACGTCCACGGTCCTGTCATGGAGAGCCTGAATGAGGTACTCCGGCGTCCACTTGCCGATTGCTGGCCACGAGAGCGCCTGCCGGATGACCACCGGCTGGTTCTTGGCATAGAAGTCGCGGCAGAACTCTACAGCTGTGGGCACATGGTCCAGTTCAGCAACATTGCTGCCAATGCACAGCTCCTCGGCCTCCTGGAGCAGTACGTCCAATGCTTCAGAGTATTCCCGCATGCCAAGTTATAGTGTTAGGAGTCCAGTGTTGCCAGGTAATGACGTACAGCTAGATTGTGGGTAAAAATATAAACAGAAAAATTAGATAGACCAAAATCCGTATATTTTTATATTCTTATCTTCTTTAATTAAATTATATTAATGAACTTATTCATTAAATAAAAATTAAAATATGCTAAATTTCAGTGCTGCGCTAGTTGTTACTTTTAAAAGCTTTGTAATTTTCAAAATTTGAAATCCAAATACGCCAGATCTAGTCTGAAATAAGCTAAGCTGGCAACACTGGCTGTGACATATGGAAAAGAAAAGACATGTTGCGCCTGTGAAAAGCCAAGGAAATCGACTGGGACTCAATTAAAACGCGAGCCAAAGCACTCCGTGGCGCTTGTGGAACGATGGACGAGCCGAAAGCTAGCGTGGAGCCCGACGAGGAGCAGCCGTTCAACTGCGTGGACGAGGCCAACGCCATCATCAACGATGTGAAGGCGCACGTAGCCGAAATCTGCATCTCCTCCAAGCTGGCCAGCGATGCCACGCAGATCTTCCTCAACATTCGCACCATCGAGAGCGCCACCTGCTGCGTGCAGGTGACCAGTCGTGGCTTCAAGATCGTCTCCTCCCAGTACGATACCATAGACGAGGACAAGCGGATCTCAGCTCTTGTCCGCAACGGAGGAGGGAGCAACAGCGACACCGGGGGCGAAGACGACGAGGACGAGGAGGAGATCTTCGAAACACCCTACGCACTGCTGGACAAGATCAGTCCCCGCTACGTGGAGTCCTTCGGTAACCAGCTGTGCCAGCAACTCAGACAGCTGCAGCAGATGCGCACCGAGTTCCACGAGGAGGACGAGGAAGAGGAGGAGGAGGAGGAGTGAATCCAGCTCCAGCTCTCGCCCGAGGCTGTATACTCTTTAGAAGAAGAAGATTTTAATGTTAGTTTAATTGAATGTTTACTCGTAACGTGCATTCTCTGGAGCACGAGCTCCGCCTTCCTACTTATTTATGTGTGTGTGTGTGTGTTTGCCGCAAAAGTATTCCCGCATGAGTTGGTCATGCAGTCGCCTCATCCCACGCCACACCCTGTCCTATACTCTCCTCTCCTTGCTTAGCAAACGAAAACCGCTCCAGATCCGCTCTAGACCTTAAGGCGCTTCAAGAATAAAGATTGTGATTGCAACTCCAGATCGGTTAGTTTGCGAACGGTGGGCACCAGCTGCTCCACGTGGTCCTCGTAGCCGGTGCCCAGGCTGAGGTTCTTCTGGCCATAAACCACTTTGCCGTCAAAGTCGTTGACGGGCACGTCCATAGCGCTATCCACCTGCTGGATGGTGATATTCAGGTGGTCCTCCACCTCGGCCAGCAGATTCGGCTCGTTGTACCAGATGCAGCAACCGCGGACACTGGTCAGGTTGGTATTGTTGCAGTTGCGACCGCGCGTCTTGCACCATTCGCCGTGATACCAGACCTTTTCCGGCACCGTGGACACCAGGCTGATGGCCAGGCCCATGCGCTCGGCTCTGCCCACGCGTCCGATGCGATGCACGTAGTTGGCCTTGTCGTCGGGCATCGTCACGTTGATCACTGGTGAGAGGAGGGGAAGATCGGAATAGAATCATTTCAATGAATCTCATTAAGTAAATTAAAAACTCACTGAAGGGCAGGCCGGTGATATCCAGACCGCGAGCCGCCACATCCGTGCAGATAAGGAACTTGACCTGCTGACGCTTGAACATCTCCAGGTTTTGCTTGCGCTCCTGCGGCTTCCGGTCGCCGTGGAGGCAGACGCACGAGTAGCGTTGGCCGCCGCGCTGCCGGAAGTACCTTTCCAGGTTGTCGCAATCCTGCTTGGTGCGGCAGAAGATGAGGGCGCGGTCCATCTTGTGCTTGTCTATGGCGTGGATGCAGTACTCTCCCTTTAGGAGTTTCACTGCCTGCGAATAAGTCTCGTCTGAGGGATTATTGGGATGGACGTTGTCGCGGTCGTGAATGCCATCGGTGGGGATGGCTTGGCGCAGCGACTGCCAGCGGGTGTCCGCCTTTGGGTCAACCAGGCACACCACGTGATGCACCGTCTCCGGGACGGCATCTTCACCCTTAAGGTCCACCCAGGTGGGAAAGTGCATCAGGCGCTCGGCCATCTTCTTTACCTCGAAGTCGTGCAAAGTGGCCGAACAGACGATCATCTGCAGGCGGCGGCCGTCAGTCGTAATCTTCGGTATTTGTTTGTGCAGGCGGTTGATCAGCTCCGTGTAGCCACTCTTGAGCAGACCGTCTGCCTCGTCCAGCACAAAGAAGCGGCAATGGGTGAGCAACACTAGGCCGCTGTTGATCATCTCCTCCAGGCGCCCCGGCGTGCCGACCACAATGTGGGCTCCCTGCATCAGCTGACTCTTTTGCTCGTCCAGGCGAACCCCGCCGATGAGGAGCACGGAGCTAACCTCGGGATTGCTCAGATGGTACTTAAACTTCTCGATCTGGTTGTAAGTCTGCTCGGCCAACTCCCGGCTGGGTTCTATAATGATGGCTTGGGGAGCGTTGGGCGCCGGAGTGGCCGACACGGAACTGGTTGCCGGACTGGCCAGCGGATTGGCCTTGCTGTGCTCCGCTCCAGCCTGGCAGACGGCCACATATCCGTTGCCCGGCGGGTACTTGAACTCAGTTTTGCCAAAGTTGAACAGCATTTCGGCGTTTTTGAGGACCACGGCTGGGTAGAAGGTATCCTTGGCGAGGTTATCCGGCACCCGAAAGGCTAAACCCAGCTTTTGTCCGTTCTTGGTGAAGCTTAACTCCAGGCTCTGCAAGTCCAGCAGGCAGCCGATGACATCTGCCTTGCCGAAGGCCTCGCCGTAGTCGTCAAACTGGCGATTGTTAGACTTCTTGCCGGTGCCGCCGAATCCGAAGCCCATGCGGCAGGTGCCCAAATCGAGGTTCGCTTGCTGCGTGGACCAGCCGACGCGGCACAGGCCCTCGTCCGTGACCGTGGCCTCGTAGTAGAACTTGCCACGGCCGCGGACTCCGGTGGTGGCGCGGCAGCCGTGCCATTCCTTGAATTCCCGTGACTGGCAGCGCAGACCATCAGGTGTGACGGCCAAAGCGTTGCCGCGATCGTAGAAGGACATGGTCCAGGGAGCCACCGAACCAGCCGCTCCACCGGCCCCGCCCTTGCTACCTTTTCCCTCCTCCATGTCGCGCAGCGTCTCCCAAACAATCTGCAAGATGGGCAAACAGAAGGCTCCTGTCTTTCCGGAACCAGTCTCTGCGGCCATGAGCACATCGCCGCCGCCCAGGATTAGGGGAATGGCCTCTGCCTGGACATCAGTGGGCAGGCTGCAAGTTGGAGAAGTTATAGGCGAAGGAAACAAAGATATTTTATTCCTTACGTCCAGTCCGATTCGTCAGTGGCCTTTCCCAGCTCCGGGAGCACGCCGAACTCTGAATTAAATGGTTATATTAACACAAGAACCATTAAATTTGATTTTAACTCACCCTCGAATGCAGTCATTTTTTAAGAAATTTAAAATTCTTTTTATTTTCCAAAGCCGGCTAATTTCGGAATCAATGAAAATTGCGAACACAGCTGTGATTTCGGGGCCTTAGCCAACACAGTCGCTTGTATACGGAAACAACTGAGGCGCTTCGGTGCTGCAAAGTGGCGATATGCAAACAGCTGAGATTTCGGGGCCGTTGCCCAACACTGACACTTGTATACGCGTAAATCGCAAATAAATTTTTGTTGTTCCGTGGAATGTTTTTGTAAAATTGCTAATTAGTCGACGGAGGACATGTAAAACAGAGCTTGACCCAAACCATGTAAATGCTACCGCGACCAGCAGCACTTTCCCGCAATCGTTAACCGCTGTTTTCCGTTTACACAGTGACTTAACACACACGGAGGAGGAGGATGTACTTTCCCGTGGGATGGCCCAAACGGGTTGGCCTGGCGCTGCCCGGCGAGGGCGCCTGCATGCGGCACATCTGCTGCGACGCCGTCAAGATACTCGTGGCCGCCGTGGGCGATGACTTCCTGGGCATTTGGTACGCGAATCCGCTCATCCCCATCGCCTACTTCCGGCGCTCCGAGGACTCTCTGCGGCAGTATGGCGCCAACCAGCTAATCGTGTGGAAGCCGGACTCCCGGCAACTGGCCGTGCTAAGCGCCGCCGGCGCCCTGTTGCTCTACCAGTTGGATTTCGATGCCAACGGCAGCGGGATTCTGCTTCAGGTGGATCCGCCATCCGCCAGCTTGAAGCGGGATTCCGCCGAGCTGTTCATCAAGGAAAACATCCCGCGGCTGAGCCTGCGCGAACTGTGCAGTGTGACGCTGGGCTCCGTCATCACCACTGTGTGCTGCATCAGCCTTAGCGAACTGCTGCTGGCCACGCAGTCGTGCGAGCTGCTGCGACTGCAGTGGGCGCAACTAGAGCTGGCCGAGAATGAGCTGGAGGTGCCCGCCCTGGCCGCCATCAAGCTGCGCGACATTCCCTTCTACGTGCAGCAGCAGCAGGCCCAGCAGGGTTCCGCCCGGAACGTGCCACCCTTGGGCCGGGACTCCTACGTCGCCTCGCTGGAGTACTCGCCATTCATCGGTGGCTGTGCGGCCGTCTTTAGCGATCGGCGGGCCGCCTTTCTGATTGCCAACCATCTAAAGTTCGAAACGGATCACATGCACGGCTTCTGGGTGCCCGACGTGGAGGACGCCAGCGTGTGCAGCGTTAACCACAAGTTCCGGCTGCTGGCGTACGGTCAGGAGAGCTCCGGCGTGAATGTGTACGCGATTGACGACGCCACCGGAGGACTGGAGTTCTCACACCGTCTGATGCTTACGGAGAATGTGCTGCCCGGCAGCTTGGGAGCGGTCAACGAGTTAAAGTGGAGCCCAGACGGCTGTGTGTTAGCCGTGAGTTGGACTAATGGCGGTCTGTCCCTGTGGAGCACATTTGGAGCCCTGCTGATGTCCACATTGAGCTGGGACTTCGGCCTAAACGTGGATCTTCTACGGCAGAACCCGCTTAAGCTGCGCCGCTTGGAGTGGTCAACCGAGGGCTACCAGTTGTTCATGCTGACTCAGCAGCTGCACGGCAGCCGGGACAAGGAGCAGAGCAACGTGCTGCAGCTCCAGTTCGTGAAGAGCGCGCTGAGCATGAATCCCTGCATGACTACCAACCCTCACATTCTTTTGCAGGGTGACGATTGCCTGTATCTCAATCAGGGCAATAATCTCGAGCGGACGTATGCCGGCAGTCAATCCACATTCCCCTCTGGCGGCGTGAGTTCGGACCAGGCGGCGGCGGACAGCGATGGCGACTGCCTGGAGTTAAAGCAGAGCCCGCATACGGGCAGCATTCTCACGGAGAGCAAGTACTGGACAGTGCTTCAGCTGCCGCTGAACTACGCGGCCACCAACTGGCCCATCCGGTACGCAGCAATCGATGCGGACGGCCTGCACCTGGCGGTGGCTGGACGGACTGGACTAGCCCACTACTCTCTGGTGAATCGCCGCTGGAAGCTGTTCGGCAACGAGTCGCAGGAGAAGGATTTCGTCGTCTCCGGGGGCCTGCTTTGGTGGCAGGGTTTCGTGGTCATGGGCTGCTACTCGCTTCTGGACCGCACCGACGAGCTGCGCTGCTACCCGGCGGAGTGCAAGCTGGATAACCAGTTCGGACACAAGCTGCAGGTGCGGGCTCCTGTGATCAGCCTGAACTCCTTCCGGCACCAGCTGATCGTACTTACGGCGGACGGGATCGTGAGTTTGTTCAATATGACCAAGAAATCGGCATACGCCCTGGACATCGAGTGCGCCTACGAGCTGGATGTGAAGAGTATCTGCATCCATCCCGCGTGTATTGTAAGCTTAACGGTCACGAACCTGAAGAACGAGCTGAAGCCGCCGGGACAGCAGCTGGCGACGGGTGCGGAGCAAGCCGAGACGATCATCGTGAACGTGTGCGGCCGCATCTTGATGATTCAACGCGACGCTGGAGAGCAGGTTCCCAACACCTTGCTGGCAACATGCTTGGCCAGCTGCGTGGAGGTCTTTTGGCTATCGCACTCCCTGGAGCGTTGTGCGATGCGCGACTGCCTCTGGCTGTACTCGGGAGCCCATGGCATGCGTGTGTGGCTGCCGATTCTGCCACCGGGCAGGGAGCGGCGCGAGGGAGAGCAGGGCGGCGCCCAGCGGCTGCACAGCTTCATGTCCAAACGTATTATGCTGGGCTTTCCCCTGAAGCTCTATCCGCTTGTTGTGCTCTTCGACAACGTGATTGTGCTGGGAGTGGAGAACGAGAGCACGCTGTACGCCAACGAAGCGGGCTCCCACTTTTCACTGCCGTTCGCCACGATGGAGCGCAAGTCGCAGATCTACCTGCACAAGGTGCTGCGTCAGCTGATCAAACGGAATCTCGGATACTCGGCGTGGGAGATTGCGCAGTCGTGTCGCTCGCTCCCGTACTTCCCGCACGCTTTGGAGCTGCTTCTGCACGAGGTACTGGAGGAGGAGGCCACCAGCAAGCAGCCGATTCCGGATGCCCAGCTGCCTAGCGTTCTGGACTTTATACGTGAGTTTCCCGTCTATCTGGAGACCATAGTGCAGTGCGCCCGCAAAACGGAGATTGCCCTGTGGCCGTACCTCTTCTCGATGGCCGGAAAGCCGAAGGAGCTGTTCCAGCTGTGCCTGCAGTCGGAGCAGCTAGACACGGCGGCCAGTTACCTGATCATACTGCAGAACCTGGAGCCCTCGGTGGTGAGCAAGCAATACGCAACCATGCTGTTGGACATTGCGCTGCAGCAGCGGAAGTGGGAGCTGGCCAAGGACCTGATTCGCTTCCTGAAGGCCATCGACCCGAACGAGATCGACTCGCCGCGCTCCTCGATGGTGGTGAATGTCAAGATCGCTCCGCCGCCGCAGGTAAACACGCAGCAGCAGGTCAATCAGAATGCCGATGCCTTCAACATGGTCCTGGGTCCCATCGCCCGGGAGCGCAGTTTCTCCACCACTGTGACCAGCAATCTTCCCAAGGACAAGCAGGCATTGGCATCAGCCGGAGTGCCACCTGTGGCGGAATCCAGTAGTTCCGGGCCGCCAACGGTAGTGCGTCGTCGCTCCACGAAGCAGCGGGAGATATTCTGCATCGACCTGATTCTCCAGCGCCATGCGCGTCAGTTGCTGCAGAACCACAAACTGATGGATCTGGGCTATATGTGCGCATATCTGGACTTCCATCTGGTCACGTGGCTGTCGCAGGAAGCTGAGAAGGCGGCCAAACTAGACGACTTTGCCGGCGCTCTGCTGGCCCTGCACGCCGAGCTGCAGCTGCCCAGTCCATTCCCGCCGCCGTCAAAGGACGACTTTGCTCAGCTGCGCGGTAGTCACCGGCAGACAGGTGGCGGCGGTTCCTCCTCGCAGACCTCAGAGTCTGGCTACTTCAGCCTGGCAACGCCAAACGGTGCGGCCACCCAGTCGCCGCAGCTGCAGCCGAGCATTAAGGAGGAGGAGGCGGAGGAGCCCCAGCAGCCCAGTTCGCTGCCCGTCCTGAAGACGCGTTCCGGATCGCAACTGTCGTTCGACAACTTCCGCTACCGTCGATTGTACTCCCTGCCAGCCTCCGAGGACGACCTGGCCGTGGATCCGCTGCCCGCGAAGCTGTCCATCAAGCTGCGCTATCTGCTGCAGCTTTTTAGCGAGGCCAATTGCACGGACTACGCCCTGGTTCTGTCGATACTGCTGCAGGATGCCGCCTCCATATCGCGGATCGTGAACGGAATAATCCGCAGTGAGTCGGTGCACACCTGCCGGCGCACGGAAACGGCCCTGAAGCAGCTCAGCCAGAGCACCTTCGAGCACAGCGGCTCCCTGTACCGGGGATTCGTGCTAACCCTTCAGCCGCACGTCTACCTGCTGGAGCAGTACATCCAGTCGCTGGGAGATGCCGCCAACGCACCGCTCCAAGACGTTAGCACGGCCAGCGAACAGGGAGTGGACGCGGTTTCGGGAATCCACGAGCTCGAAGACGAGGAGGTAGACTTTGTGCCAAAATCCCAGCAGGCGAATGGCAACCAGTGGACGGTGACCACCGGTGACCTGCGGCCAAATCACCAGCGACTCACGCGGCACGCCAGCCTCGAATCGAACGGGAACGCCACGATGGTCAGCGGCTCCTCCGCCCAGTCCACGCCCACGCAGCGCCAGCTGCCACGGCAAAGCAGCGGCGAGCGCGAGGGCTGTCGCCTCATGTAAGCGGTTAGCCGCAGTCCGTAATCCGCCAGCCGTGAGCCGAAAGCCGTCAGACGTAAGCCGTGAACCGTAATCCGTAAACCGTGAGTCGTAATCCGTACTCCACATACTCAGTGCAAGGACGTAGATATATACGTACTCAATACGTGCATACTTTTTGTAAGTCCGTGGCGGAAAGCCTGGTTTTGTTCGCCGTAACTTGTTGTTGAATTTTTCCGTTAATTGTAAGTCAGCGTAAACACAGAATTAGAGAGAGAAGGGATCGGGTCCCGGAGGAGGAACTGGCAGACAACGAAGCGAAAACAAACATCCGTGTAAACGTATAAAGCGTACGTAACGTAATCCATAATTTAGTAGATGAAATTTGCTGCAATATTTGTTAATTAAAATTATACAAACAATATACTTAAATATACAAATCAAATACAATTATATTTTTACTAATAAATGAAACTATTTAACAATAATTGAAGCGAGTAATTTTTTATTTGTTTGCAAAAAGGTTAATCAGCTGGTTTTTTGGATCTAAGATGCGTAGGCGTGTTGTTTTGTTAACGATATTTTTTAAAGCAAGGAATTTAATATTTACATACTATGTATACTTTAATTAATTAAATATAGAGTAAGTATTGATTTAATACATTTTCTAGTAAAAGGAGAACCATCACCCTTATCCCAAAGATCAGAGGCCCCATCTTTTATCCGCAGTGACTGTGTTGACTTTGTCGACTTCCATCGTCGTCGTCGTCCGCCGTCAGTTGCAATTCGTCCGCCCGGTGCTGCTGTAAAAGTTAATCGCTGTGACTGATTCATTACGTGCTCTGCTTGATTTGGTAATGCAGGTTGTAGCTGTAAGTTGCTAGCTGGGGATATAGTGGCACTGGAGGAGTGCCATCCTGTCCCCCGGCTGGTTTTGTGTTTTGCAAGTTGCGCATTTGAAGTTTTCCCTTCAAGTTTTCGCACTTGCAATTCGCAAAAGTTCGACACATACATACTTAAAGGGGAGACACCCAGAAAAATAAGTTTGCTTTTATAATTCCCTAGATATTTTAACTGATATCCTGACAGGGTATATTAAAATTTGTATTTAGAAGCCTCCAAAGCAAAATGAGTCATTTCCAAAGTTAAAATTTTGAACAATATTGAGGCAAATTAATATTTGTTTACGAAATACAATACATTCAATTAAAATTTAATAAAACATTTTAGAAATTAAAAAAGGTACGGCAATTTCTACTTAGTTGTGTTAAAAATTAAATCTAAATATCCCCATAGAAGCACCTTAGTACTATGAGTGTAAAACTCCAACCCAAGGGATAGCAAACCCGGCCAGCTTACAATAAAAGCGTAAGTTTTACAGGGCGTAATCACTGTAATGTTACGTTGCGACAAGCGGGCGGCCAAAGTCGCGGCGGAACTGGAAAGTTCGCACTCAAATGTCGAGGCCCCCGGGGCGCCGTATAGTATTTAAGTTGGGAGGCAGGAATCCAAGTCCGAGTTCGAGTCCAAATGCGAATGCGAATCCGAATCCGTGTACCTCACATCCTTCCGGATGCTGGCTGGGCGAAATACAACTATTGACGCTTCACCGGAGAGAGCATACCGGCCGAGAGTTATGGATGCGGCGGGCAGGCCATAAATAAAAGCATCAACACCAGACACCAGCACACTGAAGTTGCAGCGGAAGTCGTCGCCGTCATCGTCAAGTGCGCTGAAATTTTTCTGTGGGAAAGTTTTGCGAACACCTTATATTGCGGCCAGGACCCAGGAGTCAGGAGGAGCTGGCAGCCACCGCCGCCGACGACAATAACAACTGTAATAATGCCGCAGACAACACACCAGCCAACAACAACGCCAGCCAGCCACTACAATGTAATCAACAACGCCACATGCGACGCTCGTCCTGCGCCTGGACTCCTCATCTGCCTGGATCCTGCGGGGGGAGGCGGCCAAGTGGCTGGCCGACCACTCAAGGGGGAAGTATGCACTCGGATAACAACGTTAAAGTAGCCCTAGAATTTTAGAAACCAGTTAAGTCTATTAAAAACGTTACCTTATTATTAAAGCAGATATAAAGTTAAAATTTAACTAAATAAATAGAAAAAGTTGTAGATTTTTGTATTAAATATTGCTAAAATATACCTATTGAATTTATGTAATCAATTAACTTGCTAAAATCGATATTTTTATCCATTAAAATATAACTTTAGTGTGACAGTTTGACTTATCCCAAATGTAAGTTTTTTTATTTACAAAAATAATGACTTTATTCAGCATATAACATATTTTTCCGAGTGCCCAGCCTGTGCATCCTTGTGAGCTGTGGGCGTAGCAGTAACAAGTTTTGCGGAATATCCGATGAAAATTCGAGTTGCCTTGGCGATTTTGATGAATTCCTCAATAAACACACACTCACAAATGCACTGGTGTGTGTCTGCCGGCATGTTCATATGCAAGTGCAATTCGGTTTATAGTTGAAACTTGCAACTGCAGCCCGAGTTTATTGCAGCTGTGGCAAGTATCGCTTTGTGCGGCTGAATGGCATGTAAGCTTGTTGCGGTTGCAATAAAAGTCTCCTCTCGCTCGTCCTGACAACGCAAAATGTGTTCCGGCATTTTGGTAAACGAATTAAGTAGACTGGAAGCTGGTTCACACTGCAGACCACAGGCCACACACAGCTATTGATCGGCCTGCTTACCAAATTAGCGAAGGCCGCTCAAGGACTTCATCGATCGGGGTACTTATTATATCTTTGCATGGTATTAACTCTTGCCAGTACAAAATAATGTAATGCACACAGTTAAGGGCTGTGTCGCTTTATATACAAATTATTATTTTTTACTAGTTTCTTAAAATTTGTGTTACACCACGGCGTATACGCAGTTTTCTGAGACGTGAATTTAAAAATGGCTATTTCCTTAGGCATTTTGGATGCCATTAAGCGGCCATATTGCATTACAAGCTGTGTTTCCGGTCTGAATTCAGCGTAAAAGTATGCTATGAATTGGCACTTTCCCCTGTTACTTATTAATTCAACCTAAAAGATGCACCATTTTATGCATCGAGTTTTTCTTGTGCAAATGAAGTAGTTTTAAAGAATTATTAAGTCCATTGCTTCATAGTTCTAGGTTTTTTTTTTACTTAAAAGCATAATGTAAGATTTCCTTCAAAATGAAGGAATATTTTATATACAAATCTATAAAAAAAATGTGTTACCAAGAAAGGAATACGGTAAGGTTGGGCATAGGGAATGAATCTGGCAAATACGAATAAGCTAAAAATATAAAAATATTTTTTTAATTACTTTTTAAATCTTCTCTACAGGTGCATATATTTTAAGGATGGTGTACTCCACCTCCTTGTATCATAAATACGTCCTGTCAGAAATGCCTCTCCTTTCCGCCCAAAAAATAAGAAGACTTTCTTGATTTCATTGCGATTGGTATCTGAGGGCACGGAACGTAATTGTGTTATCTTCAAGTACATTACACTTGCTTTTCAATTCGGGGCCACACACACATTTTGTTTATTTATCTTGGCACCCTTCGCCGTTCGCTGCTGTTATTTGTAGCTGCTGCTGCTGCTCCTTCTGCTGCAATTTTTGTTGTTATGCGGAAAGTTTTTGCCAGTTTGCTGTGGGGTTAAAATTTGTTTTAAAAACCGAAACCAAAAACAATTTCATTAGCATAGATTACGAGTCATTCAGACAAAACAACGGCTTGCATTTCAAATGAGCACCGAAAACAGACTGACGCCCAGGACTCGAGACCCGGACTCCATCCGGGCTCTGGCTCCTCCCCATCTGCTGTGCTGTTCAGAGCGAGGAAGCAAGGAAGGAAGGCAGGGAAACACATCCTCGACGAGTTCTGGCCGCTCCTCCCCCAGCTGCAATGGTGCAATGACGGTTCCATCGAGTCTAGTATTTCTCGGTGTAAAAATTTCTAAATTGTACATTCATTGCATTTGCATTTTACAAGTAAATCCCCAACTGCCAATCTAATGCATGTTGCAAACGCTTCGCAGACTCGATTCTATCTGTCTGCCTGTCTATTTGTTTGTAGCCAGTCAAGCGTCTAACCATTCGTCCAGGAACCCGATCCCGCCCGCAGCCAGTCACCCAATCCAGGGCCAGGGGCCGGGACCCGATCCTCGACCTCTCAGTCGTGTCCATGCCGGCACTTTTGTGTAAAACACTAAAAACTCTACACTTTTCTTCTTTTTCGGCGCTCTTTCCCACCCAAACTCCGGCACAGCATCCATTCGTAGGGCAGGCGGTTGCCCAAAAAACATAATAAAAGCTCAAAATGCAGCCGGGAGAAACCGAGGCCCGCAAAACTTTGCCCCCTTTGAAATCACGGAATCAACTTACACTGCAGTCCATTGCCAGCAACGCAGCTCCATCTCCATCACCATCACCATCTCCATCTCCAGCCGTGGGTCCAACTCCATCTGCAGTTCTATTTCTGTTGTTGTCCCTACATCGTTAGCTGCATTGAAGTTTGTCCTGCCCTCCGCATCACCCGCCTCCAACTCCCCGAGGCCGCTCCTGCTCCGGCTGCCGTTCGAATTGCTTTTTGCGAGCATGAATAGATAAATACGCTGAGCAGTAGCAGCACCAACTGGTAGGTGTCGGTTCCCGGTCTCACCCGGTCTCGTTCAGCCTCCTGCCGGCTCTTCCCGGAATTCGCCAGGAGTCCCTGGCTCGTCTGTGCGAAATTTGAAAACCACAAACTTTTTGAATCACTGGGAAAAATACAAAAATATAAAAAGCACCCAACAAGGATATTTGTAAAATCTTAAATTTTTAAAATTTTTCAATTGAAATGCTTTCTTAAACGTACTTTTCTCTTACTGAATATTTAATAACCTATTTACTTAGTTCTTACTTTAACTTCTTCAATTTAAATACTGTTTTATATTAAGTCGTTCCACTTTTCTTGCAGTGCCTGAGTTTTCACTTCGTTGACTCGTGGGATGGGCCTTGGGCTTTGTGCGGAGGTGTCTGAAGATGTCCATCGCAACTGTCGAATTTTATTTATTTCGCTAAGGCCAAAAGCTCACAATAGAAACGTTAATGGCAACGTCTGACCCCAGGCCGGGATCGCAGCAGAGTTTCCGTACTTCCTTGAGGCGGCACCCCGGTCCTGGTCCATCCTGGACCGCACATTACCACCTTGTGGATGGGTGGATAGAGCAGGAGGGATGGGATGCATGTGTGTGCGCTGTTCTTTGCACAAAAGAATTGCTAAAGTTTTGGTTGTTGTTTCTTCCCCTTGGCTCCTGCCCTCTGGACTCCGTCGTAGTCCGGGGTCCGGGGTCCGTCGTCCTGAGCATGTGTGTGCGTGTGCCATGTAAATGTTAATGCCTTGTGCCCCATGCTCACCTACAACGTACCGCTGGCCCTGGAAGGGGGCTGGCTGGCTCCAGGTTGCTGGGGAGGGTTCAGCTGAGCAGCGTTTTATCACGTGTCAGTAGCAGCATTGACTTGGAGCACGCCCCCTTTGCAGAATCCGGACGCTGAAGCAGGAGACGGGGCCGGATGGAGATGGAGATGGACACGTGAGGAATGAGCCAGCTCATGTAAATCACAGTGCGAAATGCCACGATTTTTCGTCAGCTTGATGACAAACGGGTTTTTACAAATCATGTGGCATTTTCGTTTATTCCACATTTTGCGGGGAAATATCTATCATTACAGCACCTGGGAAATGTGAGGGAAAATTTGGGATAATGGGGGAGAGCTTTGCTTTGTTCTTGGGGTGACTTGGATGTCTTTATCTAAGTTAATTCGAAGGGATTAGTTAAATCATAAGTGAGTCATCAGGTTTAAAGAGAGCTAAATAAAAGGTTTAGGTAATTAACTATTAATTCAATATTTAATATTGAACTAATTCTAAATAGAATAGAAATTGATTTGATTCTTGATTGATTTTTCAAGCAATTACATGGACAAGCAATAAATTACTATTACTTGTAAACATACGATATATCTTTAAATACTACTTATTTATAACACACTAACTAAGCTTTTTCTAGGGATTTTCCCTAAGTACACACGATCCTGGGTTCCCTCTCTAATATACCTGATATAAAGCACTACATTTTCATTGCCTACTTGTGGTAGCTAGAAGTTTTGCCAGCTGACAAGGTGCTGTTCCTGCTGCTCTTGTTTCGTCCGCTATTGTACAATGACCTTTTGAACCTTGTACATTAGCAAGCCAAAATCAAAGCAAGCCAAAAACAACGTAACGCTGCGCTAAACGTAACATAACGTGACGTGACGGGGGCATTAAAAGCAGGACTGCCTTCTGGAACCTGGAAGGAGGAGCACCTTCCATTGCCTTTTCTGTCATTGAGGTGCAAAGTTTACCTCATTAATTCATTAATCAATGTGTCTGCGTCCTCCGCTGTGTGTGTGTGTGTGCTTGGGGGGAGGTGAGCCTTGGTGGGAGGGAGGTGCGTGCGTGTGAGTGAGTGCGTCTGCTTTGTTTTGGCACTTTTGGACGAGCAGCACCTGTACATAATGGCCTTTGTTCTACGCCTCAGCGATGGACGGCAGTGGGTGGGAGTTGGTGGGTGTGGGGGCTGCTTACGTCTCGTTGCACAGTCAAAGCGGGGGAGTGGGGAGGGGAAGGAGCACCATGCCCATCCATTGGCATGACTCGACGGCTCTCCAAACTCCAATGAAGATTTATGCTTTGCTCCAGTTAGCAATTCTCCCTAAAATCCGCAATACCCGATGCCCGCTTGCCTCTGCCCGCTGCCCGTTGCCCGCATTTTCGTCAATCATCTCCGTTTGCTAGTTTTCGCTTCGTTTTCCTTTTTCGATTTCGATTTCATGGCTTTTACACGCGCTTTTAGGGAAAGGCCAAAGAAGAAAGCAGACGTGGAAAACTGTGAAAACTAGAGCGAAATTTATGCAACTCACTTCCGTGGGAACTAAAAAGCCATTTACGCAATACAACAACAGCACAGAAACTTAATTTCCTGCCCCATTCTGACCGGTCCCAGCGATTCCCCCGAAAAAGCCATCTCCTCCATGACCCGCAACATATGCCGCAGATCATTAAGTCTTCCGACGAGGGGAGTGGAGAGTGCGGTGCAATATGGGTGTGGAGGGTTGGAAAAACTATCGCTGGCTAGATAAACTGCAATTTCGTTGCAACACCTGCGAACTGCTTAAGTTTCTCCAAAAAGCAGCTACACCAGTTATGGCCCTGGCAATAAGCTTCATCCTGGCTTCATCCCGGCCGCCGCTGCCTGCATATTTACCCCCGACGCTGTAATCCAAAAGATTTCACCCTTTATGAGCCAGGGCCAGGCCAGGGTGTGTATGGTGGTGGTGGTGGCACATCAGGGTGCCAGGATTGGGGTATCCAGCAAGTGCATAACACTTAAGCAACATAGCAGCGGGCCAAGAAGACATAAAAGTCCAGCCGACAAAGTAAACCAAAGTGGCCAGGGGTTCGCCAGGATAAGATGATGAAAAAGCCAAGGTTGGAAAGTAATTGGTAAAGAGCATTGCTCATATGAACTTAAACCAGGCTTTCTCTTAAATTGTATCATGTTTTTATATATTATTATATTAATAAATATTATTTATAGATTTTAATAAAATCTGTTTTGTTTAGAATTATTTTAAGTCAAACAATAAATTATTTTCTTCACGCAAAAAACTCTTTTACTTCTTGGAAGATATTTAAGAAAGGAGAATGTGCTAGAGAATTGATTAAAAAAAAAAAATAAATAAATACAAATAAGTAACTTCCATAGTTTATACTAATAATACAATACAATTTTAAATAATATTAGATTCCTTTGGTTTATATAATATAATATCCCCAATTACCTTCTTCTGTTTGCCATATTGTTGCATTTTTTGTCGCCTGTCCTGATGCATCAGTTCGTGTAAGAATGAGGCGGACGCTGTGGTGTCTGTGTGCTTTGCTTAAGATCATTTATTGCAGAATTATGCATATTTTTATTACACTCGACTTGCATAAATTCAGGCATTATTGCACTTTACGAGCAGCTGCTGCTGTCCCTTTGTCCCAGCCACGAACCCTCTCACACAGGTGACTGCTCGGAATCAAAGACCCCAGACAGGCATAAAGGGATCCTGTAGGAGCCGTGCCAGTGGGTGGAGGGAGTGGAGGGACTCATCATCGGGCATGGAAGGCATAGATTTTTGCATGCCTTCGCCCTGTCACCGAGGTGTCCCTGCTGCAGCTGTCCTGACTGCACTTAAATGCCATCGTCCCTTGGACCCCGGCACACATGACTTGTGTCGAAAATTTCTGTCATTCGGAATGCTACCCGCTCCTCCACTCGCCGGGGGGTCGGTGGCCTGCCGATGATGTTTGGCAGCAGGCTGGATGCTTTGAAATTTAGATTTTTATGACTCTTACGGGGGTGCGGGGTTTCGGATGCTGCCCAGATGATGATGAGAGTGCTGAAATTGGCTTTCGTCTATTAGAAATGCACAGTTCGGCATTATTTGCCATATAAACTGGGCAAATATGCTAAATTTTCGGCTGGTAAGTGGGCAGGTATTTTTAGGGCTCTGTGCGGGGTGCGATGGTACCATAAAAAGGGTTAATGGCCATAGAAATGCGAAACTTGTCAGCAGGAATTGCTGGGGAAATTATTGAAATTCTTTTAGGTGTTCGTTTGCTCCGACACGGCCTCTCCTGGCCTGTTGATATTGCCACTTGAATCGGATGTGACAGCATTTTACTTTTTATTTCTATTCCGGCTGCATAATTTCCACCCCTGCCGAGTATTGGTTTACAAATGCGGCAGGCACGCTTTTAGGCTCGCATTATGCCAAGTGTTTGAGTGAGTTTCGAGTGTTGAATTCGAATAACCCCATACCCTTACACACACACTAAACTATATAAGTAGAACAAACACCCACCGCCTCCAGGTGCCGCCCGACTTTTGTGGCTGCAAAGTTGCCCTGCCAACTTCATCAAGGGATCAGGAGAAGTGTTAGGCAAATGAGATGTGATAGTTTGCAGAGTGTTTAAGGGGGCAACGGGGGGCTCATTGGAATGCAGGGTTAAGCTGGCTCCTCTGGCATTCCAGATCAATCGAATCGTAATGAAATTCCACGGCAGAGTCTAATTTAATGCTCGTTCCGGCGCTTTCTCGATTGGCCTGAGCTCATTAAGTATACGCATCGTTGGCAATTTGCCAAGCCAACGCATTATTCTTCTCTCTCGTGGGATTTTGTTGTTTTGTCCACATAATCCCATTGAAATCCATTTTTATGGAATCGAGTATTGTTTTCGCAAAAAAAGGAGAAAAAGCCATGTACATTATATGTATATAAAGTTTAAAAATTGCTTAATGATCACAAAAAGAGGCGGGATAAAATGGCAAACGATTGCAGATTATATATCACACAGTATAATGACACGCCCCATTGCAACGCCGCCTGCCACCACTTAAATCGCTGGCAAATTAAACGCTTTTTAATATTAATTCGATTTTTTCGCCGTTGTTTGTTTGCGTCTTTGAGGCTATTCCATTAGTTGTTGTTGTCACCGCCGCTGCTGTTGGAAATCATTGTCCTGCTGCCATTGGAAACAATTTAATATGCAAATTATTATAAATGCGCATCACTTTGCAAAGTAATTTTAATAACTGCAACTGCCTGGCCAAAGCAAAAAAGGGACTTAAACTGATTTCACACACACACGCGCGCGCTGAGAGGGCCAACACCAACCGCAATCGATTAATCGTGTTGGCCGAAACGACGAGGGGCTGAATAAATAATAAAAAATATAAATAAATAAACAAAAGCGCTCAGTGCTGGAAATTTGAGCTGTTTATATCCAGGCAAATATACACACACATAGTTTTTATGCACTTTTCCAATAATTGTTTAAATACTCTCAGGGCCTGGTCAAAAAGTTGACAAACTCTCTGCTGCGGCTCCATTCTCTCCCCTTTGCTTGTTGACATAGTTTAAGTGGCCATGGCAAATGTGCAAATGCGTATTTTAAATGGTTAATTAATAGAAATAGTTTATGGACTGAAGAGAGAGATTGCAACGCAGCCTCGGGCCTCCTGGCTGAATGATGAAGTGCGACAAGCTTCGATGGGTATGGAGATATTGCGAATATATCTCAATGATATGCATCTAAACATGGGAAGAGTGCAAAGTTTCCTTAGGCAATGACTTTTAAATTCAATAACGAAATGTTTGTTTTGGTTTGATTGGCCTAATTCAATGGAAAGTGAACTTATTTCGACATGAACTTGATGGATTTATTAGACTCCATTTAAATGATTAAGTAAATACCCTTGCATCATGTATTATATTTTAAACTGAAGATCAGCCCTTCGACCAATCGAATGATCTAAATAAAATTCTTAAAATGTAACAATAAAGCTAATTTAGTTAATAATCGGGCGTCTGAGCATGGTCCATTAAAAATTTTATTTTCAGATTAAATACTGCTCAAATATACTCTCCCTTTTAGTTTACCGATTTTGTTTTTTTTTTGCCCGCAAAAGTTGAATATTATTTTTTGTGTTGGGTTTATTTTTGGGAAAGCTGTTTCTCTCACATTTTTCTGGTCGTGTGTTTGCTCTGCGCCACGCCCAGCGGCGGCACGCGCCTTCCATTTGGCACTCACACACCTTCACGTGGCCGTGTTCCATCCCTCGCTGCTGGCCAACCCCTGGCAATGTGTTTGCGCTTTAATTGAATATAAATGTAAATTAATGATGCAAAAATAATTTTTGCTTGGAGGCTTACCTCGCGTTTACCCGCGTTTTCTGTATCGCTTGTGTGTTTATATTAAAGCCTGGACGCGGCTGTACGCCGCTGCATTTTGTAAACATTTTCATTTTGGCAGCGTTTTCAGCCTTTATAGGCCGTTATGTAATTAATTTGCATTTAACTAAATTTGCATAAATAAATGCGCAAGAATTTAAGTGGTTATAATCCACCACCTAGACATGTAAAATTTTGCCATTTAAATTCCCTGCCAAATGCATCGCAGAGGATTACCACTCAACTTTGCCCAACAGTAAAACACATGTCCACTTTCTATATATATATATATATATATATATTTAATATATATTTTATTTTATTGTTTGTTTTCCTTTTATTTTACTTTTTTGCTTCGGTTTCCATCATTCTCCTGTTGTTATAGTAAAAGTTGCTTAGCTTGCGGTTTTAGTATATTACAAAATGATTTTAGTGAATAACTTAAACACATTCATAGAGTAGTTGTTGTTGTTGTTGTTGTTGTTTTAGTCGGAACATAGCTCACAATCAAACAATGTAGTTCACAATAGATAAATGATGATGATGATGCTGCTCCGCTCTGCCTCTTCTGCATCTCTTCCTGTTATCCCTTCTTCGAATTCCCGCTTCCGGTTCTCATTATCAATTAGTTCAGTATCAAAAATGTCGGTTGTGTCGGAGTGAGTGTGCGTGTGTGTGGTTGTGACTTTTGGCTGTGTGAGTAGAGGCAACCGCTTGCATTTTATCCTTAGACAGATTGAGGTTAGGTCGAGCTCAGTTTGAGGTTAGGTGTCGAACTGAAGGGGGGCCTGGGGGAGGGTTGAACTGAGTTGTTTTCCTCAAGTACAGTTGCCTCCGTTCACGCAGAGCTCGGTTCGGTTGTTTTTAGCTAATGATCAAGTGGAGTTATCCTCTTATCGGGCTCTTCTAATTTACTTTGTTCTCTTTGGGGCTTGAGTTCTACGCTTTTTACTGGGTTGGGCGTGGGTGAGGGGTTGGTTTAGCTATATATATGTATATATATATCTGTACGTTACACCCTATATGTATATATATTTGTATGCATATGTATATGTATCTATGTGGGTCTCTGTAAGTGTTCTTTCATGCAGGAGAGTTATACACAGACACTGATGATGTACCTATGTATGTATGATGTCGGCTATGTTAGTTCTCTTTGATTGATGTATGTATGGTATGTATGCTTCTTCCCCAGTGTCCTCGTTCTAATTTTCTCCTTCTCCTTTTCGTCAATATGCAACTTTGCTACTATGGCTAACGACAATGCAACTACAATTTTTGGGGGTTTTCTAACGACACATTTAAATACTTTTTGCAAACTGCTCTACTTTAAAATAGTTTTTGTTTTACGTTTTTTACTCATATGCAATTCGATTTCTGCCTTCTCAGACCTCTCCACTTCCCTTCGGTTCCTGTTCCCAATTCCGATTCCCCATAACCATTCCCATTCTCGTTCCGATCATCCAAGCGTCCCGTTTCCGTTTCCGCCAATAGGCTGCCCAAAAAAGTATGCTACACGTTTCACTCATCGATCGTCAACTACGTCTTATCCTGTATGGTTTTATTTTGTTTTTCCTTTTCTTTTGCCTAGAGTTAGAGTATTTGTTTAGCCTACCCACTCGATCCTCCTATTGATAGCTATGCGTTTGCTCATTATTGCTTTTACTTTTACGTTATTTCCCATAAATGTATATTCTTTAGTATATATATTTCTCCTCCCGGGGACTATCGCTGCGTCTCTCAAGGTTCCTTTCGCTTCGAAAAAATCAAGGTACACACTAAAAATAGTTAGGTTTTGTTTTATCGCTTTAGGTAGGTTGTGTTTTTTGTTTTGGTTTCTCTTCCTCGCTCCTCTTCCGTTCCCCTCCGCATCCTTCACTTACATCCACTGCTTTCCGCTTTCCTCTTCCGCAAAATAAAGACTTTCAATAGAGGGCCTAAGGACATATACACATATCTTGATACTACGCTAACATGCTACATTGTTCTCGGGGTGTGCGGGTGTAGGGGTGTAAGGTGTACTCTGTGTTTGCTGTGTTACTTTGCCACTTTGACAGCATCCAATCTGGAGCCCAGCTCCCAGCGGAGGTACTCTCGAGATGCCTTTGAGTGGGCCGGCGACGAACAAAAGGTGTCTTTGAGGCATCTGCAGAATGGGGAAGAGCAAGTTAAACGAGCTAATTGGGTCAGTTTTAAAAACTTATTAGTTTCCTGAATGGAGAGGAGTCCTCGGCTGCTGCTGCTTCTGCTGCCTCTGCTTATTCTGGCTCCACACAAAGGGCCAAAAGCAAGGCAAGGCAAAAAATGTGAATTGCTTATCAGACTGTGTGGATGGATAATGGATAGAGAGCCAAGTGGACCTGGAGGACCAGGAGTGGCAACAGACTTGAAGCTCCATTCTGCATTCCGAAAAGGGCTCCACTCGGACCGCTCAAAAGTTTTGGCCAAGAAGCCCGATTCATTGGCTTAATCTGAACAGACTTTGGGTCAGCTTCAGTTGTAGCTGCAGCTCTTTATCGGCTTATATACCCCAAGACACCTTTGTCCGTCCCTACCGGCCCCCTTGGCCACCGGGATGTCTGCGTTTTTGTGGCATTTTCAATGTGGTTTCCGTTTTGTTTTCTCTTACTTTTTTAGCTTTAGTTAGATTATTTTAGTTTAGCTTTCGTTTAGTTCTCCCGTCTCTCCATTGACGCTCTGTATAGGTAGTTTTTGAAACTATTTACCGACTTTTTTATCGTTTCTATCGCAAGTACATTTTCCAAAACCGTTTTTGTTGTTTGCATTTAATTAAATTATATGAATACATTTCATTTCGCTGTGTGAGTGTTGTGTTCCGTGTTTGTGTGACTTTCTGTTTGTCTGCTTGCCAGTTGCCGAAACTAATTTCCAATTGGCGAGCCAAAGGAGAAATGTTTTCCTTTTAGTTTCCTTCATTTCGCCGCCTGCCTTTGTAATTGTGCGCCTTGTTTTTGCTCGGTTTTCCCGCTCGCCTGCGCTTTCCCGGGCAAGAAGTTTAATTAATGTGCCAAACAAAGGGTGAGGAGGGAAACTAGGGGGAGGCCAGGGCAAAGTAAAAAAGTAAAGGTAAAACGTAAAGAATTGGCCAGGTTGCTATGACAAAGGACAAAGCGGACGAATCGAAAGCCAAAACTATGAGGACTATGTCGGTTGCTCATCGCTCCTAATTAGACCTAGTTGGGGCTGCCGGCACGGCTGAAAGCCCTGGCATTCAACTGGAAGGAGCCTCCGGTGGATGCGGGGATCGGGGGTCCATTAAAAAGTTGCCCGACAAGTGGGAAAACCTCAAAAACAGGATGGCCCATATATATATATATATATATAAAGAACGCGCCTCTGGCTGCAGCAAAGTTTCACTTTTTTCCGCTAACAGGGTTAAAGTTTTTGTATTTTTTTGTTAGTTTTCGGTGTGAATGTGTGTTGTGTGTGTGTGTGAGGCAAACTTTTAATAGTTTAGCGCAAAAAAGTGCCAGGCTCTTTTGTTTTCCTTTTTGGTTGCTTGTTGTTTAAATGTTATTTTGATTGTTTCAACTTTGCATTTGCTTGCTACAACTTGCCACTAGTCATAGTTACAGCAGTTATCCTAAAATATATGCTTGATTTTTGTATATATATATTTTTATAGCTGCGATCCCTCTCGATCGCTCTAATAATGGGGGACTCTCCGCCGTCGCTCTCTTTCGCTTGGTATAAAAATGTTTTGTTCTCGTTATCGCTTCATGCTTTGCTTTATTTGTTCTTTGCTTTTTACTTGTATTTCTAGTTAAATTTTTAGTTTTTTATTTTGTTTTGTATAAAATACTCACATTCACATTTACAACTACGAACCACGTAACTACTTATAGATGTATGGTATTGTATATATATATAGACTTTATAGTATAGTATCGTATGTGTATATATAAATTTACTTTATAATTATGTCGTATGTATATGGTATATTTTACTACTTCGAGCAGATCTTGGCGGCCCCGTCATACGTTGCTGAGGGGACTCCTCCTCCTCCTCGTCCTCCTCTATAATCCTTCGGTATGCGGGCGAGTGTGCTGAGCCTAGTGACACATCCAATCCTATGCCTAGAGCTGATCGAGAGTCGTACCTAATCACACACCCTGTATAATGCTTCCCCTCCCACTTGCCTCCCACTTGCCAACAATTCCGCATTGGTTTCCCCTCCCATTGAGTATTTACAACTTAGATCTAGAAAAGGTTATAGCCTAGCGTGCCTAACAGAGATTAGTAGAACGACAGCGAGAAGAAAGAGAGGAGGCCGCCGCACTTTGAGTGCGGGGAGTGTGGGCGTTCGAGTCCTTAACTTTGTAGTTTTGAGAGAGCAGGTAGTTTGCATTAGGTAACTGAATAGAACCTAGGATTAAAGCGCGAGTGTAGAAAGTGTAGAGAGCAATGGAAATGTACAGCCAGCTATGGCGTTTCAATTGCGATTTCGGAAAGCAAAAACGAAAGAAAAGCCCTCTCACTAATTAATTTGCTCTTAGTCTTTTCCAAGTCTCTTCTAAAAATTACTTTAAACTAAATCCCCTCGCTCCTCCGTCGTGACTTTGCTTCCTAAATGGACGTATAAGTTTTGTGTGTGATGTCCTCGTTCCTGGTAGTGTGTGTGTGTGATGTGTCTTCGAACTTAGTTCCACTTAGTAGTTCGCACTAAACTTAACCGGGGTGGTAGGGTAGGGATGGGGTGAAGGGCCTGCTCCTGCACGCTCCTCTGCTGCCGCTTGACGCCGTGTCCCCGCTACGATTGTTTCTTGCAATGCCCAACAAAACCCATCATCAGACGCTCAAGCTTCACGCAAGTCAGACCCTAGATGTATACATAGATATCTAAATATAGGTGTGTATGGTTTATATCCGTATCCGTAGCCGTTATGGTTGAAGGAATGACTGCCTATATATATATATATATACTATATATCCGTAGTCAAGGTGTATATCTATAATATCTGTATCTTTTACAATTTCTCGCTTTCTGTATATTTATATAACGACAACAACAACTAATTATTGCTTTTCGGTTTTTTTTCTCGACATTACTTTTGCTTTTTGTTTGTTTTTTTTTTCGTTTTTCTTGCTTTTTTTTTTGTTTTGTTTTTAGCTTAAACTACATTAAAAAAATCGTTAATAATTTACTAAAACTCTAGAACAAAATCAACAAAACTGTGGAGGGAGTGGTGGTGTTGGGGGGAGGAGCTTAAATAAGGGGGAACAGCAGGTTTACGGGGTCTAAGGGGGGTCGGGGAAAGCTGTTATACGCTAGCTTATTATGAATATTTCATGTTTCACGTTCTCCGCTTCCGCATCCGTCGCTCGTCCGTCGCGCTTCCTTCCGCTTCTATTTGTATCTGTAGTAGGATTAAGAGATGTCCTTTATAGTTAGAGAGAGCTGTAGTTGAGTTGCGTTCGCTATGTATCCAGTATTGCAGTATTTTTAATCTGTTCCTCCTCCATCTGCTGCTGCTTAGCTTGCATTACGGTTTACGGTTTACGATTTACGGTTTACGGTTTACGGTTTACAGTTTACGGTTTATGGTTAGTTTAAGGTTAGTTTTAGTTTATTGAGACGGTGGTGCCTGTGCTGCTGCCCGGATCGGATCCCCTCTGCACTGCCTAGTCCCCTCACGTCCTGAGCATCAGCAGGAGCCACCAGGAGGAGGCGCCCAGCCAGAGCAGGCAGCTGATGAACTGCTGCTGGCGCCCGGTGCTCCGGCTCAGGCCGCCGTGGACATCGGTCGCCGAGCTCCGGCTGCTGCGCGCCGCTCCCTCGATGATATTGTTGTTGTCCAGCTCGTGGAGCACCGGCAGCTCGCTGAGATCGGATGCCGGCGGCGGGGCGGTGCGCTCGGTGGGCGGGACGAAGAGGCGCTTGGGCTTGCAGCGCCGGTGCTTCTTGTACGTCTTGGTCACATTTATGCTGTAGCCCTCGAGGAACTCGGAGCCCTGTGGGAGCGATAACAAGAGGGAGAAACAGAGAGTGAGTGGAAATGGCGGACATTAGTGGCTGGATCTGTATATAATAAATTACGACATTAATTAAATTTCTTTCTCTTCTGCTTCCCTTTCCACAGGCCTGGCCGTTGTCCTTGCGGGACACGGAGCGAGCGAGGAAATTGAAAAGCTTATTTATGCCGTTGACAGTGCCACAAAAACGGGCAAAAGGACAAAGTTAAAGGCGAAGGATACTCTTAGTGGAGTATATGTTGGAATTAATTCAATTTGGAATTTATTTAGCTAAAGATAAGGTACAGTTTGGTTTTTTAAAGAAGAACAGGAAAGAAAGCTAACCTTGGGAAACCGAAACTCGTATACCCTTGCAGCTGGCAATTGGATCATGAAAATCGATCGTAACTAAGCCAAAAATGCATTAATTTTAGTTCGGAAAGCTTTGCTATGCTAGTTTTTATTAGCTTAATAAATCTGCATACTAATTTTGAAAATGTAAAAAATTAATTTTTTTTTTAATTTTTGATTTTTTTGACGATGTAACCCCTTAAATTTTTTAGAAAAATTAAAAAAATTTTTTTTTATCCAAACTTGTCTAAATCGATTCGGCTTTCGATGCCGATCAAGAATATATATGATTTATAGGTTCGGAAATAACTCCTTCACTTAGTTTTTAGCTTTTGACTGAAATTATAAGACCCTTTAAAGTCTGGAAAATGATGGTATATTTTGGGTCTTTAAAGTGGAAATTGGAATTACAAAATATGAAAACTAAAAACACCCAAATACTCGTTGTTAAAGGCATCACCAAAAACCCTAATCAAACGCTTACGCATATAGTTAGAGCCACAAAAACATTTTTCGTACACAAAAAGAGATGTTCAGGGTAAACAGAGACCAATCCAAAATAAATTCCTGGTACAATTGCAAAACAATGAAGCTACAGAGCAGGTTCCCAGCTCCCAGCACCCACTCCCACTCCCATTATCCGCAGAGCTAGATCCACATCGAAATCCACGTCCACTGCGGCGTTTACTCCTGCCGTCCAGTGAATTCGTTGGCAAAATTTTGTGTTTTAATTACGCTGAATAAATTTGTGTTTATAAATAGGTTCGGGGCGGGGCGGGCGGCAGATCCTGGGACTCTCGAGCTGCGGTCAAATATTTTATGCCCAGTCGAAAATCTAAATCTAGCGAATGTCTGCATTTGTGTGCGTCCGCCGCCGGTGGGCGGTGAGCGGCGGGCGTGGCTGACTTCATAACGAGTGTTTACTAATAATATTATGCAAATCGCGCGACGAGGAAGAGGACGCAGGACGTCGGACGGACGACGGACGGCGACGCTGTTTGTTGTTGAATTTTTGAAAAGGCATTTTGTGAATCGTTTTTCGGCGGGGCGTCGGCGTCGGTGGCGAGCATAAAAACCTCAAAACAGCAAACGGAAAAAATAGGTGGAAAAACCTGGAGTGGAAATCCACGGCTTGACAGGCACGCCCAGGTGTGTGGGGGCCCGAGAAGAGTGCGCCTTGTTGCCACTGACAGACATTTTAATTGAAAAGGAATGTGTGTTTGTTTGCCGCCGTTGATGTTGTTGTTTCCATGGTTCATTCCCATTCAGGTTGAAGTCTCTATATAAAATGTGCAATTTTGTGTTATGCATAAATTTCAGGCTTTAATTGCCGTCCGCCCTGGCCCGGGCCATAGATTCAGCCGAGATTGACATGCTAATTAGGTGGGTCTGCTTTGTCCTTTTTTTGTGGCTTATTCGGGGCCCCGAAAAAGTGTGTTACAATATTTTATATTATGCTAATTAAGCCTGACCCGAAATAAGGCTGGCAAAAGCCAGAGGCTTTGGAAAACCAGCTCAGAGCTTGACTTTAGTCATAACTCCCATATCAATCAATCAGTCTCTGAGGCCATTTCCCAGTTGGTTAGGCATTCAGCCCCGTTGGGAACTAGGCCTTCCGAATCACCGGGTTCCGGGTTCTGTGTTCTGGGTTCCGGGTTCCCCAGTTCCCAGCCCCGAGTTCCAAATTCCTGCTCTGTAAGCCGATGGCTTTGTGCAAACTAATCAGAAACTTCTTTGCCTTTGCCGCCTTTGTCACCTTTTTTGCCGCTATATATTTTCCGCTACATTTAACTGCCGTTCACCTTTCTGCCCCGAGAACTATGGCATGGCATTTTTTGCTGCCCGCCTCGCTGCTAATTTGGGAGCATCAAGGGTTCGCTTCGCTTCTCTTCCCTCCTGTTATTTTTTTTCTCTGTCGTTATCAAATTCAATGGGCCTGTCCGTCAAGTGGGAGTCCCATGTTCCTCAATGAATTATTGACTAAAGGACAGCGGCAAAAAGACGAAGGAACCGGGCGGCATTTAACGCAATAGCACGGAAAATCGATGACAATTCAAGCGTTGATAATTTTGCCCGAGAGTCGTGGCATAAAAATGGCAACGCTTTCCAGCTTAAGCAATTTCCCACAATTTCCACCAGCATTGGAAGCCAAGCTTGGCACGGCGAGCAGCGTCCTGCTCATATGGGAGCATTCAGTCCGAACCATTTTGGACGTGAATTAGAGCCAGCTGGCCGGGAGTCGTCGTCCGAGCAGGGCTTGGCCCACTGTGTGACCCATTAGAATGATCGTTGTCGAAGTCGTACGTGTGTTGGCCTGATATATGCGACTCAGCCGGACCGAAAGGGGAAGTCCGTGGCCACTCTCCGGCTCCGGCTCTGGCTCCGGCTCTGGCTCCGGCTCCGGGCTGCCGTAAAGTGGCGCCTAACAAACTCGAACGGAGCGAGCGAGTGCCGCCGCAATGCAATTGATTGCACTTTATAACGTGCGGTTTCCGGTAGACATTACCCGCATTTTGCCCCAACCGATGGATGTGGCTGTGGGCTGGCCCTAATGTCTTTTCTGCTTTAACTCCAATGCAGCACCAGCTCCATGCCCGCCCACAATGAATAAATGAGCACTTGTCCGGGTCCTGCTGGGGTGTGGGCTTCAGGGGGGACGTGGAGGTGGAGCTGGAGCTGGAGCTGGTGCTGGGGCCATCAAATGGCAGCAAGAAAAATTATCCCAGATATTGTCTAGCAATTTAGCTGATTAAGCTGATGGATGTAAAGCAGGAGCGGGAGCAGCAGCGGGAACAGGACGAGGACGAGGGCGATTAGGGCGAAAGCCAAGCAAGAAGGACTGCGCAGATTGAGATGCCCCGATAGATAAAAAGGGTTAATGCGATTTCAGCAGTGACACGAAGGGGACAGTGGTGGAAAAATCGAAAATCGCCATACTATATCTTCCTACTTACCGGCACCACATGATTCTTGGCTCCCCAGCAGATGGGCTTGAAGCTGCCCTTCCGCGTGGCCTCCTGGAATTCGCCAAATTGATTCTCCCAGTCGTAGGATATCAGACGTGCCTCCAGTGTCATCCCGGCCAATTCCGGCGGCGATGATATGAGCACAGGGTTCGAGTCGCTGCAAAGATAAGACAAGAGAAGGTCGCAAGGATCAGAGATTGGTGGCATTAAACCGAGCAGACGCTAAATAACATTATTAACTTTATTATTATTGTCAACTTTGATTAGGACTTAAAATTTATTGCGCACCATTATCCGCGGAGCCCCCGAAAAAAGCCGCTTTGCCAGCACATTTTCAACTTTTCGCCCCCAAAAAATCGAGTTGATGGAAGGGCCAAGGACCTGATCCCTTCTCCCGGTAAGTCCTGGCAGATTTGCGCTCGGATTTTCCCCCGGGGAGGCGCGCGCGCTCCACAAAAACTTGAGCTAATTAATCTTTTAGATTTTCATTTGTGACGCGTCAAATACGCTGTTACAATTTCGGTCTGCCAGAGCGAAATAAAAACCGCACACGGAGCGGAGCCGGGATCCTGCTGGGGGTAAGAAAAACCTAACAAATGGGCCAAAAGTGTAAAACCCCGGCGAGCGGCGAGCGGCGGGCAGGCAATCAGTGGCGTAGTCTGGGCCGGAAGAGTAGTCGAGGGAGATGACTAATGGATTGGCTCATGGAAGTCATTTCTGCGGCTCTGTTTGTTTGCTGATTATTCAATTGTGTCAACCCCGCTGCCACTGCAGCTGCCCTTGCCAGGCAGGACCTTTTCTCCTATAACAAATACGTATAATTTGGCTGTTTAATTTGATTTCTGTTTTTACTCAGGATTTGCCATTTATCAAGTGTCTTTGAAAGGCTTCACGAAGCCACAGGCGCTTTTATAAATATTTTTGCTTGAACTGATTAATTGTCATTAGTTGACATCTGATAAGTAAATGTGTTTAAGAAAAATAAAATAATAAAATAAATCAAAACAGAATGTAGAGAGTAAAGCCTTTAATCCTGGTAATTTTTAACTTTTAGAAACACAAACTTTAATCCCTTAAAAAATTTTCAAAAAAGACTTTAATCTATTGGATTGTACAGAGTTTTTTGTTGAATAGATTTTGAGATACAAAAAATCTAAAAAAAAGATGGCCCTCCATAAACCCAATTCGCTGAAAAGAATTATATTTTCTAATCCCATTTCCCGATGCAGCGATCCTTGCCCGCTGGAAGTTAATCCCTGCAGCTGCGCTCACCCCTCCGCGCTGCACTGCCATGGCCCGGGCTGCGATGTTGTGCAATATAAATTCCTTCTCTATATATTCATCTCGACTCATTCATTCCCTCCTCCATTCATTCATTTCGCCTCGTTTCGTTTCGTTTCGTTTGGCTTTACTCAGCTTGGTTTTGGTTGGCTCAGCGATGTCTGCCCCGCGACGTGTCCGTCCGCCCGCCCTTACAATTAGGCTAATTAATTTTGTTCTTTGCCGGGCATTACGAAAAATGTTGCTTTAATTTCATAGAACCCACACACACACACACACAGGGGGAGAGCGGGAGCGGGGAAGGGGAACGCACATTTTCTTTGTGCTCTCTCGCTCCTGCGAGTTGTTTTTGTCGGCTGGCAGAATCCTTCGGAAGCCGCAAACAAATCTCTTTTAATTAATTTATGATTCCACTCAATCCGCATCGAGGGTTGTGTCTGCGATAGTCCTCTCCGAGTGGCTGGCGGGAGTGGCAGGGGGTTGACTCCTGCGGCGAGTGAAGCAAGGGGAGTGGGGGGGGAGTGGAGGACGGACTCAGGGAAGTGCCGCTGCAACAGCCGCAACAATTTGCGGTTGGAAACACGAAAAATATTAATGTCTGCGGATTGATTGCAAAATCCCCCTCCTTCCTCTTCTCTAATGGCCACGGCGATGGCCACTTGTGCGAGTCCGGCCCGCATTTCCACATCCATGTCCGTGTCCGTTTCGGTGTCGGTGCGGTCCGGATCCATGTCCTACGGCCCGCAATAATAATAATAATATAAAATAATATATTACCCGTCTCCGTCCATCTGTTTTGTGGCAGTGCAATGCACTGTTCAAAATTGGGACTAGACTTGGGAAATCAAGTCCTTATGTCCTTAAACTCAAAAATTAAACACTTGCAATGATACCAAAAGCAAGCTAATCCTAGATTTTACGAACTCCTTTCCCTTTCACAAGTTTCTGAGTACTTCTCGTAATAGATTTGTAACTTAAAAATTGATATGCATTAGTCTATTGTATTTCTCCCAGTGCAACTGCACTGCATCTCCCTTTTAGGTTTGGTGTTTGCGGTTCATTCGATGGGTGTTTTGAGGGGTGTTTAAGGAGAGCTAAAAGGCAACCGGGGTTGCAAGGTTCGCTGGCTAATATATCCGGCCTGCATATGACCGTAACTGTGACCTCCCCCGCACGCTCGCACATATAATAAATATGAATGCAGTGGAAACTCACACAGATGTTGATAATGTAAAAGCGGGATAACATCCTGTAGTCCTGCCGAGTGGACTCCGCCCAGCACTCGGCACTCGCCACTCGAACGCCCCCGCCGGGTGCGCGCATCAATCGCTGCCGTTTTAGCCTTATCGCCATTGACTTCATTGGCACTCAGTATAATTAAAATGATGGCCCAGCAGCAGGGGCAGCAGGGGCAGGGGCAGTGGCAGTGGCAGTGGCAGCAACAGGAATCCGGCCAACTAGCCGGCAGCAACATTCGGCAGGACAAAGGATCTCCTCGCAAATTCGGAGGTGGGAGAGCGTCACTGGTTTGGCATTGTTGATTATAAAATCCAATGGCACATCACACAATGCCGGCCCCGAAATGCATTGCGAGCGGAACCAGCTTCAGGCTGGACTGGATTCATGTAGTTGCAGCAACTCTTGCTCCTGCCACAGCTACTCCTGCTGCCACTGGTGCACTTCAACTGCCCATCCAGGGCCATTTCCACTCCGACTTCCAACTGCAATGCGCCGGCAATGGGTTTATTTATGTAGCGTTATGACGACGGCGCAATTCCACAAAGGAGGCGGAAAGGATGCAGGGGAGTGCGAACCCAAGTGTGTGTGTGTTCTGGGCTATGGGGCTTGGGGTCCTGCTCGCATGGGGGCAGAATTCAATTTTGAACTCGAATGCAATTGCAATTGGCATAACGGCCAAATGACCGTTCCTGATGACAAATGAAAACTAAAATGGCAGGGGGCCATCGGGGGGGAGCTGGTATCGGAAAATGGATATCTGATCAAGCCATCCATTAAGAGTCAGTCAAAGAAAAGAGAAACTGAAATCGTTGCCAGCTTAAATGGAAGCTTAATGCATATAATGGATTCTTCTTTTGGGTTTCGAGTGGAGTTTATTGAAATTTTCTGGATATATTTGACTGAGACTAATGTCCTGAACATCAGTTCAATAAGGTTTTTGTGTGCCTTATTATTTATTTTAATATTTTTAGGTCCCTGTTCTATCTAGAAATTAATATATAGCTCAGAAATTAGATTGTTTTCTGTGATTCCCTAATGACTTGGCTTACAGCAGTATCCTTTTCAACAAGATTCCCTTCTCTTTAACCTTCCATTAATTAACATAACATTAACTTTTACCCAGCTTGAAAGCACAGAGTATAAATTTAACAAGATGAGCAAGCGGAGTCCGGGAAATACCGCGCTGGATAATTGCGATGAGCCACGCAAGAGTATCGATAACAAAGCGAAGGCAGAAGGCAGTCGGAAGAGCGCGCGTGTGTGCAGAGTGTGGGCCATCCGATATGCAAAGAAGACGACGGAGAAGAAGTCATAAAGTAATAAAGGATATCATGAGCCTTAATGAGACTGCCTTCACGGGCACAAAGAGGATATCTATATCACTCAGCCCCAAACAATTAACGAAAGCTGCGACCCAACGGCAAGCACTATAAAATGAAGGCAATTTGCGTAGCTCAACAAACAGAAAACGCCAATAAATAAAAGGGAAAACAACAGTGGCAGCGGCAGGACGCGGCGCAGGACACTGGGGATAAAGGACGCTGGACAGTGGGAATGGGAGTGGAAATGCACACAACTTGAATAATTACTTTGATTTTAATGCCGGCACCAGATTCAGGCCAGTGGCGAGGCAGACACAAGCGCACGTACAATTAAAATTAATTTCAGTGGCCATGGCAAGTGCGTAAATTGTAAAAACCACTATCACATTATTTTTTCTGGTTTTCGCCGCCGCTTTCGTTTCGTTTCGCTTCGTTTCGTTGCGTTTGGCGTTTGGGAAAAGCGTTGCCCAAATGGTCATCGTCCCTGTGCCGGAAAAATCAGGCAACAAAACCCCAAAAACGTAAAACGTAAATTAAGCCAATAACGGGGCAATCGGGCCCGGGCATCGGAGCGATTCAGGAATCACAGGGACCAGGCCAAAAGGACTCTTGGAACGGAATGAACCCGTGGGTATGGCCAGGAACAGGAGCGAGAGCGGAAAGCGGGAGCTGGAGCGGATTGGGCGCATGATCAATGAAGCTCAGCGGGTCTGCAGGTGCACAGTGAGAAAGAAGCGGGTCCCAGGGGAGCTGGGATAATTTTTTATAGGCGGTTGTACGTCTTTAACAATGATTAATAGGTTAAAGGTCGTTGGGAGGACTATTTTGAGTTGAGGCTCTGATTAATTAAAGCTTCGTAAACGAAGACTAGATCTCATAATCATGACTTATGCAGCAGCTATAAATGAGCAACTCACTTAACTCTCTGACAGGCTGGGTTTCTCCCTGTGCTACATTCCATTTCCCAGTCAGACGATGTCCTGCCTGCCACCGACATCCAACCCCCTACACCCCACACAACCCACTGCACCCACCGCCCCCCACCTCGGATGCATTGTGTGCTTTATGTCCTTGGGCCCCGACGCACGCTAACGACTTCAGTGAGTTTTGCATGATGACGACGACGACGACAACGACAACGACGACGACAACAACGTTGTCCAGCCTCCCATCCTGATGGGCGCCCCATAATTCTCCCCCCCGTCATCACTCTTCCCCGTCATCATTGTGTCGCAACTCCCGCCCACCGTCCGAGTGTATCTGTGTGTGTCGGTCAATTGGGCCACAGTTGAACTGCAAACAATTTTGGAAGCCCCTTTGCAGCGTACACTTACCGAAAATCTGTGCGTATCAAATTAAATTGAATTTCAACCACAATAAGCATCACAGATCACAGGCTCTGGGAGGGGCGGGACAGGCAGGTAGAGGTGGCGCTGGAAGTATGCTGGTTTGGCATTTGCAAGTGGCTTATAATTACATTAGTTGCAGACCAATTGAGCCTCAATTTGGCCGCCATGGCTGCTGCTGCTGCTGGCTACGACCTGTGTGCATCATTAGCTTATCATTCAACGTGGCATTCCGAATCGCAACGCAACGAAGAGGAGCGGAGCCACTGTGGTTATATATGGCCAGTGTGGTGTGAACCAGATGATAAAAACCATCAATATTGTGCCAGGATTTTATTGACAGTCGATTGAGTGGGTGTTTCTTTAAACAAATAAAAGGAGAGAAACCTAACATTTAAAGCGCTTGGATATGGTAATTGAATTTAACTTTATTCCATTTAATTTATTATTAATTGTTGAGCCGGCCAAAACTCTTTAAACCAAGCTTAGCAGTAGGCAAATGAAATTGTATTTGCTTTGGACTGGAACCCCCGACGTTATTTCCTAATTATTATAAGCAAATTGTACTGCAATTGATTGAATTAAAAATCCCAGGAAGCTGGGGCTATTCCGAGTGCACAACTGCACTGTAACTCTATAATTCAACCACAGACGCGTAGCCCCGTTCCAGCGCCCAGCCAATGTTATTGTTTCGCCCATGTTCGTTTTCCATCATTGTTTAATTAAACCTGAAGCGCACAACATGCGGTACCTGCGGGCGATCTAGACATAGAACAAATAGGAGCCGCAGTCCTTGCCACGCCTCATCGCTTCCACCTACCAGAATGGAAGGGGAGGAGGCGGAGGAGCCGGGCATGTTGCATTTCCATCACGCCCAATGCCCCCCAATCGAATTCGTGTTCGTTTGTTGTCGTTCGGGTTTTCATTATGAATTTTAATTCTCATATCGCATTCGCACTTTCGGTTGCCGGAGCTCCAGGCCCCGGATCCGGACTTGCTGCCGCCTCATCCCTCTCACCGAATCGGAGGGGAGCGGAGGCTGGCCCAGGCTCAGGCCCGTAGCCGGACATTAAGCGCTACAAAATTGCAGTGGCCATAATAACTGACCGACAACAATAACAGGAACAGCAGCAACAATGCGGGGCGGGGCTTTTGTATTAAACAAACAACAACGAGCGCGTGAAGCAACAATAACACGCAGCGGAGATGGCCCCCAACGAGGCCTGAACCTGGCCAGGACCCGGACCCGTAACGACAGACAATTGCAAATGACTTTATCAATTCATGTCGATTTCGGGTACATACAGTTCAGTTCGGATCTCGTCGGACAACGGTACGACGGCGACGAGGGGTGTTTGGAGTCCATGAAGTGGACATTGTTCGGACAAAAAGCCAATGCCTGGGCCATGGGAGTTCGCTCCTCCACCCAGACACTTGCAACAAAAAGCTGTAAGCAGACAATGTCGTTCGTTGATGGGCCTCGAACTACGATTGTGCGTTGGGGTATTATGCGACCAGGTGTTGAAGGACTCTATCTGAACACGAATTGAAGCTTAAAAACTACCCATCATCTTGTTGCTGGGTTGACTGAAGAATTATCCTAAAATTAGACAGCAAAATTAGCAGGATACTCCACAAGACTCTTCTCTCGTATTCAAATCCCCTCGAAACCCCTCAAATCCCACCTAAGTAACACTTTTAACCGTCGCCTTTCATCTTAATGTAATCCCAGCGCCATCGGATGGCCCTTCCCTTCTCCGTAACTCATTTACGTGGCCCTGTTTTCCGCTCCTTACCTTTTTGCCCACGCGGATAGTAATCCATTTATGCCGTTTACTTTGATTTGCGGTCCTAAAGAAAATTATCTTTGATTCGATTCGGACCAGGTCCCTGTGTCAATAGGAAGTGATTAATAGGGCGTGCCCAAGGTCCTTGCCTGGGACTCTGGTTTAATTTCGACTAATTTTCAGCGCACGCTTTAATACAATATTTATGGGGCCGGACCGCGTGCTGATTGATCCTAGACCGATGGCGGACCTGCACTCGAGGAGTCAAGTGCTGGCTGCGGGGTAAAGGATCCCGAGAGGACTCTGAATGGACCTCGAATGGCGGCTGAGTGATGGCTGAATGCGTGGTGGAGCGGTTGGTGGGTGGGTCCCTGTTTATTTAGCACTTGACGGTAATAGAAATCAATATTTTCTAAATAAAAGCGACGCTGTGGGTGCGCCGCTGTCTCGTAATTTATTTTTCCACATTCACAATTCTCAATTAGAGCATAGCCAGAGCCGGGGCCAGAGCCGGGTGCAGTGTGCTCGCTCTCAGTTCATTTTCCGATTGTTTGTTAGGCAAATACTTCAGAATGGAGAATACCCGAGTGCGGAGGCAACGGCAACGGCAATGGCAACGAGGCAGCCGGGAGAACCCGACCTCCTGAACCCGCAGCCGTCATCCTCGCCTCCTCTCCTCTTCCGGTCTTCGGTCTCTCTTTGGCTGAGTTCGTTAGGTGATTTGGTTATGCAACAACATCATTAAATCACCAATTACTTTAGTCAACAGAGGAATAAACCGAATTTCCTTATACACAAGCCAAGTCCCCGACAACGTCAAGTGGGCGGAGACGGCAGGACCTGCTCCCAGGTCGGGAAAGAGGTGTACCAAGGACCGGAGAAGGTACAATGGCTTCAAATTGAATGTGAATAGCGAGTAAATTGATTTGTGCCGAGAATGCTGTTAGTTTTCAAAGCTTAAACTGCAGCAGTTTGTGTCGATTAATTAGTCGACAAGCCAAGTCCTCAAGTCGTAGCCTTTCTATATATTCTTTTTGAGAGGTTCTGGGTGCCCGGGAACTATTCAAAGCTTCCACCTGAGCCAGGGGACAGTAATCGATCGATTGGCGACCGTTTTTCCCTTTGAAATGTTCATGTCCTGTTCCCCGATACATATTCTTAATTCGGAATGTGTCAATTTTCATTAGCTCCGCTCAGGATCGGCATCCGGATACGGATCCGGCTCCGGCTCCGGCTCCGGCTCGGGTTCCGTCTCCGGCTACGGAATGCGCCCGCCCATTCAGGACTACCATGCAATTTTGATGAGGCAGGGCAAGGAGGATGGAAATAAAGTACTTACGTTGCCAGCTGCTCGATGCCGAGCGAGTGCAACACTGTGGGCAGACTCGGCAGTGAGTGACACGTTGTCAGCTTCTTCTGGCGCGGATAGTAGAGTGTCAGCACGGTGCAGCTCTCCTCCTTCATGGTGAGTCCGCCTGGAACGGGAAAGAGAACGGGAATCAGACGAAATGCATAAGAAATGCGGCTGTGAAAAACAAAAGCAACCCGATCCCATACCCCAGTGCCCGTGGAATGCAAAAGGACGCTGCTGGCAATGCTTGGTCAGGTGGGGGCCCAGGTCCAGGGACCTGGGTCCTGGGCTCGCAACAAAGGATGAAATTAAGCGGCCGTTGCTGCAGTTGGCAGAGCAGTAAAACAGCCAAGGCGCCATCATAATAATATTGCAAAATGGAGACAACGTTGATGCTGATGGCTCGGAACAGAGGCGTCGCCTCGCGTCGCGGGTATAGCTTTATTTGAGTTCCAGTTGGGCAGCGCTTTACGTTTCGCTGCCTCGCTGCCTTCCACGGATCCATCTCGTTCCGTACGGTTGCAACATCGTTACGTTTGTCTATTACGACTCGGAGTGTCTCCATTGAGAGCTGTCACCCCTCCAAGGCCCACTCCTCGGTCCTCGACTCTCAGTCCCTCGTCTCTTCTCGCCTGCTGAATTGTGTAGATTGTGTTTGAATTTGTGCAAGCAAGCAAGAAAGTCAAATTTACGTTAGGTGCTATTTTTGTGCCCTTCTTTTCAGTGAGAAAAATAAGCAGGAATGGGTCTGCAGTGGAGCGTTTGCTATTTACGACACTGAAATGAGTTTTATGCGACTCACAGTGAAGCATTACAATAACGTAGGGAATACTTGAAGTCAATTTTGTTAAGTCCCTTTGAGATAATTTCAAGAAAATATGCGAAATAATAAAGGAAATAACTCACTGATTGTTTGCAGAAAATTTATATTAAAGTGAAATATATTAGAAAGAGTTTCTCTAAAAATAATTTAGATTTAAATAAGTAAAAACAATATTCTTTCACTAGCTAGATATTAAATTTTAGAAGGAATTTAAGCTATACTCTTCTGAAACCACCTAACAATACGCCCTTCTCTGCACTTCTCATGCAACTGAGTGACTAAGAAACGTTGCTTCGCCTTGCATTTCAGTATCCTTCCAAATCAGTACTTTCCATTATCGTTGTCTGTTGTGGCAGCTTCACATTTTGCCATCTTCCACTTTTCCAATCTCATTAATAACAACCTCTATGCAGTCGGAAGCAGCGCATTGTCCATTTCGCTGGAGTCCCGAACAGCAGCTGTCACAGCAGGAGCAGGACGAGCAGGACGAGCAGGACGAGAGCAACGCCCACAACGCCTTAACACCTGCACACAGCTCAGCTATCCCGTCCCGTTTCGTCCGTGTGCTAAGTGAAATGTTCCACTGTCTTGGTTTATGTATTTTACAATGACGTGGCTGCTCCGTCTTCGCTCCTTTGTCTTGGGCCTTCGTGTGCAAGGATTCTCCGGTGTGGTATGGCCTGGTCTGGTCTGGTCCTGTCGCATATCGTTTGGCTGATTTAAATGTGTCATAACGACGATTGCTCACCGTTGCCACTGCTGCCTGTTTACACAGCTCCCCCCCAATGTTTACGCCCCAGCGCCACCAGCAATTTCGTAGAGCATTTTCGCTCACGACAATGTATAGCTGGGTCGCCTTGCTCCTGGCGTCGCCTCCTTCCTTTCCACAATTTACTGGATTTTTTGCAATCTTTATGGCTGTGTTTGGGTCGGGTCTATGTACAGGTACTGGCATAGCTAGAGCTATGTATATGGACTCCCCGAGCACTTACCCAGGGTAATTGCCTTTCGTGACGAACTGTCATAAATGCATTCGGCGATGAGTCTATCCCCGGGCAGCGAGTGCACCGATTGGGGCAAACGTCGAAAGTCCTGATAGGCCACGTCTATATTGCTGTCGTGTGCAATTGGCGGCAGCTCCTCGGTTTGTCGTATCTGGGGAAAAAGGAATGGGAATGAAAATGGGAATGGGGATTAGGAGCAGAAGTTTGCTCATTAGCATTGCATTTTATATTCGGTGTCCTGGCAAAAGGGACAGGGCTGCGACACTCACCTGGCGCAGCTTAACCTCCTTGCCGATCTGATGGGTGCGCATCATGACCGCGAAAATGTTGATGCCCTGCGGGGGGAAGGCGTGGGCCGTGCAGTCCTCGATGCACTGGCCCTCGGACACGACCCTCCGCTGTCCCGGCGGGATGATGTGCCGCCAGTTGGGGTCCATTCCTGCGGAGAGAGACGGATCGAGAGAGGGGAAATGTTCAGTTTCAGTGCTTTTAATTAACGGTTCGGCGGGGGTTCGAGTTGCGAGGAGCGACGCTAAAAGCTGCCAACCGCGACGGGAGTGACTGCTGCCGTAAACGTAAACGTAACGTAAGCGCGGAATGCTCGCCGAAAACCCCAACCTCGTTATCATCGCTCATCAGTGTCCTCCCACTCGACACTCTGTTTAACTTTGAACGTTGATTTTTAATTCGATTTGTCGCAGAACGTGTAATTACATTTTAATTGCTGCTTTTGATGTTTTAACAACTTTGTCAATGCAGTCGCGAGTACGGTGCCCATATCCCATCCCCATTCCCATGCCCCACTCCACGCCCATATCAATTAGGGACATTTCCTTCTTTTCAAGGAGAAATTGCTTGAAAATCAAATTTTGCATTTTTGAATTTTTAGGGCGCTCGCTCTGGTTTGGCCCTCGTTGGCTCAATTAGTTAAATGTTGTGGAATATTGTTCATACACAGGACCCCGCATGTTGTGTCCTGGGGCCATTTCCCCCGCAGCTCGTCCCCCACACTCAATTAGGGCCGCGTGTCGCCTGCCATGTTGAAAAAATATTTGAAATTCATGTGCTACATATATATAAATGGCAGCTCCTGCTCCTGCTCCCGCTGCTCCTTCGCATCTTGGCTGTGCCTGCTCCCCGTTCAGCCGCCTGGCATTTCAATTGTTGTGCGTGGTGGAGGAGGACGGTTTGGGGGCTGGAGGAGGCAAGGGCCTGACGCTATAGTATGCCAATCAAAATACTCGCGGGAAATACTTGGCATTGCTGGAGGAGCCCATTTCTGAATTCAACTGGCAATTGATTTCCATTTTTGTTTCCAGCTCTCCCTCTCTCTCTTAGCCGCCCCGTAAATCTGGGCTTAAATGTTGTTTAAATCCTTTTTCCCTACAACTCGATTACGGAAATTACTCATGTCTCTGTATGCAACTGATTGAATATTGAGAATTTAAGGGAGAAAGTCCTCTGAATGTCCTCCATAGTTTTATTGAATAACCTCAAGACCAAATGCCTTTATTTTCTATAATCTCAAATTGATTTTCGCTAGTCGAAATCGGATCAATTTCCCGTCGACATGGCGGCCAATTACGTGACGTGAACGTTTGTAAATATTGAATACTGCAATTCCAGATTAGTTTCCAATTGCATTAATTTTTTGTATCGCTCTGTACCATTTATTTTTACGCCTTTTTCGCCGCGGACACTCGATATTCGATTCGGGCCGCTGACCTATTTTCTGGACGGTCTGGCCTTTTTCCCCGATCTGGCTTATCCCCTATAATCCCATTGAACCTACGTAAAAATATTAACTTTAAAGCCCTTTTGCATAAAATATCCATTCGGCTCGCCGATGTGCGGTGTGTTTTTCCTTTTGGAATTTAACAACCTCAACGGGCTGAATATTACGTAATGAATTGAATTTTCCACCCATCCCCTGCGACTGAGTCCGAACCATATATAGGGAAATATATGTAAATTTGCTTTGCATATTTGTTGCGGAGATTATTTCTATTAATTTTCATAGTCCAAGCGCGCGGAATGGGCCTTTTTGGCTTTGTCATGTTGCAGGGAATCAATTTTCAATTACCAAAAATATTGTTTAACTATGCCGTGCTGGCTTTAAAAAGTTTTATCCAACTTTCTGGTCATTTTACAAAATGTCACGCCACAGAAATCAATCAATCTAAAGTGCTGGCCGGGGCCTGCTGACTGGACGTTGACTTTATGATACTCAAATTCTCTATCATCAATTTAATTGAAAATTACGATTCATGCGAGCCCCGTCGGGCCGGCTTCCTTGGGGCCAACTTTGACGGGACTTTTTGGCAAAAGTTTTGCGGCCATCTCTTAATTGATTTCCATTAACTTTCAATTCGATCAGTCCATTTGAATATTATCACAGCGACAGAGCGAGCTGAGAGCTCTCGCTGTGAAATTGCCGGCCATCGGAGTGCCCAATATCAATTCGTGCGGATTCATTTCATTTCCATTTCTGTCTCTGCGCGAATTTCCATTCATTAAATCAAAATTCAATATTGGCCAGGCCAAGCATGACGGAATGGTCAGGAACAGGGAGCTGGCAGAGGGTGGCCCTGGCTCTATTTCTATTTGATTTGGCCCAAAGCGCGCCGGGGACAAGCTCGCAATTCATAACTACACATATTTTACAAATCGATATTTAACGCTGCCGCGCTCACTCTGCGTTTTTGGCAGTTGCATGTTGACAGCCAGCACACGGCGAATGGCGAATACTGAATTTAGGATTCAGAATTGCAATGCAAAACTGTGCGATTGCAACTTTTCTAATTATTTTAAATGGCAATTTGTGTCAAAGCGTCAGCTCACTCACTTTGTGTCCCGAATACAGAGGGACGACTACCGCCCGGCAGGCGAAACAATTTGATTAGCGCCCAATGGCACAGCCACAGATATCGCCAATATATATCATATAAATGTATTTCTGTTTATTCTGCCTGCCTGGGGTACTTGGCTCTTCAAAATCACATTTGATAAATACATTTCTGGGTCAGCACTACAGTCTGCGGTGGTGACTTCAAGAGGAAGTTGAATGCGATTGGGTTTGTTGCATATTTTATAACATTTCGAGGGTACTTTCAAAGGGTAAAATAATTAGTTATATTAAAAACTTTAATGTTTGAGTGCTAGAAACATAATCTGTACCTTAAGTTTCTTTATAAGTTCTCTGCCCAAATGTATTTCCCAACAAAGTAAAGTTCTCTTTATTAGAACAATTTACAATACATCCAAAAAATCCTAATCAACGCACATGTTTACACATTTCATAAATACAGATACATTATTTCCGCCCTCTGTATGTGATCAATGGATGTACACTCGGTTTCCGATAAGCCTTGAGCTGCCGATTACAATCCCCAAAGCTGGCGTAACGTGTCCCAAACTCATTTGTTTCGCCATCTTTTCCAGCTTCCCGGTTTCCCAGCTTGCAACTCCCGCCGCCACCCATCTCCAAGGTGCCATAAAAATTCGCCAAGCCGCAACATTAATCACAGAGTCGCTGCATACACCAGGGCGCTATATCAATAACCAATTAAATTGAAATTAAATTTCGCCGCAGCCAGCGAGACCGGAAACGTAGCAATTTCGCAGCTACTTATGCGTGAGGGACCCGGGAGATCTTTGGCATCGGCTTGGAGCCGGCGCGGGGGGCGTAATTCAATTTATAGCAAACCAGGAGAAAATTGTAGCCAACATTTTATTTTTATTCTCGCTATGGTTTGGCTCATTTTTTATTTATTGACTTGTGTCGGCGAATGTGTACGCGAGTGTGCGTGGTATGCGTTAAATTCCAATTAAATATTTCAATGGCAACCGGGAAGGGGACTCAGCCCAATCGGATCTGGAAGCCCTGCCTGAAATACAAGCGAAATCGTTTCTCTGTTTTTCGGCTTTTCCCAAATTGTATTTTTCTATCAAGATGTATTAATCCACTTCCCTGGCCGCCTCTTTTCCCGGGCTCCAAAACGTTCCTACTCCGGAAGTTTTGGCAACACCTACTCAAAAAGCCAAAAAAGAAGAACGCAGAACAACGCACAAGGAAACCGGAAAGCTGGAAGAAATGTAAGTAGACGAAGTTCCTTTGGCCAAAGCTCCTCCATGCGCCGCCGACTCCCACTTCTCCCTCCTTTATTTAGCGCTTTTGGCCATGTCTCTCGGTGCGGTTGGGCCAAAGTTATATTGGTTTGCGTGACTCTCAACAAAAGTGAAATAACAATTGCAACAACAACATCAACAACAACAACAACAGCAGCTAGGACCCAGCAGAAATGCCAAAAACAAACAGAAGAAACAACCGAGCACGGCAACAAAAAATAGAAATAAATTCTAAAGTGAAATTAGTATTTTAGTTATCCTCTGTGCCTGCTCACGAGCCACACGATGAATATAGAATAAAATACAAAAAATGAAAGAAATTGAGTACCCGAGGAATTTTCAGGTGGTTCGCCTCGCTCCGGTGGTTGCTCAATACGGATGGTGCAGTGTGGCTTGAGGAGTACTCAAAAAGTGCTTAGGCATCGACTGGGGGGGTGGGTCTTGAATATTTGTGAAATGGGCTGGGCAAGGTGCTTGTAAATGGCTGTTTTGCGGGTTTTTCCAATCGAGGTGAGTCGGAAGTTTTCCGCTCAGAAAATATGATAATTGAAGGGGAGCAGGAGCAGAGCAGCAAGGGAATTTTCAGTGCCTAGGAAATTGGCTAATGAAGAATGTTTTTGGAGCAATCAAAGAGGCTATAATAACCAAAGAAGTATGCTAATCAAGCGGTCAGATAGGAAGATTAATTTAAATATAATTAAACACGATTATGGTTTCTAAAAGCAATTAATACAGAAGAGTTTTATTAAAGATCCCATTAAATAAGATTATGTATTGTTTTCAATGCTGTAAGCAAACCTATTTTCTCCATCACTACCATCACTTGAGATTTTAATAAAATAAACTCTTTTATTCACTTTAATTCCTAGCTGCAAATACTCCTCAACTACCCCTCGCTGCAACTATATCCACAATGAACTGCCACTGGCAGCACCTAACCTTTGGCTCTCTGAATTATTTAGTTGCTTGGCTGGAAAGTTTCAGTATTCCACTTCTATTTCGACTACAGACACATGCCAAGTATTTCCAATTGTTTGATTTGGATGCGTGCATGGTGTGTCCATGTCCGGCCAAACGCCAAATTTAAAATTAAAATCTATTTGTGAACGATTTGGAGCAGTTGAACGGGGAAAGGACTCGCCTTGCCATATTGCCTGACAGACGACAGACAGGCTCGTATTAAAAACTGTGACGATATAAACTTTCATGGCGGATAAAAGGTAGTTAAATTGCTCTGTCTGGGTCTGGAAGCAGCAGCGGATTTATCCCCATTGTTTGTTATTACGGCAGACACAATACTCCCTCTCTCCAGTATAGCTCTAGAACAGCAAACAGCCAAGAGCCAAGAGCCAACAGCCGACAGCCCCATAGCTAAACCGCATTTGGACAAGCCGGGCAAAGTCATAAGCTTTTGTTTTACTGGCCCCACCAATGCGGTCGGATCTGCCGCTCCGCCCGGCAATCTCATAAATTGCATGACATGAGTTGCATACTACATAACATATACGTAGATACCATATCCATATATGTATGGAAAGTTCTTCTCATCGCTCTGCCGCATAAAATATACAAAAGGGCAGCAGCTGCACACAGATGCAGTCCGATATATGTATAGGCAGGGGTTAGGGCAACCCCTTTGTTTCGGGGGCGGTATATACTATAGACGTATGTGGGGGGTGTGGTACTTACCAATTGACAATATGCCGGCATCGTTGGGTCGCAGGACGTGCGTAAAGTAGATTTTCAAACCCGAATTATCCGCCATTTGTCTGGCGTGCAGTTGGGCAAAGTCGGGCTTCAAATTGTTGTAATGGGTCTCCATTAAATAATATTTGGCCTGTCGCGACTCGATCGGGTAGCCGGCCTCGTGTGGATACGTAAAGCCCTGCGAAAAAAGGAAAGTCCGAAAAAAAGGGAAAAATATGACAATGGCAAACAGGACGCACAAAAAAAAAGAAGGGTGGTCAGAAGGGAAAGAATATGTTGAGTGTTTGTTTTTATACTCGCACACACGGGAGGGAGTGCACACATACGCCATAAGTTGGGCGCTTGGGCTGAGCGGAAGTTGATGCCATGGCCATGTGCAATTTAAATGCAACCAGAGCCCGGCTCCTCCTCTTCCATTCCCATCGCGTCCATTGCCATTCAATTGCATTGCGGAACGCCCCACGGCGGACAGCAGCCATAACATGCCACTGCATTATGGCGCTCTTCTGATGAAATTATGAAAACCCTATCCTCCAATCCAGCCCAGAGGCGAAAGGAAGAGGCCAGAGCGGAGCAGAGCGGCTCGAGAAACGAAAAAACAACTGACGAAGAGTTCAGGGGCCAAAAGGGCCAAGGTATTTATTATTTCGGTGCACTCTGCCAGGACACGAGGCTTATGGATTCTGAGAAGGAGGATGAACTGAATTGAGACTGGAAAATGATATTCCATTTATAGTTGAATTCTTTTTAGTCAGAGTCCTTAATTTTGTCAGGAAAAATAATGGAAAATATTTGAAATTGTAACTAAGTTCATGTTCTATATTACTTCATTAAAATATTCCTTGAGGTTTTTCTCTAGTTACATTTTATAGATTTGAAAGTATGATTTTTAGTTGCTTCCCTGAAATATAGGGATTATCTTTTTCATAGATCATAGGGTAGCTAGATCCTCCAGCAGACTTTTAACCATAGTCTCAGTGACGCCTTTCTTCGTGTTGAAAGGAAGCATTTGCGAAGGTTAAATTAATATTGCATGGTTATGGTTATGACGAGAACGGGCCATGGGGTATCGGCGGGATATATATACAGTATATGTGTGGGGGGTATCGGGGATTCAGATTCCGTTGCCGGATGCTTACCTCGCTGCCGCGCGACCAGGAGGCGACGATGGCGTTGCACGCCAGCGGTATGGATCGGGCTCCCAGGCACTGGCGGCCCTGTTCGCGTGCCATCTCCTCCAGCTCGGCGTGGGCTCCCTGGCACTCGTGCAGCGTTATGTGCTGCAAGTAGTGCACGCTGGACGATGAATCATAAATCGGTTCGTACTGCGGCCATGAAAGGAAAATGAAGCAGAGACAACGGTTAGCGAGATGTGCATTGTGGGGATATACTATATATGTAGATGTGCATGTATATGGGAGAGGCACCGAGACGGGGATAAATTTTTAATATTTCAATTTGGTTATGCCGAGGCCAAGAGACAACGGCAACGACAGCGGACAGAATGCAGCTGGTCGGGGGAAGGCGGGGAAAAGCGGGAAAGTCTCCACAGCGACAGCTACGGGCAGACAAAAGCGGAATGCCAGAGAGCGCGAGTCACTGAGCAACTGCACTTGGCCTTAATTATGCATTGTATTTAATATCGTTTAGTCCTGCACGCGGACGGACATGTTTAAGACTGTAGTTCCGACTGCTGGATATCCTTTAAGGTTGGGAATACCCCGAAATAGAGGCAACCTAAGTACTTGTTAAGCACACAAATTAACAGATATATATTTCGATTCAGATCCTTACCCGTATCAGGTGATGCTTGCGATTGATATCCTCCAGCTTGAACATCTTGCACCAGAAGAGCGGCAGGTCCCCGGCGGGCAGCTCCACATCCTCGTTGCGCAGCTCCAGCACTCGCACGCGCTCGTCGTGCGTGGGCGAGGGCATTGGCAGCTGGGCGCGCTGCATCATGACCATGGGGCGGTAGGGTCGGAAGGCGCGCTCCGGATCCGGAAGGGTGCCCGGGCGCACAGACCCGTGCGGCGGATCCTGGGCGTGGTACATGTACAGCAGGCGCATCGTGTCGTTCTGCAAAGGAAGAGCGGATAATGGCGGGTTGAGAAGTGAAATGAGAAATGTGTAAAAAATTAGTTGGTCTGCCCTGGTCAGCGATGGCTAAGGTGCGGGGTGCTGGTCCTCGAAATGGCGCTATAATGGCGGGTTGCAACAACCCAGCAACAGCGGCAATAATGTCCTTGCTGACGTGTACACGGATGCACTGTCTGGCAGGGATTGCTGCTCCCCCAGCCCGGAAGCCTCGCCTGCTAAATGAAGTACACACATAAAGCCAGGATGGGCGAGGAAAAAAGAAGAGCAGGACGGGAGTACGCGGGAGTACAACGGGGCAGGAAGGAAGCAAGGATGTTTGCCTGTGGGCAGAGTAGCAGCATCAGCAGGACGCGAAACGCGGCCAGGTGGATGTTTGGTCAGCTGCCGTCGGAAGCTGAAGTCGGGGGCCCATTGTCGATGGTGGGTTAATGGTGCAAATTGCAGCGCACCACGGAACACGTTGCCGCACTTCACCCGGAACGGGGCGAACACGGCGGAGGGTTCCGGTGCCGGCAGGATGGATGCCTTCTGCCTTCACTTCACTATTCCGTGGCCAAAAAATAAAACAGCAGCTTTCTCTGTTCGCTCTCTCGGAGTGACCGCATTTCATTTATTTAATTCCCATTTAACAAATTAATTCCGCTGCACTTATGGGCCAGCCGCCACGTTGCCAAATTTCAGTGGCAGGACCAAGACCAGGACTCCCGGCACTTGAGCTGTCCGTGCTTGAATTTAGCCGAATTACATTCTCCCGCCGGCCCTGGTGCAATTTCCAGTCCACAATGGCATCTTTGGGCAACCAATTTACACTTCAAGTGGGCGCAACCCCGAACATTCGTCTAGCTCGGGGATCCTCGACCGTTTTGCCCTTTTGGCTCTCTGCTTTGAAGGGGGCTTCCCCCAAGAGGGACACGGAGAGTGAGATGGGGCTTGCATGTATTTTTCATTTGCCACGTAGTTTTAATTGGTAAACCCGAAAATTAAAGCAGTCATTAAGGAATCACGGTGCTCTGCCACTGCCTCTGCCTGTGCCTCTTCTGCTCACCTCTGACCCCAGGCTATCTGCTGCTGCTGCTGCTGCTCCTGCTACTCTTGCTACCCCTTTGTGGACGCCTATGTCCTTGGGGGCTTTTGGAAGCCAACAGTCAGCTGTCATTGTGTGCACGTCATGTCCCTGTGAGTTTGTGTGTGTGAGAAACAACAATAACAACACATGTAGCACTCTGGTAGAGTGAGTGTGCGAGTGAGTGTGCCAGTGAGTGTGCGAGTGCGGTGCAGTGAGAGAAAAAAACCCACGTCGGGGGCATCCATTTGAATTCATTGTGGCAAAGTGCCCATTGTAGCTGTTAAGTGGAACTGTAGAGTACCATGTTCGACAATTGACGGCCCAGGACGAGCAGCTCTGGGGGGGTCAGGCTAGGTCCTTGTTTCAGCTTGTTCATTTTGCCAGCCAGCCGGGCAGCCAGGCAGTCAGGCAGCCAACGAGGAGACAATACTTTAATTAACAATTCCCTTTCCCCGCCTGGCACTGCCCCGCTCTGCGAACAGAGGGGTATAGAGTGTGTAAAAAACCTGTACAAATGAGTCGGTTGTCCTGGTTGTCCTGGCAAACACTGCGGGCGGTGGCCGGCGCGGCGCACTAACCGCCCGGCAATCGCCAGGAACAACAACCCACAATAACAGTCGAAGCACAGCAGAAGCACAGCGGCAGCAACAAAAACTGCTGGCCAGTTTTAAAACATTTGGCCAGGCGACGGAGACAGCGCGGGGACAGGCACAAAAGTCATTAACGCTGAGGCTACCGAAGCTGACTGGGCCTGGACATGGCCCAGATGTAAAAACATGACCACTGTGGCAAAAAACTCAACGGTCGCCTCCACGGCAACAATGGAAAAAGAGGAGGCCTTCTATGGACTACTCTCCGGACTCCGGAGTGACCTGTAAATTGTTTAATTTACGCCCTGAAAGGGTTTGGGCGATTGGTATTTGCGCAAAAACTGCGAAACAATAGGGTTTGGCCGAGAGCTCATCAAAGCGCCACCTATGGCTGACTGATCAAAGCTAAAGTGGGGTCAAAAGGGGCGGTTAAAGAGGGGGCTAAAGTGGCGGTTAGCTAAGGGGGGTTTAAATGGAAACTGTAATTATTGAGTAGCTAGGATACAACTTTCCTAAAATGGTCTGCTTATCGATTTGAGTTGCTGATTTTGCTTTTAATTTATCAACACTATTTCAAAGGGCAGTGAATGAAAATTACGATGGAAATAAGGGGTAAATGAGATATCAAAAGCAAGAGGCAATCAAAGGAGTAACACATAGTTAATAATAAATGATTAGAGTAAAATATTTCTCCCCAAATGAAAGGACTTTTCAATAGACAAGCATAAATATATAATTTTTTATGAATAATAAATTGTAGGTTTAATTATTCGAAATGAAAACCCTTCTAAATTAATCCAGCCTGCAGCTAAAAACCGATATTAAAGTAAGAAAACATGGACTACGAGGATTTGCTGTTGCCCAGAACCCATTAAGCCCTTGCCAGGTACTGGGAAGCGAGAGCCAAGTGTGAAAAAGTGTGTACCGAACTATGCACACGCACGACAAGGATGACGAGGAGGATTCCGGAAAAGAGACGGAGCCGTAGTCGAAGCCGTAGCCCTTGCCGTAAACGTAGCCGGTGTGGAACAACAACTGAGAGGCGAAAACTAAAATGAAATGAAAAGCTTCAGCAAGGATTACAACCAAAAATTAATGAAAGCAAACTGGCTGCGGTCATTTGCCGTGGTCAACGGTCGGCCAAGGCTTAATTGCCAAAGACGATGACGATGACGATGTTGTGGACACAGAGTGTGGGAGAGAAGAGCGAGGGGCTGTGAGTGTGGTCAAGAATACAGGTAACACTTTAGTGACTGCCGCAGGAGGGGCCAGAGGGACAGGGACTGGGACTCGAACTGGGCTCGAGGCTAATTGTGAATGCGGCGGGGACTCGAGTTCGGACTTGGACGACTCATTAGAGTGGCTTTGGTTACGGCCCAAAAAACCTGCGAGGATTGCAGGACTTATTCGGAGCCAGGACTCGCACACAGCCTCGAACGGAACGCTCGGCTGCCTGCCAGCCTGGTTAAGTGCACTCCAAAGGTCATTTAACCTCTGGCTGGGCGGGGTTTCAATGTTCTCAACGCATTGAGGGTGGCTTCAGGACTCCCTGCAGTCGCTGGCGACTTTTTGGCCCAGTTCACATTCAATTAAGCCACGTTAAGCCAGTCTGCAGGCGGAGACGAAGCGGATGTGACGGGTTTTATTTTTGGGAATTTCTAGTGAAATAGAAATGGAAGTGGCTAAAGAAATTCATTCTAAATAATAGTAGTGGAAATTGTAACCCGATTCTAGCACTTAAATTGTGTATGACAAACATCAGTTAAAATCCCTCAGAACCTGATATCTTTAATGCTTTTCCATAACATCTTTCTTTACAGAAAAAAGCTTTCAATTGTGGCTGAAAGTAACGACGAAATTGTTTTCTTTATTGGCATAAACTTCACTTGCAAATCACTTCAGTTTGTTGCTCATTTTTGCGCCCGCAGCATGCTGCCGGCTGTGCTCTCATTCGTTCACACATTGCACCTTTAAGAGCCATTTGTAGTAGTTGTTAATGGCATTGTTATCCTGGATGCAGTCTCGTGCTCCTCGTGCTTTTTATTGTTTTTTTTTGCCCACTTTCCTTTTGCCATTTCAACGCGTTGCCATAATGGGCCAATTGTCCTTAAATGCGGAGCGTGTTCCGCTCGCTAAGTTGGCCCTGGCTCCTGGCTCCTGGCTCAGACTCCGGCCGCAGTGGCCTTGGTAATGGCCCTGGCCAAGACCAGGGGCCAGTGGTCAAGTCGGAGTCCGAAAACTTTGTCTGTGCTGGCCCCTGTTTAATGTGCACGTAATTGAAATTCATTTACAATTGAATTATAAACAGAGCAAACAAATGCGGCACCAGGACTCGCACATACATTTACATGAATTCACACTTGAGTGCGGGGGGAAGGGGGAGGAGGATGTTGCCAACTTGCATTGTGCAAACTTTCCTTTCGAAAAGCAGCAGCTGAGCTCAAAACTCGAGGTCCTTGCGCTTCGATTCTGCTCTTCTTTCGCCTCGCAATCGGCAATCAAATCAACCGTTCCCCCAGGAACCCGTGTCCTTTCTACATATTCCTACATGTGTGTGTGTCTGTCCCTATGCTAGTGCATGTGTGAGTGCATTAGGGTGAGCCTTGGCTGTCTTTAAGAATTTTGTAGGATTTTTTTAAGCATGAAAAGTATACATTTCTTGTCTTGAAAATCATTTTGGGTAATATTACTCATACGCAGTGTTGTCCATAGATATATTTTGTAACTTATATTTGGGTCTTGCTTTTCCTAGGTCTCTTTTAGATTTTATTAAGATTTTTTTAGAGAACAAATAGCAGTGTCTTCTTTTTTTAGAAATATTTCTTAGTAATATTACTCATACGCAGTGTTGGATCTTAAAAATACATTTTCCTAAATTTTTCCCTTACTTTTCGATCCACCCTGGTAAGTTTTTAGGATACAGGTTACCATGGTCACGTCGGCCATTTTTGTGAGTGCCTGTCTAGGGGAATCTGGCCGCCTTGGCCATTCTACACTCACCGAAGCCCATTGAATATCAATTTTGCATGCGGGAAATGGCATCGGAAACTTCGATTTCAATTCGGACATGACCAAGTTTCCCCTGACAGTTCTGTGATTTCTTCCAGTGTGTGGCTGTTGCCGTTCTTGTTGTGGCATTTATGCCATTCCAATCATCAGTTGGGACTTGTGCAATTTCGGAACTTTCCGACAGCTGATTTCAATAACTAATAGGCAGAAGTGGTCAGCAAAGCCGCCCCCCCGCCCATTTCTAGCCCAAACCCCTTTTGTTGCACTCTAATTGCCGTGTCAGACTCTGTGATTGCCTTCGACCGGAGAGAAATCATTGCACATTGTTGACAGCCACCTGAACTGAAGCCGGATTCGGACTCGGAGTCGGACATCTCGGGGCACAGCTGGAGGCCACAGACAGGTGGGACTGGGACCTGGCATTAGAGGAGGAGTATGACGAATAAGGCCAAAGTATTCCCAGTTCTGTAATCGTTTTTCGGCACTCTCTACACCTGCACTCTACGTGTCTGCATCTCTGCTAAGTGGCTTAATCATTTTTGTTTCATTAAATTGAGTCGCCTCGCATCTGGACACATTTGTTTTCGGTGCAATTGACATTAATTTGATTTATTTACGGCAAGAAGGCAAAGGCCATTTAGCTCAAGGTGCAACTGCTTTTGGCAATTGCATTTAAATTAACAAATCTAATGAGCTTTCTCCCCCTCAAGTGCCCCAGCTGTTGTCTGGCCTCCTCAGCCAGTTCACTAATTTATCCTTTGGAGCACTGGATGGCAATTCATTGCAGGTATGTGTGTAAATGAAAATGTTGTTTAAACTGTGAGGAAAATTAATGTTGCTGAGTGGACAAAGGCAACGGTCTTTGAGTGGCCGAAATTATTGCAGCAAATATATCTTCCTTGGCTATAGTATATAGTAGTATATGTGCACAGGTCTTGGCAAATGAAACTTGAATTGCCGGCCATAAGAAGATTAAGCCGAAAGTGTAAACAAGCTGGCTGCTTCAAATGGGTCAAATAAAGTTGCAATTATAATTTAAGTGAAGCCAGAGAGGCGAGGCCGCAAAAAACAATTGCTTTGCAAGCGTAAAACTTGAGCAGAAATTTAGATATTAGATATTGCTAATGAAAATTTCTCGAGAGTTAGCCAGGGATTTAATAGGAAATGTTGGAAATACCTCTGTACCTTGGGTGGCTTTAAACTATTTTCATATCAAGGTTCACACATTTCCTTTAGTAATGTGCAGCTGCCGGAGTTATTCAACACATTTGAATTTATCCGTTTTCCATTTGGTATCTTTTTCCTCTCCGATTCTCCGACTTTCTACTCACTTCACTGCTTCCCCTGTTGCCTAATTCATATTCATTTATTGTAGCTGCTGCAGCTGTATCTTGCTCTCGCTCCGTTCAGTTATTGGTAACCTTCCGGATCCGGAGATGGAGTGGGGTCCAAGCCAAACTGGCATATCCGTTGCTTTATTACATTTCGTTTAGTTTTTGGCCAACTGACCACTTTTTTGCGGTTACTTTGTGTGTGTGTGTCTGTGGATGCATCTGTGCCTGTGGATGTGTCTTAGTTGCTCGGACTTTGCGGTTGCTTTGGTCACTAGCGCGGTATTTGGCTTACATCAGAATATGAGCGAAAAAAAAAACACCAACTAACGTACACACACAGTGGGATCGGATTGGAGAGGGTGAGGCATTCCCCCTTGGCTTAAAATGAATTTACTAACCGAGTTTGTTCGGGGAGAGTTTACCAAATGAAAAGCGGAAAAAGCGGGGCGAAAAATGCAAGTTTACTTCGCCATTTGACCATAAATAATATAATAAAATAACTACACAGGTCAGGCAAACTATTGCATACTTTATGGCGTCCTGCAGAGCAGCCCGGACCCTCGTCCTGCCCTCCACTCCCGCAATATGCGGTCTAATATTTTTATAAACAAATTGGTTTTGCACAGCTCAGCGTCCGGAGGGGCATCGAGGGGTGGCGTTGATGATTTTCCACATACTCCTGTCCAGTTTGCGGTTTCTATATATATATATATATATATGTGTGTATATATGGTGGTTTTTTAGGTGGCGCCCTCGGGCTGTCAGCGTTTGCCACTTTAATTACTTTGGCTCCAAGGATGCGCAGATTTTCACCTTTTTTTTTTGCTGTTTTGGCTTTATTATGACCTTTTTTTCTTGCTTTTGGCCCTGCCCTGTTGCATTTGACAGGGCGTCTCCTGGCCGTATCCTGCTGCGCTGAAAGGCAACTCAACTGGGCTCGTTATTTATGGCGCCCAAACGTCACCCACTTCACCTCGTTCGCCATGAAAATTGGGACGGAAAAATGGCCCAAAATGGGCGAAAACCCTCTCGCTCCCCCCTTGGATGGGGGGGAAAAATGCCGAAAACTCTCTCTTTGCCGCCTGCTTTGTTTGTCGGTGCATTACTTTGGCCGTTAAATCCTCTACTGGAGTTTAGTATTGCAGTCCTGGACCCGGGATCCGCTTTCTCCTGCTCTACGCACTCGCTCTCCCCCCGCTCTCCTTCAATATTTGTCGCTTTAGGGCATTAAAACAAACGTTTCCCATTGCGTTGTGTGTTGGGTTTGCCTTTTGCCTTGCTTTCGGTTTCTCTTCTTTTTTTTTTTGTGCAGTTTTTGGTGTGCACGTTTCACATGCACTTCTAGTGCCACAACACCATCAACATGAAGCCCATCCACCACTGCCATCCGCACAATGGATGGGAGTGGTTCCCCTGGCCCATCTCCGACAGAAAACCCCATCCCGGAACAGAAACAACACACACACGGAGCAGAAATGCAAACTTCTGAGCGCGAAACGTGAAAATCACGGCCCAAAAATAAAACGCAACAAGAGGCAGAAATAAGTCGCTTGGAAAACCGTTTGGAAAATACTCTATTTAAAGGAGAGAGGAGTAACCAGTAGAAGGGTTTGAACATTTGTATTTTCTAAATATTTATAATATTTAGAATGTTTTATTTATATAAAAAATACTTTGCATGAATTCCTTATAGAAATCCTTCTACTTTGCGTACTATGATCTTATATAAAATATTATATTTAAATCTCTGAACTATAATACATTATTTTAGGAGTTCTTTTTTTTTTATTACCCCTTGCAGGACTTTAATTTCAAAACCCAAACCAGAGCTGACCAGTTTTTAATTTTCTTTGCCATACAACCGATGTTGGATTGTGTTTTTTTTTTTTTGGTGATGTGTGCAGCTGGTAATCTGGACGAGCGCGAATCTCTTTGCCAGTTTATACAAGTGGAGGCCGGCTGCCGCCATTCCCCAGCTCTCGAGTCCGGAGTCCTTGGGTCCTGCGAATGGGCATTCGGTCGTTGTTGATTCGCCCGCTCATTCGATGCTCGTCAACTCGCAAACTCATGTGTAAAAAGGGACAATGCTGGGTTTTAACTTTAATAAAGCGACTAGAGGAGGCAGCTACACTCCGTTCACGGACCACCATCAAAATCCACATTTTGGCTCCCGCCACAACTCCACGAGTCCCTGCCCGCTGGCAGGACTCGGTTCTCTGGGCCTGGAAAGGGACTGGTCTGGGTCTGGGTCCTGGTGTGGGGTTGTGTACTTGATTTTTGGGCAAAGCGGCAAATAACATTTTTGTTTGGCTTTGACGTTGTAGCAATTGCAACGGTTATTCCATTTGCTTGACAAATATACGACGCCGTCGACGATGAGGACGTTGGGCTGTTTCGGCGGGGATCGTTTAGGACTCCGTTTTGGGAACTCCACACTGGAGCTCGCAACTCGCAGTTGGAAGAACTTTTCGCCAACCAGCCAGAATTATGCGCAATTTTTGTTTGGCTGCCGCGCGGCCATCGTAAAGTGGTCTAGGTTAGATGAGAGTGTTTGTGTTGCAAAAGAGGCTTTCAGCCGGGATTTCCACGGTGCGCATTGCATGCCACTCTACTGCGTTATGGCCGGTTTTTATTTGGCCCTTTTCGGACTCCATTGTGCGCTTCAAAGCAATCAACATAAAACGGTTCGCACAAAAAATGGCAAAAACATTGCGAGCCGTAATGAGCGGGAAGCATTAATGGATGCTTTCGGTTCGTTTTCGTTTTCGTTTTCGAAGGGGGGAAACTCTGCCCTTTTGGGCCAGTGCTTGTTTGTAGCCAAAGGTTAATTCCATCATATTTTTGGCCACCACTTGAGCTTTGGCGCTGCATTAATGGCTGCCGCTGCTGACCACCTTGTGCACTTAACTTGGCTTTTAGCTGGCATTTCTGCCCCTGTGACTTTGGCACTAACAAAGTGCCAAAGGCTTTCCACTTCGCTCCACACAAAATGAAAAATTACAAAAAAAAGGGAGCCAAGTTAAAAACTTAAATCAATTTAAATTTCGGTGCATACTTTTTCGGGGCGGAGGTTGGCTTTGGTTTGGTTTCCGTCGCCTTTTTTGGGGGGGACGTGTGGCGGCGGCCCTATTAAATTTTTAAGTGCCGAGCTGTAACCGCAAGACCCGCAAACACCACACAAGCAACCACTCCACTAATAATTCATTATAAAAGTCAGTGCTTTGGTTTTGGTTTTTGCGTTCTGCTGTGACGCGAATCCATAGTTGCACTCCTTGGTTACTTGGAACTCGGAACTTGGATCCTTGGCCCCCTTGGAGCAGCTCGGGGCTTATGTCGTGACAAACTGCACACATATGTGGCCCGTTACTGGGAGGGGGATGGTGCTGGTGTCCGGGGCGATGGTGTTCATGTTTATGGCCCGATTTTGCACAAAAGTCAACGCCAGGAAGGGGAAAATGCCGACGAATGTCTGTTCCGGCAAACGCTTTCGCTGCGGAATCGCCGGCTTTTCCAGGGGCTTTCCCCATCTGAGCTGGAAATCGTTTCGAAGAATTCACCACTTTGATGTAAAAATTGTAATGGCCATTGGGGTCTGAGGGTCTGAGGGTTTGAGGCTCCCGGGGTCCTTAGCCCGGTGCTGGTAAGTGTTGAAAATTACTGTCGACTTGACTTGTTGCCTTTTTGTTTTTGCCTTTTGCCAAAGGAAGAGAGAGGGGAATGGCACAACAATAACATTACATACACATGTGTGTATGCAGGGACCCGCCATTAATGGGCAAAAATTACTGTTTACAAGTGGGGAAAACTCCATCTAGCCCGGCTCCTTCGGCCCGAGTGCAAGTTTCGTGTTAAAATAATAAACACATAGCAAAAATTGTAGCGCCATGTGCGGTGGCAGGGGGGAGGGACCTGCGGCAGGGTTCTGGGGCATAATTCCATTACAGAACTACTTCAGCTCGGGCCCCGGCTCCGGGCACATAAATTATATTAAAAACAATATTTTCACCCGGCTCTTCGAACTCGTCTCAGCTGAACTTCACACGCCAAAGTTTTTACATTTTTCTCCTCACTCGCCCTGGGTTTTTGCATTTTAAATTACCGCGGACAGGAAAATGCCGTGGCAAGCTTAAACAATTACCTCGACAACAAAGAACAACAGCAACAGAAACTGATAATAATTAAACTAAGAGCGAAAAAACAATATGAAATTATTATAATGACAATTAGTGTTAATTGTCACTTTAGGCGCCGAATGCTGCTGCTGAAATTATAATTTGCCCAGTTTAGGGGAAATTTGCATTTCAAATGAGTTTCTTTTTGTTTTTCTTGCCGTTTGTATGTTTGCTTGTTTGTTAGTTCGCTCGGCCTAAGCAAATAATAATAACAATAATAATAATAACGCGACATGAAAGTCAATGGCAAATTAAAATTTGTAATTACTCAATTATTTTGCATAAATCAAAACGAGAGGAGATCCGCTCCCCGCAATAAAAGGACCCTAAAAGTTTCTGGAAATGTAAATGGCGGCTCCTTAATGACAATTCTGTGTAGCTCGTCAAATCGGTGGCTTTTTATTAGCAGGGAGAGGCCGGACCATAAAGATTTTAATGATTGGCAGTGGGCGTTGGGCAATTAAGCCGGTTCGAGTCGGAGTTCGGGAAAATTTAATTAAAGCCGCGACAAAAACGCGTACCAGTGTCTATTGTTGGCCCAAATAAATTGAAACCATTCATTATCGAAACGGGCAAAGAACTGTGAGTGTGGGTGGAATAATTAAGGCAACTGGCGGGACTATTGAGTGATAAATGTATCTCAATCTGTGCATGCCAAATTTATCTGCCCCGTCCCGCTAATCCTTTTGTGATTACTCAAATTCAGCATTTGTCAGTTGTCGTTCACATTTCGCCTTTAAGTGTCAAAAGTTTGAAGGGATAACGTGGGGAAATCATTAAAAATATTTCAATGACCAGCGCAGCGAAAGGGAAACTTTACAATTTACAATCCCCCGCCGCTTGCTCACATAAAAAAAGAAGAGAGAAAAATAAAAATCAGAACTCTGAAATCAAATTGAAATGACGCACTTAATGGTATTTTATGGTTTATGCGCACTTTTATTATTCCACCTCCCGGGCTCTGCTTTTTCTCTATCTATATATTTGGACACTTTTTCTGTGCTTTCCCATCGCTCATAGGGTTTCCTTCGAAAAGTTTGACCCGTGGAAAAGCAAAAGAAAATGCGAGTGACGTCAGCTGCGTCTCTTGACTCCTTTTGGCCAATTGGTAATTTCGTTATTAGTCACGCTCTTTGCGCTTCATTAATGTTCATTACACATAAATGAACCCACATCGATTGATATTTTTCAACTTGCTCGCCGCCGGCGGCGGCGGCGCCGTTGTCGTTGGCGGTTTTTAGTGGCCGTAATTTTTGTATTGTGGTTGACGTTTTTGCGGTTTTTCCCCCCCTACACTGACCGTGCGTGCATTTCCCTCGATTTTCCCTTTCCCCACTTTATTTATTTACGAAGCCGAAAAAGCAGCGAAGAGCAGAAGCAGAGCGGAGCCAGCGAAAAGGGTTGCTCGCATGGCCAATTTCCTACGATTGATACAATTAATTATATAAATAAACATTTTTATTTATATTTATAGGAAAATTTGTCGAGACACAAACTTTGAACTTTCCCTCCACACATGCCCATATGCTTCCCCCTAACACAGATAGGGGTGGCTGCTGCCCACGGCCAGGGAATTTATTGTACACGCTTAATTGAACATTGGCAACTTGAAAGGTTGAGCAGCTGATTGACTCCGCCTCCGAGCAGGAGCCCGAGCCCGGGCACCCTTGTACCATTTTTTATTTATTTCACTTTTTTTATGACCTTTCGCTGGGTAGCAGAGCGAAATTCCAGAAATCGTTGCAAGTTATTTAAAATAGGATTTTTTATTATGCGCTTAAACAGCTGGAAATTTCATTTTGGTGTATTAAAAATGCAGGATTCGGGTCGTCGTGCTGGGTGGGTTCATTTCGGAAGGGGAAATGGGTCAGAGTCAGGTCTGGCTGTGCCGAGATGATTATGCCACTTGAGCGGCTTAGACTGATAAATCCATATGGCGGGCTTCACTGCGCCCTGAAGTGGCACAAAATCGACAGAATAATGTGTGATGATGATGTGGCTCTAGATTAGATTAGAAGGCTTCGGGGCTGAGAGGCTCAGGCTATGGGAATCCCCAGAAGGGCTTGCACAATTGCCGCTCATTAAGCGCGCAAGAAAAGTGGAAAGTGGAAAGCGGAAAGCCTGGAGTAACGCAAACAATTAATAAATTTTTAAGTGCACGGCAAATCGTGCCCCGCACGCTGACCCCAAAGTTCTGGACACAAACCAAACTCAAACCTTGCAAATGGCTCTGCACACAATACATTATTAATTTTCGCCAGACCCGACCCTCACTCCCTCAACGAACAGCGCTTAATTTGCCAAATGGTTGCTTCTACTTTTCCACTCCCCGCACTTCTACACTCTCTCCAGTGCACTTGATGCAAAAAACTGCAAGTTGTAGTTTACTTTTTATTCATGGGACAGCGGGGGAGTTGGCAAAAAATATATAGAGGGGTAGAAAAATGGTCAGAGGGCGCATATTCAACGCGCGAACGGGCAAAAGATGCAAAATACCTTGCCCAGAAAATTGTGCAAAAGCGGAAATCGGTAAAGAAGTTAAGGGGGAAAGCACAAAAGCAAAGCCAAAATGGGGAAAACTTCTTCAAAAGAGCTTGGTATTGCAGGGATCTGCAGTGATAAGGATAACTAGGATACCCAGTAGTTGGACTCCTAATATTTAACCAAAGACCTTATAGTGCCCAGAATGTACTTCAATTTAAATGCCTGGAAAGAGATCTGGAACTAGCCCGAAAATTCCTGTGCAAAAAAACTTATGACATTACGTACCTTGTCAGATTTGTTGTCTTTAAAATAAAAGCATCTATCTGTAAGCTTATCTTGAATTCAAGTTTATTAATTCTACAACCAACTACCAAAGATCGCTCTTCACCTAACATACTCCCTGTGGCTCGGTTCCAGGGTACTCACATTTTACAAATAGTAACAAAACTGAGCTGGCCCCAACTACGGCTCCCTTCTGCAACTCCCTGCAAAAGCTTTAGAGTAAATTGTAGCGGCAAACTTAAACCAACTGCGTAGCGGGGTCAGCTAAAACAGAAATTCATTAAAACTTTGCATTGTGCTCGAAAATTGCCCAACCAACCAACAACTGCTGGTGCTGCTGGAACCAGCTAAGGCAACATTAAGTACTGGCTTATTGCAAACTAATTTGTCTATGGCGTTTTGGCCAAGGGAGAGAGAGAGATTTTTCCGCGAGGGGAGAAAGTCCTGCCTAGCCTTGTCCCCCATCCTGACTGTGCCGCTGATGACGCGACAAAATCCAATTAATACGCTAGACAAATAAAATGCTGGGAAAATGGCTGGGATCTAGGATCCCCCACAAATACTTGGAGCCTGAAGATGCTCACCCTTCGGAGCGTTTAGATAAAGCAATAACCAAATGTGTCTACGAACAAACACACGCGACTCTGCATAACATTTTTGTCCCGCACGCCGCCCTTTTTCGGGTTAGTCAAACTTCAGGCGGCACACTAAATCTCAATATATAATATGTGTATCTATATATATGCTTTGTGGTTCTGCTCGGGGTCCCCTCCAGTCCTTGTCGCCATGTCTGGCATATGTGTCCTTTGCCGTTCTCACCATCCCCGGAAACGTATTTGTGTATGTGCCAGAGCCACGCGCTTTGTTTACTTAAGTTAACCAGAAAGTTTTCTTTAAGATTTACGCTTAAGTTATACGTGATAAAACTTTTATCACTATGACTTGTTCGCCTCGTCCTTCCCTCATTTCTGCTAGTGTCTGCGGCTTTGATAGAGTGCTTAGCGGTGGCAGACGATGAAGAGATTTGCCGGCTAATTGTTCAGTCGATATTAACCGATATTGGATATATGAAATGGCCCAGGAGAGTGCAGCTAATAAGCGTTCAGAATGCAACCCCTAAGCCGGAGTTCTTAATCTTTTGGTTCTTGTTGTTTCCATTTGGGAGTGAGTGTGTACTCACTGGTCTGATTCTGTATGCTTGGCATGTCACAAAATTCAGTGTTTATATTTGTTTAAGTTTATTGAACAGCTGAAGACAGAACACAGAGAGGAAAGTGTTATACTAACATGGCTACCAAGATATTATTAAGAAGAAAATATTAAGAGAATCTCAGTAAGATGAACCCGGAAAGCAGAAAGTGTTCCTCTTAATTTTCCCCTTGAACTAAGCACCTAAAATCACCATTGTATGTAGTGCCCTATTTCTCACAGTGCTTTACAAGGGGCTGCTCTCTAAGAGAAAAGTGGAAATCACTTGAGTACTTTGATGGCAGCAGCTTATATCATCGCCGTTCTGCGGGGGCAAAACTTTTATTAACATAAACTATGAGCCGACTTCTCGAGGGCATAAATTTCACTTGGAGTTGGCGCTAACTTCGGGCAGTATATCTATTTATGGAGAACTATATGGACTCACCGTTATGGCTATGTCGTGGCTGGCATCGCATGTGTCCAGCTTGCGGCGGAAGCGGAGCACCGTGTGCGTGGCGTTCTCGTAGCCCAGCATCAGCATATAATCCTGCGAGGGATCCACCACCGGCTCGGGGTCTCCATTCCGTGTGACGTGTCGATCCTGTAATTAAATGCAGCGAAAGCGAACGGGGATTAATGAGTGGGAGAAAATGGAGAGAAAAAGGCGGGGAAAATGCTTAATTTACTCAGTGCTTTCTCGCTACTTTGAGTCGATTCTCTCGGCTCAGTTTCGTATTCGTTATCGTTCTCGTTTTCGGTTTGTGTGCGAATTCGGACATATTTTCATGTCATTAAACAAGGAAGTTTTCACCAGTTGTTATTGCTGACCCGACCCCCTGCCAAGGACTCAACTTTCCCAGCATGTGAGCAGCTCTCGAGTTTTCCCAGTCTGTGCTGCTGCTGTTCTTATTTTTCTGGCAGCTTTTTCGTAAAACAATTTAAATTTTGCACCGAGTCCCCCTGCACTTTTGGCTTTTCCAAGTGTTTTGACAGAGTTGCCAAGTTTAAAGTTGCATAAGTAGTTCTGCCAGGGCCAAGCCAAGTATGGAGCGTAGGAGCAAACCCTTTTTTTCGGTTTAAAAATACAAAAATTCCCCCCTATCAGCTCCTTCTGGCCTTCTTTTCCAATGCTTTTGCACATGTCGGCCTGGCCTGTCCTGGCCTGGCCTGGCCAGGGAGCCGTCGAACACAGAAGCCAGATATCCCAGATATCCGTGGGTGTATGTAAATTCTTATACATATAACAACATGACCCCTGTCTGCCGCCTGCTCAATATTTGGGAAATGTTCCCTCAGCTTGTTGTGGCTGAGTGCCGGCTCCTGGGTCCTGGTAGGTGCCCGGGTAAAAGGATTCGGCTTTTCATATTGGCAGTTGACTGCAAATGGGCGTTATGGCTGTCAGAGTCCTCTGCCTCCGCCCTCCGCCTCCTTGCCCGGCCTTCCCAGCTTTCCGGCCCTCTTCATCTTTTTGTTGTTTGGCAAAAATTTTGATGATGTTGCCAAAGTCAAAAGTGAAGTGGCATGGGCTGGGAGATGGGGTTTTGCTCCTCCTTCTACTCCTCCTCGGGCTCCTTCCGTAATTGAAGCTGATGGAATTCAGAGGGGGTTGGAGTTGTCTTCGAAGTAGATATTCCCAACATTTTATTGATTTCATTATTTTATATGGAACTAGACTGGGTGCAGAAAGCTTTCTCGAAAACTCACTTTTGCTTTGGTTCTGCTAAAATATTTACAGGCTGAGTCTGGGCTTCACTTTGATCGAATTCCATTTGAATAAGGAACTTTTTCCAAGGGAAAGCATATTTTGAAGAAGCTTTGTTTAAATGATATAAAAATATAGCTTAAAATATCGATGATTTCAATTGATATTTTCCTTATTATGCATTATTTATTAGACAAAACAAGTCTTAACCTTCCAACCCTCACTAAAATCCATTAACTTAATACCTCTCCTTCAGCACAATAGTGCCTGAAATGTCTCTCAAAATAATTTGTGTGAAAAATACATTTGATATCTGTGAGAAAATCCATTTGATCTCCTTTTTCCATTTGATAATTTCACTCTATTCATCTAGGAAATGGCGCCCTCCATCATTTGCAAAGAAAACGCGCAGCTGATGGTCAGTTTTCCGTGTTCTCTCTGTCTATATATATTTCTATATCTATTTAGAGGATGTACGCTCCGCCACCTGAACATTTGATTTATCTCCGCTAATGCTCCATCTTTTATCACACTTAACGGGATGTGCACTTTCCCAAGCTCTGTTTTCCGGCTGACAGATTATGGCGCATAGAAAAAAGTTATCCATCTGTCCTTTTTCCAGCTCCAGCTTCAGCTCCTGCTCCTGCTCCTGTTCCTGCCAACACCTCGCCGCCGCATCACCGCATCCCATCTCGTTGGGGATACCAAAATGAGCGTTTTCCATCATCTAATTACAACGAAATTTCCCACTCGCACACACGCACACACACACACCTGAGGCTGTTGCAATTAATTTGGCCCAATTTATATCATCTGGATGCCGGGGCTGCGTGTTGTGCCGACCGAGAGACCGACAGACGGACAGGCGGACAGGCGGACGGACGGACAGAATTACATGCCGGCATTTCATTAATCATATCTCAGGCTCCACGCTCCGTGCGCCATTTGCCATTTTAGTTAGCTAATTAAAAGTTTTTTCCTCCTTCGCTGTCTCGCTCTGGCGCTTTGTTTCTGTGGCGAAACATTTAACATAAATTTTGGTTGGAAATTTGTAGAAATATTTTCCATCTATGGCGGAGATAATTGTCCCGCTTTTCCGACTGGTTTTTCTTTTTTGGTGTAGGGGAAGGGAGGAGGCTGCATAATCTGGAAACGCATAATTCAAGATCGCAGGCGCGCAGTTCCCGTTTCCCGTTTGCGCCTGTTTTGCACAGTTTCCCTTTTAATTTCACATTATCAACGCTCGCACACACACACACACACCTGGAATTACACACATAGACCCACCTTGACATGTTTCTCGCTTATCTAGAAAAAAAAGAAAGGCAGGAGAGAGCGGGGCGAAAGAGAGACAGTGCGAGAACTGACGGAAATTAAAAATACGCGCTGCAATGTTGCAAGCACCAACATGAACGAACAGGAACCAACACGAAGCGACGTTATCAAAATCTGCGTGTGCGTGGGCGTGGCTAAAAAGGGGCCACCGGAAGGGGGGTGTGACCATCCCCGGGTTCGTTGGGGGGTAATTATGCAAAAAGGGAAGGCGCATAAATTTGCAATATTCTTGGAGCTGCTCTCAAATGCCAACGACGTTTAAACTGCTCACAACCATTTTTTTTTTTTATAGGTGTGCCTGTGCTTTTGAGTGTGTGTGTGTGGGTCTGTCGCTGTGTGCGTGAGGCGCAAGAAGGAGCAGAAATGTCGCCTAGAAGGAAGCTCTAGCCGTTAAGTGCGGTACGTTAGCTTTCCCACTGAGTTGGAGATAATTTAATAAGTATGCTAAGGATTTGTTTAAAAACAAAAGGATAAAGGAAACTTAATAATATTATAATAATTTTTGAGCATTTTTCTTTTATTTAAAATAAACAAAAAGTAGGGAAAACTAAGAAAATAGCAATTTGTTTTAAGCATTATTTTATTATGACCAATCTTCTTCTTTATTTTAATTTGTATAATCGTTTAGCTAATTGAATAATGTCCTTCTATCTGCCAAATATTTTCAACACTTCTCGTAGGGTATTCCCGTTGGAAACTGCTCTAAATGGTTTGCCGTTGCTGCCACTTGCTTTTTAAGTTGCATGCCACGTTGACTCGGCTCTCTTGTTGTACTTGTCGCGGGTCCTTGACGCTGCGTCCTGCTGTCGCCCACTCACCTGCCCCGGCAGGACCTCCTCCGCAGCCACGGCATTTCCCATTTCCCATTTCCCACTCCCCCACTCCCTCATCCGGAGATCCCGTTCTCGTTCTCGTTGCCGTTGTCAACGCACACGTTTTTTTAATTGCTGAAATTTTATCACACCTTCATGGTTCGCAGGACTCGTAAATTGTAATCCTTGCGCGGCGCTCGACGCCTGGCAAGTCTGCTTGAGCCCCAGAGTCAGCTTCAGCTTCGGCTTCAGCAGGACTACTTCTGCTCGAGCAGACAGCTCCTTGCCCTGGTTTGGCCTTTTTGCGATGTTGTCATTAACGTCGCTGCCTCTTAAGCATTTAATAGCCTTGTCAAGACTTTAATGCCTTTTAGCCGGGGCCCCGGCTCCTCCTAATATGTGTGTGTGCGGCGATGGGCGGGGGGAAATCAATAAAAGCAGCGCACAAATTAAGCACCTTTTGAGCTTTTCCCCCTTGCCAGTTGGTTTACTTTGCTTTTCCAGGCCGCAACGTGAATTTAATAGGATTATGCAGCAAGGATGTTGGCAGAAGCAGAGCAAGGCAGGGCAGAGCAGAGACAAGGACAAGGGGTTCCAACTTATGCAAAGCCCTACCACTCAGTGTCATTGCATTCGCTGAAAACCCCTTTTCACAAGCCTAATTGTCCTGATTTTCGCCTGATGGAAACTTTTCACACTCTCCTCGCCTCTCTGCCTCCCCCCAAAGTTTTGTTATGCCAAAAACAAACTTCGGCAATTTATGATAATTCAACGTCAGCTGGGACAGTTCAGTGAAGTACATACTCGCACATTCGGGGGCAGCCATCATCAGGACTCAGACTCAAGTCAGCTGAACTGAGACGAGCTGACAGCTGGCCAAGGCAGCAGCAGAGGCAACGGCAAAGGTCTTAAAATATGCTCGGAGCACACATTAAACTTATTGCCAGGCCCTCGCCACTCCACCGCACTACACTACACTCCACTAATGCCGGGCATCGTGTACAGATTTGCTCCGGAGTGCAGGGCGAACAGCGAAAGGGTTGGTTCCACCCTCTCGCCGCCCCACCACACATATCACACAAATATCAAAATGTTAGCTCTCCTATCGGTATATATCCAGAGTCGTACTAATATGTGCCGGGCGGGAGAGTTGCCAGCAAAGTTCGCTGATGAAGGTTTGCCGTTTCCGACAGGTTCCCATGATTTAGATGGAGCGAACTCTGGGGAGTGCCTAGCGACGGAAAAACAAAGGTACTGAGGAGTACAGGAAATAGGAAAAGGATCTTAAGGGTTGCCACAGGAATTTGTTGTAAGATTTTAAATCATTTGAGAAGATGTCCTTAAGGCAGCTTCAGAGATTTGTTATATTTCGCAAGGACTCTCGGTTATCCTTTGCGAGAACTACTCAAGCCCACCTCGCCGACACGCCCCTTCCTGCTGGCAACTGTCTTAGCTATCTATTGCCATTTGCCAGTGCCAAAATTGTATGCAGCAGCCACACTCCCTGCTCCCGCATCCTGTTAAGTTGGTGGCATTGTAAATTGTTTTCCTGTGCACTGCTTGTCCTTCCTTTCCTGCTCCGTTTCCTCGCCTGTCATCCTGCCAGCCTGCACTTGATGTACTATATACGCCGAAGGAGCTGCGAGCTACGAGCGCCCAGCAGCTCCGCATTTCCCGCTCTTGTTTTGGCTTAGGAATTGATGGCGTCGCCGTCGTTTGATGCCTTATGTACATTTGATTACGTATACGCTGTGTTGCCTGCCTATTTGCCTGCAGGAGTGCACAAAGTCTGCTCGGTGTGTGGGTGTGTGTGCGAGTACTTCGCCAAAAAGAAAGCGCGCCTCGGGGCAAAGTCATCAAGACACACAAAATTCCCCTCCTCCAACGAACGCAGGACCAAATCCAACCCAACCAATTCCAGTCCCAAGGCCCCCGCTCTTTCTCTCTCTCTGTCTCCTCTGATGATGAGCAACATCCTTGCGCAGGAAGTGGAGGCGGGGCACCCTACTGATGATATTGGCATTGGCAGGCGACTTCAGTTGGCTTAAATTACCGCTGCGAGCAAGTATATCAATTAATATAGTTAAAGTGGATTCAAGCGGCAGGCAGGAGGGATGAGGAGCCCACTGAGTGCCAGGGATTGGATTGGAGTCCCAGCCAAAAACCAAAGGAGCTACAAGCTCCTTCAGAGCAGAGTGCTCTCCATTGCCTGGGCTCGGGCAAATTAAATCGCCTGCAGTTTGCTTTAGAGCCGTCCCTTGTCCGCTGTCCGCTGTCCTGCTGTCAGGACTCATCTTCGAGAGCTGCGTGTGTTTGCCTAACCCTAGACTTTGGCCAGCTTTCCACATAAGCAGCATATATATGCAGACACTGCAAATTGCCAGTTAATATTTTATGAAATCAAACAGCAACAAATTGTGCAACGCAATGCAACTTGGCTACTGCCTCCTCCTCCTCCTCCTCCTCCTAATCCCCCTCATCCTTCGATCTGCGATTGTAAACATTGCACAGTTTCGGGCGAGATACATCCCTGATACATCCCCGGCCAATCAACAACCAGCCTCCCAACCTGACCGACCCAGGCACCACCCAGGCCATTTCAATCTACGCCCGCCGCCTCTCCATTCATGCAGATAAAAGGCATTTTATTAAAATTGAAATTGCCCAACGGACTTTCGGCTTTTATTTTAGATTAAATATCAATCACTTTGTCTTGTCCGGTCGCTGTGGCAATTTGCATCCCAGCGGCGAGGGCGTGGGGCAAAGTGAATGACAGCGATTGAACGAGTTAAATGTTCTTCAATGGTTGCATTACATTAAAACGTCCACTAAGGCTGTTGTGTGCTCTATATATAAATTAGTCCTTGTGCCATTTGTCAGCCCCATGACCGATGTTTCCGCCACATTCCGTTGATAACTGTTAAATCCGTTGATGCATTAAGCAGCGCTGGACAGCCGCACACAAAAAGTGGCATATTAAAATGATTAAAAACATTCTGGATCAAGGGGAGGGGGCTGGCAAATGGAACGTGGCGGAATAAAATGCAGTTGCAGACAATCAAAATCAAAGTGGAAAACGGGGCACACAGAAAAACCCGACATCCGGATTAATTGAAGTGAACAGTGAATATAAGTGCAACAAACTATGGGGATTCTTTGGGGATAAGTATACATAATTGTTTATTAAAATTAAGAATCATAGAACAATATATTTATGAAGCTAAATCTTTTTGATAGGGAATTGTAATGGATCAGACATCTTGAAATATTTTACTAGGATTTTAAACTATGCTACAACCAAAAAAGGTTTCCTTAATTTACATAAAATATTTAAAATAGTGAGTAATACAGCCTCAAATATTTCTGTGGCACCTTCGATATCTTGTATATTCCCAATTATAAACAAATATAAGAGCCAGCCAGTTAAGATCTAATAAAGTTATTGTCATAATATCCAAAATGTTGCATTTAATGGGCGAAAAAGGCAAGATAATTTCATTGTTGTTCTAACCCCTAATTGGACGACGGCGGCACTCATCAAAGGGATTCTTTAATTTCAAAAGTCAACGCTTGTTTAATTTTCCTCTTCTGGGGCAGAGAGCTACCCCATTGTTTTTTAGCACTCTCTGCGGCAATCTCAGCTGCCTGGCCCCGAGGGGGAACTTGATTTGCCCATTTGCATTAAACAATTTCCCGAAACTCTGGCAACTTGTAACAGGGCTGTCCATAATATAGAGAGGGTGCTGAGAGACGCAAGGGAAGGGATGCAGCCAGGGGGCTGCCACTGGCAACCCTTTTAACTAGTGCGCTCAATTAATGTCATGTACACAACCCACTTAGCTAGTCCCCACTGTACTGCGGCGTCATCATCAATGTGACATACATATCAAAAAGGCAAATTCAATTAACAAACTTTGCACGTCACTCAAAATTAACTCTGGGGCGTTCAGCCAGACACTCGACTGGGCAGGCCCCCAGTCCCAATCCCCACTTCCTTTCCCTTAAAACCCTAACCACCCCTTGTTGACAAATACCACAAAAAAGAATTCATAAAAAAGGGCAGAGAGAATTATGAGGAGGAGCAGTGGGAAGTGGAAAGTGACCATTTTTTTATATATCGCTTTCAATTGTCCGAGAGTGTGCCGCCCAAACGCTGTTGGCTGCGCTGCCGCTGGCCACGCCCACTCGTCTGCAGATGCGGATGCAAAGCGGATGCGGATGCGAATGATGGCACTCTGCTGATGCTGCTGCGGCTGCTGTTTTTGAGGGGGCGGGGCTGCAAGGGATAGCCCAGCGCATTATACAATAATGCGTTTTTATAGTAAAATGAAATTATAAAGACGAAAAATTGTATTTGTCATATTGTTAAGCTGACGCCTGTCACTTTTTGTCAGTGCTTGTGGCTGTCCGTTATGCTACGCAGCAAGGATAATGGATAAGGGGTGGCTTTTGCATGGTATTTCCCATTAGGGGATGTGGCGAGTTAAACTAAGAATACTGAGATACTTGTATCTAAGTTGTACCTCTTTTCTCCTACTTCTTGAGATTAATATATGTAGAAATATTTAAAAAAAATTAAAGGTTAAGACAGCTTTTCCTATAATTCTTGATTAACTAAACATAAATTTTCTACAGGGTTCCTTTGGCGTTCATCTCTTCATCTACATCCACTTGGAGTGACACTCTCGTTGGATTTGAGCATTGAAACCACTTTTTAAATGCGATCCGTAACGGCTGCCATCGAAATCTGTTGAATGTGTCTCACACGCAGACAGACGGACCCGAAAAACTAAAAGCAAATTCAAATAAATTCCCAATCCCCTTGTGCATTTTTAGCTCTTCGGCCTGCTTTGTGTGTGGGTGAGGGAGGACTCAGGACTCAGGACTCAGGACCCGGGACTCGGGACTCGGGGATGATGGGTCGTGGCATGGGGCTGCCTGTCTACGTGTCGTTTAGCATAAAGGAGAGGGGGCGGCATTTTTGTGGGAGGGGAGTGGACCGACTGCCCTTAAGGGCTGCATTTATGACACTCCATTTGTCAGGCGAATGAACGGCGGCTGAATGAGACGAAACGAACCAAACGGAATGGATGGAAGTGAAATGGAATGAAAGTGTGTGAAACCGAGAGCCGGAATTGAGGGATTGGCATCGGAATGTGTGTGTGTTTGTGTGTGTGCTGGTGTCCTGGATGTCCTTGGCGTCGTCCTGGCTCCCAGCTCTTGTCTCCATTCAACTGACTCTGCGAATTCAATTGCGCTTTGGTTTCCAACCCCCCCTCCATCCAAAAATCCTCAAACTCCATTCTCAGCTCCTGACAGCTGCCGCTCCCCCCGCCCCTCATCAGCATCATCATCATCATCATCAGGATCCGCCTGACAGGAGTGTGTTTTGTTTGAAAAATTTTGCATTTCGCCGCTGACTTGAAATCGCCTGACATTGACGTTTATTAAGCGTTTTTGACACTTTCTGTGCGCCGCCACCAGAGAGTTATCTCAGAAAAATGAACTTCCACTTATCCCTCGCACCACTTAACCACTCAATGTCAGTGGCAGATTGAGGATTGCCAGGGATGCCGGGATTATATATACACATATATAGCCCTCGGAACACTTTTCGGCTATTTAATATTTGTGCAAAAATTTTATTTTAATGAGCGAGCACCCCGCATATTTGCACCCCTTTGCGGCAGCTGCTCCTTTTTTGGGACTGCTGCTGGTGACTTTTCTGTTTTGCGATTATTTTGATAAACTGTCAAGCCCGGAGGTCGCTCCGAGGGGAGACACACGGGTCTTTGCACTTCAATAAATGCGCCATTCGGAGGACAACGAGTTAACGCAAATTAAAAACAACCAAGATCTGTGATAGCAACTTTTGGGGGAAGTTTTCCCCAAGTATTTCCCCTGCTCCATCACGTATTTTATGTCTGCAGAAAAAATTGCTCATTTCCCCGAAAAAAAAAACAGGAAAATCCTTTTCCTAATTACTTGTCCACTTGCGTGCTCCGCTCGTCCTGCGCTGCGTCCAATTTAGGCAGCTTCCCTTTGCCAGTTAAGGTCCCTTCCGCTCTTCGTCTATTATTAAGGCCATAAATCCATGATCGCTTTGATATGAGGACGAGTCCGAGGTCTCATCTCCTCTACGTTTTACTCGCTACTCACAAAATGCCCCCAAAAACGTGCCGAGATGCCGAGAGCCCTTCGGCCTGTTTCCAATTTCAGAGGGAAATGTGTACAAAAGTTCGGGTTGGGGTTGGAAGATAAAAAATGTAAATATCATTGTTTGCGTCATAGTCCAGGGCAGGGCAGGACGGGGGCTTAATGGGCGGTGGACTGGGGGTGTTTGGCAGCCAAAAGGCGAATCCTGAATCCAGGATTCTGAATCCTGTGAATCCCCCCCGAAAAAAAGGTTAACAACGACATTGGCATTGTTTTCACTGCCGGCAAGTAAGAGCCACACAGAGAAAGGGACTGGGAAAACACGTTTCGTTTCGTTTCGTTTCGTTTCGTTTCCTTTTTATTTTTTCCATCCCCCTACCCCGCACCGCCGAGTGTTGCCTGATTTTTGACAAGTTTGCAAAAGGTTTTCCCCTGCGGCCCCAGGGGAATGAACACCTTATCACCAACTTATTGCATCCGCCGGCAACAATTTCAAGAGTCTCGGCCTTGTTTGTGTCTGCATGTATATAGTATATACACCGACTATATGTATATATACCGTTATGCGAGAGTGGAAAGCGCTTTTCCCCTTTCTGGACAGGGTTTCCCCATACACTTTGTGTTGTTGGTTCCTGTTCTGTGCCCGCCGGCGGATACGTAAAACGTTTTAATTACATTTGTATGTTAAAACTTCAATTGACGCAGGCATCGCCAGGGTGCTGGGGCGCCCCAAGCCGCCTTCATTGCCACCTCATGCCGCACCACCCCACCCCCTCCCCCCAATCATCCCCCGGCGGCTTGGCCCGCTCAAACATTTTGTTGCCGCAAACGCTTTTGAACTTTAAACGGGGTTGCGGGAGACCTTACAGTCCTTACGGTCCTTACGGGGCATGTGTTTGCGTGGGAGTGTCTGAGTGGCCGATTAGGATATAACTAGATTCCATTTGCCGGCGAGTTTCGAGTTTTTGATGAAGGTAAACGAATACATTACCCTGTAGCTAAACGCTGGGCGGGGCCTGTGTACTCAGTGCAGAATGTAAACAGCCGAAATTAATGTCAAAAGTCAACCCGGGAGTTGCAATTATATTTGGCAATGGAAATATTCGCAGAATGCCGCAGGCTAAAGTGGGGTTAATCGATAATATATATTTGTTGCTTTCTGATGAGATTAAAATTAAATTGTGTTAGGTATTTAAAGGAGGAATTAAGTAATTTATTACTGATAAGACCTTACTTTCAAGCACCAAATATTTACCAAGAGAGCTTTACTATTTCTTGTATATGTATTTCTTATTTTCAATCTTTTTTATATTTCTATACTTTTTCTAATAGTTCTCTTATTTACAGGATATCTTCCCCATCGTTTCCTGGCTTAGCTTCTCTTGCCTTTTCCGGCTTTTGTTTTTATTTTGTCTAACCCCCAATTTAATTTAACTAAACTGTCAAATCAAAAGCTCAAGCCAAACAAACACACACACAAACCAAATACGAAAGAGATGGAGAATTAACCAGGCGCTCAAAGCCAGCTAAGAGACTGGGAGCTCCGGTCGGGTCCTTAGCCATAGGAGCCGCAACCCCCCAAGGAGCGAAGGAGCCAAGACAGCCATGAGCATGAAGCAGATGTGGCTACGGCAGTGGAAATGTGGAAATGTGGAAATGGATGCGGAGGGAAAGCTGTCAACCTAAGCGGCTAACACTTGTGTGTGTCAATTTTATTTGATGAAAATACAAACACAAACAGAGGCAGATAGAGCCAGATAGGGGAAGCTGGCTTGTTGCTATTTGTAGAGCGTCCTGATTGCTGTCGCAGGCCAGTGAGGCAGCCAGGACACTCCGGGCCAGCTGCCATGCTGCCGGGCTGCTCTTGTGGTCCCCTTTTAGGGCCAAGTGTTATCGGTAAACAAATAAAAAAATACAGAATGAAGAGCACAGCCCATGGCCGCCTGTGTGTTTACTTAAGGGATAATTTTCCACACACACACACACACACACCAACACCCACACGCACACCACTGCCACTCACTCCATTGTTCGAGAGCAATTCCCCAATCTTAATTCACTCAAATTCGATTATTGCTCCGTGCACTTTTGAGCTCTGAGGTTAAAATAAACTTTCCAGCCAAGAAGTCATTTATTTCCACGTTCAAATGGCAAGAGCAGCAACTTTGTGGGGTTGATGGGGAGAAGCGGAAAAGCGAGGAAAGTACCAGCAATCAGCAACAAAGCAACAATAACAATAATGGCGGGAAAATAAGAGAGAGCTGGAGGAATTGTTTGGGGAATTGAAGGCAGCACGAGTGCAGGCAAGTGCAGGATATAAGATCAGGGGATAAGCCCGAGCAAGCATATTGACTTTCCTATGCCAGGATTAACACAAATTAGTTATGCCCTAGAAGAGGTCCTATGATAATGCCACTGAAAAATATCCCACTTCCCTTCTCAAACTTTTAATCGAATCACCAGAGTGTTGAAGAATCAAAGCCTCCGGATAACGAGGAGGCAATCTTCCAGGATTAAATGGCATTACTTGGGTCCGGGGCAGTGAAGGATGGATGACCAAGATGGCCAGGAAAAAAAGTAAGGAAGATCCTGGTATCCCAGACAAATCAACTTTCATCTGGCTGACTTCACTTTCAATATCCGGACGGCATCCAATTACATTTTTTTTTTCGCCGGAATTATTGTTATTTATCAGCAATTATTTTAGGCACATCTGCTATCTGCAGCAACCACACTCCAGAGAATCCAAAAACACCAGAGACGCCGCCGCACACCCCATCACGGCCGCAATTTCACACATCCCCCAGTTGCTGTGGGGACTTACCTGCCCCGAGACCCGGCCAACTCATTGCCAGATTAACTCAATTGCCTCGAACGAACGCGGAAGTGTAGCGATCCATCCCCCGGCTCGGGCCAACCCTCGGTCGGTCTAGCTGTATCTGTTTAAATTCTACTTCTGATGTTATTCCTGTGAGTCATTCCGCCCGAAAAGTCGTAGAACTCGCTTTGGCTTCGGTGTTTTGGTGCTCACCTTGCCACAAGCACTCAAGCTCACAGGACCCATGACGCAGGACACGCACACCCACACACACACACTCGCCTGCGGAGAGCAATAAAATAAAAATTGAAAACACAAAGGATTTATAGCTCCAATAGGTTTTCAAGGAGCCTTCAAAAGCTCAGCACAATTGCTATGAGGGCAACAAAGCCCGAACCCCAGCTCAGTCAGAGGACGAGTACTGCTGCTCTCAGCTTTCAGGGAATTCCAACGTGGAAACGACTAAGGGATACTCTTAAAATACTCTATTTTCTGAGAATTTTAAATTCACTTGAATGTGCTTTATTGTATGCTTGGTTAGTTTGGAATTAAATTATTTCTAGGAATTTATAGAGCCAGCTTTCATTAAAGAAACCTCCCTGTAAACTTTATCCTTGACCATCTTCTCTGCAAATATACCCTTTCCTGCACCCTTTGTTCTTTACAGGGTGCTCTCACCTCAATATATATATAAAGGGAGATATATTTTAGCAGCCATTTCATTGTTTATGTGCCTGGGTGTGTCTCTGTCTGTCTGTCTGTCTGTCCCTCTCCACGGGTTTGTCTGTCGGTGGGCATATGGCGCCCACAGATTTAACTTCTCTGATTATTTTTCCACTTCCTGCTGCCATTTCCACCAGGACCCTCCTCACCTATATGCCGCTCGCTCTCTACCTTTTTCGCCCAATTTTTACATTGATTGAAGTATTTTCCGTTTTGTCGGCTTTCGCACGCCTTGGGCCATGTGGCTTACGGATTTGGATTTGGCTTTGGCTTTGTCTGCCTTTTAGACACATGCAAAACAAACACAGCAGCAGAGGTGGCAATGGGTGGGGCAGTGGGGTGGAGAAAGGACTTTCATCCTTCGTTGAAGGTGTAAATAAATATGCTGGGAATTCGTCAGGCAGCTAGCTGGAAAAGTTTTGCTTTGTTTTGCCTCTCCCCGAGAGCGACTTTAATGAGACGGAAGCAGCTTTGGATTTTCCGAAAAAAAAGGGAAATTTATATATACAAAGTGGAGGAAAGCCGCTTTGAGGACCTCGCCGGCTGCCTGTCCTGCTGTCATTGAAGTCCCTATTTTCTGGATTTTCCTTTGAGCTGATTTGGCGCCCATCTCCCCTCCCGCGGAACAATATAAAAAAGTTGAAGCTGTTGGTGAAATAAAAATGAAATTACTTAAAATTTGTCACAATAAGCTGGTGCTGCGGCCGCCTCTCGTTTTCTAGCCACGATGTTTGCCTTTCTGGCTTTTCCTTTCGTCCTTTGCTCTAATATTTTCCTCTCTCTCTTCATTTTCCTTTCATTTTTTTGTTGTATTATTAAAATTGTTTCAAATTGCGAGGGACGACGAACCTCTAATAGCTCGGCGGCAACAACAAAACACTCTAATGGACCATATTGTGCGTTTGGTTTTTCATTTTTATTGCGAATTTAGGCATCATTAGTTACGGTTTTTTAATAAAAGGCCAACAGCGGCGGCCCACGACGATGTGGGCCAAGTTTGATTTGTGTGCATTTTGACCGCCTTAAGTGCGCCTCCGGGTGCCATTGTCTCGCTCGATGTGGTCAAGCTTTGTTTGACTTGAAGGCAGGGCGCTCTTTTTCTTTATTTCTTATACATTTTTTTGTGGGGGAAAAACTTTGACGAAAAAGTTGAAAAATAAAAACTTTTCTTCGGAGGCATTTGTCCGAGGCAAATGGACAAATGTTCGAGCATTAGCCAAAGCTGTTGAGCCCCTGCCCAACCCTCATTCAATCGAGTCCCTGCTTGGATTTCTAATTAATTTTCCATACCGAATAACCCGAATGCCAGGGCATATTTCCACCGCCCTAATCGCGTCCCCGACATGCCATTATTATTATCATCGGAGAGCGTACATCAGAAATACTTATGCAAATAACTCAGAGGCTTTGGCTCTGGCCTCTCCCTCCAATCCCTGGCACTTGTCTCCGAGCGGATCGGAGGAGACGGAGTCCCCAATCTGTGGCACTTTAACACCTACCTAAGCGGACTCCGATGGAGACTGAACTGGAGACAAAAAAAAAAGAAAGATATAAAACTACCGACTGATGACTGGCCCGGCCATCATTTTTCATGCTAAGCTCCAACGTCAGCCATTTGGTTTATGGCCTTAATCCTTTTCTACATAAATGAGACCCATACCCGTAGCCAGGCCTGCCTGCACCCAACCCAGCTCACCGAATGCCACGCATTTCATCATTAGTCAGCGGACGTTAATGCCCAGTTCCAGATACCAGATCCCCAGTTCCCGGAGCCCGGTGCCCGGTGCCCGGTGCCAGCTCCCTGTCTCCGGCTACTGGGCTTCGGCGAGGGATTTACGGGGGCAGCAATCGCTTCCTACGCATTTACATTTACATTCGAGAGTGTGAGCATTTATATATATGGATGCGAGTGCCAAAGCGAGTGCGAGTGCGAGTGGCACAGTCAAGAGGCCGCAGCGTTGACTAAGTACCCAGGAAGTGCCAAGGTTGTTGCACTCACTCCCCGTCGCCTCTAATCGCCGCATCCCCCTTGTGCCACAGCGTCCGGAGTCCGGAGTCCGTCGTCCGTCGTCCAGCGTCCAGCAGTGGCTTTTAATTAACACGCAGCACAGGCAGGGGATCCTAGGCCGCACCGCAGCATCCACATTCACATCCCCATCCAGCAGCCTCATCATCGTAATCGCTCTCGCCGTCATCGTGATGAGCTGCGGCGGTTGCTTCTATTTCGAAATCAATTCAATGCAGTTTTTACTCGTAATATGTGCACAGGGAGAAGTGTATTTTATATCTTAAATGGTATTAACTAGAACTTCAAAGATATAAAGAGGCATACCCCTTGAAAGAGAAATCCCTTTGTTCTTAGGCACCTATGTACATATGTATCTTTTTTATTTTTGTTCTACAAACTCTCAACTTTCAACTCAAATTTTCTCTCTGTGCACCGGCACACACTCTATTCGCTGCATGCATTTATGACGACTTCCCTTACCAATTTCTCGAATATGATGTCATGCTGTGCACTCCGCACAGAAATCCCCCAGATACTCGGCGCAGCGGGCGTCTGTTTAGCGCTTAATTAATGATGAATATAAAAATTGCCGCCGCAGAGTGGAAGGAGAGCGGTCTGGGCGAAGATGTGGAGTTAAACATTAATTTTCCTACGTTTTCCGTTTGCCATTCGCCGATTTCCCGATGTCATTTGGCCAGAGAGAGGAGGCCTTTCGAAAAGCCAGAGGAGAAATCTTTTAACACAAATATGCTTTCACGCAGCTCCTTTCGCGGCTATCTAGATGCCAAGTACAAGCGTGGCCAAGAAGGTTAGGAATCTTGGCCGCCAAGAACTGGGCTTCATCTGCATTGTGGGGTGTGAATTCTGGTGCCTCGGACAATCAAAAAGTGATTAGCAAGGCACTCAACAAACATCGGCGACAACGGCGACAACGACAACCATTGGGAATGTCATGGGCCCAGGCCTGGGAAGCGGAATGCTTAACATACAAACACACTTAGCGTGTAAACATGGCCAAAAGAGCGTTGACCATATTGGGCTGCTGCCGCTGCAGGCCAGCAGCTCTCATTGCTTTTTACGCACAACGGCAACGGCAACGGCAACACGAACAGGTACAAACAACGACAACAACGGGACAGGCTAATATGACTGGAAGATGCGAGGAAGATGCTGCCCGGGAACCGGTCGCAACTGGTTTGGCCCCTCTTAACCCCTTTCTCCTGCTGACATTATCAACATAATCAAGAGGCAGCCCCCCTGTCCTCGCCTCCCCGCCACATCTGCCCCCTCTAAGCCTTTTCAACGCTCATAAATTGCGCGGCGAAGACACCAGCAAATATTTTGCAAACGCAATGAAAATTGCGGCCTGGCCAAAGCAGATTACACTGGCCTGCAGCATTTTACGATCATAATAATATATGTATATATATCGTATGGGGAATAATAAAATCGCAGAAAGCTTCTTCCCTTTGGGATTCTAAAAACTTCTTTGAACTTTATGATTTAGCAAGCTGAAGCATTAAAAGAAAGCCATTGATTTTGGGCTGAAAAAGAAACTGAAGCTGAAAATACTAAATAAATAAAATTAATGATTTCTTAATCATTTGTTAAAGCCTTTTTAAAATCTATAGATTAATATTTTCATAAAGAACCCCATTCCCCTAAAAAGATTTGTACTTGTGGAACAGTGTTATTAATGGGGGGCCGCCGGGACGGGTTGGGTCCGGGTTCGGTTTGGCTTTGGCTTTGGCTTTGGTTCGTTTCTGGCTGGTTGGGGGCCTCGAAAAAGAATCTTTCGCATATGGGCAACGGTACTTTCTGCAATTATCCGTTGTCTTGGCCAAGAGGCGACCGCGCTGTCGAAGATGCGGCCAAAGCGGCCAAAGCAAATATGCGCACTTGGCATTGTCCCGGCGAAGACAACAACGCACTAATAGCCCCGAGGAGAGGCCTTGAGACGGGGCTCCCAGCCAGCCAGCCAGCCAGCCAGCCTCCCAGCCGAGGTCCCAGTCTCCGTCAAGTGGAGAGGTCTGGCGGCTGTTTTGCGGTTTTTGAGGTTTGCGTTATGTGCAATAGATTATCAAAATGCTTATGGCTTAGGCTGGAGAAGCCACGACCAGGGGCCTCTTGGCCAAGACCAAGACCGTCTCCAACCATGAGCATCCGACAACGGTTTATGTCACATGAAAGTAATGAAATTAAATTTCTCCCTGGCTAAGGCACACACACGGTCTCGCTTCGCTCCTTGCAGTTTTGATATGTGCGATAATTTTAAAAGTCAACTTGGCCAACTTCGGCGCGAAGACAGAAGAGCCTAAGCCTGGCCAGAACCAGAGCCGAGCCAGAGGCAGAGCCGAGCCAGAGCCAGAGCCATCCGTAATCTACGCAACATTCTGCAATCAAGTGTGCATATTTACTTCCTGTAATTGAGCATTTATGGCTTTTATGGCCTAACGGATTTGCCCGTCCTCAGACTCGGCCCCTCCTCCATAATTGTTACGGCTTTGGCTTTAAAACTGACAGGCTGCCAGGCTGGGCGAGAGGTTGGGTACGGGGATCAGGATGGGCTTTGGGGGCGGAGAGAACTATGTCGTGCCTCGGTCCTCGTGCGCTTAAACCTATTGATTATAAAGTTTATGCATAAATTGTAAATTGATTTGGCAGTTAATTGATTTGCCAGCGTCTGAGTGTGTGCGCCTAAGCCGAAAACTGATGAGTAATGACTTTGATATTGGCCAAAAGTTAGCATAAATCTATGCACAGCGATGGGATTCGATGCGATTCGATATTGTATAAGTACTTCCCTGGCAAACTTTCCCATGCATAGTTTATGGCCTTTGAAATGTGTCGGGTCCATTGGGAGCGGAATGCGTGCACGGCGGGGGTTCACAGCGAGTTGGTCATTAATAAGTTATGGAATTTCATTAGACGATGAGTTGATGATGTGTGATATGTAAATGGTTGCACTCGCAAGTACCAGTGCAGATTTAGTAGTTGCATTTTGATACAAAAAAATCCAAGGAAACACTCTCGGAGCCCGTCATGACCCCCGGCAGTTGGGCCATTCATAAGCCTGTACAAATATCACAACTTGAGCACAACAATTGAAGCAATTTGGCTGGCGGGGACCCACTCCTACACTCAATAAAGCAGAAGGCAGCCCCCGGCGACGGGCGAGGGTAAATATCACAAAATTGAATAACAAAATATTTATGCGTCGTGGAAATACAAAAAAAAAAGATAGAACATAGAAAAGAAAATAATGGAGAGAATTTAACTATTATTTATTTGGCTGAGCACTGAGCCCGTCGTCTCTATATATAATTTGCCAGCATGTATTTATGATTTATGAAGTGAGTGAGTGTGTGCCATGTATACATAGATGTTACCCAACTTTTGCGGGGGCTAGGTGCGTGCTGGCCACTACAAATAGTTCTGCGAACAATGGAGAGAGTGAGAACCCGAATGGATGAATGGCCATTGAGTTTGGTGGGCCAGCACGCGAATCGCTTCAGTTATAGATACCGGGCACAATCACACCCACTCTCCGCGGAACACGCACCCGGCCTTAACCATCCGAACAATAGCAGAGGAACAAATTGGATAATGTCTATAAAAACTAATTGAATTCTAAGCGCTGGGCACGCCACGCCGGGTCGAGTCGCGGCTGTGAGAAAGTAGTAATGAAAGCCAGCGGCGAACCAATCAAATGAGTAAAAAGCGAGTTACGAAAACTGAAAAGGCAGCTGGGAACGCGGAGTGATGACATGCAAGCTGCTGGATAGATGTATATCTATCTACCAGCCGAAGGAGAGTGTGTGTGGGCAGCAGAAGAAAACAATTTCACACACAAATTGTACGTACACACAGAGGAGAATTACTCAAAACACTCCAAGATGTTCGCATGTCATGGCACCTAGGCAGAGACTGTAAAAAAGTAAACCTGAAAACAAGAGAAGAACACAAGACCCAGAACAAAAAGCTCATTACTCATATGCCAATCAAAAGGAGGGAGAGACATGGACCTCAGTGGACCCCCAAAACGAGACGCAGATCCACCGAGGGATGCCATAATTAATCATCCGCCGATAATTAACAGCGCAGTACGTCCAAATAGAGCTAATGTTGGTGGTAATGCCCCGTGTATCTGCTGGATACAGCTCTTAGATCCGCTCGGGGGTTGCCAAATCTGTTGTTTCACTTTAGCGTCCAACTTTAATGAGTTCGAAATGAAACCTCCTCGCCGAATTATTTTTGTGCAGCGTAACCACTTGAAAGTGCGTTGGACAGATGGACATTGCCCAGTTATAGACACCCCGTCCCCATCCCGCCGGCTGTCAAGTCCATGAGCCCAACCTTCGGCTTGAGTGATGTACTACGAGGGCCACAAAACATCGACATCGCCATCGATGGATGGTCATTAGCAAAAGATGACGACGACGACGACGACGACTGTGATGTGGATGTTGATGTTGATGGCGCTCCGCTGATGTTGCGTACTCGTAATTCTTCTATAATGGATCTGTTATCTCTGCGTTTAATGGGTTAGCTCTTCGCTCCTCGAGGGGAGGCTTCGAGGGGCCTGCGACTGGGACTGAGACTTCGACTGACAGACCTGAAGCATGCTTAAACCTTGAAATTAAATAATTAGTCGCTGGCCAAGCTCAGCCCGCTCAGCTCTCCGCAGCTCGCCTTTTATTTTGTATTTCGTATTTAGATGGGGCCAGTGTAATGACCTTTTAAGTACTTTCGAGATACTAATCGCCTCTCGGCCCTGCTTTTTGTTGGCCGCTCTAGCTGCTCTAAACAGCTAATGGCTTGTTGCGGCTTGTTTGTTGTAGTTCAGCGAGTGCAACAAAGTCGCCAGCCACTTTGGATGGCACTAATTAACGTCAGAGGAGCAGAAACGCCGAAGAGCAGAAGCTTTTGGCTTTGGGGGCCGCTTCCCAAAACTTTTCTCAGATGCGTATTAATTAAAATTTTGATAAGACTCCCGCTCCGTTCGCTGCGGGCGCTTGTAATAAAAGTTGAAAATAAATTACACAAAATTTGTATTTGTATCTTTAGGTGTGGCATCATCATCATCGTCGTCGTCGTCGTCGTCATCGTCGGCGGCAAAGGGCTTATCGCCAAAAGTATCTACAAAATAATGGGCGACTAATAGGCCGAGACCCCATCCAACTTCTCTCGGTCTCTGTCTCTGTCCCGTTGCCAGCTCCACTTCTTGGCTTGTTGATTATGTCAGCTTTTAAAGCGGCTTCGCCCCGACTTCTCCCATTTCTGCGGGTGAAAGTGTGCAAAGTTTCAGCTCCCGGAATGGACTTATAGAGTTACACTTGTTGTCGTCGTCTCTCGCCGCGGCGCTGTGGGAATGTCAACTTCAGCTGCTGGTCAGCTGCTCAGCTGCTCAGCTGCTCGGCTGCTCGCCGGCTCAGCTGGCCAATAAATGGTGATAGTTCTCGGTACGAAATCCGAGCTGCTGCTGGGAAAATCCCCCCAGAGGAGAGGCGTCGAGAAAACTCAGAGAAACTTATCAAATATTTGTCCCACTTGAGTGATATCTCACCATGAAGCGGCGTGTGGGCGGCTGGAATGCTCCGAATGCCGGGCTAGATGCGTATTTATCCGAGAGATACATCTCGCATTTCGTTGGAATTTGTTGCGTTTGTTTACAGTTAGAAAACATCTCGCCGATGATAAGGTGGATTTCATGCCACGTTGAGAGCTGCATACCGAAAGGGTTTTCTCTGGCACGCATTTAATTGAGATGTCTTTCGGCCTTGACTTGTATTTCGTTGAATTCTCTGGCTGTTCCCATCAAATAATTGGCCAGGAAAAGCCCAAGTCAGCAAGCAGCCTTTCCCAAGGCCCAAGATAAGACTCATAATCGTGGCAGGAACTTATAAACTGTGCCAGCCAAGAAGCCAGCGATTCCAAGTATGCCATCGCACATGGCACTTGCCCAAAAAGCGAGCTCGCCAAGCAGCCCAAATTGAATGCGAAAATTCCCACACATTGTTCAATCTAATGAGAACTATGTCAATGTCTGCTCCATCGCTTGTCCCAGTCCCTGCTCCCCGTCGGGCCATACTTAAGCTTATGCTTATATATTCGCCCTTGGGCTGACACTTAAGATAAAAACTCTTGACAGGGGGAGAAATACACTCCCGTCGTCGGTCTCTGGTCTCAGGTCTCGGTTCTTGGTTCTGGCTTCGCCTGTAGGCCTTAGGCTCCTCCATCCATCCGCTTAAAGTCAATTGAACAAATTTCTATGAGCAAATATTTTATGGTCAGTGCTCGTCTCGTTCGCTCCCTCGGTGTGTGTTGAATTTTAAATGAAAATTCCATAAATGCCAGCCGCATAAAAATGTACTAGACCGTATTTCATCCCCAGCCGAGTCGGATGGCTCTCTGACAATTTAATAGTATTCCAAAAATTAGCCAATTAGTGGGCCCCAACTCCCCATAAATATACAAGTGTATATATTTATGGCGTAATGTATTTTCATTAGCAGAGTGCGGGGCCATTGGGCACTTGTAATTAAGAACTTAAAAGCGATAAGCTTTTATGCAAGCCCCTTTCCCCACGGCAGGTCCTTTGCCTTTGTCCCGTCCGAGACACTTACACCTGTGGCACTTAATTATTATATTAAATCGGCATATCTGTTTCGGCTCTAATTAACCTTTGAACCTCTTCACAAATCAGCGCCCCCCCACAACAAAAAGTCAAAGGGAATCACACCCCGGGCAGTGGTGGAGTGGCGGCGAGGTGACAGTCACGAGTCCCATTATACGATATTGTATGTACAATTTGAAGCAACTCGCAATTACCAACGACACGTCAAGATGTGAAATTAACACCGTCACACAAGCAGGCAGACAGACAAGGGGCAGCCAGGGGGCCGGGCCCCCAGTGGGCGGCAGACAGACATATTAATGTTTCTGGCTGGTATTTAACATTCAACAACAATAACAATCACTATGTGTGTGTGTGGGTGACATTTTCCCGTTGCCGCTGCCTCGAAAATCATTAAATCACACGGCAACAACACAGGGAAAAAAGCTTTCCCTGTTTGTGTCAGCCGTACAATTGGCCACCCATCCCGCCGCCAGCCCCACGCATATCCTGTCAGGACGACAGGGGGAGTTACATGGGGGCAGAAGCACAAAAAGAAAAATAAAGAAAGGCGAAGAGCTACGCAACCACAGCACGCAATACTCGCATTTCATTAGACACTTTGCAGCGACGACTCCTATTACTCTTCCTGAAAAGCCATCATAGCCAGGAGGGACACCACTTCCCTTGCTGGCCAAATGACGTCGTTTCTGACGGCAAGGTTTTCCCAAAAAATTAGCGTTACATTGGGCCAAAAACCGCAGGACGACGGCTGACCCGTAAGCGGGGCTGTCACACGAATTGAAATGAAATTCGATGGCCAGAGTTCAAACAAGGTGACCCCATCGGTTGGTAATTATGGATTTCCCCTGGAAATCCATGACCCCGATTCCGAAACAAAGTGACATAATTCGACGGTAAACATCTGCTCTGGCCACAATGATAACTGGCCAGATTAAGTGATATAATCAAGTGGCCAACGGCAGAGAACCAACTATTCCATTAGCTAACCGAAACCGAGAGCGAAAACTCGGCGGATGTGCAAATAAAAACTTTTTGCCAAGCTCCGGCAAATGAGTTTGTCATTATTCAAGCGCTCTGCACATACTATACACACATTTCGCGCACCTTTTTTGTGGGCCAGTGTGAGTGTAACTTTGTTTTTGCCACAAATTAATTACAATCCTCCGAGTTGAGTGGCCAAATGCTGCTCTTTTTCTTGCCCCCGTTCCCGTGTATTTTTCATACAACATATTTATCAACGCGTCGCAAAATGTTTGTCCTGGGAGGAGCGAGCGAGCGAGGACTTTGCGAGAATAAATTGGATGATATTAGGGCGACAACTTTTCATTTAGTTGGCCGGTCGGCGGCGCTGGCCTTAATTTCCGGCCACACGCATCGTATCGGAAGATAGGGATCGGGATCGGAGGGGCGGGAAAATGAAAACGTTAGACGGGAATGAAAAATCGTTAGGCGCGCACAGAGAGAAACAGAGAGAGAGAGCCGGAGCTGGAGCGACTGTTTTACGGGTCCCAGTGGCCCCCACCATCGCCTTTATATATTTTCCTTTCTTTAGCCCGCTGCTGGGGTTTTTATTTTGCGCTTCACTTACCTGAAAATAGGTTTGACCCTTGTCCACCCAGCCGATGGCCATATCGGCACCAGCCAGATTGCCATCGGGCGAGAATCCGAAGCCGACGTAGCCCAGGGTACGTGCCTGTATTTCAAATGTTATATCCTGATTAATGATTTGCCATAGTATGCGAAAATCCTCATTCAAATCGATGGCATGATCCCAAATGGGTGTTCCCGTCGCCGCTCCTGCTGCGGAGGCAGCCACTCCCGCTGCCGCTCCTGGCAGAGCTCCTCCTGTTGTTGCTGTGGCTCCTGCGCCTGCCCCTGCTCCGGCTGCCGCTCCCGGGGAGGTTGTTTTGTTGCTGCGAGTGGTCAACTTGCCGGCAGCATGGGCTCCGCAGCCGAGGCTGGCCAGGAGGAGGAGCAGCCAGAACAAGCTGAACGTGTGGCAGGATATAAAACATGTGATTAACGATGACCGCCTTGAACTTGAGAGCGCCGGTCCTCGTCGTCTGCTCCTCCGTACTTGGCTGGGTGTTGCTTCCTCGGCCGAGGAAGCTGCTTCTGCAGCAGCTCCTGCTGCCATCTCCACCCTTGTAACTGCCTTTCTTGCTGGCTGCCACATTGTGTTGGCCATTTTGTGCGCCGGTTAGCTGGCTGCTTGAGTTTAGCAAATAGTTGTGATTACTTTTCTTGTTGCCACGTTGACATTTATTACTCTCAAAATCACTGGACGTGGAACGTTCGCAATTACGCAACTGTTTTGGCCTTTCTCGCTCGTCTGTCTCTCCTCTTTGGTGTTATCACAGTTACGATTATTTATTTAAGCAATTCTACCCAACTTTCGCTGCTGCTGTAGCTACTTGGGCTACTGCTGCTTCCTGTTTCCGATTAACCAATGGCCGCTCATTAGCTTCGCTTGTCGCACGAACAAAAGCTCCAGACGCTGATCTAGCGGATGCAACCTGCAAGAGAAGAGAAAAAAAAAATGTTATATAATTGCTATAATTTGTTGTCGGCTGTAATATGTAGTGGCGAGAACTCGAAGCCGAACCTTCCTTCGTGTTGCAATGTTTAAACGCATATAATTACATAAATTATGAACCGGTATCTATGAGATACACATCCCCACAGCCAGCAATCCATCCATCCATCCATCTATCCAGTCATCCACACACACACATCACAACAAAGTTGACGGTTAATTTTTTGTTCTTCGTTGTTTTTGCTGTTCCTGGGGAGTTCGTCAACATTTTCCTTGAAGCGTTAATTAGCCTGGTCACGCAGTTTTCACAGCAATGTACGTCGGAAGACGAAATATTTTTCAGTGGAAACTCTGGGATCTTAAGCTTCTGCAGAAATCACTTTCCCTGCCTCCCTCGTCAGAGGATACCCCAAGCCATATTCCCTTGTTTACGGTATTTGAATGACTAATTCCGGGTTTCCCGTCTCCGATATCAAGGGTCTACCACTGGCTGACTACTGCCCCTCGCACGCAATTAGTGCGTTGTAGCCTGGTCAAAGCAAATCGAAGATAATTACAGCTTGTCATAATTCTAATGAAGAAGGTCGTCCAGAGCTGAACCCGAGTCAAGTCGTCATCGTAGTCGTTGTCTGCTGTCTGTCCGTCTGTCCATCAGACCGAGTGTCCGCTCAAGAGAGAGAGGGCCAAGTGGAGGCAAAGCCAGACCAATGGGATTTATTGTATTAAATCGTCGCGGCTTAGCCAGTCCAACCACAAGCGCATTGACGACGACGAGGACTACTGCTCCTGGTCCTTGTCTCCGTCCGGATACCAGTCGTGGTCCCCCCTCCCTGTGGCCATCGCAGCTGTCTGCGCATATTTGGTGTGCGGTTACATTTGATTACATGCCAAAAGTACTGCTCCTAGTCTCCCGCCCTCCCTCACGCCGCAGATCTTTAATTTGACGTCGGCGTCGGCGTTTTGGGTAAATGTCAAATGGTTGGTAATTTGTTATAAATAGCCAACTTCCGCTGGGCCCCTAAAACGCGACGCCGCAACACGACGCAACTCATAGATACATACAATGTATTTGCGCTAATTCCAAGTGCTTAGTCGCGTGTTCTCAAGTTGACAAAGGTCAACAAACGCCAAGCAAACAGCGAGGAAATTGAAAAGCCCAAAAAAATGAATTAAGGCAAGAGTGTTTGTGTGTGTTTTCCTATTTTTCTGGCTGGCTCTACTCTACTCTGAAGTCGAAGCGGGAATGCTCTCGAATTGAATATCTCAGCAAAAGATGATGTGATGGGGGCCCATAACAATCTCGACGAAGGCCAATAAAAGAAATTTTCGGAAGTTCCTGCCATTCGGCGGGTAATGGAAATGGAAATGGAATGATTGGACAAATGTATCGCGAAGATACTTCTGGTTGTGGTTAGTGTCTAGCTAGAGATTTCTATGGCATATTTATAGGTGACTTTTACGTCTCACTTCCTTCCTAACGACAAAGTTATTGTGGCTGCCGCCGTCGTAGCTGCTTTGCCTTGCTGTTATCAAAAATGTATCCGCAAGATACACAACAATAAGCTTGATGGCGAAATGTAGCTTTACATTGATGTTGTTGCTGATGTTGATGTTAATGTTGTTGTTGTTGTGCCTGGCGCTGAGTGACGGCCGGCAACGTTAAATGACGTTGATTATAATTATGCGGACTTGTACTTTGTTCATCACTGGCTACAGGGCTACAGGGCTTCTCCCTCTGCTCCTCCTACTGTCCTGCTCCTGCTCCCTTGTTGCTGTTTGTTATTATTATTGCTGTCGTCATCATCATCAGCATGGTCATCAGCCACTTCCCCATGATCATCATGGTCATCCTGGTCCTCCTCGGCTTCGACTGCCGTTGATGGGGCGGCCAGATGAATGATGTCTCTTAAATACAGACCCAGCTCGAGACCAAGTCCGAGCGAGGCGAGGCGAGGCCAATCGTCCTCATCATCATCGTGATGGCTGCTGCTGCCGTAAAATTCAAGCCAATTTAGCCTGAAGGAAGGCAGGTCCGGCAGGTTCCTCCTTGCACAGCATGTTGCCCAAGACCCGGTACCCAAGAGCAGGGACTGGAGACATTCATAAGTACAAGTGCCGCACCGCCTCACAGCGATGGCCGCGTGACTCCTTCGATCACTTTTGGCCCCGAGATGTGTCATCTCCAGCAAGAGGACAGCGGACACTGGACGGAGGCAGAGACAGGGACACATTCATAAGTACAAGTGCTCCGTCTAATATTATTACTTGGCGAATTAACTACGCCGAGAGAGAGATAGGAAAACAAACAGAAACTCGCAGATTGCTCTGCCAACTGGTTCTAAAAGGCACGAAATGGCTTCCGTAGACACATTAGTCGCTTTTACACAAAAACCCAGACAAAACGGACAGAGCCCAGTTGCCTCCCCGCCTGATGGGTGAGCAAAAAAGATGCAACTGAATGAGGCATATAAAAGCCTTCCCAAGCGCCGCCGCGGCACAAAAAAGAGGAAAAAAAAAAACAGGGAAAAATAACCAACAGAAGCGGAAAGAAAGAAAGAAGAGAGGAGCGAAAGAAAAGCAAGAAAAAATGAATACAAGTCAAAGACTTTGTCCAATGGTTTTCATCATTGCACGATTTGTAGATGGAGCGGGCAGCAGTAGTGCCAGGAGGAGCCAAGGGGTAGCCCCAGATCTGGTCTGCTTCTGCGGCTGCTTCTGTTCGGCCGACGGACAACGACATTGATGAGGATGTTTTTGCCGGGGCAACACAGTGGGACAAGCCCACGCAAGAGCTTCATAAGATGGCAGGAAAATCTAGTTCTGTCTAAGCCGGGGTTAAGCTAGAAAAAGTGCATCCAAAGATACTTGGAAGAATCTTATGAACGGAAAACTCCCTAGAACCTAAAGTTTTTCTCTTATTTATTTATTTTCCCTCATCCAAACTCTTTAAATCCAAAAGATGCTCTCATTCCCAAGAAGGCCATAAACTACTTGAACCCAATTCGAAGGCAAATACCTTTAAAACTAAAACACTAATTAACAACAGACAGATCTGCTGAGTTCTAGAAGCTAACCAGAATATAAATGATGCTGTGTGTAGCCTCCTGGGGGAAATTCGATCCCAAAACAAATTGTTTTCCTGCTGCCGTCACTCTGCGGTATTCCTTTCCCCTAATTGATTCCCATTCTAATTGCGATATTTAGCCAACTCATTGACCTAATCACAGAACAGAACAGCATTCCGCTTCACACATCATTAATAACGATGGGTTCTGATTTGTGCGAAATACTCGCAGTTCTGCCTTTCACCTACCATTTAATCGAATGCTTTCACATTTTTATATCTCTCTCTCGCCAGCGTAATTAGTGAACTTTTCGGTTATTTTTTTTTGGCACATTTCCATACTTTCTAATCCCATCCCAGTGTGCAGTTTGTGGCAATTTCTTTTCGAAGGGTACAAAGGGGCAAAAGACGAGGGGATTTGCAAGCCGTGTATGTTTTCATTTAGCAGATACAAGCTGCAAGTACACACACACGAGATGCTACCGGGCCTTCGTCATCATCGAAGATGCTCCATCATGTGGCAGCAGCAGCAACAGCAACAACGACGATGGCAACAGCAACAGCAACAGCGATTCCGGAGTTCTGCGGTTGCCGCAGCTTGATTATAAATGTACGAGGCAACTTGTATGACATGTAAGTTGTTGTACTTGCAGCCTTGCATCTGTGAGAACGTGTATCTGTGCCGTGTCCACGGCCGCATGCATGTGTGGTTGTCATTGCACCTGTCATCCTTGCAGCCTGCCAGCAAAAATTGCCGGTGCGGTGCAGCAGCAGCAGCAGCAGCAGCGCAAAAAAAAGGAAACAAAATTATTATTTATCATCGGCGGGGCAAGGTCCCCGAGAGAAGTCAAACAGGGAATTATGCGGGTATGTATACACGGTTAAAAATTACATATGAACTAATTTAAGTCAAGTTTTTACCAGATTTGAAAAATAATATAGGGAATAAAACTGAGATAAATTGATTCGAAGTCTATGAAGTACTTAAAGTAGCTTCTTGTCTTCTTGAAAATAAAATTCCCTGTCATATTCCTAGCCCAGATTGTCATAAAACTTTTGGTATTTAATATTATTTTGGTTGCGTGTAGTAGTTATATATAGAAATGCACCGGGGCTCCACTAATTACTGCACATCATTTGCTTACTCGAGTGCCTCTACTGCCATCGTCGTCGTCGTCGACTCCAGGCCCATCAGCCCAACTTCCCCAGCTCGCCGCCGCCTTGCAGATTTAATTGAGTAAAAAAATTGACTAATTAGAGTGAGTCCAAGGCACTTGGCCCCCGGCAAGCAGCGAGAAAAAAACAGGTCTCCAGTTGAGTGGGGTTTGGGTACAGAGGCAGAGACAGAGCCAGAGCCAGAGACAGAGACATAGGCAGAGGGAGGGGCTACCTGTTCTCATTTATTAAGGCCTGGTCAAGAGCGGTTTGAATCAAAACTGCGCCTCCCAAACCCAAGGCTCCTGTCGTCCATCGTGTGTCGTCTTCGTATTTAATGATCATTAAACAAGCTGGCAGCCAATTGCACTAAAAGCTGCAGGCTACTACCTGCCATAAGCACAGTGGGGCGAAATACTATGAGATCCTAACGAAAAAAGGACAATATTAATATAATATGACAAAGAATTTGTTAGGAAGCAGGATCAACTATAAGGAATTGTTTAGGAGGTTAGGCTAAGTTAACATTCGATCTTTTTAAATCTAAGCTTTAAAATAAACTTTAAACTGATGGAAATGTCTAAAATATCTAGAATAATATTAACTTTAAGCTTTAGGCCTATCCTAATCTCTTTTAGCCAACTGTGACCACTGTGAACGGGCCAACGGACTGATGAAAACTATTAGTGAAGGCAGCTATAGAGCTGCAAAGTGGCTGCCTTTTTGTAAATTGCACCGACATTCCTGCAGTTGCAGCCTCCTGCCTGCTCCTCTCGGTCCTCCTGTCCCGTCGCGTAATTTAAATAATCGTAAAAAATAATAATTCGTTCTATTGGCTCGGATGGCCATGTTCAGCGCCCTGCCGCTGCCTGTTGATTATTATGGCCCTGGTAATATCTTTTGCTCGTTAGCAATTTTCGTTTCGAATAAATAGTAATTAGTGTGCCGAAAAGAGTTGGAAGAGCAGCTTCCAGCTCCCATCTCCCAGCTCCTTTATTGGCAGGCATTCCACCTGCAAACTGTAGTGCACAAAGCCTCTGGCACTTTGCTGACGTTCTCTGTTTTGGGCACTTTTATTTGACATTTTTCATTAAACACGAGATGAAAAAAGGTTTTCCTTCTTCGAAGAGTGGTCTGGAGGTGGGGGGCTGTGTCGTTGACATAACATTTTTGTAGAGCTCCCCCCGCGCCGCTCCTCGCCGTTCTTCTCACCACTTTGGGCCGAAAGTTTGAAGGCATCTGGGGAAATATGTCAGCGTTGTTTAAGTTTTTAACATTTTCAACTGGCGAGGCTCCGCCTCCGCCTCTGCCGGGTGGAGATTGCTATTTACTCTGGCATAATTGGCTTGTCGGCATAGTTATAAAAAGTTCTGCTCGGGTGCAATTGGATTAAATGAATGGATACTGTATATAAGCACTGGCACTATCAAAGTTTGCCTTGCAGATGGAAGCTTTGGTTATCTTTGGAGTTCCCTCTAACGAAAGGCAAACACTCTAGCGATATAAAAGTTCCGCTTTCGATGCGAACGCATCTCCGAGTGTATCTGTAACTTATCAGTGTATCTGCAGGATATCAATCTTGGCCCGGGGCGAATGTTAATATATCATGAGAGTGGCCATCGCCCCTCGTTCTAGGAATGATTGATTACCCCGTCTGGGGTTCAGTGGGGTTAATTTGGAGCTCCCTCCCGGAGGTTGACAACCTGCGCGGCATCCTGCCCAATTGAATATGCAGGATTATCCTGCTTAGCAGGAGGAGGAGGTGGAGGTGGACTCAAACAGAGAAAATACTGAATTTAAACTTGGTTTACTTTTGGCCTGCTCGTGCTGCCAGCAATGGATACACAAATAGTTGGAGAAAGCTCGTTGGCTGGCGCTCTGTGTGTCATCTTTTTGGCTTATCAGCTGCGCATCATAAAATTTGCCTCTTCTTTTCTGCAATTGCGAGCTCCGCTCACTTTTCCCGCTTTTCCATTCCATTTTCCAGCTCCAGCTCCAGCTCCCAGCTCCAACTTCAGCTCCGAAACTTTCTTTTGTTTCTGTCTATTGCTAAAAGTCGGGACCCCGTTACTGCTCCTCTGGAGGCCCCTCGTAGTTCGTAGTTCGTAGTTGTGTGTGTGTTGGCTTTTTTCGGAGCCGGCAAGTGAATTTTCTCATTTTGCACTTGATATTGTTGCCGTTTTTGCTGGCTGCTCTGCCTGCTGCCTGGGAAATTCTTCTGCTTTTTCTACTTGCTGTTGTTTTTTTATGTTGTTTTTTGGCAGAGTGAAACTTTTCAACGCTCCCCGTTTTCCCTTTTCCCCTTCCCGCCCGCACGCTCTTACTGTGTCTGCGCCGTGCTGCCTTTTGCATTTTCGGTAGGTATGAAGGTAGGAAATTTAATCTCAAAGTCGTCATCGTCAACGCTACCCGTACTGCTAGTTGTTGTTGTTTATTCCTCTTGTCGGCGACGTCACAGAAAATATTTAATTAATTTTTCGAATTTTAATTAAAAAGTTTCCGTTGCGTTTCGTTACTTGCGTCATTGGCAGTGCGAGAAAAGGCCTCAGCTACTTGTTCTATTTTATATATTTTGCTTTTTTCCTGGGGGCCCCCGTGTTTTATTGCGTTAAGTAGCAAATATTTGATGGGGGGACAGCAGGTAACCCAATACAATACAACTCGAACCAGGGCCAACTCTTCCCGGCCAGCGCCATCAATCAATGCGCTAAGGAGCGAGAGTGGGAGATGGGGAGAGTGGGGCCCGGCGGAGTCCATTCCAATAAACATAAAGCAAACACTTAATTGTCTGTCAGCGTTAACAAGCCGACAACACAAATATCATATGACCGAGAGCGGGGGCTTTGGGGGTATTCCATAAGCAGACACACACATATATCACCTGCTGCGCACCGAAATGTTTTTTCCACAAAACTTGTAAGAGATGCCAAGCGGCCGATAGGCCCAGCCAGAAACAGAGAGAACTCCCAGACCCAGGCCCAGGCCCATACCATTCCGTTCGGACCGGGTCGAATCCAAGAGGTCCGAAACCGAACAAAACTCTCCTGCATGCATTTCGTTATCTGTGACAAAGATCTCCTGGCCATTAAATTAACACTTAATGACTTGTGTGTGCGTACGGGGTTTTTTCTCCTTACTTTTCCTTGGGTGCAGACGACAATGATGACTAAAGGAAAAGCAGCAAAAAGAAGAAAAGACGCTCTGCAGCAGCCACACATCATTAAGAGACAGCGGGGAGGCGTTGCCCGGGCTTTCGTTACCTCGGAGATTCGGATTCAGATGCGGATTCTCCTACTCGGATCTCCTACACATCTCTCTTTGATACCCTACAAAGGGCCCGGGCTCTGATGACTTTGTTAGCCCGGCTGAAAGGAGGGACCTGCCCGACTGCCGGCCTGCCTGCCTGCCAGGGAATAATGGCATAAAGGACAGCATCCCGACAAAAGACCTATATGGGAACACACCTCGGGCTTTGTTTGCTTCGGGTTTATCATCGTGAAAAATGGAATTATGGCACAAGGAAATGGATTAAAAGAGGGAAAGACTCATGTCCAGATCTCTGATTGCTCTTTTAGAGTTTCCAAGGCAGGTGAGTGAAAAGAAAATTGAAATATAGATTCGGAAATTTAATTTCGAAAGGCAGTTTCGAAGGGCTTAAGGGAAAGGAATAATGAATGAATGCAAATAAATTTTATAAAGTGCTTTTAGCTCTACACAAGGTAAAAGGCATCAAGTGATGATCAATGGAATATCAAATTGAATTTATATTCAAATAAATTTTAGATATTCCATGAAAATAAAAGGAAAATTAAGAAATAGTTTTATATTATTTTATTCTCCGTAGAAATAATAACTAAACACATAATGAACTACACATATTTCCGTTGTAACTTCCCACCTCATCACATAAATTGTCATCCTAGATTTTTGTAAAACAAGCGTGGAAATAAAATAACAAACACGCGATTATTCTTAGATTCATAGGAGACAAGAAAACCCTAGGTAGAGACCATAAATTGAAATCCTAGAGCCCCGTTTTTGGGGCCTCTCTTCCAGCGTCTGAAGGGCATCGAGCGTTCGATGCGATTGGGGGCGAGAGTATCTCGACGATGCCATCTCATTTGTATCTACATCTCCGGCGGCGGAGTACGAGTATCTTGTTTGCAGCCATAAGTTTTCAAATTGTTTTTAGACTGACAAAATAAATGATGACAGGCGGCACGGCGGCTTTATCGTCTCTCCGCGGCCCTTCGCCTGCTAAGTTGTTCTAATTTTTTGTTCCCCACGAGATCTCTAATGGGCGTCCACAGAAAATGCTTATATGTTAGATGAATAGATAAATCTGGACGACGGGACGCTGGGACTTCGACGACATACTGGGAAATGGCGTTTCAGAGAAGTGTCTGTCGACGACGTGTGGGCAGAAGTGGAACACAATTTGATGTTTCTCACTTAATTTGTTATGGCGAAGCCCTAACAAATTTCCTGCCATTACACATGTTGTTTTGTTGTAGCCTCCCGGGAGGAAATATTCTTTTATAATTATTTAAATGTGTGTCTCTGGCATTAATTAATCGGCGGCAATCATCGGTAGAATGCGGCAAGTGGCATAAATATTTCACTTAAGCCCCGACAAAATCAGAAGAGACTAACCGCAGAGACACAGGGGGAGAGGGTGTACCTGTATCGGTGATAAATTTATTGCATAATTGAACAGGACGAAAGCCTCTCGAAGGCCTTAAAATGCATTTGTTGTTCTTGGTCTTCGGAGGGATCTGCATCCTTCATCAGCATGAGGACACACTTTCCCAGCTCCTTCTGTTATTTATGGGCTTGCGGTGAACCAACAACTGTGCAGACAGGGCGAGGGCTGAGGGGGGAAAAGGAAAGACTTTCCCCTCGGGAAAATGGGGGCTCTTGTGTGTGCGGGCGTGCGTGCTCTGCTCGTTTTGTTTAATTAAGTAGCATAACTGTAAACAAATTAATTTCAATATTAACAAAGAAGATTATTGAAAATCTCTCGCATTATTTACAATGTTGAATGACAAAACAAATAAATTATTAATTTTCCAAGGGCCCTGCTCCGCCGTCCTGCCTTCCATCCACTCGACTCGATGACAATGCATGATATTTCCTTTGAGGGGCTGCCAAGTGGGGAATGTGGTGTGCACAAAGCAGCCATTTGAGTGTAAACATTCTGTGCGATTACAACTTCGGTTGCCGTTTTAATTGTCCCAGCCACAAGCCGAGACGTGGCAACCCCAACTGCTTATCCAGCCCAGCAGCCCAGCATGCCACCCAAGGACCCTCCACATTTTCCTTGGCGTCATGCTCGACGAGGGAGCCTGAATGGGGCAAATGTAGCCTGAAAACGGTGGCCTTTGTCGGAGAACAGCTCAGTTGGCTTAGCCAATATGACAACATCCGGGGGGTTGGGGGCAGCTCCCTGGCTCCCTGGCTCCCTGGCTCCTTGGCTCCCTCGTCCACGGTCCCTGGGGTGAGTTTAGCTTGATGATGGAAAAGCAAGTCACTTGTTGAAAGGGTTGGCAAATAATAAAAACAATTGCCGGCAGGGATTAAATTAGGGAGCAGCCACATATAATTGGGAGAGCTGTATGCGTTCGTTTCAAGTCCTTTAAGCCACAGTAAAAATGTTCCGCCTAAGCCCATTCAAGAAACTTAATAATGTAATAATTTCAGCACCATATATCTGCTCAAAACTCTTTAGTGTAATCCTTGAGGGTTATATGGGTCTGCTCAATGCATTTCCCCCAACTCCCTTGATCTCTTGTCATCGCATGGCAGGACTCTTCATCCTTCAGCCCCGACTTGACCTTGTCTGCTTGCGTAACCTTCTTGTGGGAGGGACTTCCCTGGGCAAACAATTAATAAAGCTCAATGTCGACCAAGGCTGTGTAATAAACCAAACCTTAAGCTAGACAATTAAAGCACAAAGCCCTCGAATCGCTCTCGAATGCCAGCCGATGGGGGCTGTCAAAGGCACTGACAAGATATTGAATATCTCCGGATCAGAGCCGCACAGGATACAGGCCACAGGACACACGGAGCACAGAGTCCACATAAATATAGAGTCCGGTGTGGAGGAAATCTTTTGCTCATTTAAAAAATTAACTTCGGAGTACCTTGCCAGCGGCAACGAAAATAAAAAACAGAGCTGAAAAAACAGAGGGAGGGTCGGGGACACAACAAAAGCGATTTATTGGCTACGCAAGATAAATGGCAAAATGTTTACAGTTTCCCAGAGTTTCCCGCTCTCACATTGAAACCGAAATGTAAGCATTTTCCGCAAAGGTTTTTTCTTGTTGGTTGTCGAAAAACTTTCGGCATGTTTTCGCTTCTTTTTTTTTTTCTTTTTTTTTTTTTTTATTTTTTAAGCTCAGCTGCCGGTTGTTGTTGCCACTGCCTTTGCTACACATGCGATAAAAATTGCTCAAATAAACTGGCGAAAAAGGGACAATGAGGTGAGGAGCGAGGGGACTCGGTCTGAGCGACAGGAGGCGGCGACTGCAGCAAAAACATCATTAGCATTACCAAATAAATCACATCCGTTTTTCAGACACAGTCCGAGTCCGAAATGTAAGCGGGAGGGGGACCAGGGGGGCCGGCGGCACTTTAGCCAAAAAAATAAAAATAAAATGATAACAAAAGAGCTGTGTGGAAAAGGGTTTGGACTAGGAGATACCTTAAAGCTAACTATAAAGTCAAATTATCTGGCATAACAATGATCATTTTTTAGATTTTGTAATGTATGTTTCGCTATTTGTAACCTAAACTCAATAAATATAAAATTGTCTAATAATTTTTAAAGACTTTTAGCTATAAACGTATATAAAATATAATATAAATACTAGGAATCAAAGCTGATAAATGTACTAAACCAAATCCTATAAAGTTTTCAATAACTTACTCTTTAAAAGGCCTTTAACCTGAGGTGAAGAGCAACTAACTCTGTAACTCCAAAGGTATCCACCAGGTAAACCATCTTATAATTCCCATACAGCCCCTCAGAACATGATCTACTCGATGTATAGGAACAAGCAAAGCTGCTACAGATCCCAGCTTCGATTTGTTTACAATACTCTCCTGGCACACAAGACACTGCTCATGCTCCTCGGATACCCTTGTCATATATGGCTGCCGTGGTATATGAAAAGGATAAAAGCTTTGAACACCGGAGTGCAATAAATTTCTCTCGTGACGAGCATAAAACTTTTTAAACACAGAGCGAGACCCAGAGAGAGAGAGAGAGAGGGGTGGGTAGGGCGAAGGGGAATGCCACCAGGGGCAACAAAAGCAACACAAACGCATAGCGAAGCGGCAAGTTCCGTTTAAATTCCTTCCTTTCACCCCGCCCACAAATCCGCCCCAGTAATGCACACACATGAAGTGGGGAGAGAACCTCCTCCTCCCCACTCGTGGTGTGTGTCCTCCCCTTTCTCTGCTTTTTTTTCAGCTTTCCATTTCTCGTTTTTATTTGTGTGCATCAGTTTGGATTTTGTGGTTTGATCCTGCATCCCTACTTCCAACATCCTTCGCCGGCCATCCCTCAGCGTCGTCGTTGCTGCGCCGATGATAAAGTATGCCAACTGTCAGCCCGCTCCTGCCACGCCCACACAAGCCACCGCCAACGCCAACGCCCATCAGCCTACGACCAGGCAATACATCAGCTCAGCAACTTTGCTCAATAAATTTTTCCGTGCTCGGCGCCCCGCAGTATGCTATGATTTTCACTGACGTGCAGCACGGGTGCAGTGGAAAAGGAGCCTAAACAACTTGCTCACGGAACGGGAAGGATTATAAGCGGGGAAGCACAGAGAGAGAGAGTGAGAGGAGTCGACCGGCGGGTTACCTAGGCTACCTGCGCCAAGAAGCTGACAAAGTTTTCGCGCGCTCAATTTAGTGGAATGCCAAGTTTGAAGTGGCTCCAAGTCAAAGGATTTATCGCTGCAAGGAGGATATATCGATGTTTTTATCTGCCACAAGTGTGTAGGGACACTAAGCTATGGCTTAGGGATTTCAATTTATAAAAAACGCCAGATGGGAATCATAACAAGAGCATAAATCATCTTTCAGATTGAAGTGAAATTAAAGTTTTCCTCTTGTTCGTAGAAAATCCCTTTCAAAATCCTTTTAGCGTTTACTACAGACATTATACCCAAACTTCGTAGTTAATAGATATACCCCATAGGCAATGCTACCCTCTATCCGGAGGAGTATGAAATTATAACAAGTTTTGTAACAACATGAAGCGTTTACATTGTTCGACCGCCGGCCAGGAGAGACTGGGACTTTGGCCTGTTTAACACAGGACTCGGTGCTCGTGCCCCCTCTGACCAATCTGACCATCCTGCGTCCTGTTTGTGTCCCGTCACAGTGGCAAATTTTATTGTTGCTCCTGCTGGGCTGTGTGGGGCAGCGGCTGTCTGTGGAAAAATCTGCATTGGACATAAATGTCAACACCCGAGGAGGCAGGGAAAGCAGAGAGATTTTCCACGAACGTGTCGAGCGTGTGTGTGTGTGTGTGGGTTCCTGTCTAAACCAATCTGCAATCAGCTGCAGCTTTTGGCCTGGTCCGCTCGATTTTTCCTCTTCTCCATCTCTCTCTCTCGGTTCTTGGCCATATGCCGTGCCAGTAGCTCGTATCTTAATTTTTGGCCAGCACCAGTACGAGCAGGGACGGGAGGGAAAAGTGGCCCCAAAAGATGCAGCCGAGAACGTTGCAGACATTTTTGGCCAATTGGCAAAATGGGTCAACCGAAATAAGCGCTAGGAGCCTCGTCGCATTCGTAGTTGTCGTTGCAATTGATTGAATACGTGATGTCCATGCAAAAAACAAACTTAAAATCCCCGCCAGACGCCGCCCGCTGCAATTGAAATCGAAAAGTGGTTTTAAAACCGAAATTGCAGCGAAAACGTTTGCACACTTTTAATCAATAATAAAGGCGGTCGGACTGCTGACCGGACTGAAGGCACAAGGATATGAGCGGATATTTGGCGTGTCTGGGGCCAGCACGAATCAGTGGGAATTGGGCAAGTGGAGCGCGGAAAAGGGGCCAAAAGTTATTTAGCCCCGGCTCAGGGCTCCCGCCCACAGAAAGTGGAATATTTCCGGCTGCATATTCAATTAGGCAATTGAGCAATTATCATAATTTTCAATAAGTTATGACCGAATGATAATTTGGCCCCATTCCAGGACTCTGGCCCCTCCCTTTGAAATTCCACGCGGAATGTTGTCGGATGACCGCAGATTATCCACAGCGTGTAACCGGCTATTCAATACAAATTCGCCTGTCTGACCCTAACTGACTGGGCGATATAATTCATAGGCAACCGCTTGGATTGTATTGCTAAAAAATAAAAGAGAAATGGCGTTTTTATCGCTTTGCCGGCGTGGTAATTATATGCACACACACACACACACAGGGAATGGTAATTGTTAATTAAAATTGAAATCGAAATGGGAGACACTTGGTCGGGCATTGGAGCAATTTGCAAACTGCGCTGATTAATTTATTTATATTGAATGCACCGCCGAGACGGAGAGCACTAAGAGAGAGAGAGCTTAATGGGAAAACTGCATTTATTATTTACCACAAAAAAATTCTTTATAACTTCATAAATTTCTGGGTGGCTCCGGGGGGCAATGCGAAAATTGAATAAATTTTCGTTAATTGTTGTCGCGCACCTGTGCGTATCCTTGGGAGTCCTTGCCGCGGACTCCAGCGGTGGCCTCTGCGGTCGATTTGCGGCATATGAAAAAATATTAAGTGGCGCCTCCTCCGATCCCGTGTCCTCTGCCACCTCCTGCGGGCACATTGTCTGCCCTTTGACATGCAATATATAATTTTTACGCTACGGAAACTCCACTCGCCGAGCCCGGCCGAGTGCCAGGCCGGGCTCATCCCAGATGCTCCCGCGGCAATTTGTTGTCTTTTTTTTTTGTTTTCTTTTTTTTCGTGGCACGGCCAGCGAGTTTAATTAATTTACATGGAATTTACAACAACCAGTGCGCAGGGGGCAGGCCGGGCAACTACGACTGCAACTACACGCGACATGTGAAAGTTTAAACGGGAGAGGTGAAAAATGAAAAATGAAAACTGAAAAATAATCGAATTGACCGACCGACCACGAAGCGATACAAAAGTGGCCATCGATATAGGGTGTGTGTGTCCGGGCCTAACGGTGATTCGCCTGACATCCGACATTTTCCATAGGACCCGACAGGACACTCTCTCGCCGTGTCGCGTGTGTGTTGCATAAAATTTTAATTAATGTGACTACAAAATGCCGGTGGACAGGGACAGGGACTTCCCCGCCCAGGCCCCCGGACAGATTGACGTGGTCCGGGCTTTGACGAAAGCGCAGGAAAAGTTTTAAGGCTTGACAAAAGTTGAAGTTCCCAACTTGAACAACTTTCGGCCGGGGAGAGTCCTTAAAATATTCGTATTGATTTTGGGGGGGGCGGACCCTCGAACAACTCTCTCAATCATTAAGCCGATTTACATTGTCCGAAATCCGGGCATAAACATGTGCGTGTGCCATTGTGTCTAATAAAACAGGAAGGCACACAAACAAAGGGGCAGAAAAACCATTTAGCCAGGGCCACAAAACATTTTCATTTTCCAGCAATGGATGTAATCCGCAAGCAAAGCTAGAAAAGTGCAAAAATATTTGGGTAAAAAATAATTCAGGCCGGAAATCTAAATACGAAATGTAACAAAGGGCTGGAGGCTGAGGCTGAGGCTGGGGCTGAACGAATATTTGGCCGAGCATGAAGCAGAAGATTTATCCTCTGTGTGTAGGTGTCTCTAACCAGGCCGTAACGATTTGGCCAACATCTATTCACATCCACTGGCATACACACATTCGCATGCTAATGGGAAAACATTTCTCTGCTGCTGCTGCTGCTCTAACTGGCAGTGCCGTATTCATTTATCAAAAATAATATATTAAATTGCCAACATTGAATGATATTTTAATTTGCATCTTCGTCTCTGAATGTTTCCTTTTGAATAAAACATTAAAATGTGAGCATTTACTCTACGTCTACGTCTGTGTCTACGTACGCGTGTGCGTCTCTCCCTCTTATCTTTATTTATTCAAAAGATAATTTTATGTGTTCCGCAGTCGAAGCATAAAATTACTATGTCGAATATTGTTTGAGCAAATAAAAACGGAACTGAATAAGAGTCACATGCAAAGTGGGGGGAGGAGGCTGTGGGGCATAAGCGTCGTGCATCACCAAAAAATGGCTGCCTCTTGCTAGCCCCAGGAATGGGAGTGTGTGTGTGTGTGAGGGACAGGAAATGCCGTGCAGACTAGGGGAAAGCGGAAACGGCATCAGGACAAAGTTCATTTACATTTATATGGTCTGCTTACAATGTTAACGCTCGTGTACGAGCATGTGAGATGTCCTCGGCCCCTCAAACATTATCCAGGACACCAGCCCCGGAACTGTTTGAAGAGTCAGTGAGTCGTCGTCTAGTCTATTTGCCTATTTGCTTTATCATCGCTGCCTTTTGCCAACTGATAATCTTTATTGCAGTGAAATATTTAATTTAATAAATGCCCGAGAACAATTCACTTCCCCCGAGCTCCTTGCCCCCCGCCCTTTGCAGTTATATTTTACAATTTATTTAATTTATAGACTTTTGTTCTCCCCTTTTTTGCTTTTATATTGTTTCAGTGTCTGCCGGGCGAGCAGTGTGTGTTTTTGCGACTCAAAAAAGCGTATAAATGATAAACACGCATAAAATATGCCAAAACAACAATTGAATGGCCAGAACATGAAGAAAGGGCTCCCAGATTGTGTGGCCAATAAGCCAGATTTGGCTTTTCTGTTTTGCGGACAGCAAAGTGATGGGCATTGTTGGCCAAAAGTGAAAAAGGAAGTCGGCAATGACAAGATACAGAAATTGGGCGAAAGATAATATAACACCATGACTCACATTAACAGGAAGTGAATGCTGGATAACTAAGAGAGAGGGAGAGTGATGAGTTGCAACTTCAAAGAGACTTGATTTCGAGTCTTTCAGGATTTATTAAGGATTATTTAAGAGGATTCTTTAAGGGTCTTCTAGCCTGTGGAACCCATTTTTCCATCGCACCTTTGCTTTAAATTACATTATTTGAACAAATATCTTTCCCCGTAGATCTCCTGATAGATCATCATACCCATGGCACCATTTCTCAGCACTCCTTGTTTATGGCAAATCATTTTTCCCCCCCGAAAGCCTAGGCAATTTTTTATGATTTTTCATTCCAAAAATATTCAGAGCATGAAATTTATGTTTTTGTATGCCATGGCGAAATTATTATTTGTCGAGTTAGAAAATGTGTCGCGTTATAATAAAAATTCAGGAGCGCAGTCGGAGGGCGCGTGGGGATCGCAGTTTTTGGTTTTTGGGTTTTCGGTTTTTGGCAGCCGTCGCGGCGCCTTTTGTTATTGCCCCTGATAAATTGCGGCTGATACAAATGCAAAAATAAGCAGAAAAAGTGGCAAGAGAGAGCAGGAAAACCCACAAAAAAAATAAAAACAATCTAAATAACAACAGCGAGAACAGAAGTGTGCAGCAGCATATTTACAAGAGGCGGTCGGCGGCGGCGGCGGTGGCGGGTGGGGACATGGCCTAGACAGAGCAAACAGTAAATAAATAATGTGGTTAAAAATTTGCCTGAACACACACACACACTCGCATGTGAGTGCGAATGAAGTTTGACTTTGAATAATGTTTGGATTGTCTCTGCCAGCTGAGCGAGACAGCGGGACAACAAGGACAAAACACAGGCTGTCGCTGGCGAGGATAAATCGAGAAATTATAGAACTGTGACTAGTATAAGAAATGGTCTAAGACCGAGGCAAGCCGAGACCAGCCAGCGTGGCAAGATATATCGCCGTCAGTTAAGAGCCAGAAAGCCGCACAAGAAAGCTTCCAGCCTCCGGCCTTCGCTCCCCTCAAGGTGCCACATGTTACGGCAAAAGGGAAAACAGCCACTGCAACATCTGTTGTCCTCAAAGTCGGCAAAACTCGGCCCGAAAGTGGTCCAGATAAAAAGGTGGAAAAAAAGGCAGCCAAAGCAGAGAAGCGACAAAGAGCTTAGACTATGGAAATGACCTAAAGTCGGCCCAATGCGACCCCAGCGGTCAGTGGTATGTATTATGATGCTAAGACGTAAAAGGCCTTTGAAAAATAAGCTCTATTAAGAGGGAAAAGAATGCAAAGCATACACATTAGTGTCTTGGAAATAACAGCTAGATTTTCTGTATATTACTAACAAATCAAATTCAAATTAATAGTATGTTAAATTTATACATTTCGTTATTATCTTCAAATTTAAATAATGAAACATGGCCTATAACAAAACCTATATAAATCACTCTTTAATTAATAGGGTTTTTAGACTTGAAAAATCCTCATATTTAATTTAATTTGTCCTGAATTTTAGTAAATTATAAACACTTTGCCCAGTTACAATGACAATTCCTCTGCGAAATTCACCCGCTTAAAAAGGTAAATCCCCGGGAGCAGCTCTTTGGCAGGGTATCGGTCCGTAAGCCTACCCCAGAGCTATAAAAATTGTTTTCGTTCGTGTGAGTTTTTTATATTTGTACCGATGGCCGGCCGGACATAAAAATTGTTTATTAACAAATCAACAGCAATAACAAAAAACAAAGCCCCCGGCCGGCCTGCCGTTGGGAGGGTCAAAGCCAGCTCCCGTTCTGGGACATTGACAAAACATTAAAATCAGCAAAAATGTTATTTGTTTCCCTTCGCCCTTCGATGCTGCTGTTGCTTTTGTGATGCCCGTGGCATTTTTCAAATCGCTCGACTTACGAAAATGCAATAAATTGCAGACGTAGTAGGGATTTTTGCGCATAAATTTTATAAAAACGAGAAAACTCACCGACTGATGATGATGATGATAAAAACGAAACGACGTGCATATACACACATCCGCAGAGGAGTATATACCCGTGGCCAAGTCAGAGTGGAAAAAGAAATGAAATATATGTATGTGAAAGGCCAAGACGGGCAGGACCACGACCAACGACGTCTTCCAGTTGAATCGCAGGAAGGGAAAGAAATATTTATCAAGCAAAAAATGCCAAGGCAGCTCAATGATTGGAGGTTCACAAGTGGTGTGGGGTTAGGTCGCAGGGTTTCAATATTTATGCATTATGGATATTAGTTTGAACCACAGGAAAAATACCATTAAAAGCAAAAGCATGAAGTCGATTACGCGCCAAAAGCAAAAATTGCTGAAGGGGTAGCTGTGTAGCTGTGTAGCTGTGTAGCAGTGTAGCTGTGTAGCTGTGGAGCTGACAGCCCCAGCAGTAGTCAAAGCCGAGAGCATAGAAAAAATCAATTTACTTGAATTTCTGCTCCTTCGCTCCCTCGCTCCTCCTCTGAGGCACGCACCCCCAGCATCTTGAATGTGACAAAGCCTCGGCGGAGAGGGGGAGGCCCTTGGCCTCGTGAGCGACAGCAGCATCTGCTGCTCCGCCAGAAGATGCTCCTCCAGCCAGTGTCGCTGGCATTTTTCCTCTTTTCCAGATTGCCAGCGACATTTCGACTGAGTTGCAGGATTATTGTGGGCACCCCACCACGGACCAAGGACTCCAGGAGACAATTTGTTTGACGTGCAACGTGTGGCGAGCGGAACTAGCGCTTCAACGAGCAGGTTTTCCCACCAGCCAAATCCTTAGGATTTGCGGATACAGTATCTTCAGGGCGCTGGCGATGGATGCATCGTTAGTGTGGAAAAAGTGTCAAGGCATTTCAGCCGTCATAAGTCAAGCTGCAGCCGGTGAAGAACAATATCCAAGATAATAATCGATGGCTGAGCACCCTTTTTCCCCTGCTCAGAAAAAAAGGTAAGGTAAGGGAAAAACACTTTTCCCGCGCTATCTCTCCGATCGAGAAATCCACTTTAACCCCGGCGCACTGACGCATAATTAGGGCGGCGAAACCCCTTATCCCGATAAGTTATCGCCATCGGTTACCGCTCGAATCAATCGAGAAGGAGCAACCCTCGCAGACCGCACTTTCGCCTAATTTATGCCGCTTTTCTGTCACTCGCCGGGGGCCGCTTCCGTTCTGGCCGCACATAAATATTCATCATTAATACGCTTTACGCTTTCGCTATTGACACTGCCGCTGCCCCTGCCAATAACCATTTAATTAAAAGAGTTGGGAAAAAAGAGGAAAGAGCGGAAAAGTTTTTATTCGCCCCGCCCCCCGTTTCCTTGGACGCAAATTAAGCGAAATTCTATTAAAAAAGGGGCAAAGGCAAACAAAACACAAATGAAAGCAGAGCAAACATTTGCTAGTTCGACTACATACAACGACCCCACGCACCCATCGTTAATTTTTATGGTACGACTCCGAGAGTCGTGGCATTTTATGACTTTAAAAGCTATTTTAGAGGCCTCTAGTTTTTTTTTTTTTTTTTTTTTTTTATTTGTTTTGACAATGTTTCCACCGCTTGCCAATATGGGAAACCGGGATCTTAACCGTGGAGCCATTAAATGGGACATTACACGGACCCAGGTTGGGCAAGGGTTAGCTGTGCGAGAGCCACACACAGCGGCGAGGACTATATAAACTTCTGTGGTGATAAGGAGAGAGTGCCACCAATAAAATGGTTAAAGAGCAGCCATTAGCCAAGTTAGTCTTATCTGGCCTGCATTCCGGCTCCCTTCATTCGGCTGAGTCACCGTCGCCGTCATCCAAGTAGCCAGCCCTCCCCATCTACATATCGGCGGCCCCTGATGGAATATTAATGAAAAGCCGGGTCAAAGTGGTAGCAAATGGAATTAGTAAATGGCCTAAAGACCGCGATAGGACGCGCCAGATAAAGCTGTCATAACTCAGGGGAAATGGAGATGCATTAGTCGCCGTGTCGTACTCATACTCACTCTCGAATAAAGTGCATTCAGCTGATTGTACGAACCTGTAATGAAGAGAATAAATAAATTAGCGGAGGGTAAAAAATGTATCTTAATAATATTATTATTTGTGTTTACACGTAATCGCTGGCGGTCGGGGCAAAGACTTGTTGTCAATGGCAGCGGCACTCCGACCGCAACTTAAATCAACAAGCGGGAAGGGCATAAAAAATGTTGCGCAATAATTTTTGAATAGTGTGTAAACAGCGGCAAAATGCATAAAGTCAACTTCCGACAGTAAAAATATATACTATGTGTGTGCGCGAGCCGAGGCAGAGCAAATATTGTCATAATCATCAGGCAGCCGCAGCAACATCAGTGCGCAACAACATCAGGAACAGCAGCAACCGTCAACAACAATCGCTGCCGTTGGGCATTTGGCTTTGTTTGTTGCATAAATATGCCTCAATTCGCCAAGGGAAGTGCATTTAGCCAGTCTTGTCTGTTTCATTACCGGAATGGAGTTCGGCTCAAAGTAGAGTCGCGCAGCCACTGTCATAGGAAAATGTCAACGAGTCGACACACGGCACACAGCTGCAAAGCAACTTCTTTCCACATAATTTCCTTTCCCTTTCATTCCCTCTCCCTGCCAGAGTCCGTAAAATGTAACGAAGAAGAGAGTATCTGGCGGTCCGGACAGGTAAAGGCAACGAAAAATGTGTGTGCAAGAAAATGCATTGAAATTTCCAGCTGAATGAATTTCCACACAAACAGAAGAAAAACCTTTGTTCGAATCAAAAAAAGAAAAAAATAGATATAAAGAAGGCACTGCGAACAGGTAACGCAACAGGCCCAGATATCGAACGAAATCTACGATTTATCTGACTCATTGGTTCAGCGCTCAGTTCAAAGCCACACCGAAAATTATTCATTCACATTTGTGTTGTGTATCTGCAAGTGAATCATTCGACTTCTTGGGAAACTCCTCCAATCAGCAATAGCTATCTTCTTTCTTACTTATAGTGCGGTTACTGATTTTATACCTATAAGTTATAACTTATGAAGAGTCTCCAATTTATCCAAATTATTCTGCAAATGAGTCACTCCACTCCACTCAACTCGAAAATCCCTCTAATCAGCGAATGTCGGCGAAAATATGCTTCGCCCGCTTAAATTCCCCAATGTTTATTCACATTTTCCAATCGCAAATAAATTCTACATCATTATTTAGTAAATCTCTTGACTTTTGTACTTTGCTGCAGCTCAGAGTTGCAAATAAAAATACAAAACAAAATAACTCCCGGGCGAGAAAGAGGGTGCCGGCAGGGCAGGAGCTGCTCCACTTCAGAGCAGCTTCCAACTTGAAGTTGGCACAAGTTTTTCCAGCTCTGCTCCTTTCGCTCCTTCTTGGGCGGGACTCGGCAGGACGAGGGCAACTTTGTTTTGCTTTTTAGTACTTTTGATGACTTTCTGCCGAACAGATGTCGATATAATGCTAAATGTAGTTATATGGCATGCACACAGCAGGAGCAACTGCAGCAGGAATTGCAAGGAAGAGAATTTTACACAGAGAAATAAGAGTAGTAGAAAGCATCAGCTATTATCTATGTATATAAAATTTAAACTCAATTTCCTAAGATAATAAGGAGAAATAAAGTTTATAATAATAGAAAATTATAAATTATATAATTCATGACACAACTTCAAAAGTATATATTGTAAATACTGAAAATTCAAGCATATCCTTTAACCAATGACCCATTTTCCTCCTATGTTTTCCCGCTGTGTAGCAGCCACAGAAGTAGAATCCTGGGGCCACTTACATGCAGGCAGTCGCAGCTGGAAGCTGAAAGCTGGATGCTGGAGTGGCCCAAACCACAGGACCAAAGAGCGAGCGAGCAGGCCAAATACAAAAAAAAAAAGCAAGGAAAAAGCTAAAGAGAAAACTTCAATGAGCGGCAGGAGCAGACTTTTCTCTGCTGTTTTGTTCTGATGCTGCTGCTTCGTTCTCATTTGATTTGAAAAGATGCAGGCAAAGGATGCAATGGGTTGTGGGCGAGGAGAGGACCCAATGGGTGGTGGGGCAAGGGGCAGGCATGGCACAACGGGGGTGGCATCCAAACAGCCATTAAAGTCGCGTTGAGTCGCAGCGACGTTTTCATAATAAACGACATAACTACGTCAAACCGAGTTAACCAGCGACAGACTTTGCTGATGCCGGTTTCCCCTTCCTCGCTCCCCTGCCATGCCCTTCTTGGTTTTTTCTCTCAGTGCAGGCCACCTTTTGTGCCTTTTCCGTCATTTATTGCAACTTTGTTTGCCATTTGCCATGGCATCGCAGAGCGGAGCCCTCCCCATGAAACGCACTTTGTTGCACCTTCCCCGTTGCCTTTTCCCCCTTTCGCTGCCAGACGTTTTTAACAAAATGAACAAGCTGCCTGAATAGGAGCAGGGAGCAGAAGGACTACCGGTTACAGGAGCAGCAACAATGCTACTCCATACTTAATTAGCTGTTTGCCAGTTAAAAATAATCAGCAGCCCCACCCATCAGCCAGCAGGCAAGCCAAAAAGCAAATGAAAGTCAGTAATGAAGAGGAGCGGGGCGGGAAATACGAGGCTGGTACAAAGTTGCTGCCTTGCCAGCATTTTGTTTGTTATATAAAACGCTGTAACAAATTTTTCATTAAAAGAAGAAATCAAGAGATGCAGGAAAACAGAGGAGCTAGAAAAGCTGGGAGGGAGCTAGAGAGCTAGGGCCATAAAAAATGGCTGTGGCCAGTAAGGAGTCACCAGCAAAGGCGGAATAAAAATGAAGGAAAGGATAAAGCAGTCCGGCTCCAAGACGAAGGCAAATTGAAACCATCTCCGGACAAGTTGAAGCAGGAAGAAGAGATCTCGGGGATAAGTCGCCGGTCTTCTTAAAGAATTTAAGCCGAAGTAATACCTCTATTCAAGACAACTTTCACCTGGACAGAGACTCTTCTATGGCTTTATGTTAGAGCTGCATGATATATATTCAAATAAACCAGAACCCAACCCCAACAAGAACCACAAAAACAGATCTCACCCACACCACACGATATGTTGTGACTTCTTCGCTGTGTTCTCTTCCACAATAAACTCTACGTTCTCTACGTTCGGGGAAGCTGTCTTTGTTATGGTTTCATCTGGCTTAAAGGCGATCCCCCTTGCTTTATTAATAGATCAACATAAATGTCGGATCTTGCATTCAAATGCTGATTTCCCCTGTATCCGACCATATATCATCCCCTCTCTGGCCAACTGAGGGCCCTCATATTACCGACACAAATCCCGGTTCCCCCGCGTTACCAAATCTATTAACTAAAGAGCTGGCATAATTAAAGGGCGTGATGGCCTCATCGCTACTATTCCCCATGGTTTATGGTCACGAGGAAGTGGAGGGAAGTGCTCCCATTTCATCATATCCATGACGTCTCGATTTCCCCATTCTCGATCCCATTCCCAGTGCCAGTTCCAGTGCCAGTCTCCATCCCAAGTCATCCATTGCTAATGCCATAAATAAAAATCAGTTTATGTGCGGACTCTAAAAAACTTTTCTTTATGCGCTTTACATAAAAATAAACCACACATAGAGTCGGAAAATGAGATGGAGATGGAGGGAAATGGAAAACAGTAGGAGAGGGAGGCGATGTGGGGCATATATGCGAGATGAGGAGGAAAAAATCCGCTTGAACGAACGTGATATCAAGTTTCGAACATAAATCAAGCTCACGCCCCCAAATTCGTATTCGTATTCGTATATACGAGTATGACTATGACTGTACGTCGAGGAAAGGCAACCGCAAAGAGTTCCCCATATAACATACTACAGATATATATATATATATATATATGTGTATGAATATATACTTCACTCAAACTCCGGCTGCGAACGCAACTCAAACTTTTGGCCAAAACACTAAAAACAACTAATTTATGACGCCAACGACGCCAGCGGACGGACACACATAGTAAATATTTTTATTAAATATTTTATGGTTTTCATTACACATCGACACCAATTCCAGCTTGTGCTTTATTAAAGCCCATGGAACACATGATGCATAAATAAGAAAGAAGGCGACAAAAGGGCAGGGGAAGTGGGGCAAACTGGGGGACAGAGGAGGGACTGGCGACAGAGCAGAAATTTCACTTTTCCCAAAGCCAAGTCAGCAAAAATCCCCGCAGACGTCGAATCGGGATGCAAAAGTCTCGAAGAAGGCCACAAATAAACACTGCTGGTGCCAGGGGTAGGGATATGGGAGATGCTTATACATTAGAATATGATACTAGGGGGATACCCTCACTGTCGTTCTAATATATAAAATATATTTCCTTATATTCCAAGCTAAACATTAAAAATTTCTTAAAGAATTTAAGATTTAATTGAATCCCTTTTATCCAGATAAGTAGATTGAAAATTGATTGAAAAACTTGAGACTATCTGAATATTGAATATTGAATATTGATTCAATTAAACTAAACTATTAACATTTTATCAATTACTTTCCCTGCATTTTAAGCTTCTTTCAACCGCTTTACCTAGACTAATTCTTTTAATTTTAAGTCCCCTTTCCAGTGCACCTGACATACTCTTGCTAAAGTGTATATACCCCCCTTTTACACCCTGTAAGACCGACTAAAAAACTTTGCCTTGGCTGGAAAAGATGGTGCAAAAAAAAAAAAAGAGAGAATATAAAAATAATAAAATGTGCGAAATGCTTTTGACAATTTCATTCAATTTCCAACTTATTTCAACAAATTGTTTGACTTTGTCAACGAGACGAAGACGAAGAAGACAGCGGCGGCGGCGGCGGCGAGGACTTGGACCGGAGTTCGAGTACCCGAGGAGGAGGTGTGCTCGTGGGGCTGATGGAACCAGTTTCCAGTCGCGATTTGTCACCGCAGACAAAAAGCAATCACATGTGTGCACAGCAGCAGAGCACAGCGAGGGCGAGACTGGATAGCTCCGGGGTCGTGCACCAGAACAACTCAACAACAACAAATAAACAGGCTGGCAGAGCGCACAATTGTCTAATTTTAGAATCTTTAAGATACACTCAAAAAGATATCAAGCAGACAGGCTGGAGGCCTTGTCATCGTATTAGGTGTAATATAAAAGTCATTTAATGACATTGACTGACATTTTGATGTTTCATAAAAAGCAACTCGAGCAGACGATGAAGTGGCCCGGAGAGAGCGAGCGAGCGAGGGAGGGAGAGGCGGGGAAGGATAGCTCCCTACGAACACACACACAGGCACAATAGTTTGACAATAGCAATAAAAGGCCTACACACAGACACGAGGCGCACACAAGGATGCCTCGCCTCAGGACTCGCTCGTCTCCTCGGGCCTGACGTACTTGTCGTATCGCCATCGCCTTGGCATCTTCATTGTTGCGGGGCTTTTCCCGGGAGCCATCCATCCATCCCCACCGCCTCCTGGAAGCACCACCTCTTTCGACAGGCTGCCTGGCTGGCTGGCAGGCATTATTGCCGGCATTTCCTGCTGCGGTCCGTGCATTGGCGTGCGAGATTTTCCACATATTCAAAATTAATACGTTCCCTTATTCATATCCTAGACACATTTGAAAGCACGTGCTCCCTCGACGGCCTTCCGACTGTGAAATGCCAGAATGTGTAGGCGAGCGAGATACAAAAGGCGGCAGCGAAATCTGTGCCGCGTATTCTTTAAAATGTATCCACACACCCAGGGAAAAAAGAGCGCAAAAAATGAGGAGGAAAACAAAACGCTTTAAGGACCCAGCGAGGAAAATGGCAGGCGCAACGAAGCGAGCCAAGGAATTTTGATATATGCACGCTTGAAAAGATTGACTGAGGAAGCAGTCCCTGCTCCTGCCATTGTGCCTCATTGTATTGTTTCTAGTTTTCTAAGAAATCTCCGCGGAAGCCCACGTCTGTTGCATTCCAAATGATTCGCAGAATCCCAGCGCCAAGGGGATCCTTCCCTAAAAGCTCCTGAATTTAACATTTTGTTTGCATAACCTTTGGCTTTAACGCGGCGGTTGGGTGTTGATTGCCATAAATATTTAGAGTTTTTGTTTGTGTGAATTTTGCATCGAATAGGATTTTAAAATATATCAGATAACAAACCTCACGCTTTATTTAAATTGATTCAAAAACAGATTCTAGAAATTTTTTTTAATTCAACTTTTAAACTTTTGCCCGAGAGCTAAATTAGTAACATAAATATGATCGTAATTCGTTTAAATTTGATATTTTTAATGAACTTATTTTGGCTTCGTCTCCCCGGTAACCTCATTTTCATATTGGGATTATCTTCTTTATTGTTATTTCTCAATGAATTTCCAATCGATTGGATTTCATTCGGATTAGTTTTCAAGCTACCGAGATTGAGAAATCCGCTCAAGTTACTCCGGCTGCCCAGTCCGCCGGCCTGCCTGCTAAACCCTTCTTAAATTTCCATAAAACTCCGGTATTGATGCCACTTAATACCGCCTGTCCAGGCCATCTCCTCCGCCCCTCCATTCCCGCCCCGCGTTTCAATTAAACTTTGCACTGTTGCACCGACTAAGTCCGCTTGTTCACAACTTTCCGCCCAAAGTGGGTCTTCAGCTGGCGGGCTCTCCGCCGTCTAAGCCGCGTTTAAATACCTCGCCCTGATATACCCCGCTAATCTGCATGGCCACCGCCCCGGCGAGTGGCGGGAAAAACCTTTTAGCGTGCATTAACTGTAGCGGACCCACAACAGCAAACTATGCCAAAAAAAAGTAAGGAAAATGAAGAGCTCAGGAGGAGGAGACCGAAATGTTCCTTAAATGCTCGCCGCCTTCTTCCTCCTCGTCAGCTTCTTACGAATTTAATTTTAGCTACATAATTACTTTGTAAACACATGAGCAGCGACGGCGTGAGGGGGGAAGGAATGCACAGAAAGAAAAAGTAAATAAGTAATAAAAAATCTTACTAAATAAGTCAACAACAAGAAAGGTAATTCAAAGAAAGCTTGAAATTTCTTAAAACGATTTGAATTTTTGTTTGGGAAAAACTAGTCTCAAAATAGTTTAAAAATTTCCCTCTTTAATACTTTGTCCATTACCTTTAGTTTCTGGTAATTACAACTTTGGAAAACACTTGATTTTTCTCATTGTGTAGCAGGGCAGCGAAACCCATAAAAACTCCAGACTCGGCTGGGTAAAAACTTAACATTTTTTCGGCCCGGCCAAAGCCAGGGGAATTGGCCAAGTGCTTGAGCCACCGGGCAGCCACCACTCGAATGCACTGCATCTTGGGGTGGTCTCCGATCCGGGCTCCCTACTTCTCATCCTCGTCCCCCGCCTTCCACCTCAGCCATCCCTTTTGGTCAGCGCGTCCAGGCTGCAGCGTTTCTGGCGCGAGCTTCTGTCTTGGACTTGGTCTTGGGCTTGGGCTTTCGGGCTCTTCGGGCTCTTTGGGCTCTTCGGGGTGTGTGCAACGAACCAACATAAAAAGTTATGAGTGTCTTGTGAGTTTTGTGCCAAAGTGCGGTTTGTAAGTTCCCCTCCCGCGCCTGCTGCTACCTGCAACTTCTGGCTTTTACCTCTGCCTCTTTTCGCTACTTGTTCAAAATTTATGCGGTAAATTCTTAGCGCGCACTTTATGTTCGAAGCAAAAGTTAGGGCTACGTGTAGGATCCACCGTCGCTGTGCCTCCTCTTCCTCCCTCCTTTTGGTGGCCACAAAACTATGCCAAGTGTCTGAGAGTCTCGGCCAGACTCGGAGCTCGCTGCCGTCGAGCGGATTCCGAGGCTCTCTCTCTCGGCAAGGTGATAAATTCCTGGGGCAGGTTGTCCAGGAAACGGCTGTATGGAATTGCAATAAAAGGTTTTTTAAGCGCTCAGGGAGCTGGGAATTGGGCATTCCTCCGGGAAAAGATCGATCTTGTCTTGTGTTTTACTACAGTTTTGCATGATCTTGGCTGTTCGCAATGAAAAACTTTATGTCCTGGTAATTAGTGGCCCCAAGACCTAGGGCACTCTTGGCACAGCTGCGCTTAACTGCCCTGAGGACCAAATTTAAAAGCTGTTAAAAATGTTAATTTGGGTCTTCATTAAGTTTGCCGTAAAAATAGAGCTTGAAAACCTTTTTAAATTGTGAAAATTAAGAGTTTTTATAGCGTCAATAAGTTAAGTTTAGACTTGATGCAATGTCTTGTCTAAAAAATGGTACAGTCTACTTGTTTTCTTATTATTTGTATTATTTGTTAAGGGAAAGTTTCACTACAATTGAAGTTTTTAATAAATATCTTATCAAAGACCATGAAATGTATGGGATTTTCCCTTTTAAATAATAAAATAAATTGATTGGTTTCTGTAACATATAGAGCAAGCTCTCCCCCTGACCACGTACCTACCTACCGCATCCAGAGGTCCCCATCATCTGACAAATTTAATTGAATGCAGCTCCCCCCTCTTTTGTGTGTGTGTGTGTGTTCGCGAATATCTATCTGTCTTCGCACTCGTCCTTCCAGCAGCGTGTCCTGGGCCGTCCTTGCTGTCCCTGCCGTCTGTTAAGTGCCGCGACGCAAATATTATTAAAGTTTTTGGTGCGTTTCAGCGTGAAATTGATTTTCATACGCCTGCTCGGCCACAATCAAATTGCCGAAGCATGCACACACGTTAAATAGCACGAAAAAAAAGGAGATGTAGTATGTGCACACTCGCATCTGCTGTGTGCATACGCACTGCCGATACCCTGTAGGTGGGGCCAGTGTGTGTGTGTGTGTTTTTAATTTAATAAGTGCGGTGGTGGCCACCCAGCATATTCAAATACCCGGAACCCATAACCCGTAACCCGTACCCGTAACTCGTAGCCCGTACCCGTAACCCCGGCTTTGTTTCGGATCCTCCTCCGGCATGCAAGTCACATTCTCGATTGCCAATCAGCGTACAATTGAAGCAGCATTATTATGAAAGGGGATCGAGGGAGGGCCAGGAAGACGAGCGGCAAAAAAAATGGGGTAGGGAAGATTTCCCGTTGACATTTAACAAAAAATATTACAAAAATAAACGTGTGGGCTTGGCGAAATGCTGCTGGTAAAAATAGTGAACAACGCTGGCAAATAACAAACACTGAGATTTGATTTTCATGCACGTCTACCTGCGTCAGGTGGATAGTGGCTTAGTTGAGCGGAACGTGCATGCGGTTGGGGTGCAGCCACCAAACTGGGTAAATGGGTAATGCCTCAGCCAGAGAAATGGATACACAAATCGGTGGCACAGAGAGCTATGATGATGATGATGATGATGCTGCTACTCGGAAGAGGAGTTAGCGAAGGAAATCATTAATGACTTCCTCTGCTCGAAAGGGAGAGCCACCCAAGAGGGCCATTTGCTACGCGCTGCGTCTTCCGTCCAGGAAATCAAGCATAAGCCTTAAAAAATAAAAGCGGATATAGCCAGGACCAAGTTTTATTCGCCATCAGAAACTAACCCCTTTTTTGCGGAAGTAGCAAAAACAGATCCCTTCGATACCAGAAAATAAGAGCCGGAAAAAAGCCATCTCCAGCAGCATTGATTTCGAACGGCAGCAGCATAAAATTCTGTTTTTCTCGACCCGAATCCGGGCGAAAAAGCACTGGCCAACTGGCATGCAAATGGCTCCGGCTCCAGTCCGTCCCCTACCCCTGCCTCGCCACTAATCAAAACTAAATGCACAAAACTAATGCCATTAATTCCAGTAGACAAAATCCGAATGCAAACGGGGAGAGAGAGTTCGCTCGGCTTTTTGGCTGCCATAATTGACCCACATCATTAGCCCAAAGGAAATGAGCTGCCGCTGCTGTGTGGAGCTCCAAAAACTGGGGTTTTTCTTTCTTTTTTTTTTTCCTGCAGCCAGGACTCCGCTGCTTTGAAGCTTCCAACTACAAATTACTCGACGGCGGGTGAGGGAAACTAAAAATGAAAATGGGGGAAAGCACCGACTTGAGCTGAGCGCTGGGAAAAAATTTTATTTTGCCATACTTCAAATGAAATTATCTGCACTTTCAATGGGGAATGGGAAATGGGGAATGGGGCTGATGTTGACTGCAGTTTGTTGTGTGCAGCTGCTGAAAAGGGGGTCATGTGCAGGAGCACCGCCTGGATGCTGCACCCGGCATCCCATCCTCCTTATGGCAGCAGCTCACGCACACTGGCAATTTGAAAGGAGAAAAAATAAGAGACGAGGCAAGGAGAGGCGGGCAGCTGACTCCTTGCTTGCACAGTCCAGCAGGGCACCTAACCCACAAGCCCCTTGAAGTCCCCCGATGCTTTATGTGTTGTCCTTGCCTTGGCAGCAGCAGCATCAGCAGCAGCAGCATCAGCAGCAGCATCTCCCTGCTCCTCCGCCAGCACAAACACAACCAAATTACTTTGCATAACCATGCAGCTTCAATGGCAGCAGTGTCTGTGTGTGTATGTGTTTTATAAAGTAAAACAATCCTGGCGAAAACGAGAAACTTGGGACTTCATGATGGGGCACTTAAACTAGTTCAAAAATTTTCCTGCTGCTCCGTCAACGGCTTTCTTTTCGCCGCTTTGCTATCATGTCAACCGAGGGCACATATCCACAGGAGCAGGATCACGAGCAGGAGCAGGAGCAGGAGCTGGGGCAGGGAGTGGGTTTTGTAAATAAAAACATGCTATGCCACCATATATGCTTTATATTCCATACATATAAAGAGGAGTTTGGAGTTTGGAGTTTGGAGGGGGGGCGGAGAAGGACACCTCCATGCGGGTTTTGTTTATGGTCTGGGGTCGCATTTTATATTCCAGGACGCTGGGCGAACTATACTTTGCTTTATGGCACCCCAATGTACACAGTGTCTGCTGCAAGTCCGCACACACTAAGCACACTCGCAGACTGCACTGCACTCCAGAACTATCCTGCTGCGTCTGGCTTCGATTTTTGTTGACCTTCCTCTCGAGGCTAGAAGCGCTCCGGCTCTCGAGAGTTTGTTTTCCAGAAGTTCACTGTCAGTGACGATGGGCTACCCTGGATCCCGGGGCTGATCTCGCAGCTGGTTCCACTGCGGGATCTATGAACTCGGACCCGCAACCAACCCAACCAATTACAAGTAAAAAACTTTCCGCTAGCATAATTCCGTCCAGTTCGCTGGGTATTTTCACTTGGCTGCCTCCTGCCAACACCTTGGGTCGAGGGTCGAGTGCCGAGGGGTTGGGAACCCTAGTTCCTTCTAACCCTAAGCCCTCCGGCTGAGACCGAAGCTATTTGTATGCAAACCTCGGTGTCCTAGAGTGAGGGCTACCACGCCCACAACCCTTACTACTCCTTAAGACTGTGGAACCCTCCTCGAGCTCGTACTCAGTCTCGGCTCAGCATCCCCTTGGCACCTTGTGAAAAATATATACAAGGAGTCGCTGCTGCTGCTGCTGCTGGGGCTGCTTCTCCTCCTGAATTTACCTTTAATGTCATTTTGTTGCATTTTTATTTATTTATTATAGTGTCGCCTCCTCCAGGACTTGCCTGCTAACCCTCCTGCCCGCCGATGCTGGTGCAGCTGCTCCGCTGCATCGCACGGGTACTTTGTTTGGCACTTTATTTATATTTAAATTTGTACCTCAAAGAGTGTTTAGTTTCGCCTTGAGCTTAACTTATTTTCCAGCGCTCGGAAAAGTTGTATTTTCTTTCCTCCGATTTTTTTTATACTTTTTATGTGTTTCTTTGCTTGTGGCCAAGAAATATTGTCCTGCCAGGCGAGATAACTTGTTGTCGTCGGCACAGAAAAAGAGACAAAACTGATTGTCAAAGGCAGCACCTGATAGCCAGCACCGCCTGCTGCCTCTGCGGTTGCTCCTCCTCCCCCCCACCGAAGCCAAGTTTTCGGCGCGGCTTCCTGTTCGATATTCAAAGAGCTTCCCGAGCTGTATAAGTTGGCCAAACTTTTTAATCAACTGCAGCTCAACTCACAGTCGGTTGGGCATTCGCAGCTACTAATTCCTGGCCAAAACGGGCCACAACCCTGTGGCCCCCATCGTCATAGAGGGTGCCTTCAGAGGTTGCCATTTCATAAACTTTAATCGAAATGTTTTACTTCCAGCAACGAGCACGAAACTTTCGCCACTTGCCAACCTGGGAGCGGAGGAGTGAGTGTCTGTCACCTCTCGTGGATCTCCCAACCTCCCAGCCTCCCCCCCGGCCAGGAATCCCCCAGCTCGCCTGGCGCTTTTTCACTATTTATCATTGTCAACTTGAGTGCGACGTTTGGCGCTGCCACTGATGGTGATGTCGGGATGCTGGGGATGCTGGGGATGCTGGGATGCTGTGATGCCGGGATGCTGGGCTGCTGCGATGCTCGGTTGGAAACCGGCAACTGGTAACTGGTAGCCGATGCAGGCGACGCTCGCCGGCTCCGTTGATTTATCTTTCCGCTAAGCAGATGTAACATTATACGCCACAAATACATCCGCCGTCTGCGACGCCATCGCCGCCGTCCGCTGACAACTCTAGCCAGGATGTGGAGGGAGGAGATGTGCCCAGAGATGCCCAGGGGTGCAATATTTCGTTCGTTGTCAAATGGGCAAAGGAGAGACCCGAAAAAAACGCCGAAATAACCCAAACCCACTGGGTCGGACCCAATGGTCAAAGTTTCACGAGGAATCCATCGGAGGCTGTGGCTACCTGAAAGCGATTTCGACGGAACCAGTGACATTTCATGTTTTTTTGGGAGCGCACATCATCAAGGGTGAATTCGCTTTGTTTCGAGGTAAGATGAGACATCGGGAAAATGTTAAACACCAAAGAGGTGTGCGCCTCACTGAAGGGGTCCTCTTGCTATTTGGAATCACTTTGAGACTGCCTTTGTTTAGTGCCTTAATAACTATAAAGTTTATAAGTTGCTAAGAACACCGGCTCTTAAATTCAGTAGTTTCCCATTCAAGTCTTTAGTTGTTAAGCCTGTATCTTTAGTAGTTTCTCTATAGTCTTCCCCCAAAAACGCTGTATTGGCAGAGTATCACCGCACTCGCATACTCAAGTTGCCTCCCCCGAAGCCATAACATTCTCTTTATCTCTGGCTGGTGTTTAAATTTTTTAACAATTGCCGCCAGCAGCAGCGCAAAAATGTCGAAAAATAAAAAAACGAAACAAAAAAAAGAGAAGCGAGCGAAATAAATATAAAAACTTCCCAGCAAAGCGTCGGCAGGTCAAAACCTGGGCACGGCCTGGCCAGAAAGAGACTGCCCGTCGGTAGAGATTCCATTCCGGAGACGGAGACGGAGACGAAGGCCTGGACGCAGACAGGCCAGAGACTCCCCCAGCACACAATGTTGTTGCTGTTGCTGCGAGTATTATATTTATTATTATTTTGCGATTCAAACGAAGTGATATAAATGTGTCACGTTTTGCGAGTTCACACATAGTCCGCTCCGCTCTGCTCAGCTCAGCTCAGCTCCACGCGGTCCCACTCCACTCCGGAGATCTGAAGATCTGCACAGACACCATACAGGTAGAGGTAAGAGCAACAACAATCAGCTAACACCAACACCAACGCCTCCTTTTGTTTTCCAGTCCAGCCCCTCACGCCTTGCCGGCTTTACTCTGATTTTGAATACTCTCAAAGGGGGAGTATCTTGGCTAAGTTTAAGCTGGAGTCACTAGACCCTCTTCTTTCAACTCATATTTCCTTTGATTAATTACAAAATAAACTCTAAACAAATCCTCTCCAATTATAAAGCAAAAGTTAACTATAAAAATATAACACACAATGTATACATCCCTTTTGTACTCAAAGAAGGAAACTTTACTGGCAACTAAATTATTTAGAAGGGTATTCCAAACTTTGGCCAATGATTCTGGTTTTCATCTTTTGTACTCTGTTTGGTTTGGTTTTCTTTCGGGGGGCTTTTTGTTTCTGTTTCTTTTGAAAGTTTGCGCAACAATTTCGTGAGCGCTGGAAGATGATTTGTGTTCGGAACTCGGGCTCGGACCATGGTAACTTGGGACTGGCCGGCCGGCCACTGGGACTCTCCACTGGCTCGATGCCCCATCTGATACACGTCCAGCGGGCGTTGCGAGCAGCAGTCCCAGTCCCCTCCGAGGCCAGCATCCACCATCCAGCATCCAGCATTGTTCGGACTTAATTCTGTTGTTTTCTGGACTCTCTGTGCATTGTGCTTGGAGTCAGACTTGGACTGGCTTCTTTGCATTATTCCTGGCACAGGACCGACCGACCGACCGGGTATCAGTTACTGCTGATCAGCATTAGCACCTCTGGTGGAGGCCTCGCCTCGTGAATTGCCCGTACGTGTTGGTTATGAGGAAAAGGCCATTGTGCATCCCAGAGATACACGAGTCGGGGGCCATCATCGTCGTCAGAGTCGTTGTCGTGGTGTGCGAAATTATGTGCCATCATCGCAGAGCAGGAAGAGTGTGCATCAGGGGGGGGCAGTGACTATCTGCGCGGTGCTCCAAACTTAATTCGAGCCAGGCCACGGCGCTGGATTGATCCATGTGTGCCAGACTCCGACGCGAACTGCATCTAATTTGTGATAATCTGTGGGAAGTGCGCACACAGAGATACCCCCATATACCACCGGCTGACTCCAATTGCAATCGGACTAGAGCAGTTGTGGGAAGATTTCCGAAGAAGCGAAGACAGGCCATTCAGCCAGATGGGAAAGGTGTTGATAGTCGGCTTAATTATGATTATATAATGAAATGATTGCCGCATAAACAACATGTGTACGGTGGTGTAATTCGACGAGGAATGAGCTGATTACAGCACTTGATTGGTAGTTGCGGAAAATGGGGAAGTGTTTTGGGAATGCGATTGGATTGGATTGGATAGGAGATTGATCCATCACAGAGATAGTTAACTAGCTAACAGTAAGTGTAAATAATTAAACTATAACTACTTAACATATTGATTAAATGTAAAAGGGAAAGGATATTTAAAAGATATAGTTTTTAGCTTTACTGAAGGCTTCTTAATACTTAATGTTAATCTCTGTAAATTTCAGTATGTATACATTTATTTATAGAATTGTTTTATCCCTTTTAGACTAGAATGAAGACATCCTCCCACACAGCATGAATCCATCTAATCCGCTCTGTGAGCATTTGCTCCACTTTCACTCGCTCGATTCCAATTGAAATTCCGTCAAAGTGTGTTTAACCCAAAGAACCCAATCCCACATGTGGCCCATTATAATTGGGCTTAACCCGGCTCCTCCTTTGCTCAAGCTCAATCCCGACCTGCGTTGCCTTGGCAGGCAGACAAACCGCAACCCAATCAACTTTCTTGCTGCCAACCCCATCACACTAATTGTATGTCCTGGCGGCGGCTTTGCCAAGGGCTTTCCCCTCCCCCCATTCCCATCCTGCAACCCTTCGGCCTACCTGTCGTTTGTTTTGTAATGCAAATCTTTTTGCTTTCATCTGCTTGTTATAAATCGAAAGCTATTAACCAAAAAAAAAGAAGGCAAGAAAAGGGGAGAACTCCAATTTCTATGCCAACTGTGCGCCCTTCGCCCCATGTCCTTTGTGGCATGTGTGTGGGTGTGTGCGAGTGCTCGTGTTATTTGCATTTGAATCATTCGTTTGTGCGAAATCAGATTAAATCGCATAATCGAATCTGATGCTATATGTGTGCGGACTATATAGAAAAACGATGACAAAGAGCCAATGCAGGCGCGGGAGCAACCAATCAGATGGACAGCAGCGCAGGAGAAAAAACACCAAATAATAAAAAAAAAAACAAAAACTGGGAAGCAGAAAAATTTATGTATTGTATAAAAATCAATAGCGATGGGAGGCATTGAAAATCCTATGCACATAAACCCGGGCACGTACAAAACGTTTCTGGCTCCTGGTTCCCCCCCCAAAAAAAAAATAAAAGGAAGCCCAGAGAGACAAGGTGGGGAAAAAGCAACCACAGGAGCTACCAAACTTATACCAGACACATGCGGCGGGAAAATACTTTTCAAAGTGAATCAACAAAGTCGCAAAAAAAAAACTGGAGGCAGCAGGAAAAGGGTTGAGACAGAGAACTCCTGTTGAATCCTCCGGATTCCGGAATCTTTTTGTCTCAGCTGATCGGGTAGGCCATAGTTGGCTTGTTGAAAATTCAAATTAACTCGATCATAAAAGCCAAGATGAGACCCAGTTCGGGAACCCTTCAAATCCGAATAAAAAATCCAAATCCTCATACCCAAGAAACCCTCCTTGTTTGCCCTACACTTTACGCTACATTTTAACTTCAAATTAAGTTTGTGTGCACGTAGCAAACACAACAACAACAACAACAACAGCAAAAGGAAAACCTTTTTTGATTTTCCATTTCTTTTTTGGCCTGGCTTGCACTTTTTTTTTTGCTTGTGCCGCCTCAAGTGGCCTCAAACAGCATTCGAGTTCGACTTCTTCGCTCGTCTTGGTTTCTGTGAAAATAGTTCGTTAGCCTTTCCAAAAACGAAGGAAAACTAAATTGTGCCCCGCCCCCAAACCCCCTTTTGCCATTCAAAAAAGGGCAAAAGACTTTTCAGAGTCAGTGTTTGGGGGTGATTGGTTTTGAGCGAACCAAATTATTGGCATTTACTTCTCGTTTTGACTTTGTGCGCTGCGAAAACGTCACAACTGAAGCATCTAATGCGCTTACCAAGTGGAGGGCGATGCGGGGGGAGGGGGAGTGTAGTTCATGGCCCAATCTTAATGCCGCCTAATTAGCAGCCTGAATGCGCTAAGACTACAAAAGCAGCCAAAATCAGCAAAAGCGGACGGCAGGAGCGCAGGAGCGATAGAGAGACCGAGCTCTCCCGGGAACCAACGAAAGTTTTTGGCAAATTGAAAATGCGCAAAATGACTTTGACCAAATCCCCGGTGCCAATTGGCAAGTTACAATAGCCATCCAACCAGCCAGCCAGCCCGTGCTGTCTGGGTGGAAAATGCTGAGTGAGCGGAAAATGCCACAAGGAAATGCCCTGCAAAAGAGCTGATAAATCGCACAGTCCTGGGAATAGTTTGTATTGATGCAATAATTGGATGTTTTCGGAGAATGATAACTCGGAATTAAGTTGGTTATGTCATGCCAGAGGATGAGTGTGCCTTAATTGAACTCTTTGTATACTTAAATCATAAGAAATATAGCTTACATTTTAAAAAGAAATGTAGATCACCTAAAAGTAGTTTAACATTACTTTATTTTGATTATAATTTTCGAAGAAACACAAGAAATCTGTTTAAAATGGTTCAAAGTAAACTAAGTAATTTTTGCTTATTTAGATTGTATATTTTTTATTTACAATTTCTTAGTTTTTCTGCATAAGTGAGGAATTTTTCTTATACATTCATATATCTGTTATACGTGTTCCCGAATTTTCCCTTTACCCCTCAGAAAATCTGTTAATTTCACCACATATGGCCTGCCTTCTTCCCCGATCCTCTCAGATCAGTTACATTATTTGCCAACTCGCAGTTTGCCAATTAACTAAAGCCAGACTTTGCAGCGCCTTTTCCCAGAGCTAATCCCAAACTCCATTAACCCGAGAGAGAATTGAAACATCGAAGTGAGCAGGCAGAACGATCTACATTTATGACATTTCGATTGTGTTTGCCAATGATTTGCCAGCTCACTGGATGACCCAGCTATAAATATATAAAGCCGGGACACCGTATAAGTATATCCTTCGGTAGGTCCTGTCAAACCCCCTGTCAATGCCATTATACCCGCTCGCAGCCAGGCACTCTGAATATGTGGCAAATCCGATCCGAAAGGCGGCAGAAGCATCTAGCTTAGCGTCCATCCCCTGAGAACACATTCCCCGAACATTCACCCCTCTCCCTCGGACAGATCCTCAGCTGTTGTTGGCTTTGTTTCGTATTCTTTTTTTGTTCAATTTGAATGATTTAACATAAAGCGAAAAGGTAAAGCCGAGCGGCAGACACACACACAGGAACACCCCTCGCTAAATCTGTTGTGCTGTTTCGCTATTGTTGCTTCTTCTTGGGCCTTATAAGTGCGATTTTGATTCTCCAACTCCAGCTCCGCGGCTGCGGCTGCGACTGCGAGTTCGACTCCTTGCAACACGCGGCCAGAAACTTTAACAACCAACAACAAGCGGCAAGACAGCCAGCCAGCCAGCCAGCCAGCGAACGAACGCGCGCAAATAATTTCAATCGTCGTGAATCATGAATAATTCAAAATCATCATTACCAACACCTTTTGAGCCGGGCCTGGGAAACAGGATGAGCGGCAGCAGGGGCACTGCTGGGGGTTCGGCACGCGGAGTGTTGCCCAAAATGTTCACACTTCCCAGAGGCTGGCAAGCTGGCAAACAACACAACTTTTGCTCAATCTGCAGTCAGCGCTTCGAGTGGACAATGGTGCGGGTGCGGGTGAGGTCGCATTGAGGGTGAGGGTGAGCGTGAGGATTCGCGGAGCAGGAGGTGTAGGAGGAGGTGGAGTCGTAGGGCAGGAGATGCCGCTCAAGTGCTAAAGTGAGGCGGATTACCAAACCAGCAAAAGCAAAAGCAAAAGCTGGAGCTGAAGCTGTAGCTGTAGCTGAAGCTGATGCTGTGTAGCAACCACCAAAGCGTTGACTACTTGTGCAGCACCCAAAAAAAAAAAAGAAACACAAAAACAACAACTGAGCGGCAACAAAAAAAATCCGAACAGGGAAAGGTAACTCTCAAGACCGAAGAATAAAATACCCTCCGAGGTGATGGTTCTTCAAACCCTTTTTTTAGATTTAATTTTTACAAGTGCGGCAAGGACACGATCGGCAATAAACTCATTAAGCTGAACAAAGAAATACGGAATAATTATGCAGGAAATTTAATAAGGAAATCACAAAGGGCACTGCATTGTAGAAATACATTTTTTATTAGCTTTATTGATCAACTCAAACCTTATAAATAATTATTAATGTACTGAATATTTTATGTAAAATAATTATTACTCAGTTAAGGCTATAGAAAAGCAAGTTTAGGAATAATTAATATATTAACTGATTTAAAGAAATATATATAAAAACCGAGAGTTTTTTAATAAGTTTGAAAAACCCAATTAAAATCTTGAACTAACTTTCCTAATCAATAAGTTTTACTATGAACATTTCCTACCCTTTGATTTAATTTTCTTCCCTATTTTTCCCCCTCAAATCAATGTACTCTGTGGCAGGGCATACAAAAACTGAAACAACAAATACACGAACAACACCTCCGCCCCCTTGGCACGCCTTAGTTTGAGGCTGCCGCTTCAGCGTCTATTGTATTCCATCGTCGAAATATGAGGCACGACTCTGGCATTAAACTTCAAAATAAAAAAATAACAAAAAATAAAACGAGCGCTGCAAAATGCCAAAATGCAGCCGTGGCGAGGACTCTGGTGTTGGCCAGGCCAAGAACAATAAAATGAGCACAACACCAGACTCGAAAAACGAGGAATAAAAAAGGCAGGAGGAGCGAAAAGATAAGCAGACGGAGACGGACGATGGATGCTGCCGAGGATGAGGACGCGGCTTGGTAGATGCTGGAGCTAGATGCTGGATGAAGCTGCTGCTGCTGCTGATGCTGATGCTGATGCTGGGAGCCACTTCAGACTTGGGATGTGCAAGTGTTGGCCAAGAAATAAAAGTTGCTGACCTTAAGCCAAGTCTTGGGTCTTTGTCTTTGTCTATGCAGCCCAAGTAAAGTTTTATTTTTTCCCCATTTCCCCCATTACGCTGCCCGTCTCGTGTTCTTTGTACTTTCAAAAGGATATGAGGCAAATACGGAAAGTTGTAGCAAGCTGCAGTGGCAGCTGTTTAATAAGTTCGAGCAATTAAAAGTGTTTTCAAAGGTGCTGCTCCGCGGAGCAACTTCTGCCAGTCGTAGACATTAATAGGCGCATAAAAGTGAAGTGGCGGAGGTGGAGGAGGAGCCGCTGTGCACCGGCTTATGGCGTTGGCTTAACGATGTGAGGATCATAAAGGCGGCTCTTAATGATGCCACGAGAGGATCTCGAGTGGACGCGGGCCGTCCTCAGTTTTGCTGCAAGCGGATCTTGGCCGCCAGATACACAAGTCGAGAGGTGAAGGTGGCCCAAGCACGATCCATGTCGTACAGCCATTAGTGGACCCTCGGCGTCCTTCAGCCAAATTATTCCCTCAACTTTGAGTTGAGAATAAATTGCCGGCCGTCGCTTCACTTTCCGTTTCAAAATATCAAAGCCAGGCCAGACTCCGGCCTCGGGTACATTAAAAGTGCCCCGAAAACAAAATCCCACATCAATTTGGGTCATTAAAGTTCCGAGAGGAACACAAAAAACTTCGCCGCCAAATGCAGCCATTAAAAGTGCCAAACAAAATAATTTCCGATGGCGATGGCAACAACAATCAACTATTAAAAAAGGTAGAAGCGTAAAAAGTGCACACAAAATCAAACATAAAATTAAATTAATGGCCTAAACACTCACCCGCATCTACCCGAAAGAGGAAACTTTGTTGGCCGAATAAAAAACGAGAAGAAAAGAAAGAAAAGCCCCAGAAAAAAGGTTCAATCCGGGGGCATTAAAATTATGGAAAAAAGTAAGGGAATATTTCATTGAGCTCTGCTCCGATATTTATATACATAAACATATATATAAATTGGATGTTTACGAGGATATTTCCCCGATGTTTGTTTATGGCCGGACTTTTATACGGCCAGCTGGCGGGTAGCTTGGACCCATTCCCCACCAGCCGAAGATAAACGTTCCCATCGCTAATTTGAGTCTTTGTCACGTCTTACCATATGGAAATATTATTTGTAAATACTTTTATGTTCCGTACGTGACCAGGCCTGGGGGTGGCCGGGAGAGGAGTGTGTGCCATGTCCGGGTACGGACACATGGGGGAATCCTGGGTCACTCCAAAGACACGGAACCAACACCAACACCGAGTGCGAGAGTTCGACTCGCTTTTTATTGTGGCGACGAAATCAAATAAAGCGCTTCGAGTGGGTGCGGCGGAAGCCTTCTGCCCTCGTGCACAAGTATAAAAAATGTATATTGCGAATTTGGCAAACGCAAATCCCTCCAAGAGGCAGAAATGTCATCGTAAAATTGCCAGACGGCTTAGCGACGGAGCAGCGAATAAATAAAAATTATTTCCAGATGACATATCAACGCGACTCTGCTCTGCTGACACCTTAAAACCCAAATGCGCTTATAATACAAAATGTTGCGTGTGCCCCCGAAGGAGCAGAGTCCTCGGCATAAGAGAACCAAAAATAAGCGGGGCCCAAATCCAGACCGGTACAAATTGAAACGTTGAAGAAATTACAAAACTCGCCAGACTCTGGCCAGGGATGAGACTCGAAAAGGAAGTCGCAGAATCAGGAGGACGACCGGAGGCGAATCGCAAATGTCAGTTGCCTGGGCTCCCCGTCTCAGACGTCAACTTAACGTGAATAATTGTCTAAATCCCAACGACAAACACTTATTGTCCTGGATTAGCAGGCAGTCGGCGAAGGAGACCCAGAGATAGGGACACAGAGAGCGCAGATGGAGGAGCTAGTGGTGGTGGTGGTGGAGGCTTCGCACCAGAAGCCCAAGGACTGCGTGTAAAAAATGAGTGGCAAAAACTTTGCCATTTTTTTCTCTCTTCACTTTTTTCATGCCACAGACTTTATTTCAGGGGATAGTCGAGGCATATTAGTTGAGTGTTTAAGAACTAAAGGTAGCAGTACTGAAGCTAAATGCTAACCAAGCGTAACTAGGAATACCCCAAGTCAAACCCAAGAATATTTGCCAATTAGATTCAAGAAAGTTCACAGAGCATTCCCTAGTCGTGACCCCTACCTGTCCCCGAGGTCAGTTCAGCTCTTTCTATTTGCCTCACTCGGGGTTTTCCCCAGGTGGCTGAGAGCAGTCCGCCGGACCGGTAAGCGTTTTAAATTTAACAAGCTAGCTGGCCAGGATACCCACCATGGACAGAATCAGGATTCGAGTATATAACGAAGAAGTTTCAGCGTCATCGCGCCCGGCCTCCTGCCTGCTCCCCTCTGTTTACCTTCTGCATTTCCTTGCGTTCAATTAATTTGCTCACAATTTGGATGGCAAAAGACCCCCAGACGAGAGAGGTTTGCGTAGCTATATATATATGAAGGTATATATCTCTCAACTCAAAGACAAAAAGCAAACTTTAAGTAGCAAAAGTAGCGGGCACAGCAAAGAATGAGAAACCATAAGGGAGCTGGGAGCCAGGAGCCGGGAGAACTCAATATGTAAAGCGGCATTGTGGAAAAGTTTTCACCGGGAGAGGGAAGAGATCCCCTGCGGAGGCGAAAGTTGGTCCAAACTATCCGTGAAACCCCTTCGCAAGTCGCAGGACCCAGCTGCCAGCAGCAGTTCCGGGCTCCTGGAGCTCTCCTTCAGGAGCAGCAACTTCAGCAGCAGAAGCGGCAGCAGGTGAGCATCGGCAACTTTTCGATTTCATTGCTGACATGGCAAGTGCGTTTTTCAGACCGAGAATGCATTATGGCAGCAGCAATTGCACTGGCACCCCATGTGTGCGAATTGTGAGACATTCGAGGTTATGTTCACGGAAAGTGGGGTTAAGTACACTTCAGTTGGATTCAATCAAGCAAAGACTTGAAAGTCTTAAGCCTTTAGTAAAATTTAAGTGTGCGGAAGGCAGAAGAAACCCTTTTTATCAGACTGGATAATTATATATTTTATACCCTTCTACGGAACCCTATAACCTAACCTAGCTTTCGAGGTTATGTTCGCCAGAAATAGGGTTAGTTTTCAAGGTAACTTTAATTTTATGTTAATTTTGATATATGTGTGTGTATAGCAGCCCGGACCCTAAATCCTAGCCCGCTTGATACATGCTTCATTAACTTCGTGACCGAAATTTCTTAATTAAAAACGAGTCCAGCCGCCGTCGTCGGGGATTGCATTCAATCCAAACACAATCCGAATTCGTTTACAATTGCCAGTTGGCTGCAAAGGATTAGTTTCAGATTTGTTTACCTCTCTAACAAGGAGCTAGCCGAAAAAAGGGGCACCGAAATAACCCCAGAGCCGAAACCGGTTATCAGAGTTGGTTTTTCGAAGGGGACGAACCTACCACTGGCTACCGACTGCTCTGATATATGAGCACCCTGGCGGGACGAAACTTATACCGAGTCTATGCAAATCTCGGGCAGAAAGGGACAAAGTTTTTAACACACCGTGCAAAGCCTGGGCTCGGACAAAAAGGATATACGAGATGATATATATGCAAATGCCATTTGAGAGGGCCGTTGTGGGTGTGGGTGTGGGTGAGGGTCCTTTTCTGAGGCGAGAACTTTGCTGTTGCTGCTGCTGCTGCTCCTGCTGCTGCTGCTGGTAATGTCCTTCAAGCCTACGAGGGTCCTGTGCCGGGGCGGCGAGCTTTTAAAACTTTCTAGCCAGCCGAGGAGCGCCGGCTTTAAGCACAACGAATTTCAATTAATAGCCAAAGACAGACACACACTCTCCGGAGCCGAGAGCCATTTCCTGCTAGTGTCCCTTAGCCCCGCCCACATCCTGCCTGCCTAGTGCCTGCCTGCTGCCTGCTGCCTGCCGCCCGTCGGCTGACACTAAGCCCAAAGGCTACAATCAGCTCAGCTGTGTGCGGACCACCAAGTTCAGTAGACAATTTATTTTTGCTTTCGATTTTCCAAGCTGTCAGTTCACGCTTAAATGCGCACAGTTCAATTTAAAATGGGTAGCCCAGGACATGCACAAGGATACGCCTCTGTCAGTTGGCTGGCTGCGGAGCCTGTCGCTGTATCCGAGTTTCTCTGGGCATCTCCTGTGCGTCCTGCCCGTGTATCTGAGTATCTGTGTATCTGTGTATCTGCGGCTGACTCCGCCGCCTGCAGTCGCAGTCGCACTCGCAATCTGGGTTAAGAGGTTGTTATCCTTATGCCGTGTTTTTGAAAATAGGCAACTTCGCAGCAGCCACCTCGTCCCCGTCCCCGTCCTCGTCCTCGTCCTCGTCGTCCCTGCTAACCGCCCCTGGTGGCCTGTTTGTGATGCCCCTGCCTCATATCCGCTGCAGACACACGAAACGTCCTGCCTGCCAAACCGCAGAGGGAGCCAGAGAGCTCTCCTCTGCGCCCGTGTGTCTCTCTTTCTCTCTGTGATGATCACAAGGATGCCTCGTGATGATGAAATTATGAGCGCAAAAGCATTTGCATTCATTATGTATGAATTTTTTCATTCCCCAGCTGGTATGTTGCTCTAGAAATTAAACTAACGCCGCTCGTTAGTCTCAGTCGCAGCTCCGGATGGGCTGTTATACGGTTATAAGGCTATATATGGATATGGTGAGGATGGTGCGGGGAAGTCTAGAGGGGAGGCGGCTGCTTAAATGCAATGCCACAAAGCGTTAATGGGTTTTTTCGCATTTCTTTTGCAATTTTCATTATTATTTACACTTGGTAATGCGTTGCGTACGCGAGTTTATGCCCCAGTGCGGTCTTTGTAGGGCACACAATATGCTATTTGGATTGCTAATTGAAGAGCGAACGGAGCTTAAGAAAATAGGAGCAGTCTTGGAAAGCCTATATATAGTATATATTTGTTTCATGAATAAATATAAATTTAATTTAAAAAAGTAAAAAGATGTTAGAATACATTGAAATGCAAATATAGGAAAAATTTTAATGAAAAGCTTTCCTAAGAATGGATTTGTATAGCATTCAATTCTTTAACCTATGGAAATATTTATAAAATTGTAATGAAATTAAAAGATTTAATAAGTTTATTATTATTTTCTTGTTTTTAAGTCTTAAACCTTTTAGTTTTATACCATTCACACACAAATAACCGATTTTAACTTCTATAAAAAGCTCTCTTAAGGTAATTCAGAAGCCCTTAACGAGTCACCCTAACAAGAAATGTCCTTTGAGTGACATTTTCAGCGGAGACAGAGAGCAAGAAATGAACCATTTATAACTTTATTATCGCCTGCCCATTGTTGATAACTTCCTTTTTGTGCGTTAAATGCATTCAAATTCTAATTTCCCCAAGCCAACTTTTTACACAAAAAAAAAGTAATGGAAGAGAGATGCTGCTGGCTAGGGTTGTGGGTTCTCGGTTCTCGGCTCTCGGTTCCAGGTCCTGGCGTGTCCTGGTAGCAGGCGGGCCACTTTTTCTTGTGCTAAATGATTACACTTAACTAGATTTGCATATATTTAAACATTTCCTTATGCGCACGCAACACGAATTGTGTGCACGTGGTTCTCGGCACTCGCCGCTCCGCCTGAGTCCTGCTCCTGTGTGTGTCCTGTGCACAAAAGGATTATTAAGGAGCTTCATATGTAAATGAAAACCAAATGCACACGACGACAAGGACGGCAACGACAACGACAACGACGACGACGACGACGACAGATGAGCGGAGGCTGCGAAGGAGGCGGAGGAGCGAGACAGATAACCTGGAAGCCACAGTTTGGCAAACACAGGCGGAGCAGCAGTCGGAGCACAGCCAGACACTGTTTGGCCAAGGATCCAAAGGGGAATCCTGCGTGTGTGTGGGGGGTGGCTACCTTGCGAGCCCGGCTAGAAAGTAGGTGAAAGCCAGAGGCAGACGGAAAGCCAAGTGGAGTTCCCATACCCGCACCCGTTCGCTCGCTCCCTCGCTCGTCTCGTTCGTTGGCCCGTAATTTATGCTTAAGATAAAGTCCTTGAATAAATACATGGAAAATCCTTTGAAATTGAAATTAAATACGAATATCATCTCTTTTTTTTTATACATATACGAGCGAGACAGCGATGGAGACGGAGACGGAGGCCCAGAGAGTTGCAGACAAAAGGCAAACGGGAAATGAAATTAACATTTGAGTGCGCTTTCCCAAAATTAAACGAGACTCCAACTGGGCTCGCATCGGCATGGAGTGAGCTCCTGGGGTCGGTATTTATTTATTGAAGCTTCTTTTGGGGCTTTGGATATGTGAGCCATCTTATTTAGCATTTTTGGCATTCTGCTCGGCTTAGTTTCGGGGTGAAACGCACATAGATTGTGTGTGGCAAAACATTTTTCTTAGCCATTTGCCATATGAAATTAATTTTACAGTCAGCAAGCACATGTGCAGCTTTCTGTGGCGAATAAGCCGAGAAGCAATTTAAGGCGAATTTATTTGGGTAAATTCGGGGAAGGAGGGAAGGAATGCAGAGTGTGGAGTTGGGAGCTAAGAGTTCCGAGTGCGGCTTTGCGGTTACCTCTGGAAAATTGCAGGGAAATTGGAGAACGTGCCACTGCGGATATATATATTCTTTTAATCTGAGGCGTTTAGGAGACCGAGACCCTTTCGAGAACACTTAAATCGCACTCGAGGAGGAATAAGTCGCACAAGGACGACGACCCCAAACTGTTGCATATTTTTCAACTATTCCATCTTCTATCTTTTCCCTCGCATCCTCTATTCCCATTTGTGTTTCTTTCATTGTTCGGGCTCAGAGTTTTCCCAAATTAAGTTGTTTTAGCTCTCAGCTTTCACAATTCAAATTTAAATTCTAGTTAGCTGCCTCAACCTCCCGAGAGAATTACATTTTAACAATCCTCTTTGTGCTCGAATCTTTTCATTTTCGTTTTCATTAAAATTAATATTAATTTTACCTGTGCACACACACACAGGACATGGCTTTAAATTGCATTTTGCCACAACCGAAAATTCCGATTGAAGCTGCAGTTGCAGTTGCATTTGTGTGGCAGTTTTTCAGCTTTGGCCAATTGGCTCATATAAATTGCATTGGATTTTTCCAAGCGTTTCCCTCTCGGCAATGTTGTATTATTGGAAAAACAAACATATTGCCGGCTTTGCTATGTTAAACTTTTGTTATTGCATTTTGAATTTGCGGTCGCCCGGGGAATGGGCATGGAAAGGGGAAAGGCCCACGGCTTGGGCATAGAAAAGCAAAGCACAAAAATTAATTATGAAACATTGTGCAAACTGTGTGCAAATGTGTATCAATGAAAATGCAATGCAAACAAAGCATTCTCCCATCGACCGACTGGCATCCCAGGTGAGCCCCAAACATTTAAATGGGATTTGAAAGTGATTTCCCAATCAATGCAAATACATAGTTTACAAACATTTCAAAAATGGGCGCACAGAAATTGAAATATTTCCATAAGAATTATAATAACTCTAGGCGAAAATGCCACATTGACTGACGGCGCTAGAATGTCCGAAAAAACCCCCCGAATTATTATGCTGCAAATTTCAACACTTTTTCCCAGCGGAAACAATGGCAGAATGCTAAACCAGAGTGGAAATTTCGGGCGCGAAAATAGATACATCATAGATTCTGTTACCTAGTCAATTTATATATATGGCTGCGATATCAGTGCCGCCGACCCGAGAGCGAATCAAAAACCATCGAAAAGTGTCTAAAATGTGCAATTCGAGTGCGAGTGCGAGTGCGGGTGCGGGTGCGGGTGCGGGGCCCATAGGCTATATAAATTTCAATCTATCATTTATTTAAGTCCTAGGCCAGCGGCGGCAGAGGGGGCACAGCAGCAGAGGAGCAGAGGAGCACAGGAGCCGAGTCCGGGCCCAGAAACAGGCCCTGGCTGGGCTCTCATTGCCATAAATCCCCATCAGAGATACGCGTATATTTATTTACTGCAGCTCTCACACAGATACGAACGCGGCGGCGGCCAGGACCACGTTGGGCGACAAAAATTGTAGCCGAAAAATAAAATAGCAGCTCCTCCCGCCCGCCGCCTTGTTTCATATTTTATTTGGGTTTTATTTGTTGTGCCTTCGCTGCTGCTGCTCCCTTTTTCTAGTTTTCTCTTGTTCATTTTTCCTGTGTAAATATTTTGGAAAATGCGTTTTTCTTTACTGCCGCTACTGTTGTATCTTTTTATACACCTATATATATATATATATATATATATACAGAGACAGAGCGCAATGAAAAAGGATTTTTTGTGCCAGGCTCCCGCTGGGCTGCCAATTTTTATGGTTAAAATATTTGTGTTGCTCTCGTTTTGGAGCGCCCGGCAACCTGCTAAAATATTTATGACAAGCGCCGGGGAATACCCGCCGTACAATATTTCAATATAGCGAAAATAAAATTCTTAATGTTTGGTTTGTAATTAAAAAAGTCCAATTGAAAACGCTAAGGAGGAGGATGGGAAATGGGAGAACACTGCAGCCTGAAGTGGCGGTCGTAAGTAGTCCAAATGAATTTTTATTGCCGTTCATTAGGCATCGAATGGCATCGAATCAATCAATTGTGTGGCATTTCAATATGCCCGATCGGAATGAGATCATATAGGGGTGCAACGTCCGTAAGCAGGGGCGGCGGAAAACTATTGGCTAAGCCGGAAAACCCTTCGATGAAAGGGAAGGAATATTGTGCATATTGTGTTCGATTCAATGCCTTTGGGGACCTTCGACAATGTGGGTTTCCCCAACGAAACTTTTAATTACCCGCTCTCCGTTACTGGCCCTCTTTCTCTGCGATTTCCATTCTCTGTTCTCTCTTCTCTGTTCTCAGTTCTCTGGTCTCTGGTCTCCATTCTCCGCTCGCCTGCATTCGGCAATTCCAATTAAGCTATCATATTCTTGTCTCGGAAACTTTCCCCGAATCAAAACTTGTGGCATGGCACCCCCATCCGTCCCATCCCGGTTTCCCGGTTTCCTCGCTTTTCTTCTCCTTTTCCCATCCAAAACTGGGCTAACAATTGTGTTCAATTTGGTTCCCGGGCAGCACAACAAAAACTTTATCTTAATAATTTAGCATATTCCATAAGTTTAACATTTTCATGCAGTCAAACTTCTGCATATATCACGGAAACTAGACTACATTTTTCAGAAACTAGTAACGAGCGGGGGAAGGTTATAGGAAATGCAGAACTTTGATTTAAGTATTTCTTGGTTTTATTTACAGAAATTATAAATGCTAAGCCTATTTAACAATAAATATACTTTAAATATATTAATGTCAAAAGTAAACTTATTTCGAAATTATGTAGGTTTCTAAAGTCATCTTACTTTTAAATCTCTCTGTAAAAACTAATTGTGGTTTAACAATGTTAAGGTTTTTATATCGATTAAAACTAAAACAAACATAATAGATTCTTTATAAAATCTTATTTCAGTCACAGGTATGGCAATAAATTAATTACATTTTAAATGGATTTTCTACCACACTTTTGCTTTAAAATCATTTTTATAGTCATTTTGCTATTATTATTATTAACGAAAACACGCCTTTTTCTCAAAATAGGTGAGACATATGAAAAGTAATATAAATATTTGACTTAATCAATTAATTAATATTAAATGCTTTAAAAGCAAGTCAAGCTTAGCAATACAAATATTTTCAATATGAATTATTAAACAAACAATATTTCTGTAAGCTTTTTAATTATGTTACATTTTTCATTAAATTTATTATTTTCAAATTGGAGAACACTTTGAAGACATTTTAATGGCAATACATTTCTTATTAAAACATCGGCTTAAATATTTCCAGGAAGTAATTTCATAGTTTTTCTTTGGATTTTCCTTAACATAAAACTATTTTTAAGGACCTCAGTAACCAATTATAGAAGTCATCCTGTTCTCCCTATTTTCCACGCCAGAATATGCGGCAACTTTTGGGCTCTTGATGCTGATGCTGCACCTGCAGCAGTTTTCCCGCTACTTTTAATTCCCCACCCTCTTCCTCTCCCTACCCATTTTCTTTTGTGGCCAAAATGCAGAATGCAAAACTGGGAAAAACTCTAAAGAGAACTCAAAAAAAAAAAAAAACAGAGAAGCTGTGGGAGGAGGCGGAAATACTGATTGAATGGCATTCCATTGAAGTTGATGGATGCATTAAGAGGTTTCCCGGAGCTTCCAGCGACTCCTCTCACTTACACACGCACCCAGGGACACAGATACGGGGTTTTGTGGTAACCAAAAACACACACACACACACACACAGAGACAAGAGACACAAGCTTGCAAAAGGGACAGGATAAGGCAGGAGGAATGTGAGAAGAAGCGCAGAGAGCAAGCCGCCTGCATGTGCAAGGAATATCTGTATAATGGATTGCACTTAACTTGCCACACACAGCAACCGCAACAGCAGTTCCCCGCCTTGCCGCCACCTCCCCCTCCGGGCCATACATCATTTGCACCTGAAACTCACCTGAGACTGAAGCTGAGGCTGCCGCTGATGCTGCTGCTGCTGATGCTACGTATATATCGAAGCTATAAAAAGCGTCGTAATCCCGGCAACGTAACGTCTAATCCTTTTGTTTACGCTTATGCTAATCCGCACTCGCACACAGTCGCAGTTGTAGTTGTATTTGTATTTGTATTTGCATTCGCATTTCCATAGAGTGAAATTTAAATTTCGGCACACATTACGTGGGCGGGCATCACGACGTTACGGCCCCTTCTCCTCCTTTGGCGCCTATTTTCACGCACACAAGCACACACAGCCGCCGTAACGTAAGCCGTAAAGCGGAAGCGTAACGGTTCGCGTCGCGTAACGTTCAGCCAGGCGTTGCCGTTACGTTGCTTTAATGTCCTGAAATCGCAGTCGCAGTCGCACTTGCCGGTGTATTTTGATTTAATTCGCCAATTGTGTGATTCCGATTTGCATACGAATGCCACTTTTGAAACCGCCTCCTACAACGCTCTCGATTTACATATTTTCGGGCATAAGCCTAAGTACTGCATAATATTTCACCGAGCACTGGTCTCTATTATTTTCTCGCTTTTCTGTTTTATTTTGGGAGTTTTCTCTGTTTGGAGTTTTGCTTTTCGTGTCGTCGTATCGCTGGAAAATATTCTTCCGTCAAGCACTCATCCGCCGTGTGAACCGTTCGGAGTTTGAAAAGTAACTGTGAATTCGCTTTCGACGGCACCTGGCTGGTCACCTCGGCTGGGAAACGGAAGAGAGCTGAAGAGCACGCTCTAACCCGCCCTCGCTCTCGGGTCTTTGTTTACAACGCTCTGCGCCAAATGCCGCTAGCAAAAGAGAGCGCTCTCTTAGTGCGCCGCCGCTGAAAAGAGAGTTTCTGTTAACGATAACATAATTGAATTTGCCTCTTCAGGGCAATTACAGAGCGGGGAATTCCCTACTCGTGGGAAGCTAATTTCAAATACACTAGGACGAGTACTAGGACTAGGACTAGGGCTAGGACTTGAACGACTAGATTTGGGAAGCAAGGAGGAGGATCTTTTTGCGTTTTTACACTGCGTCTAAAAACAAGCTCAAGTTGCCATTTTTCTATTCTTAAAAAATTAATATAATATTTAATGAAATTGTGACCGCAAATAAAACCGAAAACTAAGTGTGATCCTTGCTAAATTTTTTGAAATAATCTAAAATATTGTACAAAGAACGCATAGCACCCACAAGGAAATTCTGACAATCTTCAAAGAGAGAACGAAATAATTTAATAAAAATAACGAATGAGTCTATATGGGTTTGCATTTCACAAAATAATTAGTATTAAATTAAATATAAAATAACAAAAAATGTATTAATTAAAAAATTTCCAATATATTTAATAAATTTAAAAGTGAATTTTTTGCTTTCTTTCTGTCAGTTAAGTGACATTGAAAAACATAAAACTCAAGTGCCAAGAGAATTTAAATCGCCACGATGGCGCAAAGAGCACCACAAAAAGAGGCAGAGCGGGAAAACACTTTTGCCACTGTTAAGCGGCTGAAAATACGACTGAAAATGAAATTGAATTTCATGTTCAACAGAAATTTCAAATCGTTGAAACTCGTTTTCAAGTTAGAAATTAGGTATTTAAAAATATATCAAAAAATGTATAACATATAAAAATATACATAGTCTTAATGAAACCATCATAAAAATCAGAAAAAATTATTAACTATAAACAACAGCCTGAATTTCCACTGCTCTGTTTGAAAATGTTGCTCTCACAACAGCGGCAGGTGCATCAATGGAGCCGCTCTGTTAGGCTGTTAGGGAAAATTGAAATGCCAGACGGGCAATTGAAAGGTTAAGATGCCATGCACGTAGGCTAATTACCGCAATGTAAACAACATGTCTGTGCCGCGCGCAATGCAAATTAACATTAGACAAAAGACAATTGTTTTCGGCCGCCGGAAAGAGAGTTGTGGCGTGGCCCCGCCCCCTGAAGCACCTTGAGCTTTATTAATTACATTTTTAGCATGCCAGATATGAAAAGTCATTCAGGAAATACGGCCACGGCTCCGGAATATATTAATTTTGATGGCCAGTAGCTTACCAGGTTTATAAAATTTTCTAAGAAGTTTGCACCTTAAATCGGTTTACCAAGCAACGTGCTTAAAGTTCCCGAAACTTGGACATAGTTATTTTCTTTTTGTTAACTTGTATTTATATAATTTTCTAGAAGCAATTTAGAAGCACATCTCTAAAAAAAAAAACATATAAATATAGACTTAAAAAATATTTTTAAAAAAATTATATATAAAATGTCACATTAATTAATTCCAACCGCCTTTATTGATATGTTAACGCACGTTGTTGTCCTAGGTTAACATATAAACAAAGCCGCTGTTAACGACCACTGTTACGATATTGAATAGCACATCTGGCATTGATCAATGAAGTTGAAAGTAAAAAATTGTCAAGGTGGATTTCTTTTATTAATAAAACTGTCAATTTATAATCAGAGTTATATGTAGAACAAGATTTGTATAAGTATTTTTAATATGCATATAAGAATAGTTATCCGAGTATATTTCAACTTTCAATTTTTAATTTTTTTTGCAGTTTGTATTCCGGTTCTTCTGTAAATCAATGCAATCCCTGATTCTCTCCACCTGTTGGGCAACGCCCTTTGATTTCCCAATTAGTATTTGCACTTGCCCCACGGCTAAAGTAATTCAAAACCCTGAGCTAAAGCCAGAATTAAGCGAAGCCTCAAAAATGCTTGCATTCCACTTCCATGTCAACCGCAAAACTCCTGTCAACTTTGTTAACAGAAACCAGTTTCAATTTCAGCCGCTTAACAGGACGGAAGAGGAAAAACCGGTTTCTCTCACTTTTTTTGCTCTCTAACACTCTTCAACTGTGGTTCTCATGTTTGTTGTGCTCTTTATAGCCTCCGAGGCTATTTTCAATGTCACAATTACTGAGGAAAGAGAAAGAGCTGGAGAGCCAATGTGAAAGAATTTATTACAGAGTTCAAAGCATTTTACAGCAATTGAGGAACTGAGAGTTTTTCCCCCCATTCATCTCTGGGAAAAGCGAGACAGAGAGAAAGAGAGAGGGCTGCTGTCGAAATGGTACATTAATAAATGAGTGTTATATGCTTTGTCCTAGTTGACTTCATGACAAAATTCATTCATGGGATCCTTGCCTGCCCCTCCCCCACGGCTCCCCCGAAAAATGTCCTCTTAAATGGCTTTGCCTTGTCCTCTCCGGCGGTCCCTCTTCGCGTTAATTGCGTTTTTTATTAACTAAATTGTGTATATTTAATATTATTTATTATTTATCAGCCCCCTTCTCTATTCATTTCGCTTTAATTTATTTATATCAGCTACTCGTTTTTTGTCTGCTTTTGAGCATTTAAATTTTTAATTATTCGCATGTTATTTATTTGGTTTTCCTTTTTTAGTTGTTTTATTTTCAGGGATGTGGCGACATAAGATATCGATCAAGTGTTGTGTTACGTATCAGAAAGTTATCGAAAATATACAAATTTTTCAATATATCCTTGCAGGGTGTTATAATTTTAGTCATTTCCTACCCTATAAAGTATTTATATTTTTTATTATCATCTTAATCGTCTTAAGCAAAAACTGCAACTCTTTAAGAATTATTCATTAAATATCAACAATTATACAACGATTGTGCTGCCCATCCATACTTAAACCCCACTGAATTTATTTATTGTATTTTTTTGTTGTGTATTGATTTTGCAGTCATTAGTTTCCTTGCTGTTTGTTTTACATTTTATGTGCATTTTTAATTAGCTGACAGCATTGTTGTTTTTGCCGGCTCCCCATTCCGTCCTGATTGTTTTGTTGTTGCACTGCTGCCCGCTGACCTTTGACACACTCGTAGAAAAACGTTGACAGTTTATGGTCAGCTTTAATTGCTTCCCACGCCCGGCTCGTCAAAGTTAATGTAAATGGCTTGTCAATCAATCAATTGATGGCCACAGGACCCCCGTTATAGATTTAAGACCTCCGCTTATATTATTTGTTTTATATAAATGTTTTTTTAACGTTTCTCTGAGGGATTAGCAAAAGGATCCCAAAGGAAATAAATTAATACCAGTGATGGGTATTTGGTTATCAAATATATTGCTAATATGAAGCTTAGTGTTTATGTTTGGTTAATTTCCGGGTTTATCATTTTAAAAAATTAGGAATAGTTTAAAAATATAAATAATATATGCATAAAACTTTATAAAGAAATAACTCCTAAATTAAATAAGTTACTTTCTTGAATACTGTAAAAAAAGTCAGCCCGCATTCTGCTCAAATACCCATCCTAAAGATCTGTATCTCTTTGTTTTGAGTAAATCTTATTGTCTGGAATTTCTCCTGGTATCATAACTAGATTGACAGATCACCACTCAAATGGGTCCCCTAGGCACCAGGGGTCATTAGACCCTGTCCACTATTGTGACTCTTGTGTTGTGACTCCTGAGGGTCATCCATCAGATATGTACAAGCAATGCGCTCAATTCACGCCCTTGGCCAGCTCTCTGGCTCTCACTCGCTCTCATTTGTAGTGGCAGGGCATGGGGCACGATCTACCTGTTGCACCTGAGTGAGCGCACCAATCAGCGAGCTTCGCGCAGGTGATTTCTGAGTTATTTGTGGCCCTAGGGAACGGGTTGGCCAGCGATCATTGGTGGAATGAAAGCGAATATATATTGCGAGACTTGCGATCTAAGGGGTTCATTCTTACTCTTTCAATGTTATAAAATATTGCTATAATACTTACATATATCTTGTTTACTGCTTATATTAAAAGAAATCCTAAATCCTAAACCTATTGCGATTCACAAAGTTAACCTGCCTTTAAGACTTTATTTGTGCGTTCTGTTTTATTGAATGCATATTTTAATTGAGAATTGAAAACATTTCACCTTTTGCACTGGCAAAGCAAACTAATTTAATTATACATATAGCATGTCGAACAGCAACATGGCAAATGTATTTATGGCCGAAAAGCATAAATAAATATACGAAAGAGAGCACTTTCAAAGTTATTCACAGACATGAAAAATGGCCTTCTGTTTGTTTGCTCCAAAAGGCCATTGAAAATAACGAAACAAATTCACTTTCACAGACATTTTTGTGCAGATTGAGGAAGTTGAGGAAGTTTTGCACTTAAATTTCATTTGGCGATTGTCCAATTCCCATGATGCATTTCCATTAATTTATATAAATTTATGCAATTACTTTTGTTTATTTACTTGACCAGAGAGAGTCCACCTCGCCTTGCCTCGTCTCGTCTCGCCACCCGTTCTGCGGTCAGTTGTGTGTCCTGTTCTGGTCTGTCCTCATATCTCTCCGGCGCGCCCGCTCCTTGTTTGCATTGTGCTCCAGTGCATTGTCCTTGCAAAATATTTGGGTCACTTCTGTTGTCGCTGCTCAGTTTCGGTTGAACAGGCCAGTGGGAGCAGGAGCCGGAGCAGGAGGAGGAGCAGGAGCCAAAGCAAAAGCAACAGCAGAGGCAGGAACGAAACGCGAGCTGGCTCAATTTTTTATTGACTTGACAGGACTCGCCACGAGGAGGAGCCGGGAGTCCAGTCCTTCTCGCTGTCATGGCGCTCAATTTAAAGTCGCATTGTTGGCGACACATGTTTGACGTGTACAAATTTAATTTAATTTATTAAAATCATTATGTGCACAATAGCAAAACAGGCGACAGAAATTACCCATGGAATGCCCGGCCCCGGCCCCAAACAAAGGACATCAGCACACGGTCTACTCGAAGCTCGGCGCCGAACAGGACAACAGGACGAAGGAGTGTGCCTGCCATTGAATAAGTTTTAATGATGATTGCAGCGGCGTGCAGCAAACCGACGGCAAATAACAAAAGAGATGCCAAAGGATACATTTGAATGTCCCAGTAAAATTTTGAACTCGAATCACAGATATCTCATATGATGTTAAATTAAAGCAAATTTAAAATTTAAGAAATAAATTGTAATAAAAAATTATAAGCAAGTCACTAAAGTATGTTAATTCTAGAATTCAGATATTATTTATACTTTTGTCAGGACATCCAAATAAATAAATGAATAAAAGAATCCTCGGTTTAAAAATTGTATAGTTAAAGGAATAAAATATTTTTTTAAACTCGAAAAAACAGTCACAGGAACTCACGAAATTTGTACAGTTGAGCGAAAACGAAAGGGTTAAAGTTCCACTGCTATTTGTGGCAATACTGGCCTTGCATTTTCCAAGCCCTAATTACTAATTATACAATATGCAGGTCTCGCTCCGGCTGGTTGCACCCCACAAACGCTACAGGATATCGGGGCAGGGACCGTTGACGAGGACAAATTCGTTGAGTTCGTCTCATAATTTCTGCCAGGCCCGAACCACTAAGAAACCGCATTTAAATTTGTCGCAATTGCGTCAGTGTGGAATACCTGCACAGCGGGGTCCTAAGGAGTGACGACCAAGGACCTCGACCAGAACGAGGCCAACAGCGGCGGCGACGGCGACGGAGACGGCGGTTAGCGGCAACTTGATGGCCAGGACACCGGCTCGACTCGGCTCCGCTCCTCCGTTAGACAGACGTTTTGTTGTGCGAACGAATGTCAAGAGAGTTGGCCACGAACGACCTACGCAGATAGGCAACCCTTTATGCCCCACCCTTCCTGGCTGCAGAGTCCTGAGTCCTCCGTTCTGAGTCCCTCTGTTCCGTCCGTCAGTCGGTGCGTCAATGACAGTCAAATAATTGACAGTAGTTGCGTGTTTGTGTGGCCAATCATCCGCCACAAACACGACGAACCATCCACACAGCTGCTACCTAAGCCCCCTGCCTGTCCTGCCAGCGCGCCGCTCCTGTCACAGATCCCCGCTCTCCCCCAGAGTCATCCTTTATTCCTCCGAATCGGACACTGCACTTGGCTTCTTCACTGGCCCGTTCTTCTCGGTCTGCACGCAGAGAAAGCGGTAGAAGATTTGGATTTTAAGCAAGGTTAAAAATATGCTGACACACTCTGAAGCTTTATTACTTTAAAGCGTCTTCCCACCTGAATTTGATTGGGAAATTGTCTCGATATTGTCCTTGTAAAAAATAGAAATTTTAAATTTATTACACCAAGATCTATGTCACATTTTTCTCTGAATGCACTCCACTCCAAGGAAGGCGACAGCGTTTTATTATGGCAGACACGACACTCAGCTGCAGAGGGACAAGGCAGGCAGATGGACGAGGGGACAGGATATCATGGAGTGGAGTGGGCTAGGGGGAAACGAGTTATGTCTTTGGCCTGGGCATGGATTTTAATTTTTATTGCACACCCGACCCGCCGGCTTGGCCCTGGTAATGGGCGAAATTGGTTAAGAAATTAGGGAAAATTAGGGGTTGGCAATGTCTGTTATTAGAGACTCTCGGCTCGATGCTCGCTGGTCGCTTGTCGCTGGTCGATGCTCGACTCTCCTCTCCACAGTGAGTCCTGCTCCAAGGGCTCGATGAAGGGCCCGAGAAGCATGTGTGACGTGCAGTGGGAATGGGCTGCGACATTGCGACAACTGAACTGAGGAGATGAGGAGGGATATGAGCAGGGACAAGGGAGTGTGCAAAGTGTTACACATTCCCCTTTCTTTTTTTTTTAGTTTTTGGCAGTGGCTTAGATCGTGGATCGTCCTGGGGGTGACTTTTCAGTCCGAAGGGTGAGCGCGCCATAATTAATGATAGAGGACACGGGGCGGAAAGTGTTTGACTAATCGATTGTCAATGAATTGCATTTGGATTGCCACGGGCACAGTGAAACTCGTGACTCAGTCACTTAACCGTTACAATTGCCCCACTAATTAATTCGATTCACGATTAAGCCGAAAGTTGAAGAACACCAGTCGCAGAGCGTAGCCAACCGTCCAAACACACTGGCCAAACCCAAACAACCACTACTGTTTCCCGATGATCCATGTTGCCTCTGTCCCTGTCCTGGCTAAATGTGGGAATATTTGGTCAAATTAGTTGTGCGAATGAAATGGATTATTTGGGGGGAAATTGCTACAATTTGAGGGAAATAATGACTAGTTTACGATGTTGACAAAGGGGGTTCCTTGAGAAACTGAGATTGGAGTAATATTTGTGGGTAAATAAATATAAAATAGACTGATCCTTTCTAGAGAAACTTTACTTGTATTGTGTTTAATATTCTACTAGTTTGATTTTCTAATTTAAATGCTAGATTTTAACACTAAATCTATTAATGCATATATCATATACTAAGGCATTTTTTAAGCACTTAAAAAGTTATCAAATATTCAAAAATATTACTCATAGTAATGGTAGGCTATTATTACATCTAAGCACCCTTTTACCCCTTTTCCTTTCTTACCTTTCCTTTCTTAAAAACTACAAATGTCTCGTTTTAAACTCAATCAATTTTAAAATAAAAGCACACTATTAAACTTAATTCACCAGGGCGTCCCTGGACTCAAAGGACATGTCAAATTAACTACGAGGTACACCTTCCGGTTCGGCAAATGCCTGACCCAGATGGCAGCGATGACTTGACCAGGCCATGACCAGGCCGGGGACCTTTTAGTTCTCGGCCAGCCATCAATTTATTAATTTCGAGCGAATTTTTGTATAACCGCTGGTTGGGAGCTTGTGTGCTGGTGAGCTTGGGGTCCATCATTTGGTCGCAGGTCCGGCCCGGGTCGGGGCATTAGCCTGTTGCATATAATTAGGGGCGTCCCAGGCTAAATTGCTGCCCTGGGCCTGCACTCCGATTTCGATTCCGAGTCTTTCTTTATTTTTTTGTACATATATTTTTTGTGGTGGGCGTTGACGCTGCCTGTGACACAAATTACCCCAATCGGCGAAAGCTAATCAAAGCAAAACATGTCTCTGGGAAATTGCTCAGCCAGCCAGGGCGGGCGGGGCGGTGAGGGGAGGGGAGAAAATAAGAAAATAAAAAGAAATAAAATCGCATGCAAATGTGAGTAAATATTTAATTTAATTTAGCCCCGGCTTCTGCGGTTCCACACGGGGGCGTTCGACATTTGGCATTTGACGTGGCCTGAGCTGGGGTTGGGGTCGGGCTGTGGCTGTGGCTGTGGCTATGACTGTGGCCGTGGGTGTTTGTGTGGGTAATAGCGGCAATATCAATTTGTTTTATGAATTGCAATGGCAATAACTTGGAGTTGGCTCTATCGAACTCCCTTAAAGCCCCCCCCACACACACACACACAGTGAGAAAGAGACAAATCTACGGCGATACGAGTGAGTATCTCTGGGGCGGGCGTCGCCAATACATTTTGCACATTTCTTCCGCTTCATTTCCTGTAAAGGAGCGTAAATTTCATAGTGATTGGATTTTATCAGTGTGGCCTCATCTTTGACACTCCGCACCGATATCCAGCTAGGGGTAGGACACACGAATCGATTGGTTACGCAAGTGAAAAATTATTATTATACTCGCGCAACGGCCGCAAAGGGTAGCGGGGGTATATAGGGATTTTGAGTAACTGAAATCGATTGGAAAATTTAAAAAATAGTACATATTACTGTACTAGATGTATAATTAATCAAACAAGAAACCACTCTAAGCTTATACTAACTTTATATCTGCTGGTTTCTATCTTTGTTTGTATTTAATTTCAAATATTTATTTAATGTGTCACAAATTTTTAATTTTGCCATTTCTTACTAAAGAGAATAAAAACTAGTTTCTAATAAAAAACAAAATTCTATATATAGAAAACTATATTATACAAATAATTCTTTGTCTTTTCTTTTGTTTTTAAGCTCTATAACTTCACGTCTGAAACGCTTCCTTTTGCTTTAAATATTATTAACAATTAAAGAACAAACCTTATGTATAATAACTTTAAAATTATTTTTCTTTGTAACTTAAATTTTTTAATTTTATTTTTCCCCTTATTTCATAGGATATCAACTATTCGTTCAACCTCCAACATATATCAACACCCTGCACTTGTTTTTGTTGCGTATTTTTTATGTCTGGCCATTACTGCAAAAATTGTTAGAGATATTTTTATGATGCGGGGATAGAAGGACGATTCTGGTTCTGGATTCTGAGCTCTGAGTCCTGAGTCCTGAGTTCGGGGTTCGCTTTTGCGTTTTTGGCCTTTGTCAAGTCCGCCTGCTCAATGCAGCATCAAATTGCCGGCTCGTGTGCGCGTGTGTGAAATGTGTTTTGATTTAGTGCAGCATTTACATAAAAAAAATTCATCAATTTCCCCTCGAGCGGAAAGCCGGAAAACCGGAAAGGGGGCAAAAGGCAAAAGGGGGTAATTGCCCGGGGGAATGGCAGCGACTATCTCCGTTGGCTCATCGCCTCGTGACTTTGATGCATAACTCTCGACTTTTGTCGATCGGTTACGCTGATAAATGCTTCGATTGGATTAGAATATATTTTTGTGTCCTTGGGCCGCCTTAAGCCAGTGGGCGTGGCAGGACCTTTTGGGCCGAAGCGTGTGCTTTGGAAAATTGAAATTGCCAACGAGCGGGGCGGGACGGTCATGGAAATTTAAAGTTGTCATGGTCTCGAGGAAAGAGAAAAAAAAAACGGAAAAAATTGACGGGGAAAGTGGAAAAATGGAAATAACGCAGCTGTTGAAGAACATATCTAACACATCTAAGCCCGGGCTTAGCCGGGGCGTTCCCGAGCTCAAAGGGGGCCGGGAGCGGCAGAGCCGTGTAGCGTTCATGACAGCTGAGGTCCTGGCCAGATTTGTCACAGTCTCATATCTGTGTTTTGGCCGAAGGATTTGCGAGCTTGATAAGCCGTCCACTTATGTCACAATTTGCATTTCGGTTGATTCCTTCCCGTTGGGGGATAGGAATTCCAGGGACCACCACCAGGGGTTGCTTCTATGGGTTCAGGCTGGGTTCACCTCAAGCCAGCATGTATTTACCAAGCCTTTGCAATCCAATTGGAGCTATGAGATGAACGTCAAAAAGACATCGACGTAGTTCCTTTTGTTTTTTGTTATAAAGGATCTAATCGTTTTATTTGTTAAGAAAACTTTGACTGGAATTAGCCTATGTAATCGCAGTTAAATTAATTTTGAAAGATTACTTCGATTAAGAAGTACTAAGCTCATCATATAATATATATAATTAATTTACAAAGTATTTAAATAACTAAAAACAATGAATATTACACCTGAAATATTTTATTTTTCTCCACAGATATAATTTAAATTGAAACACAACCATTCAATCATCAAATTGGTAAAACAAAACTTCCTAAATTCATGGATCTAAACATAGAAAATCCTTGGTTTTAGACCACTGCCCGGTTATGACCTTCATTCATTTCTGGCCTAATGGCAGCAGCAGCCCTCAATCTGACCGAGGCCAACAACTTTAATTTAAATTTGATTACAACTCAAATTTATTGCCCACATCCTGAGCAACCCAACCCAACCGGGCTCAAGGAGCTGTGCGTCCACGTGGAACTTGGTTCGGCCTTCGCAACATATGCATGTGGCGAGGGGAGAAAAAATAATCTGGCGGTGGCCAAAAACCGACGACCGTCATTAACCACAAATCCTTTACTTAACAGTACGTAAATTTTTGGCCTGGCCCGCCCCGAAGATAAGCCAGCCCCCCGAAACCGAAACCCATTCGGGACGGACCTCGGTTGGGGTTTATTTATATGCGCATATCATTCGACCTTGACGGGAAAGCAGAAACCCACTCGAGTCGTAAAGACCAGGGATGGGGGGGGAACTTGTCTAATTAAACACTCCACATGGAGAAATAAATTTGGGTCACATCGTTAAATAAATATAAGTGGGTCGTCGGTCGTCGTCTGGCCAAAAGCTCTAGCGCTTTTCATTTCACGATTTACATAAAATCACCAAAAAAGTTAATTTATTTCAAGCCTTTTGGCATTTTGGCATTTCGGCTTATTGCCCTTTGTCCGTGTGCGTGTGTGAGTGTGTGTTGCATGTTGATATAAGCCTGAACTCATCTCTGGCTCCTTTGACTTCCACAACCCGCCCCAAGGCCAGGCAACGTCTTTAAAGCGTCAACCTCAATTAAGTTATTAAAGGGTTGCCTAGGCTCCACATAAAACCTGTCCGTAGGGGGAGTTTCAGGAGTTTCCCGGGGTTGGGAGGTACAGAGACTTGTGTCAATGAAAAGGCTGCTAAATAAGACATTAAATGGATTTAGCGTAACAAACTTATCCTGAAACTTGATTTTGTGAGAAATTATAGGTGGCAATGGGTTTTGGTAAAGTCGAAAGAGCTCTTATTTGGGGGTTTTAATTTGGTTATAAAGAAATTTCTTATTAGATTTGGGAAAACTTTTGATATAATATAATTATGTTTTTATCCAAAAGGGTGTTCGGTTTTCTTATTAAACTATATGTGTGATTCCCATTAACATTTTTGAAGACAAAATTTCTTTTTCGTTAGGAATTCCTTTGCTAAATGAAATATATTAGGTTATGGGTTAGTTTTCAAAACTTAAGGGCATGTTCAACTTTTAACTCAATAAACAAAAATGTATAAAATTACGTTTTTTACGATTCTGCATAAGAAATAGTTTTAGTTTTTTATAGATCTGTGATATTTTAGGCAAGAGATTTAAAGATTTTAACACATGTAGAGGTTAACAGAAAATGTATTAAATAGAAAAAATACTAAATTTAAATATCCCTATAACAAATTAATCATATTCTTGATCTCTGATCTCCTTATTTCTGTTTTCCACAGTGCTTGACTGTTGCCAGAACCCATTTTCAAACGTAATAAAATATATATGATATATACTACACATATATAGTATGTCGTTGAATTGGCGTGCAAATATTGTAGCCTGCTTTTTCAGACGCCGCCCGGGCTTAATTTAATTTTCTACCTATTATAACCATGTGCGTGTCAACTTTTGGAGCCAAGCGATTTGCGCCCACACTCACACACATGTGCAGCGAGTCCTGACAAACTCACACCCACGCATGGAAATCTGTACAAAGCGTTAAAGCTCAAAGCGGCTTCACTTGCTCCGGCACTCGGGTGCCGGGAGAGGCCCCTTCCACCCCTTTGTTACCTTACCCAGGACCCAGCAAGGCTTCCCCCCTTTTTACCGACATATGTAGTACATTTTGTCTGTCCCGCCGCTGGTTTTGCTGCATTTGTATTTGTTTGTTAGCACTGCCAAGCACTCTAACTGGGTCTAGATACAGATACGGTCATAACTATAGTTCTGGACATATTTTAGATTAATTTTTAAATTATATTTAAGGCTGCTTAAAATGGTTTTTAAAATTTTATCTAGATATATAGTCACAGAAAACGATACAAATATATTGCTTCCTTTTTCTTCTTCAGAAAACCATTTCTAGATTAATATTCAATTTATTTTAATTTTATAAATGAAAAAGTATTATTTACAAAATCAATATTATCAATAAAGTAAACCAAAATTCCAAAAGAGTAAAAAACGAACCTTTTAAGCCCCTGGACATATCTTCCTTTGGACTCCATCGTAGGGGTGAGTGTGCGAATGTGTTTGGGCAAGTGTGTGGCAGCGTGGTTGTGAAAATGTTATATAATTACACTTTGCGCATTTTCACAATGAAGTAACAATGTTTTAATTAAACCATTGGAAAGCCAAATAACTCTTGTTTGCTGCGGAGCAGCTGTGGGGAAAGAAGAACCGAAAGACAGAGGGTCAGCCAACCTGAAGAGAGTGTGTGTCGAAAGGGTTGAAACAGAGTAAGAATCAAATTAAAAATAGTTAACTTATTGCCTTAATTGGTTTTTAAACAGCAAAGCAAGTTTTTCTGGCTACTAATTTTAGGAAAGATATCAATAATATGTTTCATACACACAAAGTTCCCTAAGAAATAATATATAAGGCTTTATATTTCCTAAATATATCCTTTATAAAATCAAAACCCTTACATTATTTTCCGTATAAAGTAAATTGCTGTAGCAAACTGAGTAGCGCCTTAAAGAAAGCGCCAACAAAATGCGCGGAGAGATAAATGAGCCAGTTTTACAATTACCCAGCTCGTAACACGCATAAGCTTCGGATGCCAGGATGCAGGATGCCCAGGATGCTCGGGACGAGCCAGCGGATGAGCGGAGGAGTGCCGTAATACTTAGCGCCAAGTGGCAAGTGGAAGTGAAGCAGGCCATCCGCCTGCCATATGAATCAACTGGCAGTCAAGTCGAGTCAGTCGCTGCCACGCACGGAGACCGCACTGTGCCACAGTCCCCCCCGCGATTCTCCTCCTCCTGCCTTGCCTTGCATTGCGCAAATTGCGCACGAATCTTAAATTGAATTGTTGAGCTGCTCCGCTTGCAGCTGCTCCTGCCGCACAATAGCAGCCCCATTCCCCCGCTCCAGAGCCCACACCCAGTGATGCATCCACCCTGAAACCCACTCGGACCACGCATACTTCAAGCTGCGGCAACAGCAGTTTTGACTCCTCGTTCCGCTTCTCGAAGCCTTACTTCAGCGGAGAGATATAGCCACATATTATATGTACATATATATATAGAGGATATCTGGGTGTAATGGCGTTAAATGGCAGCAACAATTTGGACATCTTTAACACTGCATTATCAGGGCAATAGACCTGGCTTGAGGGGAGAACCTTTTAAATAGAAAAACTAGAAGAGAAAACTTATGAGACAAATTGCATATTTTTAATTAATTATTTATGAAACCTTAACTGAAACAATTTAATATATATCATATATTCACAAGTTTAAATGTTTCCTTTATATTTAATCATTAAATTTAATCTCTTAACGTTAATCCAATTCCAAAACTCACTAACCTTGCTTATAAGTTCTATGATTAATTTCTCTATCCAATAAGTTCTTGCGTGTATTAACCACTGTACTTTCTAGCCGCCCTAAACTTCCCCCTTGGCTGAACTCCACCATATTTGAGATGCTTTCAACTTTTGCTGCGGTTGGCAAGCAAAATTGCATTGCCTTTGTCAGCAATGCGTTTGTTTTATCTAATTGCCGGCCCTCGTCCTGATGGGTGGTGGGTGTGTGTGCTTGTGCCTGTCTGAGGATACATCTAAATTTCCACACGTCGTCTGGCATTAGATAAAGTATCTGCTTTTATATATATATGTGTGCACTATATGCTGTACACATAGTTTATCTTCTTGCCGAGTCTCAGCTGCGTGTGTGTGCTGGTCAACAGCTTTTTACAAATTAGCTGGCTAACGGAAATGCAAACCTGTGGGCCAGAATGGGGGAGTGTGCCAATGTGTGTGTGTATTTTCGCCCTTTCATGCTGACTTGGAACTTCCGGCGTATTTATAATTTATTTCCTTTCTGCCCAGAGTCCGCCACGCAGCTGCTGCCTTTGCTTCTGATGCTGGCTGACTGGCCGGCCAACCCCCGAAGAACTCCATAGCCCCAAAAGTTCTCTGCCCTCTGTGTATATATATGTGGCAGGGCTTCGGCCAGGGCCAATTTATTATCCGCAGTTTAATTGGAAAATTCTGATTTCCATTTTAACGAATTAGCACCTGCGACAAGCGCTCTTAATAAGTTATACGCCAGCTCGCTCGAGATGACGTGCGAAAGCGAAAAAGAGTGTATTAAAGTGGAGAAATGTTGCAACTCTGGGGATACCCTATTGACTTGTAAGGTCCTGGAATATTACGAAATTAAACTGAAGTTAGGTTATCAAGTTTTTAAAATATTTAAAGCTAAGCTTAATTATTTAAAATATATTTCAAGAGGTTAAGATTAAAATTTATAAGTGAAATTTTCAGATGCAATGCTTTCCTCAAGTATTTCTTCAAATATTTCTAATTGCTATAAGTATAATATACTTTCCTAGCAAAATCCTTATTTGGATTCGTATTTCTTTTCCTATAAAATATCCATCCGACTTTCGAGCATACTCTTGATACTCCCTCATTCATACTTACTGGCCAAAGCTTTCGGGTCTGTAAATTACATTTTTCGGGCTACTGCAGGCCACACGCAAACATATAAATTGCAAGATTTATATGACAAATTTTATTTAATGCATTTTTATGTGCCCTGTTTGTGTCTGTGTGTATGAGCATGTCCCTCAGTGCGGCCTGAAAAGGACCCGGAGGACAGTCGGCTCTGGTCCTCTTGGTCCTGTTTTATCCAGCGGCCTGAGCCCGTATTTATTTTTCCCATTGCGGCCAGCTTTTTGTTGACCGCACGAGGCTTAAGCCTTTGGCCTTTTTTAAACGCTTTGCAATGTGAAAAATCCTAAAAAATAAAGGCACCGAAACCCAAGGTGAAAGCAAACCCAGGCACACACACACAAAATTATGATAGCAAAAAAGCGGTCGTAAAGCGATTTATGTATTTACAAATAAATTTGAGGAGATGTGGGCTTCGATGGCGATTCAATGCAGTTTTGCATAAAGTGGATACGGGAACAGGAGGAGCACACAACTCGTTACCCTGAAAGGTCCTGCAAAATAAATGGAAAGGGGGCGCAAATCGGATTTCCGGAGTTTACTGCATTGTGATGGAGTTGCCAGGACAAAGTCGCAAATAGAGAGAACCGAGGGGGGAGTTTGCCTAACTCGGTCCGCTCCTCCCTGCTCCTCCTTCCTGCTAGATGTAATTATTATTGCCGGATTCCCAGTTTTCCGGTTAGTCCTGCTGCTGGTTCTGGTTCTGGGTGTTTGTGCTCTTGTTATTGTTTTCAAACCAGCGTGTATTTGCCCTTGTTCGGGCCCTTGTTTTATTTGCTCGCCAATACACGGGGGCAACATTTAGTTTCAATTAAAACATTTCAATTTTGCGGTTGAAAAGAACACACACACAAACACACACACTCGTGGATCGAATAAAAACTCAAACAAGAAAAAATACGAAAAACAGGAGCGAGAAAAAATATTGTACAACACGAAATAACCCCAAATTAGTTAGCATGTAATAATTTGACACTTGCACTTTGGAGAGCAAGAGGGGGTGGAAAAGATACATAATGTATAGGAAGGAAGTCAGAAAATCCCTCATGAAATGCAACCAAATGGAAATGAAAAATATCCGCAAAAAATGTTGACAGCAATTTAATTAAAAATCTAAAAAAATGTCAACGGGCATGTCATCAAAGCATTTCAATTAGCACCCGCATGATTCTGTTGCCATATATACCTTTCATAACTGCATATATAAATGTGTATATCCTGGGGAATAATTAAAACTGTTTAATTTTAAATAAATATATAATCAAAGACTAATTTTCTGTTAATATATAATGTGGAAGAGTCATTAAACTCTGGCTGTTATAGTTGCTTTTTTGTTTCAGAGAGGTTTAGGGAGACATATATATAAAAATTATGTTTAAAATTTTACTCTGAAAATATATATGTTCTTAAGTTATCAAAGTTTCAGGTACGTCCGGGTATTCAACAGTTTCCCTGCCTTGGTTTTCACTTCTAATTTCGGGAAAGCATAGCACCGGCAAATAACTTTTCCTGTGTTAACCGCTCCCAGTTTTCTGCATTCAAACTTGACGAAACATAGACACAATGTTCAACTTTGATTGCTTCAACTTGGTGTGTGTACGGATGGGTGTGTGTCTGGAAGACACAGCCCTGAGCTTATCTAGCCGATTCAGTCGCCGAGAGTTTTTGAGACACAGACAACTCCTTCTGCACTCATCAACAATGTCTCAAACAGATTTCTGATACTTGACCCCAGACTACAGTGCAGACAGAGAAAGATTCAGGAAGTTAAGGTTGGAAACTAAACAAGATAACAAGGATTACCTTATAGTTGAAACATTTTTAATACCATTTTATACCTTAACTTGTTGTTTCTGTATTATTGTAATTCAATGTCTCTTGTAGTTTCCAATAAACAATTTTATTTATAGACAAAATAAAGAGACTTAAAGCCTCATCCAATCATGACATTTTTCTGTGTGCATCCATCCATCCACAAAGGACCCTTGGGTGCAGCTTCGTTTTGTTACTTTTGTGAGCTCTCGTTATCATTATCACTGAGAGGAGTCAAGCCAGGCACCAAGGACCAAGGACCAAGACCCAGCGCCATAAAAACAACTAAGCAAACAGTTTGAGTTATGTTTCATACGAACAAAAGGTGACGGAGGGGGCGGCGGGTCCATCTATCTTAGGAACTCATTATCTGTGGCAAGTTTTTAAGCAAGTTAACTTTGCTTTGTTGCGCCAACCCTCCTCGACCCTCATGTATTTATTTCGAATCAACTCGCATTCGCTCCGACCAACTTCAACTTCATATCTGGAGCTATCAACACACACACACACATTTCGTCCGGCCCCTCCTTAGTCCTTTTTTAAGGGCTTTGGCAACGACTGCTCCTTCTCAGCTGCTTACATTGTTTTCCTTTTACCATTGTTGCGTCTCTTTTGGGGATAAGAAAAACCCGCAATTAGAAGCGAGTAGCAAATTTAAGTGGCCACCCGGCCCCATCCCTGCTGCCACCCTTAACTAGTTGTCGTAAAAATAATTGCCCACTACTTAGCAGTCCGAAATGGCCAGCACTTTCCCATCTCCAATCGGGCTTTCTGCCGCTGCTCTTTTGGGCTTTTGGCTGGGTAAATAAGGTACTATTCTTGGGGTTAATAGTTAAGGTGTTAAACTGTGGGTGAAGAGAGCTTACCTCACAGGTAAACTACTAATATGAGAGCTTAAAGATCTATCTTTAAATACTTTTAACAGATTTCTATAAATGGTATAATGACAGGACTGCCCTGAAAGGATTTCTATGTTTTCTACCACTACACCCCCTCACTTTTGTGTCTTGCGTCTTCTCCCCATTTCCCTTCCATAGTTTTCCCACACATTTGTTTACCAATTTGATCGAACAACTCTCGCATCATCGACTAGTTATTACGCCCGCAGGGATAAAGAGCGTCTCGAACCCAAAGGTGGTTTCCTCAGACCTGCCTTTGGCTTTTATAAATAAGAATGCCATCGCAGCAGAAAACGGAAGGCTGTGGAACCCTTCTGGCTGGCTGGTTTCTGGGAAGAAGGAGCGGGAGGATTTTCGGGGCTGGAGTTCACAACCTTTTGAGCCCGTCCGAGCACTTGGATGGGTCGTAGTTCATTTCGCTCTCTTTGCCTTTCCGCTTTCCGCCAGTAAACTCAAACACTTTGGCCCCTTGGCCATGGAGCGCACAGATCTGGGGAAGACAATGGTTCCACAATTTGCAGAAAAGTCGCATGTAATAAAAGTGCTGGCTGCTGCTCCTGCTGCAACCGAATCGTATCTGTAAGATACACAGCCACTGCGAGTGGGGACTACCAGCATTTATATTGTATTTACCTACTTGTTTTTTATTATCTACAAATGCTCTTAGCCACCTCACCGGCCCAGTCCCACCCGCTGTTCGTATCTAGTTCTATACGCTCAGCGAAGCTGAAAAAACAAGTCGAGCGTCGCCTGCACTGCGCTCGGGGTATAAATATTTATCTTTTTTCTACTCCTTACACAAGTCCTCCTCCTGTCTTTCCATTTCTATTTTTCTACGATTTTTGTTTCATTTTTCTGTGTTCTTTTTCATTGCTCGCTCTTTGTTTTAAGGCAATCGGAATAGGAATAGGAATCGGAATCGAAAACAAAATCGCTGGCAGCTCGAAGAACAGCGCCGAAAGGCCGTGGGAAGGGGGTGAAAATATTGTCTATTGATTGATTGTTTGTTCTACTGCACGGTGCGCATTATTAGATACAATTTATTGTGCAGCTATGTGGAATGGCAGGCGCTGCCTCGGATTATTGTTTATTTTATGACACGTGCCACAGCGGGCTCTCCACATAGCTCAAGCCCCAAGAAGATCCTGGCTGGGGAGTGCCCGGAGTCCTGACACGCGCTGCGGCCTAAGCCTTTTGCTAATAATGCCAATAACGAAGATGGACTTTCGCGGAGAGACAACGACACACCGAAGTTTGACCAACGACAAGGTCTCATATATTATTACAAGGAGTAAAAAGAATCGAAGCCAGAGTTACCTGTAAACTTGGTAGTTTATTAACTTCTAAGGTTGAGTTCTTTAATAAATAAATGCATGAAGTTAACTTATAAATACTTAAGCAATTAACTCTGTATTTTTCCTAAAACAAACACTCCTTGTAATCAATATACCCCAAGATCCCGTAAAGTATATAAAACTATATTAGCTATATTTTCTTTACACAAATTCCCCATGCAACTGAGCAGATAGTGACGGGGGGCTATGAAGGCACTTTACCCTCTTGGTCTCAAGTCTGTGACCAGCTCTCGAAGCTATCCTTTTTCTTTATTTTTCCCCCCATAAAACCCTCAGCCCAGATCTCGCAATCTCTTCATCATTTTCAATCTCTATCTCTGTGCTATGCAAATAAAACAAAAAACAGAGTCCGAGAGCAAAGACGTTTGTAATTGTTGTTGCTGAGTTTGGCCTGACAAAGACCAAAAGTTCCCTGGGCCTCAACAGTTGGCATAAGTCCGGGTGACTGTGACTGTGAGTCCTCATGTGCGGCATGTGTGGAAGGCAGCAGGAGCGGCAGCAGCTGTACAAGTGGCTTTCCAAATCGTCTTCATCCACTGCCACCGCCCCCACCCTTGCTTTGTTGCCAACGTCAGTTAGTTTAGTTACTTAATTGAATAGTTTGTTTTTGACATAATCTTTATGGGTCCTTTGTTTTTAATACCCGTCCACGCAGCCAGCCACCCACAAGAATGGCCAGAATGTGGCAGAAGCACCGAATGCATGGCAGTACATTTCTCGAAAGGAACCTGGCCAACTCAGGGACGAGCATATAGACGCCACACGAGGGCTGACACATCGTTAGGCATACAGAAAGTTGATTAGAATCAGAGGGGGGAGAATAACCTGATAAGAAAACGAAGGTTGCCGTGAAAATTTATTTGAATATCTATCGGGAATAATCTCTGAACTCCATAGACTCCGATCTATATGAAGGACACTCTAATATTCTTTTAAAAATATTAAATAAAAAAGTCTAGACTCCTTAAAACTCAATTTTTTAATTGCTCATGTTCTGTTATTTTAACAACTCTTCGCTCCAACCTCTTGGCTCACCTTAGACCCATCAGCCCAGCCCCCTCTGACCAAAGTCCTGGCCCAGTCCAGTCATCGCCATCGTCATCAGCCTGCTGATGATGACCGGCACAAAAATCTTAGCCCACATGGACGAATGCGTCCATAGAAAAGGCATTTGAAGCCTTCACATTGTTAGGATAGCCCGGTTAGTCAATGAGGTCAGAGAACAAAAGGTCCCGGCCGACCCTTCGAAGGCAGGCCTATATATCCTTAGCCTTTGAACTAAAACTGAACGCAGCAAATTACAGTTACTGGGGCTTCATCATCTGGGCCCGATCATTGCCATCCGAGCAGCCTCATCATCATCCCGAGGCCCCTTGTTCGGGGTGTGTGTGTTCTTGGCACTTTAGGCGCCGTCGATGGCAGCTTATTGAGTGGCTTGTAATGTGTTGATGAGGACTGAAGGCGGGTGTAGTGCGGAGTCCTTGGGTCTCAGGACGCAGGATGCCTCCGTTATTGTTTTATTGTATAGCCACTGCCACTGCCACTGCCACTGCCACTCCGTTGCTGCTGTCGGGGCTATTGAAACTATGCCCTGTGTGTGTTCCTGGTTAATTAATTTCTGAACTGACCAACAAAGGACTCCCGCCAGGAGCCAGGACTTGGGTCCCATTCCCGCCACGATTAGGACAGAGACTGATGAAGTGGCGCTTTCAAGGGCTTACACGCAGCTTAGCTGCTCATCTCCGACTCCGATTTAGTTACAAATTGGCCGGATAAGGTAAACAATCGTTGCCGCTTTCCCTCATATTTAATCAAGCTCGGGGCGGGGGCCCACGGATCCTGGCCCCGATCCTGGGAAATTAGTAAGGTTTCCCCTTCATTTGATTTTATTTCTTGGGCCCCCGCTTATTGAGTTGCTTCTGACCCGGGGCCATGGGTTTTTATGCGCTTCTTGGGTACCTTTTTTTCCTATCTCCTTTGAACAAAGCAAACACCGAAGGGTAAAGGAGCCGGAGGAGGAGCAGGAGCAGCAGCAGGAGCAGGCTGGGTCCGGCACAAAAGCGCATAAAGTCCAATAAAAAGTGTGCAACAAGGGAGGGCAACAAGAACTATCTTTTCTATAGCCGGCAACTCTCGTTATCTGTTTTTGGGCCTCCTGCTCCTGCTTCTATCCTGCTGCTGCTCCTGCTCCTGCTCCCGCTCCTGCCTCTCGTTTTTGCCGCTGCACTACTAATCCAGGCCATGAGCTGTGTCCATGAACAGAGCAGGATGCAGGGAGATCTAGAGGGGCAGAGAACTGGGCAGGACCTGGCATCCTTGTTTGCTTTTGGCTTGTTACATTTTGATTAAAAAACGCCCACGCGCATAAGTCGAGCAGGGACACCGACGGGGCAGATTGATAGAGCCGGAAAAAGCAGAGAGCCAGACACTTTCATACACCCGTAAACTGTCTAGCAATCGAGTCAAATGTTTGACCCACCAACCCTCCAACTCCCACCCAACCAAAAAAGGAGAAAAATAAAAAGAAATATAAGACAAAAAATCGGAAAAACAAAGGGAAAATGTCACAATAGTGCAGCCAATGACAAAAAAGAAATGGTAAGTTCGCATAAGGGCGGCAGTTTGAAGTTTTAATTGAACATTTATCAAGTCAATTGGCTATATGTTTCTCACACATGTCTCAGGGTGGCGAGAGAGTTGATTCTTTCCCAGTTCCTTACATCTAATTCTGTCTTCCAAATGGACGTCTTTTCGGGGCAGCAATTAAAGGAGATCAAGAAATTGATGTAAGACATGACAAGAGAAGAAATCAGGTGCTCAGATTGGATACAAAAGAAAGGATTTTCTTTACTTAAGGTGTATAATTTGAGAATGAAAAAGATTATAAGGTAAAATATAAGAAAGTATAGGAATATATAAGAATAAGAATATATACTGTAAGAGCTTAAAAAAATATAATAAGAACAACGAATAATTTTAAATTGTGGACAAATTAATAAATGAAAATTCACTTAAATAACAATCTTTTCTTAAATGTTGATTTCTAATCGTATAGTTATGATATATTCCGGAATCCAATCAAAACTGCATATATAACTCTTGCTTTACTTCTGGCTTGAAAGACGATACCCAATGCATGAGAAATAAATTTTAAGAAAACTTTCCCCTTAAATAATATTAATTCTTCCCCTTAGCAACATATTTTATGATAATAAATCAACCCTCAACCGATCATTCGCTTCATAATCGCATCTAATCTTGTAATGCTTTCAAGTATGACATCTCTGTACTTCCCCCAACTTTTACTCCAACAAAAAGCACATAAATATTTAACAAAATAAGGAAAATTCCAATAAATCTTGCTTAAAAGACTCCAAAGTTCTCTTCCATATTTTCCCAGCGCTTCATGTTTATATTTTTGGTGGTTTCCAGCATTCTACCAATTCCAGCAAATACCAAAAATGAGTGAAATCCCTGACAGCCATACCAATCCAAAGCCAAACAAAAGATTTATCAAGTTTTTCTCGGCCAGAGATTTTGCTCTCATTTTGGAGAACAGAACAGAACAGATTTTTTGGCCAGTTTCTGCGACTGAATGTGTGTGTGGGTGTGTGTGGTGTGTCTGCTCAGTGACTTTTGAGACGGAGCACGAAATCCGGCTCAACCCCGAAACCACTAAAGTTGGGCGCCCAATAACTGTGATTGTGTTAATTTAAATGTCAGTCAAGTAATATTTTCGCACAGTCACACACACACACGCAGGGAGAGAGCCAGCGGACGATGGGATCGCTGGCCAGGACCTCATCCCACACCGGGTCGGTACATTTGGTACGTGCCTTTTGTGCATTGTGCGGCGGGACGTAGGCGTGGCCGGGGCTAAAAGCGGATAATCTACCGAAAAAAAAAAAATATACATTTTAAAATTCCTAGCAGGTTCAAAGGAAGTGAAAATGTGTTACTTGTTTGTGAAGCGAGCGGGAAGGATGAGCGGGGGAATTTATCCCACACCCCCCTGAAGCTAAGCAGGGGCAAACGCATGTGCAAACGCATGAAATTTCATTGCTTGATTGTTCGTCCCACAGACTGTGTATCTCTGTGTGGCTACATAATTTTGCGCTTGAATTCATCTCTGAGCCGTGCCACACTTAGTGGAGCAGGATCAGAGGGATGGTGTGGAGGGAGGCACCTTAATCTCGAGGGATTTGGGGAAGCAGACCAGCGAGCCGCCGCCTGCATTCGTTAGGGAAAGCAAATAGTAGGGAACCATCTAAGGCCTGGGAGGTACGCTAAGCCACCCTATAGGCCAGGTTCCTGCACTTTCAATATTTTGTTTACTTGAAGAAGGGGGTTATGGCTAAGAAGTATGGTTTGTCGGGCTTAAATAAGCTCTTATACCAATTAATTAATTCTTAATTTAAAGAATTCTTTTTTTAATTAAAATGTTATATATTCTCTCATTTTACCAAGAAGTTTTATTATAATTCCATTTAAATAGTTTAGGTAATACCCTTAAATTCAAGCTAATTGTTCAAACAACTCAAAAAATATCTCTTCATTTCAAGCTATTACCAATCGGTACCACCTGGGCCTTAACAATACAAAATCTTTAAATAATTTTCCGCACTTCACATTGTTGAGGGCAATTGTAGGACAACAGCAGTGGAGTGGCAAAAAAAAAACCTTTGAGGGTGGGTGGCCGCTCGGCTCATATCCCCGAGGAGCGTACCCGGGACTCCAGGCGGACGGTGGCGTATGCGTGATTTTTTTTTTTTTCTATATATCTTCTCTTTTTGCGCTCTGCCTGCCTGCTCTGGCTATGCTAATTCAATTTTGTTTGCCTTGTCTACACGCCATGTAATGAGTAGCGCAAACAGCGGCAAAAAGATAATGATGGCGATGATGATGTGCTCGCAATTCCCACCCCGGAGCGGCTGTCCTGCCACGTGTCCTGGTCCCCCAGTCCGGGTCACGTGCTCCGGGTTCCGGGTTCCGTGTCGGACGTCTTTCGTTTGGGCATCTGGCGCTCATCATCATTTTTTTACACACTAATGCATATTTATTTTTAATTAAAAACTTATTAAAAACTAGTTAAGCATCAACTGCAGAATTTGTAATTACGTTCGACAAAAGCTCGAAGCTGGAACCTCCCCAGGACCCTAGCAGGGCTGAACCCCACCTTTCCCTTTGCATTCTCATCAATGCAAAAGACGTTTGCATAAAGCTCTTCAAATGAAGCGCCCGGCGGAGAAGCCTCAACCCCGGAACTCTTACCCTTTGGCGCCGATCAGCACAGTGGACGTGGACTGAGGCGTTATGCCCAGGAAATTAAAAGACACAAATGAATGGACACTGGATGTTTTTGGTGAGCTTAGAAAAAAAATAAATACGCAGTTGTACTCTTTAATTTGGAAATATAAAAGGTTACCAGTCTGCTTTACTTATTTTGCAAAGCAAAAAACATTTAAGGAAAGAGTTTCTTGTAAATATTATTGTATTGTATCTTGTAAATCTTGAAAATATAACCAACAAAATATTTAGCTTATACCTTTTAGATAATATAACTTCAAGCTGATTAGACCTTAATAAAAATATTGTGGCGAACACCAATCCAACATAAATTTTGTTTGCTAGGAACCACTCACCCGAACTTTCACTGTCCTCCGCTGAAGGACACGAAAATAGTGCGTTCCTCTAGTTCTAGTTTCGATGAAGCGATGCCCCAGTCTTTGGTAGTCGCATTTCTGCGGCTTTACCAAACTTTTGTCCACTGTGACCCGCGGGTGCTGGGCTGACCCTATTGACTCATCGTTGATGGCTCGTCCGGAGGCTGCTGCTTCCACATTTCCCCTTTTTTTCTCCTGCTGCATAGATTTCAATGGTTCAACATTTGCCTTTGGGTGGCGTTGCGTCATCGGTGGCGCCTCTGCCCTTCCCGATACCCTCCTGCCCATTATATTACCCTCTGGCCAACCAAATTTGCATTGCTGATATTGAAAGTTTTTTGTAGCTGGCCGCAGTATTCTCTGCAAACTCTACCGCTCCCTCGCCGCGCCTCGCATCCTGCCGTCCTTTTTGTTGTCTATGATTTATGTTGGTTCGTTGTGTGGGCGTGGCACGTCTGCATGCTCTGCGGTTGCGTTTTTAAGGCTGACGAGCAGCATCCCCGCCGATACCACCGGACGGACGACCCGATCCCTTTGCAATTGGAATTCAAAGTCCTTTTTGGTTTGGCAATTTTGTAAGCGAAATTGCCGCTGTCTCGTTTTTCTGCGTTTTCATTTTCATCGCTCGCCTCGCATCGTATGGCTTCTTCTTTTTTTTCTGCTGCGCAGTTATTAGAAGAAAATGTTTTCCACTTTTTTCCCCCAGTAACAGGCCCAGGCCCAGTCCCAGGACCCCGGGTCACAGTTGGCCAGGGTTTTTCCCTGTGTGTGATGAGGGTCCTTCCTCCGCACGGGCTTCTTTCAATTTTCGCTGGCGCTCTTTTTTGTGCGAAGGGTTAACAGGGTTGACATCTTGCGCTGGGAATTCCGGTTTCCGCTGCAGTTTTCTTTGAACCGACGCGTATTTCCCACTCTTTGGCCTCTTGTTGCATTTTTTCTGGTCACTATTCCGGACTAGCTTTTTGGGCATATTGCAATCAGAGATGGTCGGGAATCTTTTAAAAAGGATGCTAGTGGAAGAAAAGAAAATATACACAAAAGTAAGCACAATATGACACAGATTCTAAATCATTTTTAAAGGAATATATTGGGGAATATAGGCTAGAATTTTCGAATATATTTATAAAAGAGAGTTTAAGCTTTTATAATTAACTACTGTGAGTCGTAAGCGTTCCTTTTCTCAGCAGATTTCCTAGCAATATCTTTTTATTTTATTTACTTAACTCTTTGATTAATAAATGCAATAAAAATAAAGTTCTTCAGTTGTTTCCAATAAAAACCTATAATATATATACCATTCAAAAGGCCATAGTATTCAATCATTCAGGCATTAGAAAATACTTGGATTGTGGCCACAATTTATCTATTAATCCCCCCTTGTATGGCTCATAATAATCTGCGATGCCTTTTTCTTCTTTTTTTCTTTTCGTCCGGCCTAATTCCATTTGTCAGAGCTATAATATTTATGTATCTGGCAATTCAAATGGCCATAAATCAAGCACTTAAGGCCCCCGGCACCCGGTCGACTCTCCACCGGCCTACCCTCGATATACCAAAAATATTTAGGACTCTCGGAAATATTCAGTTTCTTCAATTGAACCCTGAATACGTTGAATAATATTGTTGAATATAATGCTCGAATCGGACCTTGGCATATTTCGCTTGGCCATTTTTAGCTGCATAAGCATGGCAATGGCAATGTCTATATGCTTATGGCTTGTACAGTATATATATTTTTGATGCCACTTGCTGATTTCACAGTTGAAGTGCTGCTCGAAAGCTGGCTGGAAATTAAATGGCAAAGTCAGAGGCGAAGGGCCAACAGCAAAGTTTCGCCGGCACTTGCTCGCATATTTTGGCCAGCAAACAGCTGACTCTGACTGCCATTTGGTCCACTTTTTCTGGCTACTACATATTTTTGTTATATTTTTTTTTTTTTGTATATATGCGACCCAGCTATAGCTGGAAGAGCAACAAAAAGCGAAAGCTCACACATAACTCGTCCTTCTTTGTCGCCTTCGCTCACACTCGCCCCGCGGCAGTCCTGTGCCCTCGCATGTGTGTGTCCTGTCTGTCCCTGTGTCTGTCTGTCTGTGTTATAAAAAGGTTTGTGCTACATTTACATTATGGCGCTCCAGCGACAATAACAAAAACAAACGGCATAATCTACAAGAATAATTGAAGAGCACATCGTGGCATGGGGGAGCTTGTATACCCTAAAAATGTTAATCAAACCAATTTATGTTTGGAAAGATTAGGGGATTATAAGAGAACAAGATCTAGATAGGACTAACTGGGGTATATTTATAACATTGTAGGGAAAAGTGAAATTATAAATAAAATAAATATAAATATTCTCTAGACTAAGAACAATAAACATAACATAATTACCTTTCACAAATTCTTAATGTTCTTTTAAAAATTAGCTGCAATCGTCAATCAAAATCCCTATAGTCTCTTATATAAAATTATGTTAAATAAATAAATTTATTAAGTAGTTGAGTGGTTAAATCCATAGAGAATGTTAATTTAATTGTTTTTTTAACCTATTTCAAAGTGCTTTATCTGCAAACATCACACAAGCAACAAAGAATTATTTTAGTGCTGCCAAGAGGCATCATCTTTACTCATTTGCTGATAATGGGTTTCAATATTTTCTGGCCTATATAGAATTAATAAATATTTTTAAAAATCTGCTAATTAATTTATTAGTCACCGTTATTTATTTATACGTTGGTATTATAGCATGACCAGAGATTACTTAAACAAATCATATCAATTAAGATTATTATTTTATTCCATATTTTATAAACACTCAAATCATGTATCTTCTTTAGTCTAAGCAATCATTTCTACTTATTTCATTTTATTCCCTTCCATTCCCCTAAGTAATCAACTAATTATAATTTATTTTATCTTTTATCTTGTATTAAACCTTATCTTTCAGCTGATATACCCTGAAATCCCAGCAGAGTGGCAAACAACAAATAGTCGCCTTTGGCTTGGCAGTCATCTCGGCTCAGTGTGGTGCACACACACCCTTCACACCTTGCCGTGCCCTTTGCCCCGCTGCCACGCCTCCTCCTGCTGCTGCCTGCTCCCTTCTGGCCCCCTTTTTTTTGGCGGGCATTACAAAACTTTTGCCTCGTTTCGGTGGGCGACTGTGCGAGTGCGGTTGTGTGTGAGGAGGAGTGTGCTTGTGGCAGGCTCAGGGATCGCAGACATACATAATTGAATGCTTGAAAAAGGCAGGCCGACAACAGGCAAAGGCAGCAGCAGAGCCAACAACAACAGCAGCAGCAACGACAGGACCTCCTAACATCCTGGCCATGTGTCTGGCTGTGCTTTGGCCTCCATTTTGAGGCCTTCTCGCCTGCTTCTGCTCCTGCTCCTGCTTCAGCTGCGGTGGTGGTGGTGCATTGCTTTGGGCCAAAACAAGGAATGTTACAATTATGTTCTCTTCACACTTTTCAGCAATTTATGTTTGGTATGTGAATCGGCCCTTTTCCCGCTCCGCCGCTTAGCCACAGCTTGACACTTGAAAACGGGGCCCCACAATAATAATAATAATAATAATAAGGACACAACAACAATGGGCCCATGCTTAGTTGGCCTTCTTTGGACGGTCTACGGACTGTGGCCTCTCGGACCGTTTGCAATTATATTTTTCCCTCTGGTTAGTTATTGTATTTATGTCGCTTAAAAAACCTTGCAACTTTTGGCCATGATTTATGCCTTTGGAATTGGATTTTCTTCTGCCTCTCTCCGCCTAAGCTTCGCTCCTCACACCCACAGAGCAGAGCTCCCTTTTGTTTCTGGGCCCTTCTTTTCGACGCAATTCACTTGGCCCGGTCGGCCTCATTTTCCTTTTTGCGGGGGTTCCCTCGCTTTCAGGCTGCGTCAACAATAATTCATGACAGGAACACAAGTGGCAACAGTTTGTCAGCGGGGCGTGTGCAGCTTTAAGCTTCCGTCGCTAGTTGGCATGGTCTTTGAAATGCCACCCGAAGCAAAAATCAAAATGCCTGGCACATGGAATCACGACTGGGTTACTTTAAAATGGCATGAGCAGCGTGTGGATGCAACTGCATACTGATAAAAATCAAGGGGAAATTTAAAAGATGAAATTAATATTTTAATTTAATACAAACTTAAGTATTCTATATATTATAACCTCCACTTAAAAACCCTTTCCAACTAATTATCCCATCTGCCGATCAGCGACAGCCTTGGCGACTGGTTCCATCTGTCCTCTTGGGACTGTCCTTGCCTGATTCCGCTTAAACGTGTGGTGGACATGGTCAAGGCAAGGGATATAGATGGAGGCACTGCTCTCTATCGGAGCTAGAGGAGTTGTAACTAAACCTACAATTCACAGAGCAGTGTTAAGGACTCTCGACTCTTACTGAGGGTAGCCCTTTTCTAACCCCACGACCTCTCCTCTCACATGCTTACGTTACGTTTTATCAGTGCCCCAGGCTTACGTTTCGAATACGTATCAGCTGTCCCCATTCGGAGGGCCACAAAAAGGGGGCGCATGGAGGTGATTCAGAGCGAGGAAGGCGTGACTAAGTGAGGGGTGGTGGCTGCTCCGCTGATGCTCGCCCGACTGCACTGAAACACACAATGGAGTTATTCCAACGGAAAAACACATGCACTTCCGCCGATGTTGACAACCCGATGGCGGGCGCAACTGGAGGGTATCGGAACGTAAGCGGAGGAGGGCCGGAATCCGAGGAGCACCTATAGCCGGGGGAGATGAGTGCTTTGATGGAGGCATCAGCAGAGAAGCCATCAGATGAAGTGGGAGGAGGTGGTGCAGCACCTACAGGCAGCCTGTAATTGAAGCATATGGAGTTGAAGCCTTGGGAAATACTTTAATATTTTGCGGAGAGATTTATTAAACGAAATAACAGAAATTATGTAACTTTTAAAGGAATTTTTAGTATTTATCTGCTCAATTTATAAATTAGAGAAACGTGTATTATTTTAGGAATAAAATGATCACTTTGACAGATTTCAATAAATATTTTTATATATTATTGTTTTATATTATTTGAAGTTAATTTATTATTTTCCTTACCTTTGAAAAGTATGATTAATTTCCTGGCCTCAGAGTGGATGTGTATATATGTATGTATGTAAATATTCTTAATTATGTTTGAATGTATGATATATTGCTCACTTATGTCCAGGCGGATATTTTAGTTGTTGCCACTGCCCTTCCCCTTGTGAGGCGCCCAATAATGGCCGCTGCCAAAAGAGATGGAGAGAAGGGGTCAACAGCGGCGGCAGCATTTGTTTTTATAAAGCGCTACATAAAATTATAATCGCACATATTTTCCAGTAATGAAGTGCGGCTGCAGCGGTTTAGTTTTAATTTCCCAACTGACGGAGACCAGTTAATTTTAATTCATTTACGATAAAATCCAATAATTTCCAGCTTGATCTTCCAATTTAGGGCTTTCTTGCTATCTCAAATCCTCGAGCTGCGGCTTTTTAATGGCCACTATTAAGGATAATTATTGTTTTGAGCTGCAGCTCATTAGAGGGTCGCCTCGACCTCAACTATCACACTTCCCAGAGTCCTCACTAACTCCAACCCTAAGCCAACCGGAACCGCCCCCTTTTTACGTCCCATATAGAGCGTGGCAACCTTCCAACCTTCCCAGGACAAGGCAACTCGTAAAATGCAAATAATGCAACCAGCATCGGGAGCAGCAGCAGGAGCAGGACGTGAAAAAGGGGTTCTTTTTTTTAGGGGCTTGGGCTTGGATATGGAACATTCGGGGCCCTATGACGTCGCCCAGACTATCGCAAACGATGCTAACTGACGACGGCAACTGGCAGTGACTGCCACAGCTTTTCTTGCTCTCCTCCGCCACGTTTCCCGTCCCCTTGAGCCGCCGAGCCCCCTGTGCTTTTTAGTACTTCTAGTATAACTAGAAGATTTTTCATATTTTCTGGCTGCTGCTGCCGCTCAGCTCCAAAAATGAAACCGAGCATGCAAAACGAGGCGACGAAGATGCAGTCGCCAAAAGCGAAGGGCACAGCTCGGCGGAGTGGCGTGGAGCGGGGGCCACAGTGAGTGTGAGTGCAGATTAATGGATGTTGATTTTACAAATTCAAATGGCAAAAATATGCAAGCAAGTGTAAAAGATGCTGTGCACTAAGAGAAGTTGCTGAGTTTTGGTACGATTTAAGAACGGAATTTAATTGCAAGATAAGAAATATTTTCTAAGTAATTGCTAATGCAATTATATTTTTGTATGTTTTTTATTCACGTTTTAATATTTTGTCTTAAAATTAAAATAATCTATATCTGTAATAAAAAGTTAATGGAATTTAAAATATACAAAATCGTTAAGCCAAAATATTAAGCTGCATTCAGAACTTTATTAAAGAACTTTGACAAGGTGAGTTACGCATATATCTTAGACAGTATAATAATAAAAAATGTTAGCTATATCCTCTATGAATCCTATAATTGCATTGTGTTTAACATATGCTTTACTCAACTTATTATTATATTGTCCTTGCCCTAATTATCCCTTTGATTACACATAATTCTTGAAGTGTACATCCCAACTAGGATGCGAGATACGAGATGGTAGTGTGACTGTGACTCCTCGCTTCCCTACCACCGTTCCCTATCGCTCCACCAACTCCCCTGCTGGAGCATTCAATTCCGATTCCGAATCCGAATCCGAAGCGAATCCGTACTCCCAGTGCTCCTCCATGGCAGATCTCTCTGCCGCGCTTGGCATTGTTGTCGCAAATGCGATAACTTAGCTACCAATATGCGTTGACTGCCAGCAGTTGGGGCAGGACCATGGGGGCAGCGGCATCGGATCCGGTGGAGTGCCAGAAGGAGTGCCACGAGGATTTGGATGCGAGCTTTCTGGCCAGAAAGGAGGGGAACCGAGAGGGAGGAGCGTATAACTCACTGCACGCGTGAGTGTGGGTGAGCGGCAGCATATGCACGGCTGCATTTGTCAGCGAAGCACAAAAATGAGACAAAGTGACGCAGGCTGGCTGCCGCTCCTCGCAGCTCCTCGCTGGTCCTCGGTGCTCCTTGCTGCTCCTACCAACCGCCAGTGCCGATGCCAATGGCAGTGCCAGTAACTTGAGCATAGAAATAAATGCGCATTTATGGCTGGCAATTCAAAAGTCTTTAAGATTTTCACATTCCATGCATTGTGTGTGTCTGCCAGGGACAGAAGTCGGACGGAGCCAGAGTCATTTTTTTATGCACGATACCGTGGGGGAATTTTAAAGGTTTATGGGGTATGCTGCGGTGAAGGTTATATATCCGAGAAGTAATGATTTCTTCTTTTTTTTTAATAAGGGATACGTTGTGATTTTTCAGTTAAATTCTTTAAATTAGAGTTTTTAAAGTAGATACATTCTTTAAAATAATCCTAAAATATTTAGGGATCAATAATCAGCTTTACATTAACATTACATATCATAAGAAGTTCAAATAACTCAGAATATTAAGGCCTTTCAAGCTATATTATTAACTTATATCAGATATTAAAGGATACTCAATGTTCGATCCTTTTCATGTTCTGCCAAGCGAGGCTCCTCTTTTACACCCGCTGGTGGGACTGCGTGCAGTGCACATAAATCGAGATCCGCACCTTCCTTGCCATTGTCAGGACACGAGAGGATGGCTCCCAGTTCCAGTGCCTTGGTGCCTTGGTTGCCTTGGAGTTTGGCGGTCCGCCTTGGCTTTCTCCCGGCTCAAATGGCTCCTAGGATGGCTGCTGGGCTGGCGATGGCGATGGCTCAGCTTGGCTGAGTTAGATAGCGATAGCGATGGCAAGTGGCATGACTATGACTAGGAGCGACATTGTGCGATATGATAGCGAGGGCGGACCGGGACGGAAAGGCGCTTTTATTGTCGTTGTAAATCGTTGCCGTACGTTTCGGCATTAATAAAAGTTAGCAAATAACTCGACAGACCGAGATAGAGCATGCCGCGCGATGGCCGCAAGTGAGGCGGCGGGTTTCGGTTTTCATTTTTATTGTGCTCGTCATCAAGTTGATTGTTGATGACTGCTGCCTCCAGCTGCCTTGGCAGGGCTCTCTCTGGGTCCTCTGGGAGCACCACTCGGGTTCCCTAGTCCCCGGTCCAGGACCTTCAGCTCTCCCTGCGGCCGATATGCATGCCGGGCACAAAGAAATTGAGTAATTTGTTGGGTCAGGCGGTCAGCGTTGTGGTTTGCATAGCCAAACAGGTTCGCTTTTCACTCGTCCCCCAGGCCTGTGTGCTCATCTCCCGTTTCCCCCATCTTCCCGTCCCATCTGATTGATGGCTGGCAAGGACTTGAAGGACTAGCAGGGAAGCCAGGAATAACTGCATTCGAATGGCTGTTGTAGCTGCAGCTGAGCACGGAAGGGCTCTATGGACACGTAGCCAACTTAGATGAGATTCTGCAGTCCTAATCTTTTCAACTCCCTTTCATCGCCGAGCTGGCTGGCTAAACGTTCTGTTAAGTTGGCCATTTCTACCATAATCTGGGCAGTTTCTGGAGGCAAATTGCAAATTTCAATTACGAAGAGCAAAGAGTTGCACAAAATGGAATGAATCTCTTCTTTATTTCGGTAATCTTTTCGAGAGACAAAAGCTTTAAGGATGTTTAGTTTCTCATTTAAAGCATCCCTTGCATCAGTATAATTTATCTTATATTTTAATTTGAAACTTTCACGATCTATATGTTTTCCATTTCCGGTTTTTGATTAAGCAATTATTGCCCGTTTCCCACTTTCCCAATTTCGAATGCTATACTGTTTCGATCAGTTGCTGTCACTGGGTCCTCGGTCGGTGTAACGTGACCCCAGATAAGCCGGCACGCACAGACGCCTTCCGTCAGCAGCCGAAGGACTCTAAATTGCGAACACACAATCTCCTAGGCGAAATGAGAAAACAACGGCGAAAAAGGCAAGGCAAGGAGCGGCCCGGCTCCAGAGTTCTCCCAGGTGAAGTCAGCAGCAAATAGATTAGGCAATGAATTGATGCATACCTGCCAGACAAGCAGGATGCACGACGGACACCCGAGGGATGGCGGGTGGGCTGCCTGGAGACAGAGCCGAGCAGAGCTGCCGAGAGTTGTGATAACCAAAAACCGCAAGAACCGGCAAGAAGTTGCCTCGAGGAGCAAAAGTCACAGCCAGAGCTGCATATTGAGCAGAGCCTGATAAAGGGCTTTGGGCCCCGCCATGAAATTGGTTATTTTAACTCTTGCACTTTTTGTTCGCATTGGACTTGGACTTGGCTTTGAGCTGGCTTCCCACCAGCAAGTTTCCTGTGGCAAAGCCAGGGCCATGTAGATATGCAAACGCCAGAGGAAAGGTGGCATCACCAGCAGCATCAGGCCAAGATTAATGGGAAAAGGAACACGACGAATTCGGGAGCGGGAATAGCCCAGATCTTTAATGAAGGAAAGCTTAAGCTGGGGCTTCTGCTTCAGCTTTTCAAATGGCATCTCGTTAGCGCTCAAGTGATTCAACAGAATGCTTAACATGCCTAATGTCATCTGACACACAGCGCTCAAATTAATAGCCAGCCACTTTTCACCTGACCAACCAACCACCCAGCGGCTGGCTTTCCTCCGGAAAATTCCTACGCACAATGAAAACGTTACGTCGCGTTACGTTTTCCCAGCGACATTGCGATGTTCCTTCGGCTAATCCCCAGCACACACAACAGCAGCAGGAGCAGCTAAAAGAAATATATATAAAATAGGACGGTAAGGGCGCTCAAGTACGGAGCGTTTATAACAGAGCCTTAACAATTCCACATAATAAATGGCCACGACTCGGTTCTGGAGTGGTTCCTGGTTTCGCCGATTTTATGCGTTTTCCCCTCTATACAGTACTTGGCAATAAAATGTGAAATGCGAATGCCAAATGTAAGCAACTTACACATATGCACTGGGGGAAAGAAGTGAAGAAAATTTGGTAATTAAATTTAATGAGAAATATTTCGATTAAGATCATATTTTAGTCCAAATTTTAGAAATATTTATCTCTTAAGAGCTATTTTAATACGAACTAATACTTAAACGTGTTTTAAATTAAATATATATTTATTACTAGCATATTTTTAAAATATATATTTAAGCGACGGAATTCCGTAAAATCTTTACTGCATTCATTATGCTGTAGTCAAAGAATGTTTAGGTTCTTCAGTATCAAAAATAACTTTCATTATGAGAGAGCTTACTATTGGATTATCATAATATTTAATTTTTTATCTTAAGAAACATATTTTGATAATGAAAAAAAGCTAGATTTTTTAGATTTTTTGAACTCAACAGAAGAACCTATTTAATTTATTAACTAAAGCTACTTAAAAGGGATTTCTTATGCACTTCTAATTGAATTATTCTCCCTTAAATCTCCATCACACTTTTTTTTCCAGTGCACTCATCCACACACACACAGTCATACATGTAAAGGACAGCCGGCCATTATGACTAATGGTTGACATTTAACTTAATCTGCTTAAGATGATTATTGAAAATGAGTGCCACTTATGCCAAATGTTGCGTCATAAATATTCATGCACTCTCCACTCGCACCGAAGCAGCCGTCCAAGGAGTAGGCGTGGCTGCGGAGGCGGCCAGGAATGGGCTGGGAATGGGATACATGGCCAGGGTCAGGGGGAGGCCACAGTGTGGGGAGCACTCGCATTTATAGGAGACGCCGCTGCTAATAGAAAGTCGTCTTTGCAGCGAAAGGCATAAAAACTTGCCAACATGATTTATACATAAATATACGTACACGGATTCCCCGCACCCGAAAAAGCCAAAGCCAAAGCCAACATAATGCATATGTATGCCTCGTATTTATGTATATTTTTATGCCCTCAAAAAAAAAAATAAATAAAACTCATTTCGATTCTCTCGGCCCGCAGTCCGTGTGCGTGTGTGGAGTGCGTTGAGTCCAGAATTTGATTTATTGGAATCTGGCATATATTTTACAATTTAGCGGCCATAATTCATTTTGTCGGTTTTGGCGATGCGCTCCCGCTCTCCGAGTGGAGTGGAGCATTAAGATATGCATATGCAGCCCGACACTGATGATATACAATGGGGCTTACACACTCTCGAGGGATCCCAGATGCAAGCGGGAGGGAGAAATTAACAGGCCGGCAGCGGAGATCCCACAGATATACGGATACTGTCTAGAATAGGTATAGAAGATGCAAAATTCATTGGGAATAAAAAGGGAGAGACAGCTGTAAAAGCTAGCTAGCACAGTGGAAAAAGTAATTAAAGAAATTCTAAAAACTAAAGTCCTAGGACACTGTAGGTAGGCCATTGAGCCTTCTCCATGGCTTTAGCGGTCCACTTCTATTGTGTTGGATGACAGCACAGCCAGAAGCCTGGAAGATATTGAAAAAATTAACCAATGTTAATTTTAATATTTTATTTGCCATTATAGAATGTTGTTGCCAAAACCAAATCCCTTGATTTGAGCTCTGACTATTTGGTTACAGTTTCGGGAACACGGGTTTCGGCGTTTCGGCACTCTTTGTCTCCTTTCGGTGCGGAATCGAAATCTGAACGGATGCTGGACTCCTTCGGTTTGCGACACTTCTTGTCAGACTTCGGTTTTGGGCACCTTCTGCAATTCACCTTGGGGCATCTCTTGGTGCCCAACGGCTTGGAGTTCTTGCCCTTGCACTTCGGTTTGCAGAAGCGGCTTTTAAGCAGATTTGAACAGACCTTATCGCAGGCCCGTTTGACTTCACTGGCACGGCTGAGATCGTCAGTCTAATAGAATGAATATTTGAATTAAACTTATTTGGCATCGCATTGGTATCAACTTACACGCTCGTAGAAGGCTCTGTCTTTTTTGGACATTTTGTTCCATTCCACCCTGGCTTTTGTTGTTATGTTCGCGGACCACTCATCCAGGAAGCGGTTAAAGCCGGCATCATCGACGCCAGGCTTGGTGTGGCTGATCGTAGGTACTAGTCCGATGGTATTCAAGCTTGAACTCTTTATAGAAGGTTCAGCCTAGGGGAGAAACAAGAGGTCCATGGAGCCTTCTTAGGAACTGAATCAAAGCTAGCACATCTTACCGCTGAGGTTTCAGACTTGTGTTCTTCCGCTTCCAATTTGGGCTCAACGCCGCTGTCATCCGTGCAGCGACGCTGGTAGCTCTTCACGAATTCAACAAAGCCAGTATTCAGTACTGCTGAATCTGTGGCCTCGACCCATATGCGTTTGTTACAATCGGCAGAATTTGGGGAATCCATGATATGCTATTCAAAAAACAACAAACTTTTACACTGGAAAATTTTTGTAATAAAATTGAAAAGTTTTATAGAAATAGTTAAAAGCTGAAAATTTTTTGTATATACAAACGTTCCGTCTGAGTTGGTAATTTAGAATGAATGGTATAACCAGTTTGGGATTAGTGCCAAGGGGAATTTCAGTTTGAGTTGAGAGTCAGCGATTGCTGTATGGGGTTTATATATCTAAGTGGAAGTTCATGACTTATTTTAAAAGTTAAATCACACTAGAGTCCGAAATTTGAATTTAATTTAATTTATAATCAAAAACTGTTGCTCATCCGGCGGTAACCAAGTCCCTGGCACCCTTGCCTGCCGTGCTCCCTTCCGCTCCTTTCGCTCCGACGCTCAGCCAACAGCTGTTTGCTGGAGGCCGTTCCAGGGGTCGCAACGAGTTCGAAACCGTAACCGGGGTCGGGGTCGGGGTCCCCGCAGCCATATTGCACTTGCCAGAATGCCAGAATGCCGTGGTGCTGCTAGGGTGCCAGGACCAGAGCCCGGCTCGAGGGCGTAGATTTCGGGCCAGGCCTGCGGTTATGTTAATGAGCTTGCACACAATTAGCAGCTGCTGCTGATGCGCGGCGAGCAGGCGGGGATCGGCGGAGGCACTCCAAACGGTTTCCATGTAGTGGCATTTGTGCTTGTCACTTCAATTATGGTAAATATTTAATGCAATGGGGGAGGCTGCGCAGGAGGGCCCAGGGGCTGAGGCCGCAGGGCGTGACCATATAATAATCAACGCAAAATCAGTTGCGCGTTCTAATAAATAAATAAATAATCCTGGTCCTTGCTTTAATTACACAGGACGCAAAATTAAATTGAAAATAAAATGCCGCAGATTGTGTTGCAGGGATTGGGAGTGGAGGGGACAACTGGGATTGGCCAAAGGATAAAGGATACCAAAGGCCGTATTAGGGCAATTGATATGCAATGCTCTCCAGCATGCGTTTTAACATCGAAATTTTCAATTAACTTTGTATATGGAATTAGCGTCGGATTGTTGTTGAACTGTAGCTAAAATGTTTTATTATTTATGTGGACTACCCGTTTGTATCAAATTTAAATTAATTTCCAATAAAGCCTGTTGAGATTTCAATCATTGCAAAAACATTAAGAGGATTGATTACTTGTCCCATCTTAATTGGAAATATGTTTACTTAACAACTAAATAAATGGCTCAAAATGTTACAAAGATCACATATTCCTGGGCATTCCCCAGTCGAGCATTGTGCTCTTAGTTGGCTTTGTATTTTTTCATCTCCATGCGATACTTCGATAAATTGCATTCGCAATTTGCATTTGAATATTTCAAACACGAACCTAAAACCGCTAGCCAGCCAAGTTGCTAGTCAGTCAGCCGTGGCCTGGCATCATTTGAGCTATCGAACTGAAAAATGTCCTTTTAAATTACGAAATTGCAAATTAAACTGCAGGACGAAGAGAGTCGCAACAATCAGTTCGCAGTCTTTGTCCTCCGTCTGCTGCTCGGTCACATAATTCAATTCCAGACGAAATACATGCAATTTCTTTTGCCAGAAGAGAGCACAGCAATACATAAGTAAAACATAATTGAATTCAAATTTGTGCAATCGTAAGTAACTAAGATACAATTATGTACGTGGCTGGTCTGCTACGTTCTCTATTTCGCTCTGCCAGACGCTTCCAGTCCCCCCAATCGCCCGCTCTCTCCTCCTCGGTTGACGACTGTCAAGTCTCGTCATGACTACATTTTGACACACAATTGAAAGGCACCGAGGACACACGCACACTGCACACACCCACACACACTAGCATACACTCATCCCCAGCCAGGACTCAGGGCTCAGGACTCGGGCAGACAATGAAACGTAATCACACTAATGGCTCCAAGAGCAATGAAGCGCACGTAATTGGTAAAGAGCTCTCTAGTAAGCGATGTAGGAGTGTTGAACACCGCTCTGGCATAGTGCAGTGTTGCATAGTGCATTTGTAGCAGTAGTGCTGCAAAGTGCATTGGTTAGCCCCAAAGGGATTTTGGCAGCAACCGATCGTGGATCTGGAGAAATTTATAAAGTTCCCTTTAACTATTCCACTAAAGGAATGAATTTAAAAATATAAAATTCAATTAAAAATATTTTCCCCAATAATTTCCTACGATGGTTAAATCCACCTATGATTGATACTTAGATCATCTTCAGAGTGTCAAGTTGACTAAATCCAAGTTAAGTTAAGTTCAGTTAGCTTTTAAGATGCTTGCTAGCAGCTAATAAATTTCCTATTCTTATTTACATTCTTCAAACTTTAACTGAACCCGAGAACCTATAAATTCCAATAAAATTCAGGAGCATGACTTCTTCCGTTATGACTGCCAATCAATAAGCACAGCTGACTATTGTGTCGCATGCATCTGTCTCTATACCATTACTCTGCTGATTGCAATCTACAAACGGTGAAATTTCCTTGAAAATCACTTGCACCGTAGCACCGAATCCGACCCACACACACCCACTGCCACTATTACTCCCTTCCTCCCATACCTTTGTGCCCAGATCTATTATGTAGAACACGCTTTTGTGTCGCTATATTGGTTAGCTTCGGTGGTTGGTGGTCCTGCAGCTTCAGAGTCTGGCACACAACGAAAAAAGTTAATTTGCTTGGGATAACCTCTTAATTGTTTAATTTATAAAAATAATAAAATATAAAACTGAACTTTTATCAATATTATAAAACTTAAACTTCAAATATTATTGTTTGCATGCATATTTTATATAATATTATATTTTTAAAAATTGGTACACTACTGTGTACCGCGAAATGCACTCCTAAAAAGAATCATAATAATAATAATAATAATAATATTTTTGTTATCGACATTTTTCTTACATATTGGCTTTATTTAGAAAACATATAAAATAAAAATTTAAATTTTAAATTTCAGGGCAACTGTTTTTCTTCCTGTGTCCTTCGTGTCCTGAAGAGTTTCGGGTTCCCGCGGGGCTGCCGATGCGTTGCATTTTCGTATAGCATAGTTTCTGGGGCGTAAGCAAAAGTCGTTGACGCTCGTTACCATTACCGCACCGCACACACACACAGTCCCAGAAATGATGACATGTGATGTGATGTGAAGAAACCTGCGCGCCAAAGAAATGCAATTACATGTTACCGTTGCTTTCTCCCTGCACTATGCCTCTGTGTGTGTGAGTTAATGCGTGCGCCCGTGTGTGTGTGTGTGTTTTATTAATGAGTTGAGTTTCAGTTTGAGTTTGAGTTTGAGTTGGGGCGAGAGTTGGGGTCCCGAGCTCCTACGTTCAGCGCTTTGCAAAGTTATGTCCCCAGCAAAGTTGCAACTTTCGCGGCGGCATATTGAAAAATGATGCAAGTGTCTCCATTCTCTTGCTTTTTAATGCGAAAATGAGCGACTGTCAGTGGGATAGATGGATAGACGAAGCGCAGGGAAATCGGTATAGTTGTGTACTGACAAAAATATCTATATTTTCTGTAATAAATTCTATTCTATTCTATTTGTAGATCAATCTAAAAGACATCCTTAAATCACTTTTAACAATCTTCATCTTCTTTATTTAAAATTCTTAAGTAGGAGTATATAAGAACTTATTACAGGTTTGAAATCCCTAAAAAATATGATTATAACTACAAATATAAATCTCACGGATCATCAACAATTTCATTAATTACTTTAAGATTATATTTTTCCTGTCATAAGTTTATTATCTTCAAAATATAAAAAATACATAACAAAGCATACAAAGTGACCAAAGCAAGAAGCTACAAATAATTATCATAAATATTTTTTGTGTATATAAAAACTATTATTTACTAGCAAAAATTACCTAAAGTCACCTTCTGAGATTTTTAACAATCTTTTATTTCTGAAAGTGCATTCCTGTACCCGGCAGTGATGGAGGAGAAAACCATCCTGGTATGGGTGAAGATTGGGAGAGTAATGAAAAGTTTTTGCTGCTGCTCCTAAAGAATCTCAAGAAATGTCGTGTGTGTGTGTGGTAAATTAAAAATCAATAACTCATTTGCCAAACGTTGTCAGGCAAAGTAACACAAAAGTTGTCATAACCAATAACGGGAACGATCATCAGGCCCCCGAGATAACCATCATGATGAAGACAGGGGCTTAAGGTGTACGCTTTTGTAATTTGCGGCGCTGCTAAAAGAGTTATGAACAATATTAAAAGGGGTTCGGCTTGGGGTTGAGGTTGGAGCTTGGCTTTCCTTCCAATTGAAAGTTACAATGAGAATCTGGGGTAATGGGCATTAAGGAAAGTTTTTACGGGTTCAGCGAGGATTTTTCCATGCAAGGAGTCGTTGGCTGATTAACAAAAACTGAATAAGAGAATTGGTATTTGCAGGAACTTAAATCTAAAGTTAATATTAAATTGCTTGTGTGATCCAGACAAGCTTTAAATATACGAAAGTATATTTTGCTGACTGATTACCCAAAAAAAGAAGGCTAGTAAATAGTAATCACAAATCTCTGCTATCATTAAAATACGTAAACACTTAAATATATTTTATATAGCAAACGTTTTCAGCTCAATTGAGTCCTCTTCAGCACCGGCAATCGGTTAAAACCGACTCTAATCCGTGTAATTGATGCAGTTAGCTGTTAACCTACATTCCAAACAAGGCCAGTCCAATCACCTTGCCCGAAAGTGCATTCCTCGATGTGGCCCACAAGCCTGCCGGATGGGATGGCGGGGTAGGTACTAGATGTATCACAGAGATCCCATCGCATCGCCGAACCCGGTCTGGAGCGGAGGAGCTGAGAGCCACAGAACTGACAAATAATGCTAATGAGCGTACAAAAACTGCCATTTGCTAACCAATGAACTTCCGTCAATTGCCGTCGAGTAGGCCACGGCAGTTGAGAGGGGCTTTCGTTTTGGCCCAAAGTGGATGTGGATGAAAATCGGACGCAATGGCGGCGCTTTGCCAAGTACCTCCGACCAGGCAGACACTGCCGAAATTTACCAGCTCTCGCTCTCTCCCCCTTTTCAGGGCCACGAGTATAATAATAGTTAGTAGGGCAACCGCAGGGCAGGCAGGAGTCGGGCGACAGGACCGGCGGTGGATGCGGATGCGGATGCGGAAGCCAGGGCAAAAGGACATGGCTGCAAGTAGCTGGGCGTTGATTGGACTCCGAGTCTTCTGCTCAGTGCAATGCAGTGCGCCGGCCTGCCTGCCTGCTTGCCTGCCTGCCTGCCGGCGGGCATTTATGTCAGTTTGTCACGATAGGCGATGGAAGCACAGAGATTACCTTGGTTAAACTTAACAATGGCTCCACGCCATGCCAGACACCAGGCTCCGCCCGCAAGCCCCTCCCATCTAGCCCACAGCCACGTCCACGTCCAGTACCGTCCTCATCCACATCCACATCCACATTCACGTTCGCATCCACATCCTCATCCTCATCCACATCATCAAAATGCAGCGCCAGCCAGTGCCTGAGCCCGGAGGCTAACCGGCAAAACGGTCGACAATGGGGCACAGTGGGGCCAGGTGGGATTAACTGAGATTAAAATGAATAAACTTAAAAACTTACAAACCGAAATTAAGGATAGATTTGCCTACCATCTTAATTTCTTGTCCGTTACCATGCGAAGTAGTTTTAGAATTTTTAGCTATCTGAACTATCTGTCTGATAGTTTCCTTCTACAAACTTGGCCATACTTTTGCTAGCATATCTGCCTACTAGCTTTGAACTACTTATCTTCCAGTGAGTAAAATCGCCTTTTTCTCAACCCCAAAACCACTGTGCATCGAACACTCCGAGAGGGGCTCTGCTGGAGTTTGAAAACTAGCAAAACGTTTTGGGCTCGCGTGCAGAGCTGTTGAATCGCATTAAAATCAGTTTGCTGCATCTTCACTGACTGCAATTTTCGGGGCAAGGACAACACCGGCATGCCATTCCCAACAGGGGGGGCGGTCAGGGGCGGCAATAAAGGGAATGGCGACGGTGGGGGTCTTGGATGGAGGGCTTTGCTCCTCGCCTGTTCGCTCGATTGGCTGCTGTCAGCAGCATTTTATGTTAATTTTCATTAGCACTGCCAGCGTCGCTGGCTCTCCGGCTGGGCAATTTGTATGGAAAGTGAATTTGAAACTTGGTTACCCACGCCAACTCTGCCCCTTTTCCACCACCGCCCCCTTCCACGCCCACCCACTGTCCAATGACCGTTTGCAACAATAATAAAAAGAAGTGTGCCAATGGGCAAACTCAATTTCGGCTTTTGTTCCGCGTCACATTCTGTGTACAGCGGAAAAATGTTGTCAAAAATACACAAGTATGGGCACATGTTCCTAAGTAATTAATTATTATATACTGTGCATGCTTTTAAAGGATTTTTTGTATTGGAAATTAAAAAAAAAATATGGCAAAAGAAAAAGAATTTGTAGAAAGCTAGATGGAATTCTTTTCAAATTTTCCTAATTTAATCTGTCTTTGTAAGATCTTAACATATTTGATCATGTTGAAGACGTTATAAATATAATTATTTAAAAATATACACCATATTAATACAAATTTTATTCATATTTCTCTCAGTGCCTTCACCTATATCTGTATGTGTAAGAGTGGGCTGCAATAAAATCGGACAAACAAAGTATTTTTCAATTAGCCATGCAGCGAGAGTTTTTGGGTGATAAAGGGGGTCGCCAAATGGGGGGCGAAAATCCAAAGGGGGGGGTCTGCCAGGAAGCCCACCGAGATGAGCTCGTAAAAACAATAACTGCGAACGTGTCTCCCCCTCTGTCAGCCAGGAGAGCTTTCCATTGGGTTATGGCGGGTGAGTTTTGTGGAACAATTGCAGCAATTGTGAGACTTAAGCGGCAGGCACAAAACATTAATTTTTTAATGGATTTCCCGTTCTGGCAATGCTGGGAACATTCATCCCGCTAGGCTATGGAGCTTACACCTGAGGAGCTTCCTATGTCTATCGATGCACAGTGAGAACTAATTCTGTTTTGAATCCTAAAAAACTCTTATCTACTGTTAAGACTGTAAAAACAAATTTGTTTAATTGAATTGTTAAAATATTATTGTATGTTTGTATCAAAAAGCACAGCAAATCAAGAAGACTAAAGATCGTAAAATAATCTTTTATAATCTCTCTATTCGGATTTTTTAGATCTGGACACAAGAATCTTCTGAGTTTTGGATGTTAATACACATTATAAAAGGCTTGTAATAGGTACAACTTGTAAATGTTTTAAGTCCGTAGTATTCCCCTGACAATCTACCATTGGCACCCACATTTGTTGTTGAACCGTGAAGGAAGTTTGATTTAGCACTTCATTTAATTCATTCGTTGATTTCGGTTGGCCATTAGGCAGTCATCAGTGCGTCATCATCTTAATGAATTTCCATAAATTTGGCGATAATAATTAAGCGATAGCATTTCTCCGGCGCTGTCAAAGTTCATTAATGCAGCAGCTCCAGCTCCGGCTACCCCTGCGCCCTCAACCGAATCCTAAACCTGAATGAACCCTATGGCACCCTATAGCATCTCCTATTTACTAAATGTATGTGTGTGGACCCACCCCCTGCATCAATCGCTTGCTGTTTATGGCCTCCTAATTACAGCAATCAGAGGAACGAAACGAAATGGAATGAATCGAAACCAAAGTAGCAGCAGCCGAGTTTTCCCACAGTTTTCCACACACACACACGCATACACACAGGCATACGAAGCTCGCATGTAGTTGAAGAAATAATTTCCACTTAATACTAATTAGTGGAGTCCATGTGGGCGGGGCTCCGGGGCGGGCGACACATAGAGGAGCACACAAATCGTGTAAGCAAGTCAGTGCAGTTAGTGGGTTTTATAGGCCTCGGCCTCTGTGCCGCTTGCTTCATTAAGCTGCATTTTCAGGCCAGTCAGCAACAGAATCGACAGAATTGAGAACATTCATTATGCATCCCATATACAGTGGGCATTAGCTAATGGCAATCGCCTGGAGCTATAAATTGATACCCAAGCGGACGTGGCTGTCCTCGATTAAGCTCAGTCAGGTCCAGGTCAGGTCCTCTTATTAAAACGGTAAAGTTATTTTTGTAACTATAATAAGAATTGCTTAAAATAAAACATATATTAAAATATAGTTAGATTTTCAAACACTCACACTTTTTATTAGTCCAGATTAGGTCTTCTTCGACTTTATTTATTTCAAGAAAAGCTTTTCGTAACCCCTAAATACCTATTTGGGAATAATAAGCTACTAAATTTATTTAATAAGCTTACGTGCCTGTGTTTCCTTGTCCCTTCTTCTCATAGATCTTCATTTTCATGACGATCTATCATTTATGCCTCGTGTGTCTGCACTGTACTGCGAAATATACATATTCAAGTGCGTATGTGCGTGTAAGTGGCACTTGACTTGTCCGACATAAACATGAAAATGATGATGTCACATTTGCACAATTGTGCGTACAGCAAAAACAACAACAACAACAACAAGAATACCATAGACCGACCAACCGGAGAGAGCCGTCGTAATTGTTATTGTTGTGGAAGCGTTGGAAATGCAGGCAGCATCCCCCAAACACCCCCCTTTTGGCATCCTGTGTGTACTTAATGTGCGTAGTAGATCGTGCAAGCGTGAATCTGTTGATATGGCGATTAAAAATCGAACTGCCAAATAAAAAAGTCCCTCCTCCCTTCTCTCTCTGCGTGTGTCTGTATAAAACAATGGCGGACAGGATTTCATTTTTTTGTATCCCATTTTTTGTGCCAGCGATGTGGTTGTTTGTGTTTTTGGCATTCGACAGGACGCAGGACATGCGACGGCGGCGGCGATAAAACAAAAGCCGATTTTCAGTTGAAAAGTTTAATTGAACAATGATAATGTTGGGCAGCGCCTGTTTTTGCACCAACTACAAACCAAATGCAGGCCCATAAAAAATCTGCAAACAAAAATATAAGGTTTTATATACACATGTGTGTTTGTGTGTGCGTGCATAATGGCCGGGCACTTTGCCATCACAACAAAGCAAATTGGTTAAAAGCCGAGCCAATATTGTGATAGATTAAAGATCAAGCGCCGTGCCGGCATCGTCGCCATCAGCATCATCAACGGCACTAATCAACCCCAGGGAATCGGTGTACTCCGCAGTCCATAGTCCGGAGTCCTCCAACCCCCCGACACTCGGCGTTCTGTCATTATTTCCCTGACACTCTCGACTAATTTGGCCCCGAGGCGCATTAACTCCATTTAAACTTATAGCCAAAGTTTGGCAGCGCAAAAAGCGGGAAGAAATCTGGGAAATCAATTCATTGCATTTCCATTTCAGGGAGTTGTCCGAGTGCGAGCGAGCCTTATGGCAGCATAATTTCAACTGGAGTGCAGTTGAGTACACTCTAAGAAATGTTGGTTAATTTATAAATAAGTTGTAATACAAATTCAAAATAATTTAGTTTGTATTAGGAAATAATATACAGAGAAGCAGGCTTGATTCTTTTGGAAGAAATGTAGACCAACCTCTTGTACCAAACTGTTAACTTGGATAAATTGTTTGTATAAAGGATTCACAAGCTACTTAAAATGAATAAAATATTTTCCGAGTGCAACGGTTTTTTATAAAAGTCCCGAGATGTGCCCCGAGGACATTACCGGCACCACTCCGTGCAACTGTTGAAAGTTTCTCAACGGAAAACTCTCCCCCGGCTGAGGCGCTTTCCCCCTTTTGCTGTGGATTTCCCGAGTTTCCCAGCGGGGGGGCACCGGCGGCGTCTCAACTCATTTGTTTGCCTTTGTGTTGGTGGTGCCACAACAATTGGCGACGCTTCTGAGGCGACGAAGTTGTGCAGACTCTTCATTTCCCCCCTTCTGGCACTAATTAAATAAAATCTATTCCATTCTCTCGCCTCATCGTCTATATATATATACATATTTATACATTAATTAAGACTTTACAGTGCGGATGACACATGCAAGATGGCTGGAAAGGAAGGAAGGGGACCGGGTCCTGGCAAATATGACAAAACAATAATGAAAGCTTTGACACGACTAATTGCCTGCGGCGTTTGCTGTCTGCTTGAGTTTCACTCGCCCGAAACTCGGCGAATTTGTAATTGAAATAATGCAATTTCCGTTACTCGTTTCAAATACATTTTGCAGGAAATCTCAAAGGGCTCGTCGACAACTCCCCGACCCGTCGACCCACCACGACCTCGCTGAAAACTTAAACCAAAATTCATTAAAACTTTGCATTGTTTCCCCATCAAATTCAGTTTTGCCTCTCGCTTGCTCCCTCTATCTCGCTGTCTCCTTCTAGGTGGGTGTGTGGGTGTGCCAGTGTGTGTGGCTGGGTGTGCTCGGTGGGTGTGTGTGTGTGTGTGCGATTCTTATTTGAATAGGTATCCATTTTATTGTTTATTCTAGACTTTTGGTATAAGCATGTCGCGACTAATTCCAATTAATTCAGCAGACAAATATCCTCGAACGACGGAAGCGCAAAACTTGCAAACTTCCTATCTTAACCCCCACGACCTCCTTAGACCCCTTCGACCCCTCGTTCATCCGTCCATCCATCCCCTCTCGAAATGCTGAGCATGCAAGCAATTGCTCCAGGGATGGGGCTTGCAGGAGGTGATGGGGTTGGGCATGGGGGCCTCTGAGCTTTTGGCTTCGGCTTCGGCTTTGGCTTTGGCTAGTTGTTTGCCATTGATTCTTGTTGTTGGTTCATGTTCTGGTACTTGTAGTTGTTGTTGTTACTGTTGTTGTTGGCAAGGTCGTTCTCGGTTGCAAGGCGGAACAAACAACGAAACCTGAGAGTGATGCACAGTGGTGAGTGCAATAAAATATGACTTACTTCAACTAAGAAGAACTATTTTCTCTTGGAAGATTCAACTAAATAACACAGCATCTTCTTCATGTTTCAGTTGCAACTAAACTATACTTTATAAATCTGATTGTAAAAAGCAATACCTTCAACTAGTATCAATAATCACAAAGTTTTAGGAATATTTCATTTAACATCATTTCATATATTATATTTTATCATATCTTATCATTTAATATTTTATATCATATCATTTTATAAAATATCATATCATATCATTACCTTGATTCCACTGTGCCGCATAATCAAATTGCCGAAAATGCGAGCGGAGTGGAGAGGGCGAATCGGAAACATTCAGAATCAGAATCGGAGTCCTGAAGTTCTCCGAGTCCTGTGGCCCCGGCATGTGTGCATGTGTAAAATCAGCTTATAGCCCCCGCCCCTTGGCGCTTCTTAGACTTTGTGTGTGGTGTGTGCGACTGTGCAGCTCGAGGTTTATTTAAGCCAGCTGAAAGTTTTGGCTGGAAAGATTTACCTTCTGCCAGTGGAAGACAGCTGAAAACTTCTTTTTGCAGCACCATTGACTTTTGTATTTGTTACAATTTTCTTCGGGTAATTCAGATTTTAGCTATCTGCAGCAACGTGCAACTCCGCCCCACCATCCACTCCGGCAGTCAGTCTCAAGGGCTTCTTGTTTTTGCTGCGTCGGAGTAATTTGTTTGCTCCCAAAATGCTAAGATGCTCAAAAGCTGAAATGAAACCCACACAGATTTCGTCTTAGTGTAAACAAACGAAACGGAACTATACGAACGGAAACGGAGAAGGAAGTAAAAACAGGATATTTGGGATTATTGCAAGATGATATAGGGAAATTCAGAAAATTCAGAGAAAACTTAAATGTTAGATGGTTCACAAAGTGAGTACAATTTCTGCAAGAACGGTTTATTAAACTTCAATAAAAATGTGCTAGAAACCACATTTAAACATTTCGCAGAAAAGTATTCTTGAATATTTTATACTATTTCTTAAAATATAGAAAAAAGTTTACAAACCTTCTGCGTACTCTAGCCATAACTAATGAAATGTGACATTTAGGCGTGACTTTCTGTACAAAGTACAAGGTTCGCCAGACAGAATATATGACATAAGCTCCTATTTCCTGGTCGACTTTGTCAAAGAAATCCATTCAGGGCATTTACATGCGTGAAATCACCCTGTAATCCCCAAACACAGTGAATTCATTAAGACATATCCATGCTCATTAGACGTTCAAATAACTTTCGGATACTTTGAGGGCAAACATAACCGAAAAGTTCTTGGCCGGATGGATAACATGGCCAAGGGTTAATTGGCTGCAGTCGGGCCGAAAAGTGAATTAAAAGGACGGGATCCCGTCTGGATGTTAATCATGTTATTACTTGGCTAGGCAATTAATTAATGTGAGCTATTTATATATTATGCATGGGCCAGATACAAATGTATCCGTATCCGTATCTGGTTATCAGCACACACACACACACACGCTCGCTGGCTGTGGCTGGGGCAGGGGCAAATGTGCTGAGCCAAGCTGTCAGAGACTTTGGCCATATTTGTTTTTATTATTATATGCATATGTTGACATTTACAAAGCCAACAGAGAATGGGAGAGAGTGGGTTTTTCAGCTTGTGCAAATAACTTTTTGTATCTATGATCCATCAGCAAATGCAATGGACGACAAACTTTTCCGGAGTAAAAACAAGATTTGTTGCCCTCCGCCCCTTGTCAACCCAGAAACCAAGCATCCCCTACGCCGTCGCCGAAACCATAAACCAAACACAGTAAAGACATTTAAACAAATCAAGCAATGAAGCTAAAAGTCTCTCGAGCGTATCACACATGAGACCCCTTTTGCCCCCATTGCCCAGCCCCGAAAGTGGAATGCTTCATTTGGCCCAAAAATGCTGGGGTATCGAAAGGGTTTAACCCGAGGGTAGGGGTTGGGGGAGGAACATGCTGGTTACTGCTGTCTTAAGTGATGAATATCTGGAGAGCGTATTCGGATGCGCTTTAATGGATAGATTGCGTTAGCCGAATGAGCCCTCTGGGACCCGAGTTGCGTTGAGTGGGCGAAAGTAACCCTTGGCTTGGCACCCCTTTGGTTGGGGGGTCACTCTTCCAGTGCTAATTCGAAAAACAGATGTTCCCTTACTTTACTTAATTGACCGCCAAGTGGAATCAATCGAATTACTCAAAAAGTGTTCAAAACTAATTGCCACGTAGGCCGTGAATCACAGTGCTTGTACCCTGCTGTCAGATATTTGGTAATCGCAGGTCCTTGAAAACTTTCTACAGCGGCTGTTAGTCCGTGGTTACTCAAAACTATTACTAATATCAAAGTTGATATCAATACTAAATCTACCGAAATATATTAGTTTTCAAATTAATTATTTGGTTTTACTTCGGCATTTATTTTATAAAGAAATCAGTTCATTTCTTTCCGATGCTTATCTTATTGGAATTGGAATTGGCACTGGGTTTTGGACGTGGACGTAGACGCCCTCCCGAGGGAGCCGGTTCCGGAGCCGGAGCTGATTCTGAGGCCGCATCGGAACCCGGATTAGGAATATCATCCGGTGGGGAGTCCTCTGCCGAAGACAGCGCCACAAACAGAAGAAGGCCAAGAATGACTTGAACCAGGAACTTCATGATGCAAATGATGATTTGTGAACAGAAAACGTTGTCTTTTATACCTATCTCGATTGAGGTGGATCTAATGGCTGAAACCAATTCTAATCGAAAGTTTTGTAACCTTTTCGCTTATGGCACCCATTCAATTGCACTGGGCGCCGTGACGAAATACAATACTACACATTATTGAGTCATTTAGACTGTTATTCGTCATTGGTAAAAGTGTGTATCCCACCGAAAATTCTGGAAACATTTCTCAAGCTTCTCTATCTTCAAGGTTGTAACCATCTCATGATACTTATACATCTTGCGGAAGCCCTTGCCAACAAAACCGAGATGACTCTCAATGTCATTCATTCGCCTTTAAATTTTAACTTTCATAATGTCAAGTGGATTGGTATTCTATGAACTTGCGAATAGCAGAGGCTAATACATTACCATATTACTGTGTAGTTATATTATTATTATTAGAAAATAAATAAATATATATATATATATATATATATATATTAATATACGGTAAAATCCGGCTATACCCGGTCGTTATACTCGAAAGACGCACTAACCGATAATACTTTGTCTACAATACTTTATATGGGGACCAACCAAGCCATCGACTTTTCGTCGCAATAACCGGATAGACGCTAGAAGCGGAGTCGTTTTTATACCCTTGCAGGGTATTATAATTTTAGTCAGAAGTTTGCAACGCAGTGAAGGACACATTTCCGACCCTATAAAGTATATATATTTGGTATTATTCAGGAATTTCCGTTTTAATTTTATCCAAATCGGACAACTATAGCATATAGCTGCCATAGGACCGATCGGAAAATTTTGAAAAAAAATCTAACTAAGCCAATTTTCCACAAATTTTCATAAAATTTGAGACATGGCCATTTTGAATTATTCCGGAATTTCCGATTTAATTTTATCAAAATCGGACCACTATATCATATAGCTGCCATGGGAATATATATGTATATACATATCTGGCTTTGTTGCTTGCAACATTTTTCGCCAGCAACATTCTGCACTGGCAACATTTATTTTATGACAGTACCCGAGAAAGCGAAAAAGTCAGAACATTTTTCTTCTTCTTCTTCTAATTACTGCAAGGGTATTTAAACTTCGGCATGCCGAAGTTAGCTTCCTTTCTTGTTACAAATATAAATATATGTATATCCATTTAGTAGTATATGTAACGATAAATAACAATAATTTTGAAAACAATTGTATGGCTTTATGTCTGCATTTATTTCAGGTCGAAATTGAATTATTTTCCTCCGATAGAAATAGCATTGTTGTTGGTGTTGGAACTGCCTCCGCCTCCCGAATTGTCTCCAGATGAGTCATCCTGAGCCGACGACAGTGCCACAAACAGAAGAAGGCCAAAAACGACTTGGGACAGGAACTTCATGATGCAAATGATACTTTATGGACGGGCAACGAAGCCTTTTATACCTTCCTCGATTGGCGTGGATCTAATGGCTTAATCCGATCAAATTGAAAGTTTTGTAACCGCTTCGCTTGTGGCTAGATTGGTCGCCGTGACGAAATTAAATTTAACGCCTTAAAGGAGATTTTTTAATCGTTGAATAACCATTGATAATGACATGTCCTTGATAAATGTATATAAAGGTTATAACCCTAGGAGGTTATTAATTGGGGGCCTGTACCCTCGGTCATCATAGCAAGATGACTTGTAATGACATACCTCCTTAACACTCTATCTCTCATAATGTCAAATGCGGTTGCATTCTATGAAATAAACTGTGCAAATCACAGCGGATAATGTTTTACTAAATATTTTGTCTCCTTCCGGGGACAATTGCCATAATATTAGAAGTATAAAAGATAATAAGATGACAAATTTTCATTTCAAAACAATTGAATGGGTTTATTTTTTTACATTTATTTCAGGTAAAAATAACTTATTTTCCTCCGATAGAAATAGAATTGGTATTGGAGTTGGAGCTAGAGCCCTTAGAACCAGATGGAGCTGGAGCCGGAGCGTCGTCCTGAGCCGATGACAGAGCCACAACCAGAAGAAGGCCGAAAACGATTTGGAACAGGAACTTCATGGTGCTGCTGGATGCAAAGATACTTTATGGATGAAAGACGTTGTTTTATATATTCCTCCGTTGAAGTGTATCTAATGGCTGAAACCGATTCCAATTGGAAGTTTTGCAACCTTCTCGCTTGTGGCGTCTATTCGGTTGCATTGGGCGCCGTGACGAAATTAAATTCTACACATTAATTTGTGTAAGTGGAAACATTTTACATGACATTTAAGCTTGCGTTGGCTCTGCAGCCAGTGTGCCTTGTATCTTGCGGTTGTCTCGCGGTTGCCACCCGAAAGATACACCGCACACATGCAGCGGGTATATGCAGAGCAAGAAAAACTATATGTTCTTATACATTTACATTATTTTCCTTCTTATTTTTCCGTAATTAATCTCTTTAGCACACATTCTAGCAATCTCAACCGTACTTAATCAATATTTCACGCCTTAATCTCTACTTTTATGTAACCTTTGTTATATAACCAACCTTTAACCTTTGCTTTAAATCGATTCGCGTAAAAATCAGTAGCTCCATTTTGTAACAGTGTACGTATGCGCATTTTCGGGGGAATGGAGGGCCCTTTGCACTTTGTCTGCTGGGGCGGAATGCGCCGCGCTCAGTTCTCAGTTCTCACTTTGAGCTTATTTTTTGGACTCCCCCTTGGCACCGCAGCTCCGGCAAACTTTCCACAGAACTGCAATGGTGTAAGTGGTCTCGGGGGATGCAAAATGGGACGGAGGCTTGGGGGATTGGGAGTTCGAGGGTATGAGGGTTCGGTGGACTGGAGGACTGGAAGAACACCCCCAATGCGGTCGTGTAGTCAACTTCAACTTCACTTAAAATCCTTTTTGCCATTACGTTTCGATGCATATGAGGTTTTGTTTGGAGGCAAGTGCTCTAACTCCCGTTCCGTCCTGCTCTGAGCTTATTTATAATTTAAATTTGGCAAAAGTTTCGCCAGGTTGCATTCCCAGCCATCCGAGTGGGTGAACTTTACTTTTATGTAAATGACACACACATCACCCGGCCCCCGCCGTCGGTTCGATGTCATTCACAAAGTTTCGCCAGAGCGTGAGAGGGGTCTTTTCCGGGTTTTCCGGAGTCCGGAGTCCGTAGTCCGGGCCAGTCATTATGGCCTATGATTATGGCTATTAGAGTGCAGTTCGCCTCGGCTTAAGCTGCGGTCCATGTGTGTCTGAGTGTGTAAGAGTGAGTTTCGTGGGTCACCTGGTGGATTATCTTCCAGTCGAAATCGACAAGGACTCACAGCCGCCGCCAGGTGAGCGCATTTAATATACGAGCTTATCTGCGAGACGGCAACAGTTCTAAGCACCCGAAAATAAACACTCTTTTAACAGCTTTATCAAAGCCGAAAAGCCTGCTGCCCAAAGACAGTTGCCAAAACTCCGACCAATAAAAATTAAAATATTTAAGCAAAGCGTAAAGATGCAAAGCTCCGCAGTAAAGAAAGATACATAGCCCAGGGCAACAAGGACAGGGGAAATGCACAGAGAAAAACCGAACAAGACAATTACGAAAGCATAAAAGAGTTTGCAAACATAAAAAGGGCTAAATTCTTTACACGCCTATTATTTTCTATGGCTTCAAAACAACAGGATTTTTGGATTTTATTATACAAAATTATGAAATATGATGTGAGTCGGAGCATATCTTTGAAAAACATTGCGGCACGAGAATAATAATCAAATAAATTAAATAAATCATATACATCCAAAGACATTCAAAATGTTTGACAAATTTCCAGATTTATTAATATATTATTACTATAACAAAGCTAGTAATATTTGAATGAATTATTCTTCTATTCTCCTTATATTTAATATACAGAATCTGAATTTTAAATCGTTATTAATTTTTTCAAGTGAGAGATCAGAGCAGGACTCCCAGTACTCGGTGGCGGGTTCTATAGCAGATTAAAAATTCCACACAACCTGGGTGGTGGCTCCTAAAGGGTGGCCTGTGGTGTGTGTGTGTGTGAGTGGTGTGCGGACCGAAAGTATCATTGCAAAAGTTTCATTCGACGCTTTGCAAGAGATTTGGAAGCTGCGGTAAAAATGCCTGCAAGGCGGAGACAGCCTGCCGGAGAATGGGGATTCCCGCAGCACAGCTGCCTTTCGGTCCCTGCCCCGCCTTTCCTTCTCCTCCTTGCCGCCATGTGCCAAGTATTTTCTCAGTTAATTATGCAAAGATATACGCTTAAAATTTTGCAATATTACGTGCATATTTCAAATACCCAACGTGAAAATTCCCGATGCCAGCGTAAAAAAGGAGGGCCGTAAAAATGCCTCCGAGGAACAAGAGCAACCGAAGGATTCCAGGGATCCGAAGGATACACCACCACAGCTGCGGAGCCGAAGAACAGGCCAAAAAGGTTATGCCTCGTACGGGCTCAAGTGCACATCCACACCACCCACTACGGGATGTGGGTTACTGCCGCCCGGTGGATGGATGGATGGATGAATGTATAGATGCCTGGATGGGTCTGCAAAGGTGTGTGTGTGAGTGTGACTGTGTGTGGGGTGTGACTCCCTTGGCACACGACTTTTTAATTGCTCGTTTGCCTTGCAATCATCGCTCGTCGTAACGGGTTTTGTCGTTTATTGTTAACGTTAACGCCAACGCTGCCAACTGGCCTGCCCCAAAAGAGCACCCAAAGCCGAGTGCGCGTTTGTGTCTTATTAAAGTGCCCCGATTTTAAGGGTAGCTAGGATGGATCTTCCTGCCGAGCAGCTCCCCGAAGAGTTTGGGGGATTGAGATTGGGATGGGCATGGACATGTTGGTTTTAAGAGGTGCTATACATTTCTTTTGTTTAATTGCGCTCTTTTATGCCTTCTATTTACGGACTAAGACCACTTAGCACTAAAAGTGCAGTACATTTTTAAGCTGAGAAGTTTTTCAGGATCGTTTTGGGCTTTCAACGCTTTAAAGGATCTGATCTTTGGCTTTCAGACTAAACTTATAAAATAAAAAGTAAAATTAAAAAATGTTTCTGTTTCCTCTGGGTATTTTTATTTACTTCAATTACTATTGTAACGTTATTTTTGTTTATATTATCATCGGCCCTCGCCAGAGTAAAAGCGGAGCGAAGGACTACGGCGAAATTAAGGAACTTCATCGTTGATATCCATATCGTTATAAACACACATATGTATATATAGATATATATATATATACATATAAACAAAGCAAAGGTTAAGTGTAACCTATCGATTGTATTAGAACCAAGCTAAGATCAACTGGAACCTATCCATTAGATTAGTTTCGTTTCCAGATCGGAACTAAATAGAGTGACCAATTGTTTAGATCTAACCTTTAAAAGACAGAATTATATAAGATTTTGAGTGATTATAAATAATAATTAAATATAATTCTAATCAGAATTCTTTCATTAATATAAATAGATCTGATACCAAAAAATGTACCAAGAAAAAGCTTTTGTTAATATTGTTAATATAGGTTACATGAGCCACATAAACACATATATTTACTATATTAAGGAATAAACTTCATTTTTATATTTCTGGCCATGAAATAAACTACTTGTAAGCTATTTAACCTTTTACAGAATAAAATAAATTTTTTAGTTATGCATATTATGCTGCATTCAGATAAATGGAATAAGGAAGTGTACTACGAATTTCTTGTCTTGATAAAACCATATTTATACCCTTGCAGGATATTATAATTTTAGGAGTAATTTTCGGACCTATAAGTATTTATATTCTTGAACAGTATCAACAGAAGAGTCAATCCAAAATGTTTTTACTATATCAAGAAAACAAATGATGGTTGTATTCCTAACAATCCCCTAAAGAATCCGATAATCCACACACGAAGTACACACCGACATCAAAGTGTATTGATGGGGTGACTGTGGTATTCTATTCTATAAAGTAAAAGTCTAAATAAATACTGTACACGCATTTTTATTTCAATTTGACGAAAATTCAAATTCTGTTAGGAATTTTATCCTCCAATTTCGATCTGGTTCGTGTTAGTGTTGTTAGAGGAAGCCAGGGCACTCGCCACAGCGGCAGCACAGAGCAGAATTTGGAGGAACTTCATCGTTGAGGTGGTCGTACAAGTTGTAGATCTCGAAGCAGATGAAACTTGGCTTTTTATACCAAGCAATGATCGAGTGGAACGTAATGGTAGATTAGTTTCGCCTTTGAAAGTAACGTTGATAGAGCTGACCGTTAAACGACACGTGTACCATCAACCTGTTGCAGAATAATACAAAAATATTTAGTTTTGATTCATGCCAATGTGGCTATTTTCAGATCATGTCCTAATGAAAAACTATTTTCCTGCTAATAACTAGAGACCTTTGTAAATTCCTTAAGCTCAGAAATAAGTTCTTCCGACTCTTTTTATTTCCAAATATATTATATGTATACATCAACGAAACAAATGCTTAGTTATACTCCTGACAATCCTATACAGAATCCAATTTTTACGTGGAATTATCCACGGAGTACAGACCGACATGAAAGGGGTGTTGATGGGTTGCCTTGTGGGTGGTTACGCCTGCGAATGCGTGCTGGTGACTGTGATTTATGTGGGGCAGGGCCTCAATTCCGGGCTACCTCAGCTCGAGCTTGTACCGCTGCCACTGCTGTTGGCAACTCAAAACATATGCATAGATAAATTATACGCGGTAAGCGCCCACAATTCCCCCCGAAAACGGCAACAATGGCAATAACAACCTCAGCAAATAGCGCGAAGAGCAAACATTTTGATGTGACGAGACTAAATTGAGTATATGGATGGTGTAGTGTGGGGTGTAGGGGGCGTGCCCAGGTGCCGTTCCCTCACTCCGCACCCAGCGGCACCCTGTCCTAAACAATCCCGTGAATGCTTTCGGATTTCCATTATTTTTTTTCTCGACATCCCCTTCCCCCATGTTGCCCGCCACCCGCAGCCCTTGACATATCTCGGAGAATGTATTTGTATTGCACGTCAGTCAGTTGGAAAATAGATTTCTGTTTCAGTTATCATCTCGGATCCAGCCAGCAGATGCTAACCAAAGTTTCGCCCCTTCAATGCTGAAGTATTCTCCCTCTAAAATCGTTCGAAAAAATACGTATATGTAAATGTATACGAGGTGAAGTATAACTTGTAAATAGTCAATAGGACTTCCTGATAAATTTCTATTTTAACAGAATTTAAATAAGTTAAGAATAAAATAAGAATAAAAAGTAAAATCCCGACATACAAATTTTTCTTTTTAGTAATAATATTAAGTAAGACATTGAAGCAGGAAAGTCATCATTTATGAGGGGCTCTCTAATGGTTATAGGATAAATAGGTCAGGATATATTTAAAAAATCGTAGGATCTTTTAGTATCTATGTAGTATTTAAAATCAAACAAATCTGCATTTTCATTAGTATTCTTTTTATGGATATTAACTCTCATAACTCATTTAATTTCTGGTATGATATATTTACAGCCAAATTGGGAAACATTTTTAAATTGCTTTAAAAACCCTAATTTATATATATGTACATATATACTTCCTTTCAAAAGGTTATCATTCTAATAGAGTTAATTGTAAGACTTCCTTTTATTTCCTTTCCAAAGATTTGTTTTATTCTTTATAGAGTGCTAGCAATGAGTTGAGTTCTTTCCGAAAACACGTTTCCAGTTCACAGTTCACTTGGGGTACTCGACGCCGGGAATCGTTTAAGCCATTCCACAAGAATTAAACCGTTTTGCTCCAAATCTTTTGGCCAAACAAATCACAGCTGAGCACACAGCACAGTTCGAAGAGGGACAGAAGCACAGGATGGGGCTGGAGCAGTGATGGGGCATGGCAGATTCGGGGGAAACATGCATAACAGGAGCAGCGGCGACATCCTTATATCGATGGCATTCACATGTTTAGCACACAAACGAAATGCCAGAGCAAAAATATGCATACAAATCTATCTGTGCGCATTGGATGGCCAAAATCGAGTCCAGTTTCGGCGGCAAGGGGGGAGGAACTTCCCGGAGTCCTGCTGGAGTCCTGAACTCGAATCTGAATCTGATTCCGAATCTGTCGACTACTCTACATTTTGTTGTGCATGGCAAACATTGCGATGGAGTGTGTGATGTGATGTGTGGTGTATCGTACATTGTCTATATGGGACTCGGACTCGGACTCCGGCTCCGGCTGGGAGCAGCTTCCCCGCCCGCACCGCCACATGGCTGCTGTCCCAATCAATTGTCCAAATGTCCAAACTTCATTTGTTATGCGCATCACAAAAATTGAAGCAAATCATTTTGCCAATCGCATTTTGATTTCAAATGTCGCTTGCTGCTGATTGAGTGGCGAGCTGTGGGGCGGTGGGACATTGCGGTGGGTTATAGGGGGCGTGGCATGGGTCTGGGGGGTCTGAAAACTGGGTTTGGGAACGGGGATGATGGGTCAGCCGCCCCACAGTTTATGTTAATGCCTGTGTATATTTGCCGCCAGCGGCGCCTGAAATTATGCAATGCCTTTATTAATTTATCTCAAAACCAAATGGGATCCACAGTGCGGACTCCACACATAGAAAGGATAGCGATGAGGACGTGACACGGCCAGTGCTACCTACTATCGTACACTATACAAATTTTGGCTACAAATTACGTCGAATTACATGCTTCTTTTAGGTTTACTTTTAAACAGTTTACCTCTTCTCAAGACTCTAGAATATTCATTTTAAGAAAATTATTTTATATTTTATGTCTTCATTTTGCGATCAACCTTATGAAATTTAGAGCTTCTACACATTATTTAAAGAATTTAATTTTGTTACTTGCATATTAAAGGAAACAAATAGGTGATATTCGGTGGCTGACCTTAAACCATCTTTGTAGCTGGACAGCACATATTATTATTATTATTTTTAAATTGCGATTGCAAGGATTACCCAAGGCGTATTAGTTATTTCCCATAACCAATCGACCGTAAGGTGCATTTCCCCTAATTGTGAAATAAAACACACCTCCACGATCAAAACAAGGCTGTTTACTATATGCCAAGGTTCACGACACCATCTCTATAGCTCACACAAGCCCTCCGGAGGATTTATTTTCATCAGAGCCTCCTCACATTTTGGGCCCGGCTATTTATGCAGTGTTTAACTTGGCCCGCGGCTCCTGCTACGCCTTGACGCTACGACTATCCACGTTTTCGTGGGGGCGACACATTGCCGCGAGGGCGTGGCACTTTCACGCCCCAGTCGCGTAACTCATTTTCGCTCGCCAGACGAGCAGACGAGAAGTGGAGAAGTGTAGAAGGGGAGTGCACGGGGCAGGATGGGTGGGGAAATGGGAAATGCGAAAAGGGAAAGAAAGTTTCTTTTGCCGCCACTTGGCACATTCTTAATTTCTTGCGTATTTTGTCAAGACAAATTGAATTTTTATGAGCGTCGCCCGACGACGTCGTCGTTTGCGAAAAGCAAAAGAAATCGCAAAAGTCGCCGACGACGGCAGCAGCAGCAACAGCAGAAACTTTAAACTTTTCTCATCTTGTGAAATTCATTTTATCACAAGTAATTACTTTGTAAATATCCGGCGAAGAGGCGAGAGAAGAGGCAAGGCGGCGGCACCTGCTGCCGTCTGTCTTGGCCACTTGAGCGGCAATAAAATGGCTTTAATCCTACCAGAACACCGCGCCCGCTTCAGAATATGATGAAAAGACAGTGCAGTTGGCTCTCAAACGATTTACTTTGCCTGTTTAGTACAACTTGCCATTGGGTCCGTCAAACCGCGACAATAATTTGCACAGAGAAAACATAGACGACGATCTTAGTGGGTAAACGTAGGAGAGCACTAGCGATGGGCCGTGGACACCGCTGGGCAGCCATTCGCTTAGTCGAACAGACCGAAGCCCATGTCATCGTCCTCCTCCTCGGATTCGGACTCGACCTTCTTGGCCTCCTCCTTCTTGTCGGCAGCACCGCCGGCGGCTGGGGCAGCCGAGGCAGAGGCAGCGGCGGCGAACTTGCTGGGGTCCTTGATGTACTCCTTGATGGTGGTGGCCTCCTTGAACTCCACATCGGTGGTGGCAGCGATGGCCAGCAGGTTCTTGAATCCGTTGGCAATGCTGTGCGGGGCCGAGGCGATAGTCGGGTAGCCCACAGACAAACAGACGGCGGCCAGGTTGGCCACACCCTGTTGGAACTTGGCGCGCAGATCCTCGGGCTTGATGTCCAGGATCTCGGGCGAGAAGATGGAGCCAGAGTCGTAGACCTGGTTGACAATCAAGCCGTACGAGAAGGGCGAGATGTTCAACATGTTGAGCAGGGTGGCCTCGGAGGCGCCGACTTTGTCGCCGGGCTTCAGGATGGGCACATCGTTAATGATTTCAATTGTTCCCTTGGAAATCTTGGTCGGGATAGACAGGGCCTGGAAGAAACTGGTCTTCTCGGGTCCCAGACCGGTGTTCTGGGCCGGGATGATGACATGCAGAGGAGCAATGGCGCCGGGACGAGCCGGGGCGCGCACCTTGGACTCGAGCAGCTTGTCGCGCACCTCGGCGAGATCGCCCTTGGTGAAGACGAAGCCAACGTTGCCCTTGATGTGCGGCAGCAGCTTCTCCAGCTGGGGGTTGTTCTCCAAATGCCCACGGATGGCCTTGCGCATCATGGTGTTCTTGCCCATAAGCACGACAGCCAGTCCACGCAGGCTTGTACGGATGTTCTGCATCTGCTTGGAGCCCACGTTGTCGGCGCCCACGATGAAGCACTTGGGGAACTCATCGAACAGTTCCTGCGGAACGGAGAGAACGGTGATTAGCGGCTGACCGAAACGCAAATTGCGCGGCGGTACTTACCACGACCTTGATGAAGTACTGAGCCTTCCATGCTGCCTTGTTCTCCCTAACCATTTTGATGCTGATTTAGGGACTCGTCGGTTGAATTTAAGAACTGCAAGAGAACCATTCGATTAACCATAGCACTAGCTTCGCTTTGGGATGCTTCTTCCATCTAATACCCCCGGGATGGAGCATATTTTTCACTTTTTTTTAGGTACTTACCAAAGCACAGACTTTTCGGTTTCGCTCACAAACGGAAAGAAGGTAAGTTGGCAGCGGAAATAGAGGTGCAAGAACATCGATGGAAACATCGATGCATCGATGTTTTTCGCATTTTCCAAAACATCGATGTTTTTCTTTGACCTATCGATGCTTCTGTGTCGTCACTATGATTTTGTTAAATTCACCTAATTCTGTTGGATTTCATGTGCAATATTCTGTAAAGAATTCATCCGCAAGGTTCTGTAAAGTCGCAAGTTCTGTTAGAATCCATCCGCAAAATTCTGTAACTCTCATTTCGAGGTGAATTCGAATTCGATGCATCGATGTTTTTCGAATTTTCTAAAACATCGATTTTTTTGCACCTCTAAGCGGAAAGAAACGTGCAGGAAACATCGATGACTTGAAAAATTGTAAAAACATCGATGTATAATTTTGACTACCGATGTAATTAGATGTAAAAATTTTAGATGCGTAACTATTTTAATAGCAATGCGACTATTCCATTATTTTAAACAATTAATTATACCTCCAGAGCAATATGGCGCTCTTCAAAGATATCGCTTTGATATTTATTTGCGTTTCTGCCACTTTTTGTAAGTCTTACCGCAGGACGTGCCTTAACACAGACATAGTTAATAAACTGTTGTTTCATATTTTTTACGATTTTGTTAAAAATTAAATTAAATTAACTCAGTTATTAGTTTTTTAAATTTTTTTTATGAAGCCATTATTGAATAGATTTTTTTTTTTTTTTTTGCTTTTGATATAACCACAAGTGATCATTTAAAAAAATTTTTAAATTCTCACATAAATTTTATGAAATATAGAATTTTGGTGAAAAACATTCATGTTTTCGTACACCGATATGTTTGCACATTTAAGAGTTTTTCCGAGAATTTTTGCCTAGAAAAATACATCAAAAAGCTTTCTTAATATTTATTACTCACATTTGTTAAACATTAAGTTTTCAGAAATATTTAAGCTAAAATATGGGGTGTGTTTTTTCATGTTTGTTTCATCTTTGTTTTCTCTAATACAAGCCGCAAAAAAAATTAGTTTGCTAAAATTAATTAGATCGATCTCAGTTTATTATATCACTGAATATATGAGTTAACTACGAGTCTATATTATTAGTGGGCTAGTTTTATTTTTTAACGACTTGTCTTGTAATTTCTTTATAAAGAAAGTCCCTAATAACACTACTCGGTCGAGCCACTAGTCTGGCCACTCTAGGCCGCTCAGCTGTTTATACAAACAATTGTTATTGTTTTACTTATATGGAGCGTAATCTTCGTAAAGAATCTCATTTATATAAAGAAAATTAAACTGCGTAAAGCCCCTGTGTATCGCCTGATTCTGAGTCTCAGGAATTACCAAAACTAGGCAGCTGGCTAGGAAGATCTCCACCAGAATCACAATTTCATCATAATGGGCAAAGACTACTACAAAATTCTTGGCATCGAGCGGAATGCAACCAACGAAGAGATTAAGAAGGGCTACAAACGGATGGCGCTACGCTATCATCCGGACAAAAACGACCATCCACAAGCCGAGGAGCAGTTCAAGGAGGTGGTGGCCGCCTTCGAGGTCCTGTCAAACAAGGAGAAGCGCGAGATCTACGACTTTTGCGGTGAGGAGGGCCTTTGCGGTGACAAGCCGGCGACCTTTGTCCAGCCCACGTCCGATATGGGGCCATTCATGTGCGCCGTTGGGGGGACCGTGCTTTTCGCCTTTGCCGCCTATAAGACATTCAAGTTCTTTACACGCAAAAAGGAGCCGTCGGCCAACAACGATGACTCGTCCTCGGACTAAGCCAAGCCCCTACAACAAGGATCGTACTCGAACTAAGTTAAGTTAAAGAAAGACTATGTAAGGATTAATTATTTTGGTTAAGCCTTTGTAATATCGCGTTATTTATAGTATTGATAAATCGAATTTGGACGTGTAATGCTGCTACAGAGAATATTTGTAACTCCTTATTGCGCACACTTAATTTACAATGAAATTGATTAATAAATCTAAAATCGAGTGTGATCGATTAAATAATTGTATATTATTTCACAGTCATCTGATATTTAACGCAAAAGTTGCACAAATAACCTAAATCTATTAAAATAACGAAATTTGATTTCCTATATTTTAAGCATATGTCTCTATAGCAAATAATAATCAGTGTTTGTTCGCGCCCAGTAAGCCCCCAGTAGGTCAGCATGTAGGATCAGCAGGAGCTTGGTAAAGTATTTATATTTAGTAGCAAGGAGTCAAATTAAATGTATTTGGGGAATATATATTTTAATTTTTTAGACCATTCGAAAATTAATTTTGTCAAACAGGCAGATTTGGCTATAAAATAGCCAACATATCGATATACCAAAAAAGAGCGGTCACACTTTAAAAGAATTAATATTTTTTCGCTGCGTGACGAATTTAAGAACTCGGGGAACCTAATATAAGGGCACGTAAGCAGATAAAGAATACTAAATTTTGTACTTTGCCTAATATTATTGATGAGCAGATTTGTACAGGAACACAATGGGCAATGCAGAATCTAAGCAGGATCATTACAAAGTGTTGGGTGTGCATCCGGATGCCACGGAATCTCGTATTACTAAAGCTTTTCGCAGCGAAGCATTAAAATGGCATCCAGTAAGAAGAACGCCTGGAGATATCGGTGAAGCCTATGGCGTCCTGTCCAATCCTAAAAAAAGAGCTGCATATGATTCGTCCAGGTAAAATGAAGGAAGGCCCAAAATCCTTGCAAAGAAACTTCTATTAGACAACTTTCAGAGGATCAGGCCGAGGAGGGAATGGTAAAGGCTTAATCTTCTATACCGGCATCTTTGTGGGAGGATATGTTATGTACTGGCTATGGCGGAGCGGAAAATTAAAAGAAATATGGCAGGTTGGAATCGAAAAAAGTGGTATTATCATAGAATGGGCTATTATAGTTAAGGATTCCGCTGTATCCGCTTTAAAAACCCCAACAGCAATGTTGGCAGCTTCTGTGGAGAAAATAACTCTGGCTACAAAGAACAAAATTTTTTCTATTGTAAATTTTGGTTCTGAACTGAAAGATTTCCGATGTTCCGCCGTCTACTTTAGGACAGCAACTGACTTCGGCGGCTATTTCAGTGGCTTGTCGAAAGTATCACAGTGGTTTCAAAATTAATAGAGACCTGTTATAGTTTCAATGAGCTCATTATTTGAGAACTAACTTCACTTTTATCTTTAATAAAATGTTGTACTTTTTCAAAAAGAAGTTTTGTTATTCATTATACAGGGAAAAAGACAGAAGATCAAACCGGTGATGGGCATTTTAAATTTTATTTAGAAATTGACAATCGATGCCTATCGATTAAGCACAACCGATTGCATGCTCCATCGATAAACTCTGCTCAGACGTGGTTTTTCCCTTTTGGCCAAGCGATGCAACTGATTTCCATTTCAAGATAAACAAACGTATTGGCGCGAGGTTTTCGTCCTGCACATGTGCTAAGGGGTGAGGGGAGCCATTCGTGTGGAATAGTTTTGGCATCGATTGGCTTTGAGCTTCAACTGGTCCCGTCTGGTAGGTCCAAGGCCCGGATGCGATAAGGGGCTAAGGCCAAGAAAAGAGCTCTGATTACTACGCATTACGTGAGACGTACTCAACGATGTCGGCGGGGCCCAAATCTGCTGAGCCAGCGGAGTTGGCGCTCTTGGTGGGCAATGACAGCAGTAACAATGGAAACAACAACAAATCTAACAATAACAACGGCCGCAGCAACAGCAGCAGCAGCAGAGCTACCAGCCAGGGCAACAATAATACTCCAAGGAAGTATATCCCTCCAGGAGCTGCGAGCTCTATTAGAATGTGCCCCTCCAGCAATTCTAGCCGACCCTCGCACAATAACAACAACAGCAAACAACTAATTGGGATCTGCCAGCAGATCCAGGCGGGCCACAAGCTTATGGTTATAATGCGTGGTCCTCCGGGCAGCGGAAAGTCCACTCTGGCCGAATCCCTGTTGCGCCAATGCCATCTGCTGGAGCGCCACGGCGTGCAGGAGTTTGTCCTTGGCACTGACGACTACTTTAAGACGCGGCACGGGTATGAATTCAACCGCACCCTGCTGCCCGCTGCCCACGAGTGGAACCAGAAGCGGGTGCGGGAGAAGGCAGCTCGCGGTTGGAGCCCCATCTTTGTGGACAACACCAACACGACGGTGTGGGAGATGCAGCCGTATGTTCAGGCTGCCGTGAAATGCGGCTACGTGCTGGAGCTGCTGGAGCCACAGACCAGCTGGTGCAAGTCAGCCAGCAAACTGGCGCAAAAGAATATCCACCAGGTGCCAAGGGAGAACATCCAACGAATGCTCGAGCGGTACGAGCGCACCACCGTGGCCGAACTGATTCGGGTGAGCTCCATTACAAAACCGAAAGCTGGTCCCCTCTATAATGTTATTATTATTTTTCCACAGCTCATGAAGGAGACGAAATACACAGTAACATTGCCGCAGCTTCGACAATATCCTCCAATGTCCGCCGTTCCTGTTGCCAACAATTTAGATCAGACGGAACCATTGGACGCTTTAGTTGCCCCTCAGCCGGTCACAAATACCAAGCTGAATGCCAACGCACAGACCTGGGTGCCCTACGAGCAAGGAGCACCATCCTACTGGTCCCAGACATCAGAATTGCCGGATTCGGCACAATCGACTATACCAGCGCCAGAGTTAAGAGAGATATCTCTTATCGACCTACTGCGCGATAACTGCAAAGTGGAGGATGAAGCGGAGGAGGCGAAACAAAAGACGGAACCCTGTGAATCGAAGCCCTTTCAGCAGCGACACTGCCTTAACTGCCCCAACGAGCCGGCGGGATTTGCCCTACTTCGCCAGATGTACCCGAACAAGCAGATGACGGGCCTTTGGGACCTGTTTGTCAAGTGCAACGCCGACGTGGACTGGGCCGTCGATATATTAATCAAGGAGGACGAACTTAATGCCGAGTCTGGATCGGATCAGTTCGAATCAGAGACCGTTTTTAGTCCAGAGGAGGCTTTGCAATTTCAATGCGACTGCGCCAATCCGGGATCCCCAGCAGCCGCCACTCCTCGTTCCTCGTCGCCATCTGCGGCAGCAGCCAAGCCAGTGCCGAAGCCGCAGCGTCAAGCGCGTAACAAACGCTCCTCAGGGCCCACTAACAAGGAGTTGCAGTTGCAAATCGAGAACTGCTTTGTGCTAGGTAATAAGGAAACGTGAATGAATGTAAATAAATTTTAAATATATTTTGTTTTAGGTGATGAACAATACTCGGAGCATACGCGCAAAATCCGCGACATCCGCAATGGGATTCTAGATCAACCCGTTGTGCCAGAAGCGCTGGAGGAGGCGGGAGTGGAGCAAGAGGATCCGGAGGAGGAGGTGGACCCTGAAGACAATACTCTGCTGGAAATGGATCTAGGCAGCATATTCATTGAACGTCTGCGCGCTCAGTTCGACACTGAAGACGAGGTGGTGCCGCTGGAGCAAGAACTGCCCGTCGCCACCAAGATCTTTATGCCGCTCCAGCTGGCCAAGCAGCTGTATATGCTGTGGAAAGAGGCCGTCTATAACCAACAGGAGGAGCAGCGGCAGCAGACGCTGCGCGACGACGAACAGTTCGCCCGCCTGCTAAAGCATCCGGAATACGCCGAGTGCAGCGAGTCGCCGAGCAATGTGGGTGAGCTGCTAGACATGGAGCTGGCGTGGAGCATCTATAACAGCGAGCAGCTGGCCGCCAAGCAGGCGGCTGAATTAGCCGCTCGGAAGCAACCGCCCAACGACATTGCCACCCATCTGACCAAGATGAAGCTGTGCGAGACTTTTCCCGAGATACCCAACGACACCGTACTCGAGACCTTCATGGCAACTGGCAGCAACTACAGTCGAACAGTCGAGGTCCTTGGCGGCAACGTGCAGAGCACGCTCAGCGGGGCGGAGCTCTATGAGAAAGCGCTTCGAGAGGGCGAAAAGGTAAGTTGAAAATAATCGAAATATTATGTTTCCCTACTCACGGTTCGACTCTTGTATCGCCTAGCTAAGTGCGCAGGTTGCTCTGGAGGAGCAGAATGAGCAACAGAAGAGGTTGCAACAGAGCTCCTCCGGGCAGCGCTCTAGCTCCCAATCCTCAGTCGGCCGCTCACCGCTACTCCACGAGGAGGCTAAGTGTGCGGCTTTGCGGGACTTTGAGGAGACCCGCAATATGGCTGCCCACCACTCCCAGCTGAAGGCCGAATGCTACCTGAAGGCAAAACAGGCTGTTCAACGGGGCAATGGCAACGTGGCGCTCTATTACTCCGAGATAGCAAATCTCCACAAGCAGAAGATCGACTCCTTCAACCATCGGGCTGCCAACTGCATCATGGAGGTGCACCGGCACACGCAGAACAACCCGGACCTGCTTGACCTGCACTACCTGCACACTGTGGAGGCGATTAGCTGCCTGGACTTGTTCCTCGATCGCCACATTACAGTGCTGCGCAATTGCACACGCGTCTACAAGCATATCTTCATCATTACGGGCCGGGGTCTGCACAGTGCCAACGGTGTGTCCACCATCAAGAACCGTGTCAAGTCCAGGCTGGCCGAGCGACGGTTGCGGTAAGTCAATGGCTTTTATTTGGTCTTTAACCTAACTAATATCGTTCCACTTGGCAGCTGGCAGGAGGTCAATCCGGGATTGTTGCGCGTGAAAGTCTTCTCCGCTTCGCGTCACTCCAAGAACTTCTGATCGGAGGCGTAGTGACCGGTAGGTCATATGACACCTGGACACCGAACAGAGAAAAGAGATGAGCTACTCCAAATGTCTTTAATTTTTGTAATTATATCAAACATTTACGAAATTCTCTGTCCGAAATTCTTAATCCCTTTGCTTTCGTAGGGGAAAACATTCCTGTTTTTTTTTTTCAATACTTCCAACTTTTTAATTGTTCGTTACTTTAATTTCACATTTTACGTTATCCTTATGCTTCCACCAAATCGGGAATTCGTGTGAAACGCGAATTTGGCAATCATTGAACGTACCCAATTATCTTACAAAGAGATATTACACGAAGAATACTTAATTTTTATACCGTTTTCAATATAAATTACCGTCTAAGAATAGTCATAAGTTGCATATAATTAAAAGTATATTATAGTATAACATTAAGAGGTCATCGGAATAATAAATATTTAGTTTCTCTAATATACAGCTGGAGACCTAGGGGAATCCGCTTTAAAATGAATGCAGAATACATATTTTATCGGCTGTTTGATGGTCATCTAGTCCCATGGGTTAATCCCTAATCACCCGCGGTACAGGTACGGCGGCTTACACCACACCTGTAATTATTCGCGCAGATTACCCAGACTACCTGGGAGGAATACACATGGATTCTTTTGTGTTTATGTTTGAAACATGGAAAGACAATCTTTATTAACCATAAAAATTAATAACTTCTAGCCTGACCTTGGCAGCAGGCAGCTATTATCTGTTCAGGATACACAAAACGTTGCGTACACCTGCCCGTCTGGTGGAATGGTATCTCCACTCTTACATTTAATTCGAATCTAAGTCTAAAACATTGATGGCAGTCAGAGCGAGTGCTCTGTAGTTTTTGGTTATGGTCGTGGTCGTCATGGCCACTAGGTGGGGTCCTGTGAGTTGGACACATGCGCTGCTCCCGGTGATTGATTCTCCTTGCCGCTGTGTAGGCGGTTGCCGATGGCCATCAGTTCCATGAGATTGGACCGACTGCGCTTGGGCGTGTAGCGCGAGGAGCTAGAGTTCAGGCTGCCATTGGTGGCCTTCTCGCGCGGCGGGGTGTTTAGAAAGACGCCTTCGAAGATAGTCTCTAGGCTGTTGCTACGGCTCAGCGTGGCCCCAGAGTCGTCGGCGTCGCTTGGCGGGCTGATTTGGGCGTTGATCTCGTGCAGAGCCACGTACTCTGGATTGTTCTGGCGGGTCTCCACCTCCTGGATGCGGGGCAGGAGCTGTTGCTTCGGCGTCTCGATGTCCGAGAGGTTGAGATCGTCGATCGGCGACGGGGTGCGTCCGTGCGGTGAGAAGGCGCGGATTTCGAAGGCAGGCAGCTCGTCGCAGCTGCCCACGGGAGACGCTTCCTCCCGCTCGAAGGCCAGCGAAAGGTCGCTTTCGCTCTCAAGATCCACGGAGGTCAGGGAGCACTGCAGCTGCTCCTTGCAGCGTTCCTCCGCGCACGTATTTACTGCATCAGAAGAGTCCATTGTCTGGCTCGCATCGATGGCGCGTCGGTTTCTTATAAACAATCCTGCAGGCCACAAAACTGCCTGTGATCCGCGGCTACCTTCGCGGAATTCTGCGCCCGCAGGTAGACGGGGTCAGGTCACGGTGTTCGATTTTGGGTTTTCTCTCTCTTTCTTCTGCTATATACATATATATATTTGTATATAATTGAATATAGAAACAAAACTATTTGAAATCTTAACAATTTTGCAATAGAGATGTCAAAATGTCGATGTTGCTACTAATAGTATCGATAGTTTAGATTCAGCTACGAAAATATCAAATTAATATTATTAACGGATACAAATATTCTTTACAAATGTCAAACGATAAGTAAAAAATACACCAGTTTCAAATTGTTATCTGATTAAAAGGGTCTTATGTATTGCCATCGCGATAGTATTAATATTTTCTGAAAACAACATCAATATTGACAGAACTTCTGTTTTGACATTTCTAAAATAGACTCTGGAAAGAGGTATTCATGAAAATACCAAATCAAAAGACAGAACCATCTTTTTTAAAGTATTCAAAAAAACGGCCACACATAAATGGCACGTGTTAGTCCTGTAGCACTGCTTTCAAAATTCCCCACTTGGAAAACTGCTTTATTATAATATACACTGCTTTGTAAAGAGTTCATCAATATGGGCACTGCTTTTTATACCAATAAAGACAGGAAAGCAGTGGTGTCGATGGGAAATTACCGTTAGTTATTTAAAGTTTAAGTCCCTTTGTTTTATTATTATGGAACGGGTATTATTTATAAAAGGGGAAAAGCAATTAACTGGTCTTATGCTAAGTATTTTTAGCTTTAACGTAGACCAGAAAAATGATTTAACCAAAGGTATCATGGGCAATAAAATCTTGTTTCCATTTAGAAACTAAAAACACACAAACGTAAAATCGTAAAATGTAATCCTTATACATTGGTCCTGTTAGCTTTCCAAAATGTTTAATTTAATTTAATTTGAATTCAAACACAGTGTCGAAACAATTTTCCTTCATAACTTTTATTCGAATCTGTCTTTTGTTGGTTTCGTTTATGCTTAGCTTGCGTTTGCTCGTTAAACAAGTTAATTAGTGAAATTATCGTACATCGTCGTTAAAAGTCATAAATTGTGGTATATACGATATAGCATGTACGTTGGTTTATACATCGAATTATAGTTCTCCCGTTCGCTAACTCTGATGCATTCTGCAATCAATGTGCAATTAAACATTTATCTATCTTAAGTATTTTTCGATGCGCAAGCTTTTAGCTGCCCACTCAACACAATTGTTGCTCTGTCATAAAAACAATTAATCGTTAAATTATTTAACAAATGGTTTAAAGCGTATTTGAAAGTATACATTAGGTATAGTAGTTTAGTTTTCGTTTACCTACAATTAAATTACAATTAAATACAAATCGTTAAAGTAATGCCTAGAAAACATATTTCGATTCTTGGAAGTTTGTATTTCGCTTAATTCCTTTACTTTTACATATTTTGAGCGTAGATTTAATTTAACTAACATTTTTCTTTGGTTTTTACCATACGCATAGAGTGAAACACGAAAGTTTTGCCACAAATCCTGTGCCTAAACATTTAATTTAATTTTATTAAATTCAATTTGATGCTATTCTCGTTTGGGATGTCACTTAGCTTGTTTATAATGAATGTATGGTTATGTTTTCGATAAGTATGTAGTTTTGATGATTTCCTTTGTGGACGTGGCCGACGTGAGATTTATTCCACCTGTACCACATTTATATATGAGTATTTAACAGCTTATATTTATCTAAGGAGACCTTGCAATGCCTTGCGGAGCAGTTATGCCCCTGAATGATGACATTTTCGTTACGAAAATCCAAATAGAGTCGAACTTCTTGAACTTTAACTTTCCTTACCTTGTAAGTAAGTCTTAAATGGCAGTAGACATTCGAAATATATTTCTTCAAATTAGTTCAAACAGCGGGAAACAAAATCAAAAGTGAAACCTATAAGGTTCAAGGTAATCTTTCCAGCAATCAAAACTAGCATACCTGCAGACATTGTATTCATATTACCTAAATTACATTATAATGATAAAGTATAGGGAACAGGAAATAACAATAAACTCACTTATGACTGGAAAAGGACTGAAAATGTGAGCTGCACGCTCGGCTTTAGAAGTTCGACAGTGGTTTTCGAGTGAATTTTTTATCGGATTGGGGCCCAATTTTTGACTGAGATCTCCGCTGATCGGATCATGCTCGCTTTAAGTTTGGCACACGCTCTGAGTAACGCTCTCCCGCTCGCCTCTTCGTTCCCGCCCCCAGCTCCGGCCCATCCCCAATCCCCTGAACGGGTCTCAGTTAAGCCCTAGGAGCCGCTTGAAGGCCCGCCGGTAGTCCAGGTTGAAGATGGTGTAGATGACCGGGTTCAGGCCGGAGTTGATGTAGCCCAGCCATGTGATGAAGTTCTTGAACTTGTTCGTGGGACAGCAGCTCTGGCAGAACGGCAGGATGACGTACATGAGGAAGAAGGGCAGCCAGCAGATGACAAAGACACCCATGATAATGCCCAGAGTGCGGGCTGCGCGTCGCTCCTTGGACAGCGAGATTTTCTGCTTCTCCTCGATGAACTGGTTGACGCCGCTCGCCTTCTTCTGCAACGGTGTGGCGGATACGGCGGCGGCGCCAGTCGATGATTGCGGCGGGGTCAGCTTGAGGGACGTCTGCTCATCCGCTTGGGTGACACACACCTGTAGTAAATATCGCTATAGACATTAAATTTACCTATTAAAATATATATAATTCCACTCACTTGTATGCATCCCTTGGGATCGCTTCCGCTCTCTGTGCTAATCTCGGCATCAGACTTCCCACCGCCCGAGTGTCCGCCTCCGGTGCCACAGCCACCTCCTCCTCCTCCGCCGGCGGGAAGGAGCTGCTGCTCGCCGTGGGGCTCGCAGGTGGACGAGGACTGTGACTTGCGTCCACCCCTGGCCTTGCCGTGCTTGATCGAGTCCTTGATCTTGGCGCGCCGCGACTTCTTAACCAGAACAACGACATGCTGCTGCTGCGGATCTCCCGCCTTGGCACCATCCGGATGCTGCTGCTGCTGCTGCTGGGGCTGGTGGGTCTCACTGCTGATGCTCTCCTGGTCGTTCTGGATCATGGGCGTGGTGAAGTGGGCACGATCACGGCCGCAGCACAGCCAGCTTGCCAGAATTCGCGACTTGGAGCCCTTGGCGGATGTAGATGCGGCGGCCGGAGAGGAGTTAGTAATGGGCTCCAGCTCGGCGGACTTCAGGGCGATCGTGTTGAGCTTGTTGGCCTTGGCCCGCTCGCGCAGGCGTCGCCGCGTTGCCACGAAGATCTCGATATAGACAATGGTCATGATGGCCAGCGGGATGAAGAAGGAGCCCAGCGAGGAATAGATGACGTAGCCGCGCTGTGAGGTCAGCTCGCAGGGCGTGGCACTGGTGAACTCATCCGGCCAGTCGTTCCAGCCGATCAGCGGCGGACTGCTTATCAGGAGAGAGAGCAACCACACGCCGGAGATGAGCAGCAGGACGCGACCGACGGTCCGCTTCTGGGCGTAGTTGATCGGGTCCGTGATCGCCCAGTAGCGATCCAGGGCGATGGCGCACAGGTTGAGGATGGAGCTCGTGCAGCAGAGAACGTCGCAGGTGAGCCACAGCTTGCACAGGTGGATGCCGAACTCCCACCGCCCCAGAATCGAGTAGGCCACATTGAATGGCAGCACAAGCAGGGCCACCGTGAGATCGGCCACCGCCAATGACACGATGAAGAAGTTCTGGACGATGCGTAGTGGCTTGTAGGTGAACACGCTCAGGATCACCAGGATGTTCCCAATAATGGTCAGCACGATGATTACGGACAGCACCAAGGCGGTCAGCAGTGCCTCCCATTCCGGCACCGCCAGCTGCAACCCCAATACGCTGCTGTGCAGCTCCTCCACTTCCCCGCCGCACTCTCCGGCGTCATCGAGGTCAGATTCTGCCTGAGCTGTGCTCATAGCCGCCGCAACGGTGGTGAGGCCCTCCACAAGCGAGCCGGATATGTTGGCCACCGTCTCCAGCTCGATGCCCGTCGCATCCGTGACAACATCGCTGCCTCCGGACTTCGTACTGCCGACGGTGGCAGCAGCGGTTAAAGCCGCCGCCGCCACCGTTGTGGTGACATTTATGAACAGGATCTGATCTGCCGATGGCATCTTGGCATCGCCACTTGCTCCTTCGGGCTTCGGTTGCGCTCACATGCGTCTCGTCTCGGTTGGCAGGCGGTCGGAATGTGCGGCTTCTCGAGCTTCCGTCTGCGGAGACAAATGTGTTGGAAAACAGGATTAATGTGGCTGCAAATACCCCAAATGGCGGAGGAGGGAATATCCTCGGGTATTGTGTTCATTATGCATAGATATGGGTGCCTTGACGCTCTCGCCGATGAGGAGCGTGTAAAGACGGGGCAAGGGAAAGGAAATCACAAGAAGAAAATTAAATCTCAGCTGAAAGTCATGGATTAAAATGTGGAAGCTTTAAATATACACCATCTCAAAAGTAATTCAAAATTTAAAAGATACACTTTCAGGCTTAAAATAGTCATATTTTATTATTTGTTCATCAATTCCCAAGTAGGCGGGTCACGTTTAAGGCACCATGGTGACGAAAGGGGTTTATATGGACCCGTGTGTCGCGCTCTGGCGGAAGTTGTCGTCGTCCCGTGTCATCGATGGGCAAAACTTTTGCCATCAGGCCCCGGAAAATTGTTGGGGCGGTGAGTGGAGCACAAGGCAATCAGGATCATGTCAAATCCAAATTATTTACAACTTGTCAATAAGCATACACAAAGGACATTCAAACGAAGGGAAGAGTTCTCGCAGGCAGCCTAAGAAAATACAAAAAAAAAGGTCAAGTAGCATGTTCGGGGACTAAGGAGGCACGGTCAAAAGGTCATTAACAATTTAAATGACAAATCTTGTCGCATTATCTCTGCGTGGGATAAAATATTTAAAAGTAATTAAAAATGTCAAGCCAAAGCGGGTCGGAACAGATGGTGGCTCAAAGTAAATTCTTTTCCCGGAAAGCGAGATGGCTTCGAGGATAACTTGGACAATGAACCGAGAGTCCTTTCACTCGCCTTCCTGCGTCAATACTTCGCTCATCTTTCCCACTCCGTCCCTGCCCCATAATCATCGAATAATTGTTGGCTCTGCTTTTTCCCCTTTCACTTGACACTTCCATATCCGCTAAGCTCTTGCCAACTTTGCCCCCCTTCCTCACTTTTTGCCACGCCCATGCCCGATGGCAGTTGAAAGAACATTAATCAAAATAACCCGCTCATAAACTGAACTCTCCAGCAGCGCGGCAGCTCTCCAGGAAGCGGGAAAGGAAGGATCAACTTTGAAGCAAACATTTTCATTCAGCCAAAAATTGTTTCGCGTTTTTTTCGCTCCACGGGCGGGTGGCTTTGGGCCATGAGCCGAGGGCCGAGGGGGGTTTGGCAGATTGCTAATGCCCCTGAATCCTACCTTGATTTCTGTCTGCAAATGTAAAGCTTTTAGCCGAGAAGTATTTTCGGTTTCTTGTTTTTTCTATCATGTTCTTCTCTTTTTTGCGGGCTCAACAAATAGATGGGGAAAAAGTTTTAAGCGATTTTTAGTTGGTTGGCCAGACAGATTTTGGACACGATTCGAGTTCAAGGGTGCCCAAAGTGAGCCGCTCAACAAGCAGCCAGCCATAAAAAAACCTTAAAGACCCTGGCAATGGCTCAAAAGAAATAAGTGCTGCATTAATCAGAGTTGTAATGTAGATACTGGAATATTATATAATATAACAATTGGCTTACACTACTATTAATTATATTAATTGACATAATTTATAAATTAGGTTTAGAAATGATAAACACTTAAAAGCTATAAATAAACCATAGGTTATGGGTTAAATATGTATTCACTTTCTAAGAACACATTAAGTAACATAACATTTGTTATGAAAATAATACAAATTAAGACATTTAAAGCAGTTAAAGTAAATATTTAAACATGCTTAAAAGAGGTACTTTCCGCAAATTTTAATAAAATTAAAAAGAAGACATGTAGCAAAATTAACAACTGTTTATAATTTTCAGAAAAAAATTCTAAGGAATACATATTTTTTCCAGTGCGCGTTACGAATTCGATTCCCATTGGTAAACTGATTTTCAGTGGGAATCTACGCGACATAATTGAATAACTCGTGGGCCGAGGGAAACTTGCGACGGGGACCTGGCCCATTTTGTTTCTCGCCTGTCCTGGCCGCCGGCCGATAAGCTTGTTACAAAGCTCTCCTGATTACGGGACCAGAGGACAAAAGCAGCCAGCGATCCGTGTTCTTGGGCCGGCGAGTGCGAATGAACGGCTTAGGATAGTTTGGAAGCAACCCCCTTCGACTCAAGTTCGCTGGAATGGGGGAAAGTTTTTTGAACTCGTTATGCAGTCGCCCGCAAAGGAAGCGACCTTGACTCAACGGGTTTCCGCATAAATATATATATATATATTTCTATATATATTTGTATATTTGAGCACCCGCAAATACATATGTTGGGGCTTGGCTTCCCATACACATGGACATGTCCTTTTTGGCAAACTTGTCATTAGCATTTGTGTGTTTGCATGCAGATTCCCAGCAGAGGCAAAGTTTGGCAACTTTAGCGGGGCCCAAAAAAAGGTATATATTTCGTTTGGGAAAAACCCAATAGAAAACTTAAAGTCCTTCCTTGACTTTGGATTCAAGAGTAAGAAAATTGTTGTTTAGTTGTGAAAGAGTATCCGAGCGCCATTGCTGAGGGCTCAGCTCATTTGTTTTCCTCAATTTTTCGCCGTGTCAGGCTCATTAAATATGCAAGAGTTCCGGCATATCTGCAAGATACACGCATCCTCGACATCAACCCCACCCACACGGCTTTATTTATAGCCCACATTAGGCACTTGGTCGGCTAAAAATACAAAAGGCCGATTCGCCTTTGATGCTGATCAAGTTTGCCACACGGAACGAAAGAGATACGCGGTACTCGTTTCAATAAAATATACTGTATACAGGGGCATATGCATCTTGGGGAATTTCTATTAATTGGCAGTGATGGGTGTGTGGGTCAGGCCTAGTGATGGCTAAGGTAGCGATATTTATTGATATCATGAACATGTTGAGGCTCAAATTTTGACATGAGTATCGAAATTTGTAAATACTTTTACATATAATATGTAATCTGAGAATCTTCTTAGGATATAGTAAATTAAAAATCAAGGATCGATTTATTAAAGGTTGATTAATAATGATGCTTTTGGTGTAGGGTTTTTTTAATCTTTTTTTTTCCTGCTATACTGATGTACAGAACATTGCTAGTCGCAGGAACTTCCCTGCTTGTCTCATTTCATTTGCATGATTAATGTGGCACAAAATAATTCTAGCACAGGCCCATTCGCATCACATTTCCCCCGATTTAATAAACGAGCTCCAAAAGAACAAAATTTCGAAATACTTAAAGAACAAAACAAAAGCAGCGAAAATGATTCGCTTTGATTGCGCGGCGAGCTCTTTGAGCTTTGAGAATTTAAAATATTTTACGCGTAATTAAAACGGGTGCAATTGATTGGAAATTATGAAATGTTTTCGTGCCTAAATAAACATGATTGGGCGGGCCCCTCGCCAAGGGAATGTTGGGTTAGAAAAAACTCGAAGGGGGAGGTCTTCGGCTCTGTGTTTTTGCCTTCGATTTTCCACTGTCTCTCGGGGCAATTAAAGGCCGCTGATCTGGCACCGAGTTGACAACTGGCCAGCCGGCAGATAAAACTTCCTTGCCAATTTCCATTAGAACCACCTGAGTTCATTTACTGCTCTGGCAGTTTCCCCCATTACCTGCTTATACACTGTTCGTTGGGAATAAGTTTTCCTTTAAGGTCTAGGAAAATCGTTGTAAAAAGAAAACAAATGGAAAGGTTTAAGTTCGATTTATATTATAGCTAGGCTTTATACATATTACTTTATTGTATATTCTTCCATTTAAGACTTCTCTTTTACTTTATTTCTCCCCGTGTATGTGCATGAACTGAATTGATCTGGACTAGGCCTAAATGAAAGTCGCCCCCCGTTACCTGTTTTCAATAAAATGCAATCCGAGTCGAGTCGAGTCGAGTTGAGTTGGGCTCGGTGAATGGAATGGAAACTGCGGAATATGGGATGTGACCATGCTTGCTGCCCCTGGGGCCTTATCCGCACACGAACAGACGCCGGGCACTTGGAACACACAGTATTCATGCAATTTTGCGCTTTTATTACGCAGCTATCGGTGTTGTTTTGGACTAGAAATTGCATTTACTGGGACACTCTCGGGCCTTCGGAGTGGTGGAAAAAAATTCAACAATATTAAAAATCAAAACCCAATCCCCCTCCGTTTGCTGTGGGTCGGTTGCAGCAGAGCTATATATCAACTCAGGGACGGCGGACAGGTTGCAAATTTGTTAACGTGTTGATGCGGACTTCTGTTTGGCTTTCTGCGGATTTCTTGGTTTCTTCGGTACCCCGTCCTCTCCCCTGTTTTCCGCTTTTCCGGCTTTCCCCGGAGTCCGGTCTTTGTAGTTGGCTGTTGCATGTGCCATGTGGGAAAATACCCTCGCCTCGCCCCGCTTTCATTGTCCTTTCTTTATTTTCTCTTTTTTGTTTGCCAATGACAAGAACACGCTGATGTGTGAGCAATTGGGATAAAGGCATGGGTGTGCGGGAAAGCGGGACGAGAGTGGAGGAAAATGCTCGCCAAATGAGCAGCAGATTGATGAAGCGGAAAATATTCACCGGAAAGTAATGAGCGCTGCTCTGCCAACTGGCTGATTGGATGAAGACGATGGCATTCGAAACCAGCAGAAGCTCGGATTTCGTTTGCGGAAAGCCGAAGTAACCAATATGCTTTACTGAGCCTTAATTAAACCATAAATGGGTTTCAGCACTTAAGATTCATATAAGTGTATCGTTTAACATTTGTTTAAGTTCTTCATTTAAACTTTATGATAGACATATCTTCCCTTTCGAACCTAAATTGCTGCAATTTCGTCCAATTTCATGCCGATTGTGTCAATCGCTTGTCGTGGCTAAGTGAAATGTCAGCAATCTGTATTTCCTGCACCAGGAATATCCGGAAGCGGGAATCCAAGAACGGGGAACCTAGGATGTGGCACGTTTCTGGAAGTAAATGCGGGTCCAAGCCATTCGAAAATTGATGCGTGCTAGTGCACAATCGCAGCGGCACTGACAGACACACCAAAAATAGGGAGAAATGCCAGTGGGGCGGACAGATGGATGGACACTGGCGCAGGACTGGGTATACCTGCAACTGATAAACAAGAAAATCATCATCATTGGCAAAAAGCAAACCAGCCATGTAAACTGCTAGCCTCGTACACTCCATGTGAATGCGGAAATGTGTAGGTGTTTGGCCACGCCCAAGTAAGTACAGTGTAACGATACTGTAGGGGAAACTATCAGGTGATTAAAAAGAAAGGAAAAATCAATATACTGATTAGTATTTCGAGGTGAAATTGAAACGGTATACTGGGATATTACTTCGGAGTGAGAATAAAAAATAATTTGCAATTTGTGGAATGCTTTTCCCTCAATCAGGAAAGATTCGATTGCTCGGAAACTACATTCACAAGGCTTCCCAGAATTACTTACTTATTAATGCCCGAACTTATGGACATTTCCCTGTAAATGTGTGCATTCGCGCTGCCTACATACACAGAGCTGTCAGTCAGTCAAAAGTTGCACTCGAATGCACATTTTGTGCCTTGCGAATCGAACGCTGGCCCGAGACTCGTCGAATATCGGATGCTGTGGACGCAACGGAAGGGTAAGGGGACTTCCCCGAAGGATGCGATGGCGAGATGCCCTGACAGCGGACCGAGAGAGTTGCAAATGGAAATGCATTTTCCGCTGGCACACGTCCAATGTGGGCGAGCTTCCACTGCAGATTGCTGCTGCTGCTGCTGTTGCTGCTCCTCCGCCAAGTGTTGGCCAGCGATTGGGGACTGTTGAAATATTTGTAGGGTTCTTGCATATTTAAGCCTGATGAGCGTGTGCTTAGCATGTTTTGGATGTCTAGCACTTGCATATTTTGAGTTTACTTGCCATTCTACTTCGTTTATTTTTCTGGCTTTCTGGTAGATAGAAATCTTTAAAAATTGCCATATATCGAAAAGAGATTTTTGTGGAAAAAATGAAGATAGGTATAAAGATAAAAGTATTATATTGCAGAGGTAGCTAATCAATAGGTAAACGAGTATGCTTGAACTTCTGATTACTTAGGGGAAAGAGTATTGAAATATTGCAAAATTTAAATGTGAAAAAATAAAAATTATTGTTGCGTATACGTAATATTACGTATACGTACTAAGGACAGCCGAAGAACTTCTTCCGGAGATGCAAATAAAAAACAAGTAAATCAATAAAAATAAGTATTACGTGTACGTAATATCACGTATATGTGCAACAAGAAGGGCGACGCCAGAACTCCCCTCAACAATATAAATTAGGTACTATCTCAGAGTGAACTCAAACTAATTTCCATTAACAAATTCCCTAGGCTTTGATGTGTTTCACACTTTTAAATCGATTCAACATGTGTTTGTTTTTGTGACTGGGAAGGGGGGCCGGCGGCCGTGTGTTTGGCTTCCTGTTTCCATTAATTCCCAGTTAGCTGACCCTGAAAGTTTTGTGTTTTTGTTTTGCCTTAGCTTTGGCTTATGCCAAATATGTTGAACTATAAATGAATTGATTTCCCTTTTTTGTTTGTCCACTCGCACAGTGGGCGTGGGCGGGAAAATCGATTTGTAAAACTAATTAAGGATATCATCTTTCTGGGCCGAGCTGTGTGTGTGTGTGTAAGCCTGCTGTCGCTACCAATTAGCTAAGAGCCAAGAGCGCTCTGTTGGCTATTTGTCTTTAGTTTTGGCCCGGCCCGAGCTCAAGTGGCCGATATGCGAAAGTGAACAGTGCGTTTTGTGTTTAGTTTTCATACAGGGATGTGTGTGGCTTCAATTGATTTGATTTGATTTGATTGATTTGCTTTCGTCTGTCTCGCACACGTTGGCTCTCTTATTTTTTTTGCCACACTCGACCATTTGCCACTTTTGATTTTTCGCCCAAACAATTCAGAATGCCCACAGCGGGGGGCATTTTTTCCATTCTTTCTTAAATTGGTATGCAATCGGTTTTGTTTTGTTTTGTTTGATCGGACCCTGGGCCCTGTCTGGGATCCGTTTGTCTGTCTGTCGATTGTGTTGTGAGTGGTCATGGAATTTCAAATTGCGTTCGAGTGGGCAGCTTGAAAACATTTTTTTGATTGCAATTTAGCCGAGATTTGATTTGTGATACATCTGCAGGAGCAGTAGCAGCTGGTTAACTAAGCCGTTGGCCAATCAACCTGAGGGCCTGATTTGTATCAAAGCTGCGAGTCAATATTCCCATAGTTTTCCTTGCCCGTTCGCCCCGATTGTTTCCCATATATGTATGCACATATATTGACTGCCCCCATCTGCCATAGGAGATTTTCTTAGCCATTCGGCCAGCTGTTGCCGCCGCTCTTCACTTAATTAAACATTTCCGTTTAAACAATAGACTCGGCCACTCACCCTCGTGCTCAAGAGAAGAACAATTTCGATATATTGCTTATGGCAGTGCCAGATTAGCGCTCCATTGCGTCTGTGGTCCCCTTACCAAAAGAAGGACGAGGCCAAAATGTAATAAGCTTTGTTATGGCCAACTTTCTGCTGACCAACATTCGAGCCCAGGGAGCCTGGGACGACCCTTTTCATACCCTGCTGACCCCACTGCGTACGTGTTGAGAGGTTTGATTGAAATGCTATGGCCGATCGATGCAGCCATAAAAACTAAAAGGACATCGGCATCCCACCATACGAAACCTCATTTGTAGGCAAAGTGCCCAACCACTGGGTCAAAGTGGCGACACTCAGTCTACATGGGAAGAAACGGGTGCGGAAATGTGTAAATAAAACTATCTGTAGAACAGTGTCCTTCCCTTAGAGATGGCAGACTTTTTCTCATGATGTTCATCCTTAGTTACCCATGGAAAGGGAAGGATTGTCATTGGATGCCCACTATTTCTTCCATCTAGAAAAATTAATTCTCATTTTATTTCTACATTTTCGGACAGTGTGAGTCAGCAGTATGCTCCTTAGACGACTGCAATTGAGAGAAGCACAGGGCCAAACAGAGAACATATCCGAGGGAAAAAACTGAGCAGACGTCCCCCATTTCTATAAAAGCTTTCTCGCTTGACGCTCAATAAACCGAGACTGTTTATGGACTCTGGCATTGATTGGGGGACATGTCTGGATCTGGGATCTGGGCGCTTGGCAATCGCAATCGAAAATCCTAATGCGACTTGATTCGTTTCGATTATATTTTTATTTTCTTATTGCTATTCGATGGCTGCAAATGTGGCGTAAAAAAGTAACCGAATTAACGCTTAAGAAGTTTTCCACTTGGTCTTCTCATCATTTCTCGATTCTGCGATGGAATGTCGATGGAGACTGAGATGGCTTTTTCCTGAACGTGCACCCTTACCCATGCCCAGGCCCATCCCCAAGCCCTTATGAATAAATGCATCAGAATCAAAATGCATTGGAGACGTTTTGTTTTTCCCAATTTTCCCTTTGGCCCCGCTGGCTTGCTTTAAAATTCATTGCATTGCCATGCAATCCAGTCGATACTTGATGATGCCTCATCAATATCGGGCCAGAAAGCAGAAAGCCAGAGTCCGGAGCAACCGGAGGAGCAAACTGGAGGCAACTGAAGGCAACTGGCATCCCCGCAGTGCCAGCTTTGACATTGAGCGTATTTGTCAGGCACACAGAGCCGAGGGAGGAGGGTGAGAGACCGCCCAGCAATTCCCCAATTGATAGTCGACTTTCCCGACTTGTTCCAGAGGGGAAGAATGGGGAAGGCTCCTCGCTACGTGCCTGGCAGTGGAAAACTCTTTGCCTTTGACGCTGACTGCATGCGACAAAATTTACTTGCTCGCATTTATTACATGCAATTTGGTGGCCCAGTGGTGTTGCCTTATGTTGTTTACCCAGCCAACTACACGCCGCCCGTTTTCCGGGAAGAGCGTCCAGGGGGTGAGAGATGTGATAACTTTGTCGGGTTAGGCGAAAGGAAAAGCAAATAGTCGAGTCCAGGCGATCCGTCAATTGCATTTTCCGACCGTCCCTCCACTTGGCTCCAAGCTGAAAAAGTGTTAAGGAACTTTCACAGCAAAGCTTGTGGTAGTAAATAAAGTGATCGATGATTTACTTGGACACAGAGTTTAAAACAAGTATACCATACGCACGGTTGACAGCATAACCAGATTTACGGGACAAACATATGGTTACATTCTTGTAGCTTTAATTTATATTTCGGATGACCTTTGAAGGTGATATCAACCAAATAATAATAATTTTCCTGGATATAGTTCCAGCTAAAATAAAAAAAATAAACAGACAACCCATTAAGATAATCTAAACAAATGTATTAAAGTGTCAGTGCTGCAATAATATTGCTCACTTGACAGCTGTCAGAGGCATGATGGATTAACCATATAGGTTTCGACTGCGCCAGATAGCGGCGTCAAACGATAATGCCGAGCAAGGGGATTAGGCAGAAAGCCGTGGCATTTCCTATAATTTCCCGCTATCTCAGATAATCTGTGTGATTCACTTCGCAGGAATAGTAATCAGTGCCAGGCTAGGCGGCCGGCCGGCCTAGTGTTTTGGCGTTTTGAAATAAATGTCACATAAATATAGCGCTTTCAGATAAATCCTATTTGTCAGTTGTGTGTGCCCGGGGTTTCTTCTTGGACCATAAATTTCCCCCTGCGCAGCAATTGACCGGCTATATTTTTACTGTCATATTTTGTACTTTCGCTAGCCGTGACATGGACATGGCCTATAAATCACATTTGGCAGCAGCCCCCATCCTCTCCACACTCACTCTGTCACTCGCCGCGGCCATTAGAAGTTTGTCGATGCCCCTATATCCTAACACATATATTCCATTTTATTTTGTGGGCGGCAGACTTCCAGAGCTCACTACCATGCGCACTCGCAAATCACTTGAAATATTATAGTGCTTTGGACAATTTGTATGCATCAAATGCAAATATATGTGGAAGCGAACGCGTGCATGATGTACATTACACAATCTGCCGTCCCAATTGTTGTTTATTATGTGTTCCTCTGACAGTGGCCTCTCTCCTCGTATCCCCTCGCAACTGCACATGTCCAACTTATTTTTATTTGGCCAAACTTTTCCCTCGGGCCCGATGCCGAGCAGCTGCAGGTGTCGTCGCAATTGAACATCAAGGAGCCAAGAGCCGGCGTACGTGTGCCAGCTAAGAAAATAAATACAAAGAGTCAAGGAAAGTTGGCCTCCCACAGGGGGTACTGAGGCAGTCAGTATTACATGATATTGCATTTCGTATTTATTTTATTATTTAATATTCAACACGAAATTGAGGCAAATAACAGATTTAATAGTATTGTGTTTTTAGTCCATCAGGAATCTATAGATTAGCTTAATTGACTTTCAGTTGCATTTTTGTTGTTATTCTGCATTTATTTGGGAAATAAATAATAGTAAAAGTTGATTTCCAAGCGAATAATATTTATTGAAATAATAAATGGCTTTCAGTTTTTTCCTCTGCTCAATTTATTACAGCTTTTAGCAGTTTAAAATTGTTGAGGAATTGAAATATAGTTAGGATTTTAAGGGAAGGGGATTTAATATTTCATAAATATATTTATTTATTCTTATTTTGTCAGGGATATTTTGAATTCTAAATTTTTCTATAATAATATTTTCCGTGACGCAAAATATCCCAGTACTCATTTCTTTTGATTTAATTAACCTATAATATATTTTTGATTTAAAAAAAGTTAGAAAGCTAAGAGTTTAAATTCAAAACGTACTTACATATATGCATTTCCCAACAATCTCGTTTATGTCTATGTTTAGCAATCAAAAATTTCATTTTTTTATGACTCAATCGATTGTGTATTTACTCTAAATGTTGATCTTCCCATAGATAATAAGTTGCACACCACTGAACTCAGATTTCCCAACAGAACTCAGACGTCTCTCAAAATAATTTCGCATGATTTGCGCCGACTTCCCAGTAACAGCGCCTCCGCCTCCTTATATCCCAATTGTCTATATATTTAGCGCAATGTTTTTTTTTGCTTTGTTTTTTTTCTGGTGCTTGTGCCGAAGATGAAAAAACCAGAACCAGAGGTATCCATAAATAACTGATTCGATTTTTTAGGTATCGCCAATGCCTCAAGTAGTGTGTCGACAACTTTATGAGCCCGCAAGTAGGTGAGAATACACGGAGAAATAATATAAATTTAAAGGATAATTATTAATTAACTCAATGAAATCATTATATTTATTATTTAAAACATCGTTTAAACTTTAATAGCTTATAATTAATTATTTATTGTGATACTCTTTTAAAATACTAGTTATTTTTTTACTATGGGTTTTGTATCTTTAAATATTATACACTTCGTCTATAGAACAATGTTAATTGTAATTAAAAATTTTCCTTTATTTGGTTCTGTGTACTCTGGGGCGGAAGGTAAACGATTCAAGTGTTTCTCGGTGCTGGGAAACTTTCGGTCGGTCTCTGTCTTTGTTTCGCTTTTATTTCTCCTGATGAATTCAACAAATATTGACAACGTGCGTGCCAAACACAAAATAAATCATAGTCGATTTTCGCTTTTATTTTCCATTTCTCGTATTTTTCACGCTTTTCCTCCCGTATTTATTTACATGCCGGAAGAAGAACGCCGAACGTCGAACGTCGAATGCCGAGCGGCAGTGAGAATGGAAACGAAGTCGACAGCGGCAGCGACGCACGTCATTAACAGCTCGTTTTCCCAGGGGGGTGAGGTGGTGTGTGTGCCGGGCCCTGGTGTGTAGGTGGGTGTGCGTGGGCGCCTTAGGCGCATATCTCTGTGTCATATTGGGTTCGCCTCTTGGGGCCATCTAGCAAATGGAAATAAGTTTGTACATTGGCATGGAAACTATATTGTACTTAGCATTGAATTTGTTTGCCGCTTCGATTTTGGTATCAAAGGCGGCCAAGTGGGTTGAATCGAAAAGTAAAAGTTTTGTTTGTCAATGAGATCCATCACAATCGATCCACACAAACATTTGTTGTGGTTGCCTTTGTTCAAAGTTATAGAAAGTACTTGTTATGTTTGAGCCTTGTTTCATATCTGAAACCATATTTATTGTAGAGTGAGTTTAACGGATTTGAAATATGTTAAAACTATTTAAGATAGTAAAATAAATTAGTTTATAAGTTATACCAATTGTAAACTGCCAATTAAATCCCTTTAATAATTTATAGAAACTTTAAGAAAAGGAATCATTTTCATTTTCTTTTAAGAAAATATACCCTGCGTTCTTATTATTCACTGGCTTTCTCCACTTAAACGAGTTTTCTTCGCCAGAATCCGATTTGAAATCTTAATCAAATCAGCTTCTGACTTTTCATCCCCTTCAACTTAAAGGAGACTTACGTAAGAGTTTGTTGGCAAAACCGATTCTTTTGGGAATCGTGTAGAACTTTTCCTTGGGATTTCCCTGTTTACTCTTTTATTTTTATCTTCAAGCAGTTGCCTTGCCCTTTTATTATTATTTTTTCCTGAGCTCCTCCCCAAACTTTGTGGCTGTCGTTCAATATCTGTTGTGCCGCAAGTTTTCCCATAAAAATTACCTAAATTGGCTTACCAATTATCGCAACTCGATGGCAATTAGTTTTGGGAGCAACCTCAAGTGGATTGGACCGTTCTTTTAGTTCCATCCTTCTGCGGCCGTTCGAGTGCCTCGTATCTGCCGCATTTGGGAATCAATGAGCCTTGAATGTTGCCAAATTATTGATGGCATTGGCGGCGGCGGAGTTGGCCAACAAAATGCAAACTCCGAATGGATGCCGCACTCCCCGCCTCCGACTGGCACACAAAGCAAATTAGTTACGCCTAATTTGCAATTCATTGCAGGCAACAATTGACTTTGCCAATGATACAATTTGAATAGGACCCAAGCCCCCCGGCCGAATGGGACCTCTTCGACCCGCTTTCCACATGTCGATGGAATGGCTGTGTTCGGGGCTGTCTATGAGCTGCTCACTTTCCAAGCGAACGCCTCGAGAGCCGTCTAAGATGATTGATTTTGTGCGCTTAAGTGGAGCGGGGAGCCAGGAATCAAATTAAAAATCCTCACGCCAAGGACAAGAGTCGAGCCGGAGAACATGGCGGCAGGAAGTGGCGGATTTCGTTCGCACAGACTGTGAAGCTCAATGGGGCCAAAAGTCAAATTTTTATAATGTCGATGTACAAACCGCTTTTCCATTATGATGAGGCTTAAATCTTGGTCTGTTTTCTTGGGCGGAAAATCCAAGATTAAATTCATATTAAAGTGTTGTGAAAAAGGTCTCAGTGCTTGACAAAAAAATTTAGCTAAGCTGAATTAAAAAAGTAAAGAAAACTTCGAGAAAAAAAGCTTTATCCATACTGTAATTTAAAAGAAAATCTAATGTCTTAATTTAAACGGAAATAAGCCCACAACCTTATAAATAAATAAGAGACACCTTAACAGAACTCCCAAAGAACCAAGGTAATCCCAAGCTTTCTATTAAATTGCAGATCGTTTTGTGTGATTTACAATGGGACCTCGTATCCAACAATATTTTTCATGAAGGCACTATGCTTACAGTTAATCCAATATACCCAGCTGCAGCGGCAGGGGACAGGGGAAGGGCGAACAATGGACTATAAATTATATTGCCTGAATTAATTTAGCTCCCAGGCAAAGCTCGCAACTTTATCACCTGCTCTAGCTGGTGCTGGTGCCAATGGCAATTGCAATCGCAAAAGGACACTGTCTTTGGGGCGCCACCAGTGCTCTCCGAGTGCGTTTCCTTGTACTATGCATGGTGTTGTGTTGTGTGGTGTGTCCATTTAGCAAATGCAACTCTCATCGGGGTAGTTGCAAATATTTAGCTAAAATATGCCACACTTTAACATCCTCAGACAGCAGAGAAATGCAGAGAGCTGCCGCAGGTCCCCCAGTCCCTTTTCCAGTTACTCGCCTCCGATCTAGTCCTGTTCCTTGGCACCCGAGGCTCCTTTTGTTGCCTCAACTTGGTTGTATAATTTAATAAGGTCTGGTAAAAGGTATTGGCCCAGGCGCCCTGGCTAAAAGGAAGTCACACACACGCACTGCCAACGGTGCCCTTTATTGTTGCACGTTTTGTAGTTTTCGACAGGTGGGTGTTGGTGGTGCTGCTGGGAATGCATAATTTCATTATGCCCACCGAACAAAGGCTCTGGGACCGGTTCTGGCAAGGCTTCTGGGCCATCAAGAGATGCGTATAGAAGCGTTGAGGATAGCTAAATATTTTAAGTTGAAAATAAAATCATTAAAAGAATTTAAATATTTCAGAATAAGTTTTTCAGTTTCGAGTATTTTTCTAGCTGAAATGAAATTTTTAAAGCCCAACACTTCCTTCCCTCAAATAATCATTAAAATTAACCCTGCATATATTAATTTTCATAGATATTATAATTTCCAGAACTCTGTTTAATAATTGTATCTATGTAAATTAGGTAAGGGGAATTTCTAAAGGCATTATTATTTCCGTTTCTATGGCCGCAGCATTTAAACAAAACTTTATCTGCTGGATACTTGTGCATCTACATCATTAGTTGTTTGCTTTTGTATGTTTTATTCCTGTCCGTGTCCAATAAATTACTTAGTAGCTTTTCAGACCTGAAGGGTTGTTGCTGTGTACCTTGTGAGTGTGTGTGTGCAGAGGTTGGCCCGGCAATGTGGCATCTTTCCTTGACTCTTCCTGACTTGCCTCAGACTTCCTAGACGCTTCATAAATTTCAATTTATCTTTTCGGCCCCAACTCGTTCTCTCCACCCGCCCACACTCTCCTCAGGCCATATTTATTTGCAGCTGTTGACAAGTAACATTAGGTTTAGAGCGAGAAGTCGAGCTGGGGGATACAAAATGCCCCTAATGGATAGTGGATAGTGTGCCAAAGGCACAAAGGCTACGGCTGGGCAAAAGGGATACAACCGGGCAGGACAAGCAGTTTTTTACGACAGGCCATTAAATTTATCTACCTTCTGCTCGAGTACAAGGTGAGAATAATAAAACTTTGATCAAGTTAAAGCATTGAAGATAAATTATCTCAAGACTTTCGCAAACTGAACTCGTTTGGTGATTAAATCGAATGCACTTAAAAAATGTGTACCCTTAAAACGGCTTTTGTTAAATCTTTTAGTTAACATTTTAAATTAATTTTAGTTTGAACGAGTAAAAACTCGTTCAACTTTTCTGGATTTAAATTTCACGAATTATTATGCCATGAATACCCCAGAATTCACCCCAGTTGAAAGTGTAATCCTTTGATTAATGTCCGAAAAGAAAACTAAAAACTTAATCAGTTCTTGTTTCGTTGTTGGAGTTTTTCATTAAAGTTTGATCCGGTTTCTCCACCTGCACAAAAGTTTAGCACTTGAACGAGAAAAAATGGCCAGGATGGGGCGGGGCCGAAAGTTGTACTCATTAGCATGCGGTCCGGGCTTCTAGAGAGGATGTCAGCTCCTCCTAGCTCCTAGTGGCTCCTGGCTTCTGGTTACTGCTTATGCGTGAGCAACCTTCAGCAGCTGACAACAGTTTTTGGTCGCTCAATGGGGTTAAAGGGGGCAAGTCCCGGACGGTGTCTTAACCCCTTTGCTCCCAAAACCAAAGACAAAAGTGAAGCGGCGCGCAGGCAAGGAAAGTTTTTCTATGCCAGGACCAGGGCCTGCACCACCACTAGATACCAGGGATGTGATGTCGCTTTGCGGTTGCTTCGGCTGCTGGGATGCCACCCAGTTGGGAGTGTGTGCATCTGATGTTCTGTCAAAACTGTCGGCAGCAATGAAAGGGAAAACCAATGCCATGCCAAGCATACACAAGGAAAATTTGCGAGAAAATTGTGGAAATAAAAATAAAACAAATAGAAGCAAGTGGGATAAGTGGTGGAATGTGGATTTGTAAGAGTTTTGAGCTGAATAAAATGAGCGGTTAAAAACATCCATAGAAAATATTATATTCATATTAGAATATGTATTTAATTTGAAGAAAAATTTAGATAATAACATTTATAATATATTTCTTAACCTTGCAGAGTATTGATTAACACTTTAATGCCGCAGCTCTGTTTGCCTCGTTTCCAAGACATAACTTTTTGGCAAGTGTTTGGCCCGACTTTTACGTGGCCTCCGCCTCCATCTCCTTGGCGCCAGCTCAGTTGCCAGACAAGTTGAGAGCAATCCACATGCATACTCGTAGTTTTCGAGTGCAATTAAGTGAAATTCGTATTAGTTAGCGCAGGAGCGTGGGCGAGTCACTCAGCGAGGACGCAACGAGGACGAGTATTAGCCGAATGGGATGGGATGACAACCGCATAAGCCAAACTTGGACACGTTGCCACGACAGTGCTCCGCGTTGAGCCACTGAGCTCCACCAAAGACTCCGTGCGGAGGATGGAGGATTTTCGAGTGGAGTGAGGGAAAGTTGTCACCGATGCTGCTGCTGCTGCTGCTGGTGCTCCTTTGATAATATGAGTTACATGTAACACGCGCTCGCATACAAAGCACGTCATTAAAAGTTATTCCACCTCCTCTAGGAGCATCCTCGGCTCATCTGCATGGCTGGATTTTTGGATTCCTCTGCGGATGAACCGTAGTGGGGGACAACCGGAGCTCTGGCGATTTAATTCTAGTTGTCATAACCTTTTGGGAAGCTCTGGAGATGGAAGAACATATATTGCCTTTAACTCTACCTCTTGGAGACTCCACTTTATTGTTAAACTTTGATGTGAAGATTAATTTCTAATCGATGTCCAAGGGAAACTCCTTATAAAATTTACTATTTAGCTATTTGTATATTCAGAGAAAATCTTTTAAAATAATTTGTGTATAATATTATGGATGCTATTTATTTAATTTATATAATTTTCTGCAAAGGATTCAAATTCAATTTCACAATTTTCCACACTCTGAGCTTAAAAACTTTCTCTTTAAATCTATATAGACACTAGACATTGTAGGTTATTTTTCTAGTATTTCATTTTAAATAGAATTTCCCCTCAGCCTATTCAGCTTTAAAAGCTTTCTTTCATACCAACGGCCGGTGCGGGAAAAGCCACAACAACAACATCAACTGGGCCATCATATAAAAAAGCAAACGAGCCAAGACAAAATTACACGAAAATATGTTTGCACAACTGGGTCGGGTCATGTCCAGTGAGGTTCGTCGCAGCTTTTGTCAGTGTTTCGCCTGCGTGTGGCATGTGTCCGAGTGTCCCCGTGTCCACCGTGTCCACCGTGTCCCCGTGTCCAAGTGTCCATGAGCAGCACATCCAAAGCGGACGCCTGGCCCGGTGTATCCAATTCCATTAAAATCAATTTGTCTATTTATTTAACCGATAATCTGGCGAAGCTTCAACTGCCACGACTGTAAAGTGCTGGGGAAGCTCTGCCCCCATCCGAGCGAGGGTGGAGCGGAAAGTTCCCGAAGCTCAAACGGGGACGTCCGGGGGCGTTGGCAAATTGTATATGTAGTGAAAGGTGACAGGAACGGGGACGACAATAACCACTACTGTCAGCCGGCTGCCCCGGCTGCAAGGCTCTAATTTGTCAACATCAGGCCAGGTGAAATGTTTTAATTTTCTGCTCACACTTTGGCGACCAAACGTCGATTTATTATCCCATCCCTCCCTGCCAGTGGGAGGTCCTTGGGGTCACCTCTGTGTAGTCAATATTTGCGTCAAAGGAGAGAGCATCATCTATGCAGGTGCCACGGGAGACGGCACAGGTCGGGCTTCGGGAACGGGGCTCCGGGTCGGGGTGCTTTGTCGTAGTTTTTACGACACTATTAACATCATTGTGTATGTGTGATTTATGTGAGGGGGAGTAATCGCGCCTCACTTGAACCTTGATGGCATTTCTTTGACGGCCCGTTCTGGCCTGGCTTTGGCCCATAAAAATTGACTCGGCGCCCGGAAAAGTAGGCAACATAAAAGCCATTAGGCGAGAGCAGACACAAAGGACCGCCGCCGAGCCGAACAAGGATAGATAGACCGAGAGAGCGGGAGTTGAGCTGAGCAGCTGCCCGCGTTGATTTTGACATATGAGAAGCATTTTGCCCTTATATACGCCACTTAATTATATTCCGGTGCTGTACTTTCCCTTTTTTGTGTGGTTATTTGATGATTTCGGGTTTCGGCGTTCGTTTAGTGTCCATTAAATGGCCGAGATGCGTCAATGGGGCTTGATTACATATTGATTTGTCGGTATGTGCCATTAGAGGTAATCACGTGATTCGTTTTCGTGTACTTATAATAAAGCTCTTCCTCACAGGAGCGAAAAAAATACTCAACAGCCGCCAATATATCAAGCGGTTTTAGTCAACAAAATCTGGCCACATTTGTTGTCAATCAAAAGGCTTGTTTTCAGTCTAGAGTCCCCAAGGTTGAAGAAGAGGTTAAAGAAGAGTTCTTTTATTGATTTTCGGGATCCAATAAATTTCCGATAACCGCCAAAGTCTTTGCAAAATCAACAGAGATTTCTTCAGCATATCATTCTTTGCCTTCGTAGTTACCCATTCATAAGTACTAGAACCTATTTCCCTGCTCAAAAGTGATAGAGTTACTGTCAAAAAGTCGATTATTCAGTTCGGTTCTGATTATTGAAGTCCCAATTTTTGTAGGCTTTTTGCTATTTCAAACTTTCCTTTCTTCTTTTTTCCCTGCCCATCAATCAAATTCCGCCGGGAACTCTTGACCATCAGCGAGTGAGAAAAGCGATGGACTCTGAGGAGGAGGTTGAGGAGAAAGCTTCCAGCTGAGTGACTCCGTTGACAGATTTTCCAACGCGGACTCCGTCTGATATTTTTTCTTTTTGCTCCGCTGCTGGTCACTTGAAGCGCAAATAATTGAAATTAATAAATTGAATTTAATTGAAAAGCATTTGGAGGCGACTCTTCAGCGCCAAGGAAATGGGGAGGGCTGAGTGCCTGGCCTGGAGAGTCAATGAGTTGTGCGTTTTCCTGCTATGCTTTGCTTTTCACTTTTCACTCTGCGTCTGCGACTTGGCTTTCCCTCCGTCCTCGTCTTTCAATTTCCGCTGCATAAATCTTTTATCGTCGAGAACTTTGCACGTCGAATGCAGAGAAAGCCAAGCTAATCGTCAGTGAGCATTTTCTTTTCTGGCCTTCTTGCACTTGGCCATTCGCCTTTTCGGTTTAGGGGCCTTCCCCTTGGGTTTCAGGGCTCCTACGGGAACTGGCAAGAGTTTGGGGTAAATTAGCCCAGAAAATATTTGCGAACTCGCCGCTTTATTTATGCACTTTGACAGGAGTACATTTTGCAAGTGCACAACACGGCGTATGCTTGATTTTCGTTTTGTGTGTAAAGGGGGATTCTGTTTAAATTTAGACCTGGAGCAGAAAGTATTCTGGGAAAATTCCTTGTTAAATTAAGTAAGCAAGTAGACCCAGAACTCTTTATATTAGTTTTCTTGCTGCACAACATGGCGTATACTCGATTTTCGATTGCTGCCCAAGAAGAAGTGTTAAACTGCATTTTTAGACCTGAAAGTTTAAAGTATTTCAAGGAAGTTCAAAGATAAATAAAGCTACAAATCATAACAGTACTCAATTTCTTTACTTTATTTTCCATCTGCACAACACGGCGTATGCTTGATATGCGATTAACTCCTTAAAAGAGTTTAAAGCTATAGCTTAAAGACTGAGTTATTTTGCCTTGAGCCAAATGATTAATTGTGGCTGGGGTCAGTGAACTCATTTAGTTGCCTGGATTTGATTGCTGGAAACAATCAATCACTCTCTGAGTTCCGCTCTTATAAAGAGAAACCGCCGAGGGGAAAATATTTTTGAGGACTTAAGTTCGCTTCTGCTGTTATTCCATAAACTTTTGCCAAATAATTCGCTTAAGCTGGCGTAACTCTGCCCCTGTGAGTAACCGCCAAATTTCGTTTTCTTCTTACACTTTACTTGATTTATCCTATTAGCAGCGCTTAATAAACATTCTCCAAACGGTCCCAGGGAACTTTTAACATAATCTCCACACACACGCACACACAAACACTTGGCCCAATCCTCTCACAGGATGTTTGAGCAGATAGGCAAGCTGATGACTTGAATGTCCTGATGATGGCTCCGCTTGACGTCACTCTGTCGGCAGCTTGATGGCTTAATTATAACCTTTTTGGCCAGAGCTCCTCCTGCCCCAGACATACGAGGAGTATTAATTGTGGCAGCGTCTGGCCCGTTGATTTATCTGAAAGCATTTTTGATTAATCTTCCGGGCCGATTGTGGCCCAGTGATTTATTGGCTGCCACATCGCACCTTCACGCCCGACAGGTGTAGCAATTGATGGCCCCGAAAACTGCATCATAATGGGCGCTCACCTCCGAGCTCCGGCTCAGACTCCCTTCGAAGGTGCTGGAAAAGGGAACATTTGGTTGAAAATGTTGTGACAAAGGCGCCCTGCCAGGAAATTTGGCAGACAGACAGGCAAAGTTTCCACCGTATTTCGGCGGGGAGACAAAAAACTTTGAGCTCAGTTTTCGAAATTGCTTCGGCGGCTGCTTTTGAGCCTTTTATTTTCAGATAAGACCGCACCGAAGCCTCTATTCACACTCCCCGGGAGCTAAGGCCGCGAAAGACTTTGCCAAGTCCTCAAATTAGAATTTCTCTAATTTTACTTTTGCGGTCGTAACGTAAAGTAACAAAACGAAACGAGAAATATGGCGTGGATTTGTGGTGACAGACGTCTAGGAAATACTTCTTTAGTTATATTCTTCAACAGTTTAAGGGCTTACCGAGATTTCATATATAGGAATATATTTATTTTTATTATACTTTAATAATTTCTTGTATTATGTGAATATGAATACGTGAATTCTCTTAAGTAAACAATTAAATTTTTTTGTGTAAACAATAAGCCTTAATTTGGTAAAGTTTAAGTATAAGTTTTGAACTTATTTATATTTATTTAAGTATCTCTTGTTAAAAGTCAATAATATACGTCTATATGTTCTTACTTTACTTAAACATATGAACTGTTCTTAGATCCCTCCCCAAACACCATTAGTTTTCTCTGAAAATCTCTTTATATCACAGTCTTTCTTATTTACCCACCTAAAGTGTCTTATTTATCGTTGCCCTATAGATCATTCTTAAACCCAATTTCCCCCGACTTTTGTCTTTCCCTGCCATAATTCTTGTGTACCTGCCTGTCACCTATCCATTGCCACCTCTGTGGCTGCGCCTTTAATGTTCAATTTGTTGTCAAGTCAAATGTCTCTTATGTTTAGCCAAATTTGACTAAATTAAAATAAAACGTTTTGAAAAATGCCTGCAAAGTGTGTGATTGATGGGGGCCAGGAGCAGGAGCAGGAGCCAGAACAGGGGAAGAAGCATGAGCAGTAGCAGGAGAAGGAGCAGGAGCTAAAGCTGAAGCTGAAGCTAAGGCTGGGTAACCGCTCACTTTGATTGCAGCCGGCAGTCTGATGTGCAAATCATTTTCTTATTTGCCTCTCTTTCTTCCTTTTTTTTTTGCTGTACCAGAGTCATTCGGCACACGCCAACAATTTCGGGGGAATTTCCTTTCTTCTGCTGCTCGTCATCATCATCATCGCCATCAGCATCATCGTGTGATATCAGTTTTGATGACGCTGTCAGGTGGGGGTGGGGATTGTGAAGGGGACGAGAGTCTTACCCACTCACGTATGCCAGTCAAAAATGCAGTCATGCGTGTCTCAATTTCTTTCACTTTCCTTTTAGTCCTCAGTCAGCCGGCGACCCCATCGCTCCCCAGAGCAGTGATGTCTCTGACAGTTAAAGTAAACCGAAAATAGCGCTGGAGGAACAGGAAACTTAATTGCGAAAATAAACAGTTGGGGAAAAGGCGGAGGAAAACCAAGGTAAATCTTCATTTTATGCATACTGATGCAATGCGGTGAAATGTATTTATTCAAATAAGTGCGAGGGCCATGCGGTGCATTCGGTGCTTAACCCCGGGAGATCTTAAATCAAAATATTTTTAAAGTCAACACTGGAGAAAAATGAATTCGAAATCACTAGACAATTTTACAAACTAAAAATGAAAAAAAGCAAGGGAATTATTGTTTACATCAATTAATTATGTTTATATTATTAAATGGACTCTTAAATTGACTTGCATTTCTTTCACCTTTAAGAGAATTAATTTGATTTTTAAAAACATTTTCCTTTGATTGATTTTCATAGCTAAAACATAAAAATTCAATTTTCTCACTTAGCCATTTTGGTATTAGCTTTTTCCCCGAGCAACCTTGGCAATTGACTTCGGATGGCCACAAATGAACCGCCTGATTGTCTTCATTGATTCGCTGCATATCCTGCCACGATTTCGCTGCGGCAAGGTGGCAAAGTACTTCATACCGCCCGATAATCAGCCGCATTTATATGCCACACCGGGCACGAAAAGGGCGCGGCTGAGGGCCAGAAAGAGCAGCGACGGCAGCTGCCGACATTTAAAATGAACATAAATTAAATCATAAATTGCAACAATTTCCGGTGAAAACATTTACCAAAGCGAAGCGCGGAAAGCGATGGGCGAGCAGTACGCGACTGGAGAAAGAAAGTCGATTGAAAAGTCGCTGCTGGGGGAAATCGAAAGGGAAATTGTTTTTCAATGGCAGGCAAATAATTATTGTTGTGGAAAGTTAAGTTCCCCGACCGCCCCTGTCCTGTCGTGCCTGCTCCATCAAAAACCAATTAAAAGTCAAACTAAAAGTGCCTCAGTGTCGATGGCCAGGATTGCTGTCTGTGACAGCTTGTTTTGGCTGAGGATTCGCCGGGCTGGTGGCAGACAACACCACTGGTCTGTAGTCTAGGCCATTGTCTAACCCACTCGAAGAGGTGTCGCCTGTCAGCCTGCACACAAAAAAGAGCGAATAAAAAATGGGGAAAAACTCGGCTACATAAATCCCACAGCGAAACAACATTGTGCTGGATGCGCTTTTTATGAGACACTGAGGGTATGCCCCAGGGATATTTGTTTAAAATAAAATGAGAGTCTTCTTTATTAATAAATTATATATTTTCTATCACATTTAAAGCTTAAAAGTACTTTAAAGCCATCCGAATTAAGGTTTATTTTTGAATTTAAATGTTTAATCTAGGGTACCTACTAGTCGACTTCCTCAGAGTCCCATCACATAGTATTGCCAGAAGGATGTGTCGAGACGGAAACCTTCACACTCACATGGGCAATGATAGTTACTCATATCGTCATTGGATTGGCCTTGTCCTTACCCTTTGCCCTTTACCCTTTCAGCTCCTAACCCCTCCAGCACCACCCCTTAGATCCGCTCTCTCCGGTCTTGGCCATGGTATCTGAGGTGCATTGTTTATGTGCTTTGGCCCGGTAAGTGGGTCTCTGATTGCGGAAATTAGCTGGTTCCAAGTCGGCTTTGCCGTTGTGTGTGTGACTTGTTTTCTTTCCATTTGATGGATGTGCATGCAAAGCGTGGTGCAGTGGCTCATCCTAAACAGCAGCAGGGGCAGAAACAGATGGCTTGGGACGGGCTTGGCTCGGTTCTGGGTTTGCTTTACGTTGCTGCGGCTTGCGGTGGCGGTATTTGCGGTTTTGCGGTTATTAAAAGTGTCAAAAGCGTGCAAATAACGATGACAGCAACGAGAGCAATTTCCGCATAATGTGTGTGTACAGGGTGCAGGTGTGGGTGATGGCTGCCAGGTGTCAATGTTGTGGCAAGGGTTAAAGGGCCATCTCTTATGCGATGATCATCAGATTTAATTGCTTCTAAACACGTTTGCCGAATGAGGAATGGCATTTGGGGTTACTTTTGACTTATGTTTGCCCTTTTTTTACTCTTATTTAGTAATAAATTTAAAATTAGATGGTTTTCTTTTGTGTATGTTGCAGCCTTGGCAAGATAGTATATGTTAATGATGTTGTTTTTTTGTTATTAATATATATTATAAATAAAGAAATCGGTCTTTTTGTGTTAGAATCTATGAAAATCAGAAAAATAGTGGAATTCATATGCATTTATTTTATAAACACTTCTAAAGTTGACTTCTTGATTTATTTCTTTACAGAAAAAAACCTCCTCTTGCAGCCAAAATTTACAGTTCACAATCAAACTAATTAAACAGACTCGTTTGTATGTATTTTTCGTCCTTCCCTACGCCCATTCCCGCCACCGAAACCCATTTAAGAGAAACATTTTATATGCCGGCGAGCACTCTTTCGGCCTTATTCCGCATTTCGATGACGCCGCGTGTGTTTTAGCACCCAGAATAGGCTCGAAATCGTGAATAGACTTGGCCCAGCCAGCCCCGGCAGGATGTACATATATATGCAGGATGGGGTGTGGGGAGGACAAGGACTTCCCCTGACTCTCTGTGTGTGTGTTTGTTTTTGCATTGCCATTTCCATTCCAATTCCGCTCGCATATTTGCAACAAATTAAAGTGCCCTGCGGGCCCCAGAAAGCTGTAAAAAGGTTGAAAATGCACACATAAAGCCCACATGGCCTGGGGGGGGCGAATCTATAAAAATCGTATGCCTACGACTTTCGCTTTGTGCGTCCTGTTTATGGGTCCTGCAAAGTATGCAATTAAAAGTCGGTTCTGGGTAAATTCCCGGAGTTTTCTGGGTGGCAATCAAAAATCTCTGGCCAATCGCAAAAGGTGCAGTGATAATGTAATAAGCCCCCCTGCAAATCCCTTTGACCTTTGGCCCTCCGTTCCGCATACATTTTCCTGTGAGAGGAGAACTTTTCAGGGAAAAGCGGACCAAAGGGGCTGCTGCTGTGGCTGCTGCTGATGATGAGATGCCTTTGACTGCAACTTGCCAGGGCCGCGTTGGCACATCGTAAGTTGTCCCAGTCACAGGCCCAGTCCCGCCTCCTACTCAATACCCAGCCCACCGACTGTGCTCTGCTCTCGGAAAATGCAAAAGAAAAGCGGTGAAAAGCAGCTGCCGCCGTCGCGACCAAGCTGAGTGAGTGATGTGGCAACAATTTTTTATGCGTTTGCAGCAAACAGCTACAGTGTAGGTACAGTGCGGATTGGCTAGGGTATCCGGAGCAAATGAAGCGTGAGTGAAGCTGATCAGCTGGAAAAAGCCAGGGAAATTGCGGATGTGGTGAAATTGATATGCCAATTGTGGCTTTTCTTTTCCTAAATATTTAGTTTCTTTCGAAATTTTAGCCTACAAAATATTACTATCCCTACTGTATTTAATTCCGCTAAAATTTGTACCCATCATCTTCAGTTTTCCTCACCGCACAGACAGACACACGCTTTGTCTATAGTAAATGCGAAAAAATTAAAATCTTAGCACTGCAAATTGTGCGCATTGAGGCTAAAACAGATGAAAAGTTCAGGGTCTAATTGAAGAGCCCGCACATGAATTGGACTGGCCCAAAGGCTGATGATTAATGAATGATTTATGCGCCGGAAAGTGTGTCGTAATTAGCATATTATGCAAAACAAGGAAACCAGCAGAAAAACTGACCAGCAAGAGCGAGCTTCCGACCCCGGGTGAGTCACTAGTCAGATTAGAGGCTGCCAGTCAGTCGGCTTGTGTTTTCAATTAACATGCAGCACGCTCCATTTCGCCGGTAAGGAGAGTGAGTGGGTGAGTTTTCTCAGCCCTCATAAGTATGCAAGGCCAGCGGCTCTCCATTTCCCAGGCCTTGAGCCAAAGCCAAGCTAATGTTTAATAATTGCTTTGTTGTAATTAAAACTTTTGTCAATGTTTGCGCCAAGGAGCAGAGTCGATAACAGCGGCAAGGGAAGCCTTAGCTTTAATCCTTTACTTGTCTTCGGCTTCAATTGTTTGTTGATGAAACCGATTGCTAAAATATTTTGTGGCAAAACAAATTAATTATTTAGGGAGTTTTAAAAATAAATAAGTGCGAAAACATATAAAAGCTTTGATATATTCATATCAACTTACAGCATTCTTTACAAATACATTTTTAGTATTTTTAGATAATATGTATGAATAAGGGATGAATACACCGGGTAGGTAAAGGGTTAACCCATTGCCTTAAAACCACTAAAATCCCCAATTGCATTGCTAAGAAAACTAAGGAAAATAGGGGGAGAGCTGTTCCTCCGTTTGCTAATTTGTATCTGGGCTGTGGTTGACTTAGCAGAGTGTTCTCTGGACTAAACTCATCCGATCCAAACCGATCCGAGCTCAGTGGCTGCGGCACGTACTGGGTGGCCACTCCTCAGCAAATCCTATTATTATGCAAACCGCAGCACAAACTTTTCTCTCCTTTATTTTACTTTGGCCGCCTCCGGTTCAGTGAGTGCTTTTTTTGGTTCTTAAAATAATTTTCATCACGCCCGCTGATTGATTGATTGCTGGATGGATGTCCCCAGCCCGCTTTCGGGGCTCTTCAATTAAGTGAATGCATTAAAATTTGTAGGCAGCCACTGAGAGAGCGAATGAAAAGCTTAAAATTAAGTGGCCAAAATGAAAATATTGAATGGAAATGGTTGCCTCTTGACAGAATTCCGTTCAATTGTGTGCGTTATTAAGGGTTTTCGGTTCTGCTGGAGCAGCTAATAGGCTTAGGGCGTATAATTAGTTGGCATTTCGACGGGCCAACGAGGCGTATGCGTTATGGGTATGCAAATACCGCAAATAGTTAAATAGTTCCATATAAATGGCAATGGTCGGACTTGGGCATTCTTGATATACCTCGAAAAATAAATGTTTGTTTGTTTGTTTGGCGTGTGAATGTGAATGCGAATGTGAATGCCTTGCAAAACAAATTCGATTGTTTGGTTTTTGGGCGACCGAGGCAGGGGGGCGTATACGTTATTCGAAATGAGAATTTAATGGATGGATTTTGGATATTTATTGGTGGGCCGATTAAGGCCCAGCGGGCGTGCACTGCCCCCAGAAAGCACAGCGAATTCATTCATTAAATCACCGAGCATATAAATGCAGATGAGCCCCGAGCAACTTGCAACTTAATTTGTATATTTAATTATTTTTCAATTACCATTTTAATTGATTTATGCGACAACATCATTTACCATTCCGCTGCCACATCGCTGCGCCTCGTATCGGGCTTTAATGTGTCATTAATTTCGGTGGCCAAACATCTTCGTGGGGGACGGCGTAAATCATAGCCAATTTAATTGAAAAGATTAAACATTAAAAATATCAATATTTCATTGATTGCGTACGCCGGCTTAACTGCATTAATTTTGATGGCCGTGTAAGGGTTTTCTCTTGCCCTATTTTATTTTTTCATCATTTTGTTTATTTATTTTTCTGCGGCTCTGTCGGAGGTAAATAAAATGTCACCGTTCGATGCCCGCTCGCAACTGTTTGCCGCGAATGTCAAACACAATCGAGTGAATCGTATACAAGCCCCGTGGTTCAGTGCATATAGATAAGTTAATCTGAATAGACAGATGTCTATTTTATTTGGTTAAATATATATAGAGTGCGTGTGGGATGGCTTACTGATTTATTTTTGCCTGAGAGCTTTTGATCTAAGTTGATCCAGTTAAACTAAAATTGAATTAAAATTGATGTGAGTTTGGCATTTTGTGCCCATACAAATGTGTTTATAAAAGGTTTATTATGGCTAAATGAATTTTCTAACTTTAAATTTGCCATGTTTATGGTCCACAAATGTATAGATAACAATGCTGTTGATGTGCAAATTGTTATTTCGACTATAACTGAATTTAACTCTTTAAAAGCCCTTACCAACACCAACATATAAAAGCCTTTCTCATTTTTTGCACACATTGTAATAATTTAATTGAAATCCTCCAAAGGAGCCCCAATCCTTGGCTCCTCTTTAAGGTGAGCCCACAAACGAGTTTGAACAAAAGCTTAAAGAGTTGTCTGACAGACAGGCAGGGAAATACAAAGTTGTGAATTATTAAAAATGCTTTTAGAGTTGTTCGAGCCGAAAACCTTCGTTGACTAAACGATGCCGGGTTGTAGGTTAAGTGCAGCTCTCTCTTATATATAAAATATATATGCGGTGCGGTAAATATATTTATAAATGTGTATGGAGCATGTACCCAAACATATGCACGAGGATTTGTATCTGTGTCAAAGTCTTATTGAAATTTTCATGAGACGGCGGTCCGAGCAGATAATGTGGCATGCCTTTTGATTAGATTTTATGTAAATACTTTCTGGGCAACGAACCCCAAGGATGGAGGATGGCTGAAGCCGGCGCAGGAAGGAGCAACCGCAGACCGGCAGACCGGAAAAATCAAATAAATATATAATCATGCGGTTGGCGCGAAAGTAAGCCGCGCTTTTCAAATTGGTATAAATGCGGCACGCACTGGGACAGAAATGCGGCGCCTCCGCGGGATTCCCGCCCCGGGGCCCCGTATCTGGGCCTCGTCCCGCGATTGTGCTAAGTCTGTTACTTAAAAGCCACAACATGAAATAAAATAATAATAATGCCGCTGAAAGACGACGTCGAGGCGCAACTTCCGCCCTGTGGCACCTGAATGAGCCAAAAAAGAAGTTTTTAAGGCAGCCCGCACTCGGGGAGCTGTGCTGTTTAATTAATTAAAGGTGTTCAAATAAAATACACCTTCGCACTTGGGAAATGTGTGCCTTTTCCCTATTACACACACACGTACATATGTTTTTCTTTGGCTTTCGTTGCGTGTCCTTATTTCCTTGCTTACTGTATGCCAATTTTTACTCGGTACTGTCTTATTCGGGATCAAGCGGGAAAGCCCTCGGAAAAGAAAAGTCTCTGCCAGATGTGGTGGCTGGGGGCTTTCTTTGAAGAATATTTGATTGATATGTAATTATATATTGTTTGAACAACATTTCCAGGGATTTGCAATATCAATAAATATTATTAAATGGATTATCACCTTATGGGTTCTGTCAAAAGAGGTTTTTACGTTATTGTTCGATTTAATTTAATTTATGTTTTTGCATAAGTTATATTTCATTAAAGTAATAAAATTGCTCAGTATAAAATCAATTTGTTGTCAAAGAACTTTACTAATTATTACCCCTGTGGGTTACTCTTTTTGAAACTCGTAAATCTCTTGAAAATATTATAATTGGTGTTAAGTCACTTGTAATTTCCCTCCCCCAAGTATTGCCTGGGTAAGTGCCTCGAAAGTTTGCTTTGATTATGTTGCTTACCTGCTGCTGTTACCAATTATATATTTCTGGGCGAGCCTTGCGGCTTTCTTTGACTCTGCTTGCCACTGCCACAACACGCTGCACCTCGTCTATGGTTTGTTTGCGCTTTGAGCTGCAATTGCCGTAAGCATTTTGTTGAACATTTCATTTGATTATGCTTGAGTGGAACTTGCAAGTCATAATTGTTGGCAATTTATTTATTACACAAGAATAAATGCTGATAATTGGTTTAGCCCGGCGCAATTAGGACTCATTTGAGCAATTTTCGGTTCGGCAACGGCTTCAATTGCAAAGCCACATAAACTCACAACTTTTTGCACTGAAACTTTGTGGTTTTTGTGTGTGCGTGTTTTTTTCTCTTCTCTTTTTTTCCTGCGGGTCGTAATGAATCGAGGAAGATCGAAAGACAATTGATTCCAATTCAATTTGCGTTCACTCTGCGGCAAAGTTGTCATTGGCTGGGAAATTGTCACTTGAACTTTGCGGGAATTTCTAAAGCCGCATCATCGTCAGAGTCGTAAGAGTCGCGAGAGATGGAAGTGCTTCGTTGTCCGCTTTCCGATTTTCGTTTTCCGTTTTCCGCCACTCGCGTCCACACCCAACGACAATTCGCACGGAACTGAACAGCATTCCGCGTCCGTCCTTAAACTTCAGCCCGCAACAGTTCGTTCGGCTCTTGGTTATGGGGCTCTTGGGGATTTTGGTTCTTGGGCTTTTCGGCCCGACCAAAACGAAGGTATATCGGCCAGAATCGTGTGCTCGGCGTCGGCAAAGCAGTGCGCCGATTCCACTAACGTGGCTCTCTTTGTTGCCAAACTGTTGATTCTAGCGTCACGCGAAGAGCATATATTTTCACAATTATAGGATTTAGCAATACAAAAAATAAGTGCTTCAATTTTACAATATTTTGTTGTAGGAAAAAAAAATATATACATATATATAAAATGTATTTAATAAGTTTTTAATCTATTCAAGATTCGCTAAAATAAAATTAAATTGAAATTCCTCTGGTATCTAAAACTATTTAATGTAATTTTGCAGCGCACGTTTTTGTTATTCCAGGACTGGAGTTGTACAGAAATAAATATAATTGCATTTACCAGATAATAATAAAATGAAAATGTTTGGTTTTATGTTTGTTTTTATTTGATTAACTTTTAAACATTTATAAAATGAAATTTGGCGCATTCTGGTTTGTAATTTTAAGGGGAAATATTACCGAAATAATACATATTGTTATGTATTACTAATTTTAAAGCACGCCATTCTAAAGTTGTGTAAAGGAAAAGACTTACTTTCTCCTTTGTGATTTACTGGTTTCCTTTTGCTCTCCGATTATTTTCACATCCTGGCAAATTCTTGTTAGTTGCTCTAGGGAAAATGGGGCGAGTGGCAGCTGCAAAAAGTGACAATTCGCATCAGACATTCATGGGCGCTTGATGGGAAGGAGGATTGTTATTCACTCCGTTAGAGGAATGATATAACAATAATTTGCTCTTGCTGCTACTGCTGCTGCTTCTCCGGTTATTGTTCTTGCAGGCAGGAAACTCAATTATACCGGAGCATGAGTCTGAAAAAGATGAGAGAGGAGCTGGCAGTTTATTTTGAGCTGCAGTCTGTGGGCCAGCCGGATATAATCTAGCTCTCGGTTGTTTTGGGCCCTTACCGGCTGTCCTGTCTCCTGTCGACCTGCCCCCAGCGCTTCCCAGCTCCTTGCTGGTTGTTCTCAATTAAAGTTTTAGGAGTTGCATGTCACAGCAAATTATCCTGCACACGCACACGCATACAGAGCCGTTGAGGCCATTGGAAACAGTGACGAGGAGCAAATGACAGACTGTGTCGAAGGTCCTGGCAAAATCATAAAGCCAAGTACGCTCTCTCATCTGCATGTGGAGAAGCGGGGCTCCCCTCTCAGGACACTTTTTGCACATAAACATTGGCTGACTGTCATAACATGGCCAACATATTTAAGTGTGTGATTCACATGTGGATTGCTGCTTGGCAGACGGGACGACGGTCCTTCAAAGCCCCGGCTCACCTCAACCGCACACTTACCGATGTCTCTATGTGTATTTGGGTCGGTCGCATTTGCATACCGTTCGCCCACATCAAAGCAATTGCCGCCCAAAGGGGGCAAAAAACTGAAAGATACACTCACTTCGAGGGCCCTACTTTGGTACACTCTTCGATGGCACTTGTTATACTTGTTTAAATTAATTTGAGGACTTTGATTAAAATTAATTATATAAGCCTTAGGCACTTATGAACCTGAATGAAGCATACATATTATTATTATTTAAAAGCAATCCTTAAAGCTGGCTTAAGAGCAGGCATTTCTTAAAGTGATCTTGGAAATCCAAAAAATTCATATAAATATAATTACCATATAATACACTTGTTCAGTGAACAAACAAAAACTTTACAAATATTTCATGGTAAAACCCAATTCTTTAAAAATGCATAGCATTGTGACTTGAACATCCGGAAGAACAGACAAATTTTAAAGATATTTCTTTGGCATTTTCATTTAGTTTTTCAATAAATCCTCTTCGATCTGTTCATGTTCGATGGCCAGCAATGGGGCTCTTGTTCAATACCCGGAAACAATTTCCTTAATTTGATCCAAATGGAATATCTAGAAATTATTTCACATTTTGTAGCTGCTGCTGCTGCCACTGTCAAGCCCCAACAAATAATAATTTATCATCGGGCTGAGGCTGAGAAAAATGCGAGTGGAAAATGAAAAGTTGCAAATTACAATGGCCCGGATCGATAGTTGGCCAATATATATAGAGTGTGCATATGCATATGCATTCTATATTCCCGCACGGATATCTTGTGTGCCGCCTGCCTGGTTTATTGTTGTTGCCATCCGATTGTGTTTGTAGTTGTTTATGGCACAAATGAATTGGCATCTTTCGAATACTTTCGGCTTGCCTGCCCTGCGGAGGATTTGCAAGCTCCTCGTTCCTCGTTCCTCGCTCCACGGTCCTTGTCCCTTTGCGAGCTTGTCGTCCTGTTGCCAAGCTGGGATTCCCCCTGCCGCTGCTATTTCCACTGCATAATCGCCAGAGATGTTTGCCTGCTTGTTTGCCATTCTGTGTTTCGGGTTTGCCGTTCTGGCAATGCATTGAACCAGAAATATGTAGATATGCCAATGAGTTTCTTTCATTTTTGGCCCTCTTTGTGTGCCGTTTTGTCAGTGAGCGTCTAAAAGTGTGCCATGGACTCCTGTCTGCAGCTTTAAGTCCGTAACTTTCGCTGTTGTTAACCCGAAATTTCGCCGTATTTAATTATTCATTTTCCCCGAATCCCCGAACTGGGGAAAATCGCTTGGCTTTTATTGATTTTCTGGGGGTAATTTGGCCACTAACCTTACCCAACATTTTGGGGCTCCCCGATGGCGTGAATAAGTGCTTAAATAGCTTGTAATAATGTAACCAAAGGTCAACTGCCTATTAAAAGGCCGCCTGTCAACTGCCAACCTGCGGGTTGGAATTTTAAATTTCCCCCGAAAATTAATTATTTTAACAGTAGCAGTGGTTTCGGGGAAATGAAAATGGGAAATATATTTGCCCTAATATAATACCTCTATACATATTTAAAGAGTCAATCCTTTCGTGAGCCAATTACTTCAAATGATGCCCGAAATCGACCCTAAAGTGGTAGCTAATAAGACGAGAGAGGGCAGCCCATCCCGGGAGGTGACAAACAAATAAAAGGAAATCCTGATTCACTTGATGAATGCAAAGCGAAGGAATCCGCTTTTGTGGCTGCGGAATCTCATAAAAGATTAGCCACAAAAATGTGGAGGAGGCCACAGTTGCGGCTTCTTTTAATTATGCGAACAGGGATTTCTTTATTTTCGCTTCTTTTGTGCGCCTCGTTGGCGAAGGAGATGCTGATGTTGATGGCAGTTGGCCAAAAGGAATTCCATTTGGCCCGAATGCAATAAAACAATTTAATTAAATTTTATGTGGGCCAAGCGAAAGTAAATGAAAGCGAATAAACCACAATAAACTCGCAGCAGATGGCACATATTCCGAGTGCTCAGCCTGGCCAAGGATTCGGACACATCTCCATGTGGCAATTATGAGCTTAATGGCGTGTCTGAGTCCGAGTCCGAGTCGGAGTCCAAGTAGGAGTCCCATCCAAGTCTTCAGCTCCCCTTCTGTCCTTTTCAATTTGCCACAAACTGTCACACATCATCGGGACAGAGGCAGGACTCCCCGGCCTGACCTGTTCATTTGGCCATTTAAAAACTTTGGCTTTAAGCAACTGTTTGCCAAATATTTCACCCAGCTTCCTTGGTCTCGGTGTGTTTGTGATTTATGCTTGTGTTTAAAATGTTTAGCCCGGGCATAAATCGTTGCCAGAGTTCCGGAAGCTGCTGGCTGGCCCTCATTTTCCCTGTCCTGTCCCGTCCTGGCCACTTTGCCTAGGTCATCCATCCGACGCCCCCCTTCAGATTCGGGCTCATTGACCACTCTTGTGCTTGTGTTTGTGTTTATGTTCTGGCCCAGAAATTTCCTTTGTTTGCTGATTGAAATTGACTTTCAAGAGGCGCCAGTTGGCCTACTGACAGGGCTTGCAAAGAAATGTAGGAAGTGCCGGTTCACTGGGAAGGTCAAGATATGAGGGATGTGCGGTATCCGGAATGATACATCTGATTTGTATTTAAGCATAATCCAGGCCTAGGCACACATTAAAATAAGCTTAAAATTTGGCAGGCAACAAATGAGATAATTTTACGCAGCATTTATTGCATTCATTTGTATAATATTAAGTCTATATATCTTGTGGCTTAATTTGCATTTATTCAAATTAAATTGGTCCCAATAAATCCTGTCGAAAATATTTATTTATTTATTAAACATATGCTTGCTTGGCAAAAGCTAAGAGCCTTTTAACAAATTTCATATTTAATCCACTAATATCTCGAATAATTTGTTATTTAAATGTATCAATTAGGTTAAATCACCTCAAAATCATTATATTCCGGCAGAAGTGCATTCAATAGGCACATTCTTAGCTCGATGAAGCCTAAGATTATGGCTCTTGCACTTGGCCAATTAATCTTTATGTCGGACGCACTTGGGCTGGAATCAATCCATCGGATTGATATATGCCCATCGGAAGCTTATGCAAATGTAAGACTTCGACCTCAATTAGCTGTAAATACAAGCTCACTTGACCAATGCTCGACCATGATTATGGGAGGAGAATAACAAGCATACGCCAGGTGGGCCGGGGCAGAGTTTGTAAGACGTTTTTGCCGATGGATTGCGCATATCACAAGGGTGCTCGGGGTTTTGTTCGTAAACAAAGCCAATTAACAATGGCAAAAACAAGCAATCGAAGCTCAAGATGTCCAATGCAGGGGACTTTGCTCCCATCTCCGGGCAACTAATCTCCGCCAGACTCTTCCCATATTGATTGTGTGGAGTTTGACAGGCACGTACACCGAGACAGTGGGATGAACTGAATGCTTGGGAGGTGGAGGAATGGAATCCGAGAGCAACGGCGCCTCCACTGACTTAGTCATGATTTCGCATCTTGTGTGGCACGTTCTCCTCTAGTTCTTTTTGTGTTTTAGGTTATTTGCTTAGTGTTTTTCCCTTTATTTAGTTAGACAAAGCGACGAGGCCTAAGCACATAAGCCTTGCCGTAATTGGTAGTTCCCTTTTTCTCACCTCACATTGTATGATGTATGGGATCTTGGATCTTAGAGTACAAAAAGATTCCCTTGAATATAATTTACTCTATGATGCTGGCTCTGCTACTTCGTCGTGGGTTTTGGGGGTTCCAAAAGATGGGGTTGGGGGTCCTATCTTCTTAAAGATATTGTGTCCTGCATCCTCGATACCCATGTCCTAAAAAATAAGTGAGGATTAGGGGCGGAAGTGGCTTCCACTTTCAACTTAGTTCTGGACTTTGCCAAGACAAGGAATTCCAACGTTTGACTGGACTTTTATTACGATTCTCGGCGAAGAAAATTGAATAAGCCGGGCCATCGGAGCATCAAAGGTGCCTCCTTCTTGGTATTGTGCCATAGGAGCCACTACCATCATGTGTGGCACGCAGTGAAATAGGAATGCCAGTGCAGTTGGGACTGCAGCCCGTGGCTCCTCAGTGCCCCAACTGCTCAGCTTCTGGCGCCTGGCTCACAGGGCCTTTGTAATGATTGAATTTGAATTGCCTGCAGCGCTGGGGCAGATTCAACTGAAAATCTCTCATGTGTTTATGTGGAACTTGAGGCTTACCCCCCGCTCGGCAGCCAATTCTTTGTCTGGCCTAGGCTTTCGTTCCGCCGCCTGCCAAGCGGCTCAAATCCCTTTGGCTGGATGCATGGTTTTTGGTTTAAGCACGAAAGGGCATTTAAGTGAAGAAAAAGATTCACTCTTAGGGAATCTTTGAGTTTAGTATTTGTGGATGTATTTAGCATTACTTTTTATCAGAACTTAAAATATTTATTGAAACTTGATCTCTTGGTCCCTATATCCTGGCCATAGCTCTCACTGAGCCATTCAAAATTTGGAGCATAAATTTCTATAACATCTCGGTTCTTTTCTCAAAATAAATTTATTAAATAATTCCGCTAAATGGCTCCAAACATGGATCCTCACAACGAGGCGGCCTACTCGTTGGTGATCCTTGGGGCCTCGGGGGCTATGGGCCGGAAGAAGATTTTCCCGGCTCTGTGGACTCTCTTCCGTGACAATCGTCTGCCGCAGAACCTTCGGATATTCACCTTCTGCCGCACTGCACTGCAGACCAAGACCCTACGGCTCCAGGTGCTGCCCTACATGAGCCTGGACAGGTCGAAGGACCCGGACAAGTACAATCGTTTTTGGAAGATTGTGTACTGCATACAGGGCGAGTACGACAAGCCGGATCACTTTGTGTCGCTGGCGGAGACGATTCGGGAACATGAGGCACAGTACCCTCAGTCACAGGCGGTTCGCATCTTCTATCTGGCCCTGCCGCTGGTGGTCTTCGATGCGGTGGCCCTTAATATCAGCCGCAAGTGCACCTGCCCAACTGCCACGACTCGGATAGTCTTGGAAAAGCCCTTCGCTCGCGATGATCTCACCTACCGAAGCTTCCAGAACACGCTGTGCACCTGCTTCAAGGAGTCGCAGATCTTCCTCATGGACCAACTGCTGAGCAGGAGGGTGCTCCAGAACTTCCTGGCCCTGCGTTACGCCAATTACTTGTGGGGTGCAACCCTGAACAAGGAGAACGTAGCCGCCGTGATGATATCGGTGAAGTGCGAGCACCCTGTGAGTGCTGCGGAAGCGGAATACTTCAACCAGTTTGGCATCATCCGGGACCTGATGACGAACCACATGATCCAGATCATGGCCATGCTCGTAATGGACCAGCCGTATGCGAACACAGTCGAGGATCTGCGTTCGGAGCGATTGAAGGCGCTGCGACAGGTGCTAACCCTCACCATGAGCGATGTGATCATCGCCCAGTATCGCAACAACCGGCGGGAGGAGGACCCGGCCAAGTGCGGCTACACGGAGCACAGCTACATACCCAAGGACTCCTTCCAGCCCACCTTTGCCCTGGCAGTGCTCCGCATCAACAGCCCGCGCTGGAGCGGCGTGCCCTTCATCCTGCGGGCGGGAAAGGGTCTTAACGACAGCAAGGCCGAGGTGCGGATCCAATATAAGCCGGCGGAAAATTGCGATATTAACGGAGCTAGTAACGAGTCGAGGAATGAACTGGTTCTCCGCTGGCATCCCACGGAGGAGGTCTTCATGCGACTGCGCCTCAAGCGGCTTGGCGAGGACCTGTCCCTGCGGGAGGCGGAGCTCAATCTGCGAGTGGACGACCGCGGCCCGGGGTCACGGGGACAGCCCTGTGCCTACTCCAGCTCTTTGATTGACATTATTAACGGGGATCAGACCTACTTCATGCGCACCGACGAGCAGTGCGAAATCTGGCGCATATTCTCACCCATCCTCAACACGATCGAGTCCGATCGTCCTCGGCCTCTAAACTACGATTTCGGCTCAAGAGGTCCGCCACAGGCCTATCAGTTAGCCACGCGCGTAGGCTTTGCCTTCTTCGCCTCGGACGAGTGGCACGAAAGCCAGGAGACGCTGGAGTACACGCTGAAGAACAGCCGGATCCTCATCGGACCCCACACCGCCTTCAAGCCGGAGCGGAGGCATACAGCCTCGCAGCCCAAATGCTAGTCGCTGCCTTTGCTAAGGCTAATAAAATCAACAGTGAAAGTTTTTTAATTAAACAAGTGCAGAGGCTGTTGCTACTGCTGCACCAGATGGCCAGGAGCCGCCGCCTCCACCTCCAGCATCTGCACCTTGACCGCTCCACTGGCCCTGGCTTAGCCCCAGCCATCAACACTATCCATCCCGGTCCCTTCGGCTCCGTTCTGCTGCAGTTGTTGCCATGTGGGCCATGCTGGCCTGGAAGGGAATAAATAACACGCATGATTTGGCCATTGTCCCTTGGCCGTGCTGGTGGTCGCAAGGAGCTCGTAAATAACAGGGAAGAGTTCTCGCGACATCCAATGGGGACTGCGGAATGCTCTAGGAAAGTATCTGTGAAATTGCATGTAAATATTTTAAAGTTTGGCTTATTAAAATGTAATAATTGTATACTATTTTATTGCTGTATTTGATTATAGGTATAGTGTTCCTATCTTCTGACGTTTTATTATAGTTTTCTATTTAAACAAATTAAAGTGAAAACCTAAAAGTTGTCTTAAAAATATTAAAAAAAAAAAAACTGTTGATAAAGCCTTTGAGTTCTAAATCCGAAATTCCTTAAAATATATTTTTAATCATCTTTCCGCAGTTTTCTTAAAATGTCTCAAAATTCATTGTAATCTTAGTATTTTTAATATAACATTTCCTAAAATAAGCTTAATATCCTATTCAAATTCTCCTGGAAACCTTTTAAAATCTTCCCCATATCTCATAAATTTCTTTTCTATAAATATATTATGTTTCGAAGGCACTATTTTTCGTACCACAACTCTTTAAAATCCAGGGCATATTCTTATAATGGCTTCCTCGAATATTTATGAAATATATGATATTTCCTAGTAGTAGTGCGAATGCCAAAACCCCTTTTTAACTTGCTAGTGTATTAACTGGTCCTAGTCGCAGGCAGTTGGCCAGTTGTTGTTACTCTTTGTTGTGCTGGCAACTTGCCTGCTCCTCCGGGCTCTCGGCTTGGTAAAAGTTTCCAATAACTGTATAGCAGTTGATGAAAAAAGTAAACATATACATATACTACACATAGCTAAGATCGCAGAGGCAGTGGATTGGAGTTTGCAATAGTGAGGAAAGTTACTTTGATTTCTTAAGCGCAACTTTGGCTAAGAAACTTTGAACTGCTCAATCACCAGTCTTTGACTTTTTGTTTACCCTGCAAACTTAGCTGTGGTCACTCCTTGCTCCTGCTGATGATAATAATGATGATGATGACGACGACGACTCCGCGTTGATTCAGCAAATATTCTAATGTAAATTAGATGCGGAAATGTCTTGGCAGTGCTCAGTAGGCGGAGAGAAAACTCGAAAAAATCGACATTAAATAACAATAAAAATTAGAAAACAAAAAATACAAATTAACATTCAATATGTTAAATGTAGCTACCTCTACTACATTTTAAATCTGGCTTAAAGAGTCGAAATTGAGGCTTGGCGGAATATAATCCAATTAACTAATGCACCAAGTTCTCGAACTGCATTGTTATCCTCTGCATACATTTGCTTACAAGACGCAATGGCTGGCGATATTGCTGGGATTCCTCCACATCGAATCTTCAATTTCCCGCTTTCATGTTGATTTTCCATGGTCTTTGTTGCCTCCGCCCACGCATATGCTTTGTGTTATTTTCTTTTCTTTGCCGCTTGTTTTCCTCGCTTTTTGCCTCCGGCTGCCAAAAAGCCAAATAAAAAGATTTTCCTTCCCCGGAAAATAAAGATTCCGCCAGGGCTGTGCTGCGTCTGGGCCATGAAAATCATTAAAAACAATATTGTCGCTTTCAATTGGGATTGCCTCCGAGTTTATTTATTTTATTTGCCATCCTCTTGCCTCCGGCGGCGACTCGTGCATATGGGCTTCCCTTTGTGGCCGCCACTTTGTCTGGTTGTTATTTAATTTCCTATAAACATAAATGGGGAATATTATAAACCGATTAAGTAATTTGCTTAGAATATCTTACAAATAATAGGGATGTGAAATATTATATTTGAAAGTTAAATATTTTATATAAAAGTTTGTGATTAATCAACCTGAGCAAATAATTTGGAAAATGTTGCAATTAGAGCTCAAGTTTTCTTTCGTAAATTTAAAATAAATCCCATTCGATTTCTTCCTATTTTTCTGTTTAAAAATGCAATGCCTTTTATTTTCAAGCACTGTGAAAACTATTGAAAACAATATTTATACATTTACTAATGTTAATCTTTTCCGAAAGCACATTTCTTTCTTTTTATTGCTGAATAAAAATATATCTGGTATAGGTTATATCTGGAAAAGGGTTTTGTCGTAAGCCGATTAAATTACTTGTAAAATGTTCCCAAGCATAGAATGCAATCCAAAGCAGTTTAATTCTGCGTAGATCATTGTGGCCTAACCCTAACCAAACAGATTCCTTACCTAATCGAGCCTAACCGGGTCTCGAGGGGAGGACAATCTGGGTAGGTCCACCTCATGCCTCCCAAAACCACACAGAACCGAAATATAAAACAGAAATTTGCCTGATTTTATATGAATTTAATTGTTAAGTTTTATTCTTTAATTATTTAATAAAGTTTTAGGACACATAATACCATTATGATTTAACTGAAATCATTTTTGATTTAAGTAGTAAAAGTAGTTTATTTTTTTCTGTGCAATCCCATGTCCGGTATCTGCACTTTTCTTTCCTCCTCCGCACTCACACATATGTATGTATGACTGGGCATCCTTGGCTGTCCGTTCGGGGTCTCGGATTCCACCATTTCACTTTTTAATACCCCACAAACAGGGGACCCAAACAAACAGCCGAGAAGGTAGAGGGGCAGGACGATAAAAAACGAGTCCTGGCTACACACACACACACCTAGTGGCAAAAAGGATTTCGTGTTTGGAAACCGTAAAGTGAAATTAAAATGGCTTGGCCGGGGCTCTGAGCTCTCGCCGCCTTTGCAGGGGAACACCAAACCAGGCGGTGTCCGAAAGGATCCAAAGGGTGCAGAGGGAGTCCTTGTTGGTGGGAGGTAACACAGAAAAGCAAATGGCCAGCGCGCTTACAAAACACGGGCAATCAAAAAATTGTAGTTAGTTGGCCATCGACTCATCCTTCGACACGGTTCCTGCTGCTATCTTTACGGCTATTGCCACCGCTCCTGACCAAGTTACAGCCACATACAAGGAGCGATTACAGCCCGTGACACTCTACACAAGTTGTGGGCCAACATTTTGCGGTCCGCAGTGGACGTGAAGCGAAGTAAAGCAAAGATTCTCTGGTCAACATTTCAAATTGCTTAATTTAAAAGTGACTGGCAAAAAAGGGGCAACACTGCGAGCGGGATGAGGGGAGCGCACGAGAGTGCGATGCAGGGAGTGTGAAAAAATAGTTAGCTAAATGTTGGCCAACTCAGTTGTTGGGGCCTGTGGCTTTGGAGGTGTTTCTGGCTCCGGTTCTGCTGCTGTTTCTGGTTGTGGTTGGTTGTGCTCCTGTACCTGCAGCAAGTTCGTAATCAAAGCAAACGAATTGGGCCGCTTTTCAACGCCTGCAATGGGAAACCCCGAAATATGTTGGTCTAACATGAAATGGAAATGGAGGTGAAAGATGTTTCGGTTTGGTTGAGATCACCCCCGGAAGGGTGTTAAATGATGGGATTAGTAAGGCGAGATAGTAAAGCCATTGGAGGTGTGGGCAAGGTAATCTAAGGGAGATGAGTTTGGCTACGACAAGGAGGGTGTGAGTGATGGGTTTTGCTGGGACTCTAGCAAAATCCCCCTAACAAATCCCCAGAGGGTTTGTGGTTTGGTAATAAACTATTGAAGGAAGTGCTAATTGAAACGAGCACAACTGGCCTTGGTTTGAAGTCTAGAGCTTGGTCATGATGTTTTTTACCAAATTCAGAATCTGAACCTGAAACTACTCATGTCCTTAAAAGTTTTCTGTTCATTTCCAAGATATATGTCAAATTAATTGCTTGTTTGTCCCGGCCACTTTGCCATTTGCAGTTTCCCGCCTTGAAAGCTCTCTGTTCAGCAGGAGGCAGCTTAAAGAGTTTAGCGCTTAGATGGGCTCTTAGAGACCCGGAGATCCTCCGTTCCCATGGCACGTAAAAATGCGGTTTATAGTCGATGTGCACTCGCGGCAGCATCCCGACTTCTCTTGCCACGCTCATCAACGTCCTGAAAATTGCAAAAGAAGGAGCTGCCGATGCAGCAGGAACACGCAGAGAAAATATTTATAATTCTGAGAATTTTTAAGTGTTTCCGATAAATTATAACTTTTGAAAATTATTGAAAAAGTAACCCATTTGTTTAAGGCAGTTTTTACAATGAAATTCTCTGTTCAATATGTTTTTAAGATTAATTTCCAACAAAATAACCTCATTAAGAATTATGTTCTAAGCCCCCAAACATCCATTAAAATCTAATAAAATCTTTAAATATATTGAAGAAAGAAAAAAAGAGAATATTTGAAATAATTAAGAAACTTCTCTCGGTGCATCGCACAATGCCCGCATGCACGTCTCCAGCTTCCGCCGTTGCATGGCGGTGGTCATGGTGGCTGCCCCTGGTCTCTGTGTGTGTGTGTGTTCGAGAGTGTGGCGCCTCCGTACTTTTGTGCTGGTGTTAAAACGTGTCATTTGATGCGTAGGATGTCGTAATATGAGCTAGGTGCTTGCTTCTCTCCCGGCTTCCAGCTCACTCTTTATGTCCTCGCTTAGCCAGCTGCTTTTACTATAGTCTGCCATTCCTTTCCACAGCACAAAATAAAAAATGGAGAACTTAAAATACTTGCCCTTCAATGCATACATATGCAAATTGTCTTCGCTTTACGACCAGTTCCTCATTCATGAATATTTATATGCAAAATGTTTTTCGGGAGGCTTTGGTAATTTAATAATCTAGCGTCGCACAAGGGTCTCAAAAATGATCCGACCCCGGGTCTTAGGGAAATATAGAATAGTTCATTTTAAATAAATGTGAAGTAATCTTGAAGAGCTAAATGGACCATTAGGTTCGCATCAAACTAAAATGGAAATGGAGGTCTTAATTTACAAGTGTTAAAGTTAAAGCTGTATAAAGGTTACTAGAATATAAATGTTTTATAATAAATGATAAAGAAGAAAACTAGAAAGTACGCTAACTTCATTCAGTATGCCAATATTTGTTTACTTTTTCGGTTTGCAATTCAACTGAAAAAAATTATAATATACAGCAAGGGTATACAAATATTTCATACATACCTACTTGAATTGCATTAATAACTATTTTTTGTTGTTATTTATATGTGCTGCAAATTGAGTAAACGATTTCACCACTTGCCTTAAAGCCTACTTATGTATATAAACTAATTAAATATTTTAAAAGGAACTAATTAAACGGATCCACTTAATTAGTGAGACTACAGTTTGCTGGCTGTCATGTTTTTCCGGGCCAAATAAAATCAGCAATGTAATTTTAAGGAGAGGAAAACTTGTAAGATGACGAAAAAGTTTCACATCTCGCACTTATTTTGCTGATTTTTCGCCTTCGTGGATTTTATGACGGATTTTTATCGCACATTAACGTCATCTGCCACGCTCCAAATCCAAATCAGAGTCCCAAAAGGGCAGACCCTTTCAACTTTGACTTTGACTTATTAGGAATGACACCCAAGGAGTTCCGATTGTCGAGTCATCTCCATTTAATCGCGGAGACTGAGTGAGGTTCAGCCCCTATTTGATTATCTCCCTTTTTGGGGACAAACAAATATTATGCGACAATTTGCCATTTATTTCCGGATCGTAAATACGCTTTTATGTTGCACATTGAGCACAATTTATTTGTTATGCGCTTTTGGCTTTCATAAACAAGTTATGAAGTGCCCTCCTCCGAGCCAGCTGTGTGCTCCCTTCTATTTTTTATTGACTCTCTTGAGTTATTGCCACGATGTGCGGGGTAATTCGCTCTAAAGTTTATTTCAGCTCTGATGCCTGCTCACCTCAAGAACATATTATAATTTGAAAATAGTTCTTCTCGCCACACTTCGCTGAGCATTTTCATGATGGCAATTTGGGGTGCGGCAAATCTAGGGGTGGCCTGCGCCCACTTTAGTTATGGCAGCATTATAAATTTCAAATGCAAACCCAGACACTTGGCTGCTGAACCTGTCCGGGAACCGAGCCCCATTTGTCAGGGTTATGTGCTCCGTGCATACGTTGCGGTTTATGCACATGGCAATCTCTGGAAGCTGGGAGCTGGTAGCTGGTAGCTAAGAGCCGGCGGCAGCCTCATTTCCGCCCGACATCTTAGCTCCTTGGGCGACAATCGGCGGTGCTGGCTGCATTACGCTAATAACCTGAAACCGTGTGAGTTATGTGCCGCCAACTGCAAATTTTCGTTTTGTCAGGGCTGAGGGTGGAGTAACGTAACCCAGACAGCGGCTTAGGTGGGATTTGCTGGGAGGATTCGAAGGATGAGCAGCCGGGCTAAGCTGCTAATTGACTCAATGAAATCCGTGGGAAGACACCCAGACACTAGGGCCTCTACTGGTGCAATAGATAAGCAAAGAACTTTCCCTGATGCCTGGTTAGGGTGGCTCAAATGAAGTGATGAAGGTTAATCATACACGATTAATTATCATTCTTTGAAATAATCTTTGTTAATTTTTCAGTAAAATTTTTTAGGTTCTATACAAAACCATTTGAGACTAATGTATTTATTTATCAGTGAAATCTAAATTAAAACACCACGTTGCTTAATCACAATAATTTTTGAATAGAGAGCAATAAAATCAAAGAATTTATCTATCAATAGCTGGACTACCATTTACTATTTCTCTTTCTATTTCTCTACAAGAAAAGTCTCATTAAATTTTCCATAGACTGCCTCCACCCTGCTGCGTTTGTATTTGTCAGGCTTTTGTGCTGGGGTCATCCATGCCAGTGGAATAACTTTGATCAGGTGACACAGCGGGGGAAAACTATATCTCCTCCCGGCTTTTCCCCCGCCCAGCTTTCCCTCCTTCCAGTTTTGCTCTTCCGCTTGGCTGACAGCGTTCAACGGCGACTGTTTGGCACACTTCCGTTTGCCTTGAGGCGGAAGTTGACCAAACGCTGCAAGGTCGTCCGGTGTGTGTGTGTGCGTGTGAAAGGAGCTTCCGTGGCGTGTCCTGGGCCAAGGGTCGTCATTGTCATGTGCCACGCTCCAGTTTCCATGCCCCTACCTCTCAGTAACCCCTTTTGGCCCTCATGACGCCGGCATATTTGCGTTTGACAGTTTGTTAGCATATCAATGACCTCTCCGGGTTGTCGCACCGAATCTCAACTCATAAAGGTGCAACCGGCACATTTAGCGTATACGCCGGGTATAGTATAAACCATGTATATGTATGGATTACACTGTCTAGCTAAAAAATAAATGTTTAGAGAAAGCTTTAGGATATATTACGCGATATTTAAAGATTTTTCAGCTCTTTGTGTTTTATGTCTTTTAAATTGTAGATAGTTGTAATTATTATTATATTCAGAACCCTTCATGTATCCCTTTTCACTTGCTGACCAGTGTTACCATCAAATTTTTTACCCCTAGTTGAGGAATTTCACAGCTATCCGAGCTGAAGCGAGCCGGCCATAAAAGTTGATGATGACCACATCAATTTGGTTGCCCTCTTCGCCATCCCACTTAATTAGTGGCGAATGGTGTGCATTTTTCGTGTTTTTTGCCTTGGTGAAAGCTTAAAAGTGAGCGTGGTTCGCATGCCAGGAAATACTTCAGAGACTCTGAGTTAATACCCCGGATAATTTGTTGATCATGCTGTGCATAATAAAATAATGGGTTTGGCCCAGATATTTGAGCAGCTTAGGCGGCATATTAAATTTACACTATCACAATCCTTTGATTCCCACGCTGAAAGGGACCGCAATCCTTGCGAAAGGGACTCCGCATTCAAGCGCGGAGATTGAATTCACTTAATGACGAAAATGAAATGAATTGAGGTTAATATATGGGGGTCCCCATCAAATTTATGAGTGAAACATATTACTTGAGCCCCGGCTAAGCCGAATGATTGGCCTGTAAAAACTTGGGGAATTATTAAAACATTTCCCGAAATGTTCTCATCCCGCCGCTTGGCCGCAAAACTTAATTTAATCCACGCATAAAGTTTCGAGATTTATCTCTGCTTGCCGGGCTCAAATAAGTTTGCATAAATCACAGCCAAATGTGCTATATATGATCCGCACATATTAACATGTCTAAGCCGTAAATTCTGGGAACAAAGCGAAATGTATAAAAATCCTCTGCGTGTTCGTCTGTGGCCCGGGGCCAAAAGTCGAATGGAAAGCCCCCGAAGAGCAGACACAAAACAGAACTCAAGGAATCCTCCCAGCCCGGGCGAAGGGTCCACCATTTGGGCGCCCATTGGACTGCGACGGAGACTAGGCGGGAAATCATTTCAAATTTGGAACTGTCTGAGCTGGGTTCTTGGCCTTAGAGAGCATTGTTCCCGTCTAAGCCTGCCAATTTGGTTTATTGTTGGCCGAGAAAAGTTCGCTCCTCGTTAGCTAGTCCTTTTCCCGTTGCAGATGCCACGGATACGCGTCGCATCCATTGTTTCCTTTCGGCGGCTAATTCGGCTGCAGGTGCGGTCTCCATTTAATTGCATTTGCCGCTGTCGGCGCTTCTGCATTCGGGATTCCTTTTACGCATTATTATTTAACTAACAAGTAACTAGAAAACTTTTAATACTTCGTACCAACTTTTGTCTTTAAATTGTTTGCAACGCGCAACGCGGAGCGGGCAAAGGACAAAGCTGCCGCTGACAGCCTGGAGCCTTGGAAGGAGCCGGAGCTCTAGCTGGAGTGAACCGCTGGAGGACGACAAAAAGTATGTTTAAATTAAATAAGATATAATCTCATAAAAATGAAAATAGTTTGCTAGCGTGCGGTTCCGCCCTTATCCTTTGGACCGGGCCAAAAGCTTAAATCAAAAATTTATCTCATTAAATCCGTGTCCTGGCACTCTGGCCTCCTTTGACATTTGTTTAATATGCGCAAATATTTTCATAACTCAATTTTCATCTCTCTCTTTTGGCTGCTTGTCATGTGGCCAGAATAATATATAAACTCGTCCATATATAAATGTGAATCGTATGTGCAAACATATGAATTTTCTTTGGCATTTCCATGAGTTTGTCTCCTGTGTGTCTCGAGATTATCTGGAGATTTCTTAATTTACTTTTGACATTTACGTAAAATGAGGATTTCAAAGCGGGGCAGGGCATTTCTAGGCTCCCTTTTCAAAGCCTCCCTCCACCTCAATTATCCTTTCAAAGGCTTCTCCCTCGTCGGTTGGCTGCGTTTCAATTAATGCAACATTTGCCCGCAAATCGCATCAGCAGCAACATTCAGAAACAATCGCAAACGTTTTTCCCGCATTTTCAAAATAGGCAGCCAAACACAAGCACACAAATTGGCCAACATTTTTCCGAGCATTTTCCCCGCTCATTCATTTGCTCGCAGCTAGCGAGCGAGATTCGCCGGCGGGATAAGGCCGCTAACAATTTGCTGCCACTGTTACTGCCGCTGGCTGGCAGCGTTCGCAGCTAAATGGAAAAGTGCAGGATATGTGACAATTTGCATTTTTATGCAAACTATTTTAGCTCAATTATGGTGTGGCCCCTACCCCAACTCCAAGCCCGAGCCCGAGCCAGAGCCCATCAGGGCCACCTTGCTCCAAGGTGAGCCGAGTGTGCTCCCCCCAGGGAAATGATGTCTTTGGCAGGTGCATTTGGGTTCCGATTCGAGGTGAGTGCGTGAGTTATAGGGGGAATTATCAGGGTTATTGGGATAGATTCTGAGTTCCATTGTTTCATTCATTAGAAAATTGTCTTTCTTTTTTATAACTATTATTTTGAAGTATTTTAAATTGAATTTTTTAAGTACGAAACCAGTAATGAGTGAAATTTGCATTCAAGATTCTTTAGGAACACGGAATATACTTTTTATAAATAAGCGATGTCGACATAGAACCATTTTGATAATAATTTCTTGGTGAATTTATTGGTAATTAAATGTTATGATTTATGCACAAAGAACAAATATGGAATAGATGAATACATTGAATTTTAAGGCGACTTGGAATTAACTCAAATCATAGAAAAACCATTCGATTCATCTTATATTTTTGTACTTGTAACACCTTTTAAACTAATTTAAAATATACAGACTTTTCTAATTAATATTGAATGCATCGATTGATTTATCTTTCAAAAGGCAAAGAATGAGGTGGCTAAAAGAACTTATACTTAATCATGAGCTATAAAGTCTTCCTTGTTTTTATTTCTTCAACATAATTTACCTCTCTAATTTATTTGGTGTCCACTCTAGACTGCTCACTCTCCACTCACGAGGATCACGTGGGATCAGCTCACGCATCCGCACTGGCCTTCCCATCAGAGTGCCTTCGCTGGGCAGGCATGCGAGAAACTCATTTTGTTTTGGCATATGAAGCACGCGCGGCTGCTCATGCAATTCACGGCGGCGGAAGACCGGCAGAAGGTTGCCGGCAAAGTCAGGGCTCTGCGCATAGGCTTGCACATAACTTTGCATACTTTGTTGGGGGGCGGACGGACGGGCGTGTGCGTATGCTTGTATGTTGTGGCTCTGCATAATCTATATGTTTATAGTGAATTTATGCATTAGTCGCACCTGCCACGCCCCCCCACCAACGAGTGGAGGGAGGCGTGCGCCGCTTTATGGCCATCAGACATGTAAATTAACATAATAACCGTCATGAGCCCGAGCTGAGCCTGAGCCCGGCTCAAATCCAGACGCTTGCTCGTGGCCCGCAGCAGGGCGTCGGGCATGTTATCCTCCGGGTACGGGTCCTGGCCCAGGTTGGGTGCCGTGCCTGCTTGAAATGCGCTTACGGTCTGATGAGGCGACGCCGCAAATTATGCAATGTTTTTACCTCTCTAACTGGCTTCGCTGGCAGTTTGTTTACCATTCCGGAATAATGCAAATCAAATTATGTTAAACTATGCAAAGTCTGTGCGGCCTGCCCAGGATGTTTGTGCAAGGGATTTAATTTTCATCGCTGTTGGAGCTTAATTAAGTGGGCTTTAGCTGTAGCGATTCAGTGCGCTGTAATTACTCAGAGTTCATTGATTGTGATTGGAGAATTAAGTTATAAAAATTATTTATTTCCAGCTAGCTGTCAGAGCAACATTAATCATAACACTATCCTACCATCAACTGTTGCTTTCTTGGCCCAGTCGAGTATAACAATCGATTGGGGCAGATTATCCGCTGAGAGCCATAATCCAGTTGCTGCAGCGCTGAAAGCCTTGGTCAAGGACGCCTCTTCAATCACCTCGGATTCACCCTCCTGTCCGTGCCCTCTCTCTGTTGTATCACTTTATTAATCTGCGTGCTTGGCATGTGTAAAAAAACAAACAATCGCTATCCCTTGTTAATTAATAGCCATTGCATTGAGTGCGCAAAAAAGCGCGAGAGGCGTGAATTTTAAAATCCCACTTTACGAGCGACGCGACGGCCGCGACATGCGAGTAATAAGCACCGAGTTCAGCTCGAAAAACAACAGGAAAAAAGCAAATATTACCCAGGCTCCGCTGGCCACAGGGAATGCAGCAAAAAAGAGCCAAGATTTAAAGTCTGTCTGCCACACCATTTAAGCTTTAATAAACGGTTCGGCATTATTTATGTTCGGCGTAGCGGCCGCTATAGCTGCTGCATGCAGCTTAAATATTTTTAATTGCATTTCGCGTAATCACCGACACCTACACAGCACAGCACAAGCGCCATCAGCAGCAGGTCGCCATTGCCATCGCCATCGCCTGCTCTCGATAGCAGCAGGATCAGGAGTGGCAGGAGCAGGAGTCGCAGCCAAAGTCAGGCCAAGCGATGCGAACATTTTTCCAATAGTTAATGGCAATTTGCTGTTTTGCTATTTACGCCAATTATCCAGCGTTTCACAGCAACAACATGAAAGCCAAGTCAAGTCGTGGAAGCCACCCCACCCATTCGGAGCGGGGCAAGTCAGGCCTTGCCACCGCTCCCCTCGAAACTCCACTGGGTCGTGGTAAAGTGCAAGTCGCGCTGCGGTTGCACCGAGCCTGTGCCAGAGTGTGCGTGCCAGGGGCTCACCCAAAGGGCGGAAGCCAGTTCCGAAAATAACTAAAGTTTCTTGGGAGAGGGAGATGACTTAATATTAATTCTTGGTAGCCAGGTCAGCTTTCATCTCAATTAAATGAGAATTTCGACTAGGGAATGCCTTGTAGCCCCTTCAGGTAACTTCTCTGACCCATGCCTCTGACTCTTGTGCAGCAATACACGAACGCTGTGTAAAATCATCATAATTGAAGCCTTCAACAAGTTTCACATACAATTACGGACACCTTTTGCTGGTGCCACGGCTGGCCTGGCCCTGTAGGATCCTGTGGAGGGTAGGACGAAGGGCAAGAGGATGCCCTGACTTGCTCTTTGTTGCCGCCTTTTGTTCTACAGCCTGCGACTGCGACACAGGCGGCTAGCCGAGCGGGAATTGGTCCTTTGTCATTTGAATGGAAAGCGGTCAATTGCATTAACGATTAACCGAGGAAGAATAAGAAGGGAGTCCGGCCAGGCGCCTGGTCAAAATCCGAAACCGAGCCCAGGAGAGGTCCACTCGATGGGCTCATAATTACGCTGGCTGGATGGCAGCTCGAACAGGGCCAAAGTGTCGTTAATTATGTTCAACATTTAACTGCGGCTTACGCGTAATGAGTTCACCTTTAACCTTTGTTAATGCTATTTAGCATTCAACCGCCCACCCGTATGCTTACATTCATATATTAAGCCGCAAGTACAGACAGAGGGCACATTTATTTTAATCCACTCATAATCCTCTTGGAGTTTATGCTAATTGACAATTTGCGCCGCGTCGGTGGGAAATTCATGGCAGATTTCGACAAAGTGCAAGTCCTGTCCTCGTTGCGAGTAATCTAATTAAAGCATTCAAGTTTTGTCTAATTTGTTGCGCACAGTTAGTTCTTGTTGTGGGGCTTAGTGATTTTATTAGCATTCAACACAGAGCGCCAATTAATTCCATTAGTGGTGTTGACAACGGCAAAGGCAAAGGCAAAGCCAGAGTCGATGTTGACGGGGTCCTTGTTCCTTCTAGGACCTTTTGCGGTTCTAGAGGCAGCATTAAACCTGAATGGCGCCCACTTGAGTTGATCAAATCAGCAGAAATAAATTCGCCCCCACAAATCATTCCAACTTTTTAATTGCTATAATTATTTGTGCACCTTCCTTCCTTCCTTCCCTACCCACCGGTGTGATTAGCAGCCTTGGGCCTTTAAAAGTTTGCAGTAGCAGAAGCGGCTTATAATAGCAAATAAAATTTCGCTTATTTCCCCTAATTTATGCCATAAAACAAGGCAGACGGACAGTGCTATTTATATATGCCGCATGGGTGGGTTGAGAACTTATCGCAATCGCAGAGTTTGAAAATGACATCAGTCTAAGTATATATCCAAGTCTTTTATTTAAACAAGTATATATTCGCACCATTTATGAATTTATGAAGAATTATGGCCACTTATGATGAGGTTTTCACAAACTCCGATTGCTCTTATTTATGGCTGTCTTTTTGGTGCAATTTATCCATTCAATTGCTGCAGTTTCTTGGCTCTGTTATCATCTGCACACAGAATCCACCGACTAGCTGGGGAATATTATATTTATGGCTTAAGATATTAGAGAGCGAAAACTATACATTCTCCCCCCGGTGGACGCACCTTCCCGCCCTTGTGCTTGCCACAGTGGATTTATTACTATTTGATTGGTTTTATTTATTTACTCTGGCCACAAAATGACAACTGCTGGGGACAGAGGGCGAGCAAGCGAATGCGTCACAATCACATGTGACAGTTTCTGACTAAATACTTTCGGTTGGGCATTTGTGCCCGGCATTTGCATGAATAATTCGAAGCTGTAAGCCAGAATAAACAAGCTGCAATTATCCAGGGCTTTGGCTATGGCTCTCGCTCTCGTCCGCTCGGCCGACACTTTGTTCATGCAATTGTGAAATTAAATTTTGATGGTTTTCTAGCACAATTTAACGAGATCATCGCCGGACAGGTTCGGGCTCCACATGTCCATAACACTTGACAAATGCCTGCCGTTAGCACAATCTCATTGCAAATGCTGTCTGACATCAATTTGTGAGATTAATTCATCCACATGCATTTGTCTGTGTATATAAACATAAGTACGCACACATCCCCTGTGTGCTCCGAGCAAACAGACAACAATGCCCGTTGACATTCGTGGGGCAGAGTCGAAGGGGGCCTGCTTGGCCTCGCCGTTTATCGAGCTGTGTAATTTATGGCATTTGTTGTTAATTTGTCTTGCCTATCTTCCCATTCTCGTTCCCATCTCCATCTCCGTTTCGATCCCCATCTCCGTCTATCAAATACTTTTCGGCCAAACAAAGCCAGCGTCGGGGCAAACAGTGCGTATACTTGATGTATGGCATACAATGGTCATTCAGAGCTTACCCCTGCTCTGCCCTCTGGCAAACCTTACGCCCATTTAACCAACCTTTGAATTATGGCCATCAAGCGTTAACCACAGTATAAACGGCTTATGCAGGTCAGCATTTTGACTGCGTAAAATATTTAAAGGGTTTTTTTTTTTGGCTCAAATTAGCTATTGGAGGCCTAATAGGGTAAAAAAAATATATAAAAAGGTTAAGCCTGAGCTTGGGCCTAGCGAAAAAAGCTGATAAATACATGTGGCTGTGTTATTCATATTTTTGAAGGATTAAGGTTATATTTTTTATTCTTTTAGAGGATTTTAATTAGAGAAATTTGATTTTGATATTTAAATTCTTTAAGTAAAGCTTGCAAATGTTAAAGGCCAATTAATTAAACGTTATTCAAAGTTATTACTGTGACCTGAATTTATTCAGTTTTTCATTTGATTCATTTCATTGCTTCAAGGATTATTTCCTTTGATCATTAAATGCAGCTTAACAACGCCAAGATGGATTGCATGTGAAAAACTTAAGTCATTTAAGTTTTACTTCACAACCGGTTAACTTGAACCCATCTCTACTTTCTGTTCACCATTGAAATACCACACGTAATTGCATTTGAGCTTTGGCAATTGATTGGCCAGGGCTTTGGGGGAAGCCAAAGAATAGAGGGGAAATCGACTGGAAATTGATTTTCAGCTGCAGAAAACCTGAACCCTGAACCTGACGGCAGATGAAAATAAACTTAAAGAGTATATTAGCTTAAACCTGAGCGTGTAATTAGCGAGCTGGCAGAATGGAAACTAGAGGCAAAGGCGTGTCGGTGGGGCAACATGCTTCAAACTTTCCCAGAACAAACATCCACACAGGAACACTCGGACCGAGTTTTATTTTGTTCCGCACTTGTTCCCATCGGAGGAGTGCTCTTCGTGTTGTTCTTGCCGTGAGAGGCTGCAATGTTGCATATTCCCACAAAAGGTGGAGCGGCAACGAGTGAAGAAGGCTGGGGGAGTTGTTTGAGTTGCATGTTGGCAGCAGTCTTCATTGGGGTATATAGATACAGTTGCTTTTACTCGGGACGTACATATATGGGAAAATAGAAATAATTCTGGGGAAATTCGAGCTATTTAAGTATAACTGGCATCAATCTGTTTTCCATAAAATCAGATATAATGGGATCTCGGAAACTGATTTTAAACTTAACAAAAATTTAAAAGAATAATGCATTGCGGATTTTCTTTTAAAATTTGTATATTTATATATATCTTTTTGGGATGTGCATCTTTTCGCAATGCAAATAAGAAAAGTGCATGCTCTGATATGGCCAAATTCAATATTAATGCTTCTCAACAGAGAAATATTCCGAGAAAATCGAAACACCTAAGCCCGACATGCTCTGCTTGGGGTGAAACTCTTCTCGGGAAACTTTTATTGGACACTTTACATGGCAGGACAGCAACACATGCATTTTCATGCGGACCGCTCTCCGCATATTTTGTTTTCCTAGGAAAATATACACCTCTGCCAGGGGTGCCGGGGGAACAGGAAAAAAAAAACAAAGTTATGACCAGCACGGGTCGCCTGTGTGCGGTGTTCGGTCACTGTTCCATATATCATATGCGAGTTGCAATTAAAACGTTGTCAATGCCGCATTTTATGTGGCCATGCCCCTACTCGTATCTGCATAGTGCCAAGGAATTTTTCAATATTTATATTCCTTTGTGTCGGCCAGCAAGCAGCGAAATCCTTTCACGCTGCCAGCACCACAGCGAACATGTTACTTGGGAGACAGGACAGCCGCACGAATGCGTCCCGAATGCATCCCTTATTCGCTACCCTGACCCAGTCCCAGGTCCCAGTCCCTCCCCCCAGTTTACACAGCTTCACACAGCTCAGTTTGCTGTTTGTGTTTGCGCTTGCTGTTGATCTTCAAGCTTGATTTTTCTTTAGCCTCCACCCTTAAAAAAATAGAATAGAAAACGTAAACGTAAACGTAAACGTAAACGAAAGCCCTCCGAAAAAACGCGCTTTTTATGCGAAAGGGGAGGCAGTGGGGGGGCGGCACTTCAGCTGCACGCGCTGCTTATATTGTTGATGTTGGTGCCAGCGCCAGTTGAGGAGAGCTCCTGGCGGGGCGAATGCATTTCGCTCATAATTGGATGGGACTTTCCAGGAACTGCGGCCCCAACAATGGGTTAACATTTGCACTTATCCCTTGAGCGGAATAAGGAAAATGCCAAATAAAGTCCTCGAAGATTTAGTTGCTCCTGGTTAATGCCAGCTCTGAGCTTCAACCTTTAACTTGCCAGTCTATTAGGTCTTTAAATTCAGCAGAAAATTCCATGGTAATTGCACAGCAGCGGGGCGCAAAACAATGCGAGTGACAATTTAATTAACACATTTCAAACACTACACAAAAAATTGCAAGGGAGGGGAAAGCAAAAGGGAAACTCCATTCTGCGGCAGCAACAATTGGTTTCCCTTTGGCGTTTTAATTATGCATTTGTTGGCCTCACTCCTCCAGTCGGGGCTGCCATTTGTGAGATTGCATGTTTAGTTAAACAATTTAATGGCACTCTCTTCCTCCTCCGATATGTGCTGCAATTTATGGCCGGCCAACTATGAAGTCCATAAATTAACACGCAAACGAACGCTTAAATAACATTTTGCAGGAAAGTGCTATTTTTGATATTTCTGCACTAAATAAATTACTTCTCGCCCAGAGCACTTTATTGGGGCTCGAAATTAAATCTTTAATGGCTTACATTATGCGCTGTGGGGATAGTATAAAAATAATTATATTGTTTAGCTGCTTGGCCTATTTTTCTCCTTGAACAATTTTAATAGAGCGCTTAATCCGCTGCTGTCCATGTCCCGGGCCCATTACATTTTATTGTCAAAAAAGGAAAAAGTAATAAAAGAAACGATCCTAAATGTGCGAACATCTTGTAAAGCATTAGTTAACATGTTCTTTGTCGGACTAGCCAAATGAAAATGTTTTCGCTTTTACTTTTGTTCGATTTTATACGCTAACAAGGGATCAAAATATGTTGTTATCAAGTTCATTTATTGAAGTTTCTTACATTAACTCCATTAAGATACATTAAAGATTCTTAGTTATTTAGTTGAAGAGTAGAACCAGTTAAGACTCAACCCAGTTTTATAAAAATGTATTTACCCTTAATTAAAATTATATTGCTTAAGAGAATGTAAATTCCTTTCGTTAAATAAATTAAGTATGTTCTCAAACTGTAGTATATTCTTATAATTTTTACCAAGATTCAGAGTCTCCTTTATTAGATTTATTTATTATAATTTTTTTCTTATATATATAAGTGTATTTAAGACTCCCGTATCCGAAGTCAGCCTTCGCTCCTTCCTTTTTATTGATTTCACATTGTTGCTGCTGTCTGCTGATAGTTCCGACTTGTTTGTTTGTTGTTCGATATTGTTATTATCCACTGCTAACAAGGATAGCCACGTCATTTGCAGTTTTTTACTGAGCACTGGAATGTGGTGTTGAAGTTGTAACTGAACGACAGGGCTGAGCACACTGCGAAGGGTGCAGCCAAGGCGAGGACAGCTGGCATGCAAGGCGAGATGACGAGCTCGAGGAGATGCAGCTCGTCCAATATGTCGCGGCATTCCCGGGTTCCCGGAGGAGCAGCGGATATTAAACTTTGGCAACGACATGTTACCAAATACCTAGTGTCCCATGGAGGGTGTCCCTCACTAATGGAAGCTGCTCTCATCTATGATTGATTACTAGCCGGCAAAAGTTATACACTCACGTTGATGTATGCTAATGCCGAGCTCCCAAGTGGCTCCCGAAAGTCACATCTCAGCTTCCTATTGACAGACAATTAGTGTGGGGAGCCCGTGATTGATGAATCTCAGTTTCTCCAGTTTCCAACTAATTGCACTGCCCGACTAAGCAAGAAACTGTTTATATACTACGGCCAAGAAGCTGCGAAGGCGAAGCGCGAAAACTTTGCATATCCATGGCACGTTCTACAATTTAATTGCAAAATTGCAGGGCGAATTAGTCGACGCGCAATCATAAAACAAACTGTCTGCCAGGAGGCAGCGCCTTCTCCGGCTCCTTCTCCAGCTTCTCTTCTAGCCCGGATGCCGGAAATGGCAGCCAGTTGAGTCAACAATAAACGACGCTGGGATTCGCGCAAAGTTTCCCTGCAACTGCAGGAACAGGCGTGCTGGAGGAGCTGCAACTGCTGCAGGACGACGTCGACGACGACAAGGAGGACGGCATCCGTTGGCAACATTTCATGGCATATTTAGTTGGCGGGCTCAGTGACTTTAATTTGCCTGGCCAGCCACCTGGGGAAACGCGAAATGCGACCCGTTGCCGGTCCGACTACGGATATATCCAGCCGGCATAGAAGGCGCATTGTTTGCAGCTTGATGTCGCTTGTTTTATGGTCTCGGCGCCGCCAAGTTGGCAATTAGAGAGGCGAGCACATGGGGCGTATACGCAACTTTGAAGTCAGCAACTTGAGGGCTCTCTAGTGGCACTAAAGACGTCGGAGAATAAATTAAGGGGGACACCAATTAAATGGAATTGTAATAGTTTTCATGCCTTCATTCAATTAAATTTCAAAATGCACATTTGAGTCGCTTTGGAAGTAATATTTTCACTTCACATTTAAATATTGATAAACCAAAGGCAAAGAAGATAGCTCAGCTATTTTTCAGACATAAACATAACTTTGCTATCAGTTTTAAGGTAAAAGTCCCACTGCCCCACATCACTGGCATTCATTATGAGTCACATTTTATCAACTTTATTTAATATAATAAGGTAAGTAGCTTATGATAGTCAAATAATTCTTAACACAATACACTTCTTATCTATATCTATAAAATTTTTCTTTCTATATCTGTCTTTAAATATCAATTAGCTAAAGTGATTCATGGTAGACATCGGGAAGTCTATAACGTGGGGTCTAACCATGACTAGACACCCTTGCAGGCAGACACAACAAACGGGCAGAGATAAAGCTACAAACATTTGACTATTTAAGTGGCAAACATTTTGGGTGGTAGTCAGTATTCGGTTTTCCCTCCAGCGGTTCGCACCACGAAAGATATCATTATGGATTTTTACTATATGCCGGGTAGCAGCGGTTGTCGCACTGTCATCATGGTCGCCAAGGCCCTGGGTCTGGAGCTCAACAAGAAGCTGCTAAACACCATGGAGGGTGAACAACTGAAGCCGGAGTTCATAAAGCTCAATCCCCAGCACACCATACCCACGCTGGTGGACAACGGATTCGTCATCTGGGAGTCCCGCGCCATCGCCGTCTATCTGGTGGAGAAGTACGGCAAGGACGACACCCTGTTCCCCAAGAATCCCAAGGAGCAGGCCGTGATCAACCAACGCCTGTACTTCGACATGGGCACCCTGTACGCCGCCTTCATCAAGTACTATTACCCCCTCTTCCAAACTGGAAAACCCGGATCCGACGAGGACTTCAAGAAGGTCGAGACTGCCTTCGACCTGCTGGAAACCTTCCTGACGGCCCAGGACTACGTTGCCATTGGTCAGCACACAGTTGCCGACATTGCCATCCTGGCCAGTGTATCCACCTATGAGATCGTGGAGTTTGACATTGCCAAGTACCCCAATGTGGCCAGGTGGTACGCCAATGCCAAGAAGGTGACTCCCGGCTGGGACGAGAACTGGGAGGGCCTGGTGCAGATGAAGGCCGTCTTCGAGTCCCGCCTGCCGGCAGCAGAAAAGTAATTGATACTCGGATTATTTATTCTATTCTATCGACAAAAAGTGACTGAAATGCATAAACCAAAAAGCCTTATATGGAGAATTTAAAGCAAATTTACCTTACCTTTTTGTTTATTATTTTCCAATTTCCAAGACAATATAAAATGAGGTCAATGGGGCAAACTCGAATCTGCTTTGTGTGGACATCCGATTTGCAGGGCTTCCTTTCGGGCGCTGGATAATTGCGAAATCTTTTAAGTTTTATTCCCAATCAATTTGTGTGCCGCCCCTCATAACTTGACTCTGGATGGAGCTGCCCGGGGAAATCATACGGAGCGTATCCAATCAAGGCTTCGCCCACGCCTGACAACAGTCGCAGTCATGTGTACACTGGGACCACCAGCAACGCCCCTATGGCGGCACACCCCACACCAAGCACCGGGACCCACAACTCACACCTTGTGCCACACCCGAGAGCCCCGATCCCCTCTAGCTTTCATCACACTTTGTTTGCCATGTTGCCACACACTCATTTAGCGCTGAGTTTGTTTTGTAATTGCTTTCCATTGTTGGACTGAAAATTGCAAAATGTTTGCACTACACTCGCTGGATTCTCACCCTGCAGGAGGTGTGGCGGAGGACCCGAGATGGAGTCCTGGCCCAGGACCCCCCTCATTTGACTACCGGTGCGCATAATTGTAGACCTGGCAACGCTAAGCGGCAATTGTCGACGTCGTCGGTCCTGGAATCGGTCCTAATAATAAGCTGTACCTCCCACGCCGCCGCTTTATTAATAAACGCCGCGCCAGCAGGCCAAAGGACAAAGGGCAAACCTTTCAAATTATGCACAAAAGGTGCTTTATTATTAATAAATTTACCTGGCCAGCCTGCTTGCAGCTCGCTTTCTCTTTTGGACTTAATTCAAAATCCAAATCGCGACTGTCAATGACACTTGCCAATTGTTTTGTCGGGACTGGCGACCGGGTAACGGGTAAGGACGAAGTTCTGGTTTAATAGCAATACAGGTCAGAGGGCAATGTCAAAGGTTTTCATGCCGCTTAATGGGGTTTCCGGCCACTTATTGAACGGGCACCTTGAGACCATTAATTAGTGGCTGATTGTGCGCCTCGTTAGACCTTCCAGCCCAAAGCCGAAGCAGTAAATGAAGGCTCGAAAAGCCAACAATTTGAGGTTGAATTAAATAAAATTATATCTTAATTAAAGCAAGGAAATTGAAAGATAAATGTGGCAATTTAGATATGGGACTAAAGCTAAGACTAAATGGAAAAAGAACTTAATTTTCTTGTTAAAAGGGCCTGAAGCTTAAATTAAAACGAAATAAGTGCTGATAAAGCAGTCTAACTTCTTTAATCTAACTTTAAGTCTATTTTTAGCATGAAAAAAACCCAGGTTTACCTGAAAGAGGAAAAGAATAGGCTGGTAAAACAAAAGAAAATCCCGAGCACGGCATTCATTCCCCTTACCTTTCCCATGCTATATCCCGCATCACGTATACGTCACGTAGCCCAGTGGATTCAAGTGAACAACTCAAGCAGCCTCGAGGCAATCAGGTTCTCGCTGTCGAAGGTCATGAACGTCGTCTGCATAGGAATTGCTTGTGGGACCTGAGCCAAAGGCAAATCATATTTGAAATAATCAAAGCAAATAAATACGTCTCAGACAGGTCGGAGCTTCACTGCCAAGGCACTTGGGGTTGTGTATTCTGGGACAGACCACATCAAACCCAGCGACTCGCATTAATTTCCATTCATATTCATATCGAAATTCGGATTCAGAGACACAGATTTATTCGTAAACAAACAATGTGGAAAGCGAGAGCGCGCGACAAAGCAATAAAAATTAACACATCCCATTTCCCATTTCCCTGCGCTCATTTTCCAGCCAGCCAGACAGTTTCCCTCTGACAAGTTATGTTGATTCGTGTAAATAAACAATGTGTGCATCATACATAAACAATAAAAGGCCCCATAAATAATGCAGTCAGGCAATTAGAGGAGCAAAAAGTGATGCGGAATTTCTAAAACATATAAAAGTTAAATCGAATATTGTGTGAATGGAATTTCGATTGTCATGTTCCGTGTTTGTGCAACAAAAATGCTGGAAAAAATTCATTTAAACAATTTTGAGAGCAAACAAACTGCTGCAATGCATTTCAAATGAATTTCAAAATTAAAAATCACGATAATGCAGTGGAGTTTTTTCCTGAGCTTTGAAATCACTTCAAACGCCACCGGGAAGTTGCCAACTCTGTGAACTTTTGATGAGCCATCATTTTCGATAAATAGCTGCCACGTGGAGCCCTTGTTCCAGCTTCACTCCCAGGTCCCTCTTGTCTGATGGAACTCTGCTTATTCCGCGTCCCATAACTCATATCTTGACGCAATCAATCTTGGCAGACTCGTTCTCTATTTGGCTGGCCATTCATTTGCATGCGACCGCCGTTTGTTTGCTCATTTATATTGGTCAACGGCACTGGCCTTGATGCTCGCTCTCCCTCTCAGCTAGCCCGAACAAATCCAGAGCCATTTGTAAACAGTGTATCAAATTTTAGCTGCAATGCTGCAGAATATTTATAAATATTTCCTGTGCGCTCGTCTCGCCTATACATCATCTATACCTTGGCCAGCAGTCTTTTCCCAGCTCCCTCGATCTTTGGGCATATTTATAGACTGAATGACAGTTTTTTCCTCTCTCACCGTGGAAACATGTACGCAGTTTGTTGACTTTTGATATGGGTCAAGCAAGCGGCGAAACTTTTTCTTTCCTTCAGAGACCGAAGACCGAAGACCAAAGACCTGAGACCGGCAACCGTAGACCGGCGACCGGAGACTGACTAATGTGGCATACACGTGCTGGCAATTAGTCTGCGATGGGCTGCCCAACGTGACTGGGAGCCGGGGGTGGCAGCAATTAAATGGCAAAGGCGAACGAATTCGAACTTAGTGGATTAATTTGGCCCTTTCGGAATATTTGCGTAATTAATTTGATTAAATGCTGCGTGCATTCCCAACAGATTGTGACATAATACTCTCGCACCATTGCCGTCGAAGATCACGCTTGTGAGCCATTAAGCTCATGGCACCTTTGGCCCGATTTGATGCCCTTTTGAGAGCGCTCCGTAAATATTTGACAAACGTAAACATTTACGCTCCATTCGGTCCACAAGCCGGTGACGTTGCGCATACGCCACGTGGGCTGCTGCCGCTAAGGAATAAAATTTATGAGCTGCAGCTTAACTTCCAGCCAACCACAAGTAAGCCGCACAAAAATTCAGCTACTTATGGCGGCCAAAAAATAAAAGGTAAGACAAGGCACAGGAAAAAAAAAGAAAAACAAGAAAAACACTAACACAAGCGGGAGAAATGGCAAAATAAAAACTTCCACTGGCCGCCGAGGGGAAGGCTAATTTTAGAAGCGGCAGCCACTTGAGAGCGGAGCACTTGGACTGCACACTTTTAATTTCCTCGCTGCAGTCTCCTCCGGGTGTGCTTAGGTAGGATACGGATAAGCTGGCCCGGACGGAGCTGACCTGACCCGGGGCGGCATCCACCTGCCAACACAAATACACACACACCTGGCCCCCACCTGCCGGCTGGGCAACAGTTTAACCCTGCCGGCAGGATGCAGCCTTTTATTTCTGGTATAAACCACTTCTTGACCCTTGACCGAGTGCCTTGGCCGAGCTTAATTAGCTGGCCAATAAGCCGAGTTGCATTGCCGAAAACTTTTCAAGCCGTTCTCGCTGCCATTTCAATAGCGAATTAAAGCCACATAAATTGCCAAAATGTTGCCATATTGCTAACTGCGAACCTAAAAAAGGGCTGAAGGGAAATTATTTTTAGCTGTAGCCGAAAATATTTTAATTAATTACGAGTATGCAGTGAAAAGAAACCCTTTTTTTGTGCCCCTTTCATAGACAAAGATGAAAAATGGCCGCTAAGTAGCGCAAAGTATTTGCAATGAATTTGTAAAGGAAGAGAGCGGACGCGGGCAGGGAGCAACAGATAACGCTTCAAGGATGTCTGCTCGGAACATTAGACTGGGTCCTTCTTGAATTTGTGGAATTTTAATTGGGTTGCCTGAACCGGACTGGTCTGGCCCAGAAGGTGGAAGAGCAAGGACAGATGAAACCCCTTGAGGAAAGGGCGCTCCGGGATATTTAATGGCTGGCCGCAGAATTGTGTGACTATTGAGAGCGGGCTTACCGCGTAGGAAATGGGAATCCCGGGCATACTCTACTCCATATCCGAGTCTTAGGCCGGCGACTTATCGGCCCAGCCATCTAAGCCTGGTCCTGGGCTCAATTTCCCCGCTCTACTCCTCAGGGAGCTGGCAGCTGGCAGCTGGAAGCTGGAAGCTGGATGAACATGATACGCATTTGCCAGGACAAATGGTTAGATGGACAGGCAAATGTTTGAACATGTCCGGCCATAATTTGTGCTGCCAAAAACAAACAAACAAACAAACGAACCAACCGAACCAAACCGAACTGGCAGCCAGAAAGAACTTTGGCCCGAAAGCAGTGAGAGACGTCTAATAAGGCGGCCTTGCCTGGGCTTTTGATTGATTAAGTGGCTGCATTTGACATGGAACTTGACGAGGCCAAGAGTGAGCTGATGGCGAAGGCTACTGCGGGAATAAAGTTGTAAAAATCTATAAAAGCGTGCCCCACTCGGAGGCCTAAACACATTGTAAACATTCTCGCTTTACGAGCGCCTGCCGTGTGGACACTTTTATGCACATTACATTTATTACTAATACGCCACGTAAACACTTAAAGCCAGGCCAACACTGAGCGAGGCGAGAGGAGAGCAAACAAGCGACTTCCGTACCATCAAAATGAGCCACACCAACACGGGCACAAGCAGACAGACAAACAAACAAGGCCGAAGGCAAATGGCGGCGAGTGGGTCAACTTGTGTGCGGGAGCGACGTGTCGGTGTGTCTATGGGCACCGGAAGTCGCACAAAGCCCGGCTCATAACACGGCAGCGGCCGATGTCGGCTCTTTATTTAGATTGTGCTCAGCTGCCGCACACTTCGGCGGGGGCATTCGCGAATTGAGCTGGAACTGGGAGGAATCTTTAGGCTTTAGTTAGGGTATTAATCGAGGTCTGAATTTGGTGCTTAATCCAAGTTTTTAAATCGGAATAAGAATATGAGTATTCATAAAAATAGTTCTTAGATTGTAACTTAAATACTTTTTAGAAAAATTAAAGATACAGGATACAACCGCTTTTAAAATTCATCTGGACTTTATATAATGATTTCCCCCTTTCCCATTTCGATGGATTCCTTCTCAGACCATCTCTTAATGGCTTCACTTCTCGCTCCCTGGCTATATTTTATATTTATCCTAAATTTATATGCAGCCAATGCTCGACCGCAACGTGACATTGTCAAATGTGTCTGCTTCGGAGCCGTGTAATGTGTGATATGTGAGTGTGTTAGGGCAAGTGTGTGTGTCGCTGACGGGAAAGAGAGACCGGGACCGGCAGAAAGCATTTCCGGGATCAGCGGTGTCGGTGTCAGACCCACCAAACAGCCAGCCAAGCCAAACCAGTCAAGCGGCGTTTCCGAAAAAAGACAACCCATAAACTGCGACGGCGACCTGCTGGGCTTGTTATTATGCAGCAGAAAATAATAACAATTCCGACGACCTATTACTGGCGGAGAAGATGGCGAATTGTGCAGGGGAGCAGCGAAGGTGCTGGAAAGACAGGTGAGGCGGTGGACTGACAAATAGCAGGTGTTGCCAAAACACAAGAAGAGCAGAATCAACATGAAAGGATTTCAGCTTTGCCTGGCTCCAAATACCCGCTACTTGAGCACCTCAAGGGTGTATAGTATTTGGGAGAAATTCAACTGGAAATTACTTGAAATCAAGTAAATAAATAAAATGTATTAAGAAAGAATATAATAAAAAATCAGGGCAATTTATACATTTAAGGATTCATTTACATCAAATTGTGAGGGTTACAAATTCCAGCTACAAGATATCCCATAGTCGAAGCTCCAAAAAAACGTGTCCTTGTTTTCCTTTGGAGAACACCGTAGCAGGCCGAAAAGAAAACTCCTTTGACGTGACGCCTGTCTAAGCAAAGTCAGTGCCGTGCAGTGAGTCCTAGTTCTAGTCCCCCCTCCAGTTGCTCGCTTTGCATGCCACCCGTAAACGTCGAGGTATCCTTAAAGCTCCCTGCCCCGTCTGTCCATCTGTGTTTGTCCGTCTGTTGTTGGTTTGCTTGTTGAAGGCAGTACATCAGCCGGATGCAGGCAGGGCTTGGAGGAGGACCAGGCTGTGCATTTTTGCCAGCACTCATCGCTCGAGGATTCTGGGAAACGGATTCCCCGCATCCTCGGAGATGGTCTGGCAAATATTTGGGAAACCGAGGGAAAGTGGGCGAGGGAAATCGTTTGCGGGAATGCGCCTTCCTCGGATGCCGTATTTTCCATTTCTCGGCCATTTGCTGCATGTCTAAGCTGTTGCCGCTGTCGCAGAGAGCTCTCCATTCCGGGTACGGGATCCGGATAAGTGTGTGTTAATTTTACGCCTGTGCGGGGCACGTCCTCTTTCCGGGGTGGTCCATCGCACATGTTGAGGCTAAGTTTTCGCAATTTGAATTAAGTGCACGCCCCATACCGTCCCAGTGATGTTTTTATTGCGCCTAATTGCTCATTTACAGCCACTGTCAGCTGGATGCTGATAGCAAGAGCCAAAGCCATAGCCTTCGGCCAAACGCCTCTGGGACGTAATTATTGGTTTCGGGAATCGGAGATTTATGCTGGTTGGCCCAAGAAAGACATCCGGCGACTATCAAATGCCCACACGTGGCCGACTCTTGATAGCGGACAACGGAACTTAATGCGTTTTTAATTTGCAGCGTTTTTATGGCCCAGACTCCCACTGGGCGTAGTCGGAAAAAGCTAAATAAAATGGCAAACCGCTGACTCGGCGAGGCTGCCTGCTGTAAACACTTAATGTGCAGGTCGCGTCCAAATACTCGCCCTGGTACTCGGACCGGACCACCTTAAATGTCCTGGCCGCCGCTCCAGGGGCTGAGCGAAGGGGGATGACTGGATATATGAATGGGAAATTATTATATTACCATAAGTAAAAGCGAACATTTAAGGCTGTTGAGAGGTTAATGCTATAATTACTTATCAATTAACGAATAATTCTAGTAATTTAAGTACTAATTTATTGTATAAATAAATAAATAATAAATAATAAAAAATAAATAATAAATATATTTTCACCTGGTAAGATGTAAAGCTTAGTAACTCCACCACTGTCTTTTCGCGATTGCCTTCCACACCCACCTGCTGGCCGACCTCGTCCTGTTTACAGTTGTATATTTTTCGGACAACGACAGCAGCAACAATAACAAGGAGAACAAATTTGCACACAACGTTTATGTAAAATAGGCGACATTTGTTTTATTGCCATGGGCCGCCTCATGTCATGGCATCTCCAGCAAACCCCAAAACCCAGCCCCAGTTCAGAGCTGCGCTGGAGAGCAGCGAGCACGCTTTCATTTTAATTGCACACATGCTTATCATTTCAACAACAGCGCAGACCCGACGGCGGACAAGGCTTACACCCGTGCCAGTGCCAGTACCCACTATATATACATCCATATATATATAAAGCCAACCGCCGCGGCAGCTCGTTAGCTCTCAAGCGGAGTGCGAAAGCCAAACGAAAAAAAAAAGAAAAACGTTACCAGGCTATTTCTGCCATCCAATTCACTTGTGCCGCGCATTCTCCCCGAAATTTGCAAATGGCAACAGCGCCGAGAACAAGGGCCGACAACAACTGTTGAATATATATTTATAAGGGACTTCGTACCAGTAGAGTCGAAGTACAGGATACCCTTGGTAACACAGTTTTAATTTACATTTCAGCTAGTTTTTCTTATTGGTTCTTTTATATTTTATTTTCAGACATTTTCCGGACTTAAAAATACTTGTTAGCTTAACAACTTTCAACTCAAACTTAAAGCTAAAGCTAAAGTCTGCGTTAAAGTCTCCTCCATAACATCTCCTAAGGTTTTATATAGCCGCCAGCAAGGGTATAAATATGCATATACACATGCTATATATAGACCGGAAAAGACTGCAGACAAAGCCATAAAAGTCAGCTACTTAAACGCAATTGAGCTTTAATATGGCGGGCGAGGAGCTGGGGCGTTTCTGGTGGCCATCAGCAAATAAACACACATCACAGGAAAATTTTTCTGGGGGAGGAGGTGCTCTCTCTCCCTCTCCATCTCGGCGCTTGACTATAAAAAAGATTTACTGTCTACAAATTTATGATCCCCACCGCAAATCTCCGCCCCGAATCCGCAGCATCCGCATCACGGGCGGAGAAATAGAAACAAGGTTAAGCTCAAGCGGGTACAAATTTCGTTCTGTCCTGGCATTTTAACTCGCATTGTAAATCTCAATTAAAGTTGGCCCTTGTCTCCTGTCCCCTGTCCCCCCTGCTGTCTGCAGTGTGCGGCTGCTGGGGAATGTTTGGCATGCGATGGCCACTCAATATAATTGAAATCTAAGCGCCTAGCGCACAAACCAAAGCAAATAATGTGACCACGAGGAGAAGCGGTTGTTCCGAACAAAGGCAGCAGGTGACTGGCATTTTCATTGAACCAGCTTCAGAAATCAGAGGGATTTCTCCAATCTCGTCCAATTGTCACTTTAAATTAAACATTGTATTTTATTAAGTATTTATTTTTTTTATAAATCTAGTTTTGATTTGTTTTATAATATTTATTCTATAAATAACACTCAAAACAAGACTTTAAGCTTACTTTGATAAGTTGAGTAGCAGTTTGCAATTGGATCCTCTTTAAAATAATTCTTTCCAGTTAACTGGGCTTTCCATATTTTTTAAATACTAAATACACCAGTGCGTATACGTAATTTATTGTGACTCAAATTGAACAAGAAAAGGAAGCTTACTTCGGGAAACCGAAGCTTGTATACCCTTCCCTTGTATACCCTTCCGTAAATCCATCATAACTCAGCCAAAACAGCATTTACTTCACTTCGAAAAACTTTTCTGTGCTAGTTTTGATTAGCTTAATAAATAATCACATTAAATATTACATTATAAAAATTAAAATTTTTCTTGAATTTTTGATGATGTAACCCCTTAAAAAATGTTACAAAAATGTAAAAAAAAATTGTTTCCACCAGACATGTCTAAAACGACTCTTTTCATGCTGATCACGAATATATATGATTTATGGGGTCGGAAATTCCTCCTTCACTGAGTTTTAAGATTTTAAATTGAATGACAATACCTGTATACGGACCAACTTCTGACTGCATTTTGTTATGCCTTGCAAGGATATACAAATCCCCGAGTCGCCGGAACAGGTAATTCCCAACCTTAGTTTCAGCTTAACGTAATAGTTGCCGAGCAAAAACGTGGCTCTGTCTTGGCCCAGCCAAGTTGAAGAATTATTTGCATGGAAGGACACTTATAAAACGCTCCTGTCCATCCCCGTCTTCGCAGCTAGGGTTCCCATTGTCCGGTAATGGGAAGAGCTCTATCCCAGTCTCCAGTTAAGCATTCTCTGAAAGGAGCTCAAATTGCGTATTCCATTTCCAGATTTTATACCTCCTACTTCTCCCTCTCTCTGTGGCCTGTAGTCTGTCCGAGTTTACTTTTCCCCACCCCGATCCCATTCTTAAAACCCAACTCCGCCGCTGCTTCCTGCCCAATGCCTCTTGGCGCAAATCGTTTTAATTTCTTGCACATTTTACGCGCTACTCAACTTACCCCGCTCACTCACTCGCTGGAAAAGAGTGCCAGATAGAGAGGAAAGGAGGAAAAGTCTAGTGTCACGACGTTAGGATACCCATCTTGAAATTACAGTCATGATCAAAATTTTTAAGAATCACATTTAATTTAGGCCTTACTCTTGAATGTTACTCAAATCTTCCTGTCCATTTATTTTTTAAATGTTATTAAATCTACAAGTCTACTTTATTTCGAGGCTACAGGTATACCTTGTACCCTGCATTACTTTTTAAAGGGGGGTTTTGGTGTCCTGCAAGCGGCAATGGGCAATGGTCTGTGACTTGAGGGCAGGCCAAAAGTGTTTGGTTCTTTGGTACTTGGCGGCGTGGTGTCCGTGTCAACGTAACTTTTATTTCCCCCGGTGGCGGCACAGAAAAAGAGGGAGTACTCAAGCACCCTCACCTGCCGTCCAACATACGCCATTCCGAAAGACCACTATCCCCCAACGACCACCCAACACCCCTCATTGTTGTCGGTTTTTTATGACAAAGAGGCGCAGGCGTTGGCCCACCATGAAAACTGAAACAGTCAAATGGCGTGGGCACCTCCACACCGTGAAAAAAACTAACAGGATCAAGCTGGACCTGCCTCTTACAAAAAAAAAAAAGTTGATAGAGCTGGTATATGTATACTACCAACTTTATATATTTTATATGTTTATCCTTATTAAAGAGCAAGAAATCATGGGTTAAATCGGGTAACCTTTAACACAATCGCTGCTGACAATTGAGATATTGAATCTTTGTTTTAATTATTGTAAAAAATAACAAAGATAATCGATAATAAAATATTTAGCACCCTTGTTATTATCAAAGCTATCGACATTTTTTCAACTCTACTTAGAATGTTTCAAAGTATATTTTTATATTATTCCCTCTTGCCAATATACTCTATGTATACTATATTATTTTAAAATAAAAAAAAACTGATTTTAAATAAACCGTTTTCGGTGCAAGCAAGCCATCTGAAAATGGGCGTAGAAAAAACGTGTTTGCTAAAACGGAACTAGCCTCCGATGGTGGCCACTGACCGCCCTGCATATGTGGGGTAATGGTTCGGCGGGGTTCCGGATAGGCGAGAGATATGCACGGCAGGGGCTGAGCCCACGTAACCGAATTTATGATGTCGTTATTTACATGGCATAAACTTTGCTTCCTCGCTCCGCCAGCTGCAAATAGATTTCACGCTTTGTTTTATTTTCCAACTCGACACCCTGCTGCTCGACCATGCACGTCTATAAAGGTACGAGATGGAGGGTCCTTAGGGTAGATATCTCGAGTATAAGTGCCACTGGAATGGACTCACTTTCGTAGGGCATTTGGTAGTCTACAACAGCCACCTAGCCATCATCTAGTCTTCTTTTTTTTATGAATTCCGCGAGATTTTAATTGGATTTTATCTTCCCGCTGCCATTTTCACAGCTCCGATTCGCAACTCGCTTTTCGCGCTCCCTCGACTGCTCCTCTGTGTTGTCGTTTTCATGCAACGTTGATTTAAGCTTGAGGGAAATTGGCGCATGAAATGCTTCGTGTAAATAACTGACGTCGAGGGTGGTGGCAGCCACCGCCACAAAATACCAAAATGCTGTTGTTCGAAGCTTTGACATGTTGCGGCGGGCCGCAGGGTTCGTGGGGTTCACCCCTGAATGGCTGCCACTGAGCCACAAACACGCACAAGTTCTCCGGATGCCATTGAAGTTTGCCCCAAATCAATTGGCCAAATATCGCTGGAGCCGACTCTAACTTTCTTGGCAGCCATATGTTGCGTTGAGCATATTTTTTGTGCCGAATATTTTGGCAATTTGCTTAATAAGTTTGTACGACCAAAACGGGGAAAACGCTGATGGATTATCGACGGATCTATCCCATCACATGATTCTCTGGGAGACCTATCGAGAAATGGTTAAGTTATTAAGTTATTATATCGATGCTAAATGAGAAAATCGTTATTTGAAGGCAATATCCTTTAAATATCTGATATCTATAAATATAACTCATCTTTAAAAATTTCCATATAATATAAAGCTATAAAAGTATAAAGTATTCCCAATACCTTATACAGGATTTCTCTTCTCCCTGATCATCGCTAGCCCGGAACCCTGTCAAAGGTAAGTAATTAAGTCATTTGGGCCACAACATACGGGTACGCGCCAATGGGAAAGCCATTTTTCATTTAAAGTGCCGCTACGAAATTCATAGTCCTGGCCAAACGACAATTCGATTGAGGCACATAATAGATGGCAGATGATAACTACAGTCATTTGCACAGTGGGTTGGGCTGCCAGTCCACTTAAATTCATACAATTTGTTTTATTTCGACAACAGAGAAAAATTGTTCAAAGCAAGAAAAATGTTCCCTTTGTGCGTCGAAGGCATTTCCGAAATGAAAATGAAAATGAAAACGAAAATGATAATGACAATGCCGATGACGATGACGATGACGACAAAGATGATGATGGCTGGGAGAGCAAGGGACTGGGCGGCTTTCCCCATAAGAAGGATAAAGAAGCAGACGGGACACAGTGGGAAAATGTGTTTTGCTAACATTTCAACACGACATCTTAGGCTTCGGGGAGAGCTTCCCTAATGGACAAACAACAAGAATTTAAGTGCTGGCCTCCCGGGGGAGGGAGAGTTGAGGAATGGTGTCTGCTGACCATCAGTCAAACCATGGACCAGGATGTCCAAGGATGTGTATCTAAAGTTGCTTGACTTTCATATTTTGATGCTCTTTTTTATAAGAGTTGCAATGGTATAATAATTAGAGGCAGAGCTAAAGAATAAAATAAAATAAGTTATTGTGGTAAAATAAATGTTGTAAAAAAGGAACTCTTCTTATAAGGCTTTCCAGCCAAATTATTGATTAATATATTAAGAAAGAGAAAGAGAGAGGCGAACATCTGCCTCTTGAAAATTTGCATTTCTGTAGGCTGTTTTGTTTTGGCACTTTTTGTTGCGTATTATTTATTTGCCTCAGACTGTTGCCCTTGGCAACCACAATTTAAAGTCAATTTGTTTGTCATCATTTAATTGAACCGCGCCTGACCGCCTTTTTGCTTGTGATTTGCATTTCCCAACTTCCCATTCGAGGGGTCCTCCTTGACAATGCTTTTGGCCATCAATTTCTTTACAAATTGTTCGACCAGAGCTGGGCTGGAAAGTTCATTTCAATTGAGTGTATTTTTGTTTCCATATTTCTGGGACTTAAAGCCATGTCAGCTAATGCCCACACTGCGTATACGCAACGTTTGCATTTCATTAAGAGCAAAGAGAGAAACCGCTGTATTTTGGTAGCTTCCACGAAAAGCAGGCTCCACGTAGGATACTGTTTACCTGGAAAATGCCCCGGGAATTTACCCTTGCGGACTTAACGCTTCATATATCATCGGATGCCATTTGCCACCAGTCGCCGGCCCAGGCTCTAGCGCGGCTCATCGCCCGAAGAGTTCTCTCAGTCATGCAACATTAAGCATTTGTCTTTACCACCTCCCGTTGCCACTGCCACTGGCACAGACTCCTGAGCCTTTGCGGGAGTCTTCTCCTTCTCCATTATTGCAGTTTAATCTGCCCGGACCATTGCATACTTCCCGACCAACTCGCATGAAAAACTCTCCGACATAAATTTTTACGCATTTTCGCGGTATACATACTTAATGCTACTATTAATTTATTGTTTCAACTGGCGAGGGTTGTGTAACAAGTTTTGGGATTAAAAAACTGAAATGGTAGTTAAGTGAGTAATTATTATTACAGTATAATATAGTAGTGCAATGTAATTGCTTCATTGAATAAATATTTAACGTTCTATTGAAATATCTTCATAGGAAATATCTTAGATAGGAACCTTAATTATATAAAGTTGTACTTTACCTTGTATTAACTAAACCATATTGATTACCCCTTTGAATACACCTATCTGTAGCTTATCATTAGACCCCCATCGACTTGGAACTTCTCACGCAACTCGGGCTGACTGTGCACATCTGTGTGTAAGTCATACACACGCCAGCGGGAGGGGGAGTGTGTGTATCAGCCCCTTAATTTCAGCCCGTGCCGTCGTGCCCACGCATGTAATGCGAATGATTAAACTGTTACGGCAAACAAAGTGCGAGGCAAGACAATGACGAAATGAACAGGGCTGCAAGGGAGGCCCCCAAAACCCCGCAGGTCGTGTGAGTTAATGCCGAAATTTCTGGCAATCAGGGGTGCGAGTGTCATGAAATATGCAAAGCAACTTTTCACGGGCTGCATCAGCAGCTGGGACAGATCGAGAGACACGGATACGGATGCAGTTGCTGCCGCAGATGTTCTCGGAGATGCTCGCACTCCATCAAGTTTGCTTGGTGTTTCGTTTGTTCCGAATGCAAGGAGATAGTACTATTTGCCCATTCCCGGACCGGAAGAATCAAGATAATTGCATCAAATGGGATATGTACACTCTCCTCCTCGGGCTCTTAAATTTCGACTTTTTGCGTGCAGAAGGTCTGTGCTGCAGCAGTTATTATTTAGTGTGCTGTGTGTTTTTTCTGTGCTTGTGTTTGCACTTCCTTCCCCCGGGACGGCGATGTCCTTCCGCCCCAAGAACTGCAGTTTTGTCGCCTGCAGTCGTTACCACGGTCGCCCTTGTTGTCTTTCTCCATCCACTTGAATGAAATTTCCGGCGACAGCACTAAACAATCATAATAACAGATACTTTTTCCTCGGCACACAGCACAATGCCTCGCTTTCTGTCAGTCTTCCTTCCGTCTTCCCCTCGAACGCTGGAACTGCTCAAGTGGAGGGGATACTGAGCAGTGCCTGTCAGTCAGTGAAGCGTTCAGAACGGACAGACAGCTGTCTGAGTCCGCCTCGTTTCTCTAAAGAACATTCATGGGCAGCCGAAAAAACGTGTGCAATTAGTATGGGAAAAAACAAAGCGGAGAAAAACTGAAAATTCGATCAACGAACGAGTAAGAGCAAGAACGGCAATTAAGATTTGCAAAAGAACTTTCGGAGGACATATCTGAAACCAAACTATTTGTAAATGCATGACATCCAGCTAGTTGTAATGAATAGACAAATGAAACGAATCGAAAATGTAAATTTCCAAGATTTTTGCATAGTGATTTCAATGTAGAGTTTTTATGAAGATTTTCGGTTCAACGGGAAGCATTTGTCAAATAACATTTCTTCCTGATCAAATTAATAAAAATTGCTATGTTTTTTATCAATCAATAAAATAAAAGTATAGTTTACGATTTCTTCTATATATGTAATTATAGTTAAGAAGCCACTTGAATTTAATTAAGTAATATTGTTAGAAAATGTCATGAGTCTTTCCTTGTTTTCTGCTCAATATCTTAGCTCAAAGAACTCCTCGTAAATATAAAAACTAATATCCTGCATTAAATCGCAAGTCAAAGGCAAAGCCATAATGTACCCTCAGTTTAACTTACCCACTGTATCTCCGGACTTGCTGGATTCCTGCCCGACTGCAGCTGGGCGATAACTTTTTGCTTAGAAAACAAATTGAGTTAGTGTCTTGACCTACTCAACGGGCCGATTTTGTTAGTGATTTGTGCCTAGAGGCGGGCAGCGGCAGCAGCAGCAGCCACCAAAAGCAACAGCAGCAACGCAAAGGAAAACTTTTGTTTTCATTTCAAAGCGAGAGAAAATGAGAGGAAAATGGAAAGAGAAAACTAAGAGCGGCAGTGGCAGCTAAGAGAAACTACAGGTCGGTAAGGCAGTGTCTGCATGCCGGTCGGAAATATCTAAAAAAAAAACGCCATGAGTTCGCTTAATATTAAAAATTAATTAAGATAATTAGCTTGTGCTCTTAAAAATAAATTATTCTCTTTTTAAACTCATTTGGTTCTTTGGCCATACAAAGTATTGTTTAAATTTCAGGCCGCTCTGTTCACTTTGACGGCCAACTAGGCGTATGCTTTATATTGCGCATACGCCACGACTGCCGGTGCCTCGTTCATTTACTTGCAACATTTTTCCCAATTTCATATAACAATTAAAAGCCATTAGGGCCCCACAATAAAGTATTCGTGGCAACAGCATCTTCAACACGTTCCCCCCGCGTTTCACTATGTTTCGCCCAAACGCATCTGATGTTGCTGATGTTGTTGTTCTGAGGTAATGGCGTGTCATTTGCATTTTGCATGATGCTAACAAAACAACAACTGCTCCGCCCGGCTCTGTGTGTGTCTGCTGTGTGCTGTGTGTGGCAAATGATTTTTGCGTGTGTGTTTCGCACAGCGAATGCGAATGAGAAAGCTATGTTGCACAGATCCGTATAGCTCTTCGTAGGGGAAAAGTTGGAATGAGCTCAGCAATGATGATGATGGTGCTGATGGGGATGAGAACTTGGCTGGCCAGCAGCAGATGCATTTATGGATATGATGTGCTAATGCGGTGAAGTTTGTTTTTTCGGTTGAAATAGCCCGACAACAACTGGCTGGAAACCCCTTCAAAAAACAACAGCACAAGTCATAACTCGGCTCCGTTCCCCCGCAGATCCCATTAAATCTTAATTAGTCACGCCCATTTGGTCACACATTACAAGCAATTAAACATTTTTAATCCTGCGGGCCGCGTGTTAAGCCAAAGGTAAATCAAACATCGAGTGTCGCTGTCGGGTACAAATATTTTCAGAAAGGAACCCTTCATTAATGCCCCTGAAATGCAATTAATTTTGCAGGGTACTCCGGCAATTTGATTTACAATTTTATTTACCCCTGGCCATTAATAATAGTTTTTAACACAGGCGTTTCCGCTGTGCTTCAGCCAATCCGCCATCCGGCAACTAAAAAGCGGATGAGAAAAAAGCCAACCTATTCAAACTGAATTCAAATGCCACGGCATGGCCTTTTTTATTTTACAGAAATTTGATTGTGGCTTTACACATTTTATAGCCATGATATTCTGCGTCAATAACAAAGTGCCAAGCGATGACCATTATTGCCATGTTTTGCACGTATTTTATACTTTAGAAGAGCATTATAGTTTTGTAATCAATTTAAATCAGAAATAGATCATAACTTAGATTATAATGGGCTTTTCATTTTGAAAGCTTATTATTATAAGGTGAACAAACCAGTAAGAGAAGTTTACAAAAGAACAAAATTAATTTAATTAAAAATACCTAAGAGCACTGTTTGCCTGGTTTTCTGACCGCAATGGATCGCAAGGGTATACAATTTTCGGCGTGCCGTTGCTAGATTCCTTTCTTGATATTATGGAAACTGTGTTTTCCGGCTGCTGCCCAAAATGGCTGTTGTTTTGACGCCCGCCCCTTTTTTGCGGTCTGGATAATACAATTTTCAATTTTCGATGTCACCGCACTTTGATATTTATTTATCATTGGCAGTTTCAATTGCCATCAATGTGGCACTATTTACATTCAAGTGGCAGGTCGTTTCGTTTGCATTGCTAAAATATATTTTAATTAGCGATTTCAAGTTGAGTTGGTCAGTAAAGTGTCAGCTAAGGGGGGCTTTGGGCGAATTGATTTTAAATTTAAAAGATTAGAATTAATTGAATTCTTGATGTCAGTTTAATATTTAATTAAAAAGGGTTCCTTTGAAACTGTAATAAAAAATATAACAAATGTCCAAAAGAGTGTAATATAAAAATATTTATTATTTTCTATTATGGAAATGTATGATTTTTGATAACAATACCAGAGCAAATATTGATGAATTTAATTTATATTTTTCCTACTCCTGTCGAAAAAAGAGAACAGAGAGAACCCTTGAAATATGAGAGCTCTTAACGCAATAATATTATCCTTGCTGATATTTAATAGCAATTTCCATCAAGCCCAGGTTGACCATTTCAATATCCTGGCTGGCAACTACTCTCGTCTTAACTCGAATTCCGAGTCCATCTGCTATCCCTTTTGGGCCAGGCCCTGCACCTTTTCCCAGCGAAGCACATAAATTATGGCCACAACTCGCCGGCATTACCAACTCGTTTAGCTAAACTCGCACAATAACTGGAAAAGCCACTGGAACAGTTGCCATATTCTGCTCAACCTTTTCACTTTTCCTTGCTCACTTTTCTTATTTTCCCGGCACCCCTCCACCCACCACCACCTTGTGCATATTGTGTGCAATATTAAAAGAAAGCCAAGGGCGGCGCCAACAACAATGGGACTGCAAACAAACCGAGACCGCGCCTTGAATTTCAATATCCGACCGAAGCTTGGATAATATGAAAATATTGAATTTTAAATTTAGCCATATTATTGTTATTCTTATTATTAAAAGCAAACTCGGGCCAAGGAGCGGGGGCAAGACCCCGCTAATGCAAATTTATTAAATTACAGCCGAATAAGGAACACGCACAAAAGAAAGGCATTAGCGAGAGATTTTCATGCTTACGTCTCCGTTTTTCATCGCCTGATTGGATTTCCCGGTCCGATTCACAACTTTTCCCTTTTTCCAACCGCAATTAAGCGTAGGAGGGATAGAGAACGAGCCGGCGAGAGAGTTTGCTGCAATTAAAAGGCGCCAAAAGGGAAGCCCGAACTGCAATTGTTTCAACTTTGGCCCAAACCGAAATTCGCTTTTAAATAGTTTTCGGCCCGGCATTTGTTGCGATCTCTAGGAGCGGCCGCCTATTTCAATTCAATTGGATTTGATTCGGTCAATATTCATAAAATCAAGAGCAAACTTTTCAACTTTTCTGCGGTTTTAAGCCCGAAAGTTTTTATTGGTCCTGGCACTACGCTAGTCTCGGTGCCCTCTCAGCCCATTCACCCTTTTCCCGCTCGTTTGCGGCTTTGTTCGACTGGCAAATGAAAATAGTTTGCTGCCTGCGAATGAAACCGAAGAACTGAGCAGCGTTCAGGGTCAAATATTTAGCATGTTGTTCAAGAAAATTAAGGTCAGCCCACGCCGGAGGCGCTCCGTTTCCGAACTTTTGTCCATTCTTCCGGCTCATATGACAACACAACAAGAAGCTCATAATGGGAACAAATTAAATATGCCACAAGCTGTAATCTTTTGTTCTACACAAGCGAAGATTCTTAGCTTTAAGAATGCCGAGAACATTGTGAAGCATTTTCAAAAGCTGAACGTCTTTCCCAGCTTTCAAGTTTATTGAGTTTTTATCGAGACACTTTTTTCAAGGAGCGCGCACCCGTCTGTTTCCCCACTGAATTACAATCCCATAAATAGCAGCTGCTTAGCATGAACTCCCCCTCGATATATGGGTCCATCTGTCTCACCTGCATATGGGAGAAACTTTATCGGCAGCAGGATTGGTGGATTGGAGCTTGAGGGGTGGAGGTGGGTCACCCCTAAGCTACAGGTAAGCCCTAAGAGCCTGCTCCCTTATGCAAATTGTTTCGGCTCAAGAAGGGGCAGCTGTTGACAGCCAGAACCCGGAGCCACACAGACTTATGCGGGAGTAAGTCCCTTTTACGATTTTGGTAATGTAGCATAATATATATGTATAATATAATGTAATATATAGGTATAGGTATACCATAATGTATAGGTAGGCATTTGTATAGCCTTGCAGTTTGCAATCGGATCTCTTAAACTCGATTCATTTCGGTACAAATTAAAAACTAAATGTTTATTTTAAAATGTTTATAAGACTTAATCTGTTTATTCTGGGTGCATTGTACGTTTTATTGTGGACACACTCCAGCTGAATCTGTGAGTTTATATAGAAATAAAAGAGTTTATTAGATAATTCGTTTTTTCATAGTTTCTAGTTAAATTGTCTCAGTTTAGCGAGGTATTATAAGTAAGGAAGACATTTCCGACCCTATAAACCATATATATTCTTAATCAGCATCAAAAGCCAAATCGATCTAAGTAAGTCAGAGCAAAAAAAAAAATTTTTTAATTTTTTATAAAAATTTAAGGGTTTGCATCATCAAAATTATTAAAAAATTGAAAAAAAAATTAAATAGTTTAAAACCTTAAATTTAGTATGCAGATTTATTAACCTAATAAAAACTAGCACAGAAAAGCTTTCCGACTTTAAATTAATGCGTTTTTTGCTGAGTTATGACATTTTTATGATTTGAATTTGTTAGTAAAAATTTACATATCATTTTAATTTTTTTATTCATAATTGTCATATCTTTTTGAATCAAATAAAAGAAAATATTCCAGTTCCTTTTAAAGCCATTAAACAAACAAAAGATTATTGTCAAAAGCTTTCCAAATTCAAATTAATCTGTTTAAGGCAATAGTCAAGCCCATATTAAAGTGTTAAATTTAAGAAAGTAGACACACAGGAAAAAGCTCTTTTAAAATGCAAACTTTATGGTATTTAAAGTGGGAGTTTTGGTTGTTATAAAAAACTACTTTACTTTCAGATTCTGGCTGTCTATCCCTCCTTCTGGTAATTATGTATGCCCTGGCACTTGGATTCCACTCATCACATCATCACATTGCATTGCATCGCCGGAGCTTTGGCTTCATTCCGGCGGAAGCCTCGCAATCGGAATTAAGCTGATGGGCATTAAAAAAAGAACGTTACCACATACTCCCACATACTCTGGCTTTTTCCTCGGCTTTTTCCACTTCTCTCCGCTTCCCGGCTGGCTGTCTGTGCATCTTGGGGGCGGGTCTATATCTCTATCCATCCGAACCAAACCGCATTCATTGTAATGCCTTCTTTTCCCCTTTTTCAATAATCACTGCACTTAATTGCGACTAACTATTAATTGAATTAGGAGTGCGCACTCGCAGACAGCCAGACGCAGCTATGCTGCTGAATGTTGTCAAGGGAAAAGGGATTTACACGTTGCCAGGCAACCCAACGAGGACTAGGATGGCAGCCACCATTTGGTCTAAGAATGATGTTTATGAAGCCTCTGCCTCTGTGCACTGGCAGTGATGGGAAGGGTACTATTTAGGCGGGTTTGGTCAAATAAAAGATGAAATATTTAAGGGCAACTTGTAATAATTTCTTCTTTGGGCTGCTAAACAAATACTTTTTTATAAAAAGAATGCTCCTAAATTGTATTATCTGCAGCCTTCTGGAGAACTCGTACCTGATCCGTACAGGTACCATATCGACTTTGGTCCCATCTCTATCATATTCCTTTTTAAAGAGCAAGCAGGGGTCTCCTCTTTTGGGGTTTTGTTTTGCAGGATGCCAGCCTCGGCTGCCTCTGGTTGTGTTGATGCTGCTGACAAAGATGCGATAATCGCTTCATTCATGGGGCTTAAGCCCGAAAGCAGCCCACGCAGAAGGGATAAAGGGTGCAGAGTCCTGGAGGACACGTCACGGGGGCGCAAAGAGTGATGTGTGTATTCACTTGACGGCGTGTGTGTGCGGCACGGCCTGTCGATAACTTCCCCCTGAGTGGAGGAGTTGATGTTGCCAAAGTTTACACCTGATTTGGTAGGCCCTCGATAAAATCGATTAAATAGCCAGGGAAAATTTATAAGGATGCTGCACAGGTAAATAAAGGGAAATATGTTGGAAAAGGAGCTTTGCCGGAGACAGGTTTATTGTAAAAAATTATTAAAATTATTCCAGAGGCCCAAAGCCACTGGCTTTAAAAAAAAATTTGATTTAAAGAAATTTAGATTAGAAATAAAAGCTTTCATTTAATTTTCTTCAAGCGCCATTTGACATTAGAGGTTACTCATTCATCTGTCAATCTTTGTGGATTTTTTTTGTATAAAAAACACCAAACATTTGTCAGTTTTTGCAGATATATACACATTTTGTAATCGCGACCTTTAAAAGCAATGCATCAATGTCGATTCTTTGGCTGCCTGCAATCTCTCAACTTTGACATTTCGCCGACCATTTTCCATTAATTCCAGAGTTCCTCGCATTTCAGGGGTAAAACCACCTGCACCTGCTGTACATTAATTGAATTTAAGTTTAAATTACTAAGAACAACAGGGGAGGTGAGCTGAAAGAGCCGCATGTGCGTGGGCCGAAGTTTGCTCCGGTTTTTCGGGCGAAGGGCGAATGTCAGTTACAGTTGGCCATATACTCGTAAATTTAAATTTGCAGCACTTCGGGCAAATTGATGGTGATGATGCCTAAGATGCTGATAGAGTCGCCCCAATGGTCCCGTCTGCTGTGGTCGGTTGAGCCCAAGGAGGAGCATGGACATGAGGGATAGCCGCCACCGCCTGGGCTCTGGACTGATGAAGATTGAGGGGTCTGGTATCATGGTGGAGCCCTTTTCTTTATTAATTTCCTGTCCGCATGTGGTGCACCTCCAGCCCAAGGAAAACAATTTGTTAGCTTGTCAAAACCATCGACCATCAAGTGTAAGTTTTGGTTGGCCGGAAGAGAACTCGTCCCCCATTCCAACTTTAACCCTACGCCGTTGCCATCAGAGGGATAACTCGTTAACTTTGGGCTTTAATTCCGGATTGTTTGCTTTGCGCCTGCCCGAATCTGCATAATGAATACGGCAAATACGCTGAAGTATTTGCCTTCGGAATTAACACCAAATTATAATGGTATCAATGAGGGCGTTCGGTTGGGGGGCGAGTGCATTAAATTAGCATAAAATAAACAAGCCGCACACAGCACTTGCAGATTTCCGTCGTTGCCGTTGCAGTTGCTGTTGCAAATTCAAAACAATTTCCGCAAACTGAAAGCGACAAACAGACAAGCAATCTGGGAGAATTGCCCGGCGGAATGGTATGGACAGGGAATTGAGATGACTCTGCTGGAGCATGGGCACCCTGGCCTGACTGCAATTAAATTCAATTTGATGTGCGGACAAGAGCTGCAAACATAACCGAACGATGCAAGGAGTGTCGGTGTGCAGGACACTCGCCATTGGGATACCCTGGATGGAGACGGAGGCACTAGGACCTAGTGGAGATAGATTTACAATGCATTTTAGTCTAGTTTTAAGCCTAAAAGCCATTGAAACATAAATATAGTCATCGATATTTGCTTGCTTTTAAGTATATATTAAATAAAACCATCTCAAGGAAGGTGAAAGATATGTTGCTCTATGTGTCATTAAAAAAGCTATCTCTTATGATCGTCTCCCTGAACCATGAACCTCGGAGAAGAATTCCAATGAAAGCACATTTAATAAAATGATTTTAACCAATAAAGTGCTCCATATACGCCAAGGCACACTTATTTAATTATAATTTTCGCATGTATATTTCCCTTTGAGTGTAACCCCACAGGAAGTCGGCGGTTCTCGTTACCCTCCGTCCTCCATCCTGGCCGTTGGAAGGATGCGGATGCCTTTATGGGCTATTTCGGCTCGCCCGCTGTGTCCACTGATTGATTGAGTGCCGATTTCCATCCAACCCTTGCCAATCATTTCGGTCCCGCCAAACATTTAGTTGTAGGCCAACTGCCGGCACTAATTTCCCTGATTCTGTTTCTGTTTTCCCGCCCAGCCCAGGCTGGACAGCGGCGGATAATGAACCGCACTTGGACCTCTTGGGGGCTGGACCGGATGACATTAGGGCGGCAACTGCACACTAAAAGCGTAATTACTGACATGACAGCCCAGGGATCGGTTGACACGTATGTATTGGCCCAGCCATGATTCCCTCAAATCGACATTGGCAGGAAGACATCATAGATGTGAACGCCCAAGATTGCGATTATTTAAGCAAACAGAAACAGAGCACATCAAGTGTAAAATTAATGGGTACGAGTATCCTTTCAATTGCAAAAGTGCGGCCAACCGGTCATTAGAAGAGTTTAGAGAGTTTTCCTGTTGATGGCGACTTAGCAAGCCGGAGACCAATAAACCCTCTTAGACTCTCCTTTGACGACTGCGGCAAGTTTCGCCTTAACTAATTAAGCAACAGTTTTTGGCACCTGGTTTATGCATAGTTTCCCAAAAACCTGCAAAGTTTGCAGCCAAAAGTTGTGCCCAAACATTTGTGTTGGGTGAGCAGCCAGAGCTGAGGCAAAGTTGCTCTGCAAGCAGTTTTCGGGCGAGTTGAGACTGTCACCTCGAACACGATGTCGTTGCCACCCCAGAAGTCATCCTTCAGCCACTCCAATGGGCTGGAAATCCATCTCCGGCAGAATGTGACAGACGAGCCGGGTCACAGATACAGATACAGATACAGATAAGGGTGCGGATCCCGAGATTGCTGGCCAAGCTGTCCAAGGAGGAAAGTTTTCAAAGCCCCAGCGATGATTGCCTGATTGACAGTCGGCCAAGTCGAGGCCTAATTAGAAAAGTTTCCCCAGCACGCATTCCTCGGAGGCTCGAGTTCGATTCACATGGGTTATTGGTTTTTTATTGTACGCTACAGCCGATGTTTTGTTTTGGCGACTTGCTCGCCGCGAGGCGAATCAAGCGATAGGAATTCCGAGTCAAATCAAATCAAAATAGCGAGGATAATAAAAAAGAAGGCGTCGCCCGCTCGTTTCCTGTCTTTTCTCTTGTTCTCTTTTCTTGTTCTCTCTCTCTCTTCATCTATGTTAAAAACTTCTTCGTCAACTAAATGTAATTTTAAAGATACTTTTCACTGAACTGCGACCTCGTCCTCGTCCTGGACGGATGTCTGCGGCACGAGACAAACACCAGGCCCGCGCTCGAGGAGATGATGGTGACTTGGGCGGTCGGGGTGCTGACCCAGTGCTTAGAAGCACTTGCGGTGGACGATTCCGGGGCCGGACTCGTCGTACTCCTGCTTCGAGATCCACATCTGCTGGAAGGTGGACAGCGAGGCCAGGATGGAGCCGCCGATCCAGACGGAGTACTTGCGCTCTGGCGGGGCAATGATCTTGATCTTGATGGTGGACGGAGCCAGGGCAGTGATTTCCTTCTGCATACGATCAGCGATACCTGAGGGTATAGAAATATATTGAAAATGTGATGTGATTCTATTTATAAATATTTAAATTTGTTATGAGCAAGTGTGAGTATCATCATAAGTTTTACAAGTTACTGCTAGGATCGATCCATCACCCACCTGGATACATGGTGGTGCCGCCGGACAGCACATTGTTGGCATACAGATCCTTGCGGATGTCGACGTCGCACTTCATGATCGACTGGTAGACGGTCTCGTGGATGCCGCAGGACTCCATGCCCAGGAACGAGGGCTGGAAGAGGGCCTCCGGGGTGCGGAAGCGCTCGTTGCCGATGGTGATCACCTGGCCATCGGGCAACTCGTAGGACTTCTCCAGCGAGGTGGAGGCGGCGGCGGTGGCCATCTCCTGCTCGAAGTCCAGGGCGACGTAGCAGAGCTTCTCCTTGATGTCGCGCACGATCTCACGCTCGGCGGTGGTGGTGAAGGAGTAGCCGCGCTCGGTCAGGATCTTCATGAGGTAGTCGGTCAAGTCGCGACCAGCCAGATCCAGACGCAGGATGGCGTGGGGCAGGGCGTAGCCCTCATAGATGGGCACGGTGTGCGAGACACCGTCTCCGGAGTCCAGGACAATGCCGGTGGTACGGCCGGAGGCGTACAGGGAGAGCACGGCCTGGATGGCCACGTACATGGCCGGGGAGTTGAAGGTCTCGAACATGATCTGGGTCATCTTCTCGCGATTCGCCTTGGGGTTGAGGGGAGCCTCGGTCAGCAGGACGGGGTGCTCCTCGGGGGCCACGCGCAGCTCGTTGTAGAAGGTGTGATGCCAGACCTTCTCCATGTCGTCCCAGTTGGTGATGATGCCGTGCTCAATGGGGTACTTCAGGGAGAGGATACCTCGCTTGCTCTGCGCCTCATCGCCCACGTAGCAGTCCTTCTGGCCCATGCCCACCATGACGCCCTGGTGACGGGGACGGCCCACGATCGAGGGGAATACGGCACGGGGCGCATCGTCTCCGGCGAATCCGGCCTTGCACATGCCGGAGCCGTTGTCCACCACCAAGGCTGATGCTTCCTCGTCACACATTTTGGGTTAGTTTTTGATCGGAGCGGGCACTGCAATTAAGGGAAGGATCGACGGGTTATCATTTGGTTACACGTAACACAAAAATCTTGTATCGCTTTTTTATGTCTTCAATCTTTATAATAATTTCAATTTGGAATGAATTAATTTTGAAGGTAATTTGATCTTGTGAGCTATCCTTGCGATCTTAATCGTATCAAATTAGATCAAATTGACCCTCTTTTCAATCCATTTATAGTCTATGTATATCCTTGAGTTATCCTGCTCCTTATAATGACAACACTCACGACGTGTAAATCCAACAGCGACAGCAATCAGAGTGATTCGTTCTGCGCTCCGGCATCCGCATTTAAATAAGTTCTGTCCGAGATCCCGAGCCCTCCGGCTCTCCCTCCCCTGATATCCCTGTCATCTCGGCCAATTGTTCATCTAGTAACATGTTGATGAATTTCGCGATATGCTACGCTAGCTGGGGATCAGCCGTTCACGGAGGCAGTGGCGGGGTGGCAAACCGGAGGGTCGGCTACACATCATTTCGATTGCACCGAAGAGTGTTCCGATTTCGGGTACTCCGCCTTAGCTAGTGGGTTTGATAGTGATCTCTGATGGGAAGATTTTACGGAAAATTAAGTAATGATAGGGGGATATGGGTATGTGATCTAGTAATTAAAATAAAATGGTACTTAAGGCTTATAAAGAATTATAGAATCATTTTTATTGGGTATTTATTGCTAGATAATATTGTAAAAAAAATATGAACAGATAAGAGCTTTTCACTGTTCAAGAATATTGGAAAAAGAACTTCTTTTTTAATCTCCAATATATTATTAGATATCCAATAATATTCAATAAGCCACAAGAAGAGAATAAAACAAAAAAAAAGTTTTGCAAAACTAATCTTGTTCATTATGATTTATTTTATTCATTGCAGACTATATATAAGATTATTATCATAAAATAGGACTAGAGTTTTCTTTTCTTCACTTCCAAAGTATAGTTTTTTAAACCTTACTTTAGCTTCAGACTAGAATAAATCTATAAATTGTGTCAAGCCTTATAAATGTAAAAACAATTAGTTACAATTACATCCCCAATTTAAGTGTCAAAGAAACCACGTTTCCTTGCGAATATGCGTTAATCAATTGCTTTAAATAATTAATCAAAGAAGATCCATTAAGCTAATGCATTCTTGCGAGCTATGTGGTTCCGTTGATATAGTTATTTGTATTCATTAGTCTTCAGTGGGAATTAACCCGGGGATTAATCTGTTTTATTTCCGTTTCCATTTGAGGGTATTCAATTTTCTCCATTCGTGCCGGCCATTTATCATTCAGTTTCATTTCGTTTTCGCTAAATTATGTCTGGCTGCCAACTTTGCTATGACTTCGACATAGAACAGCGAAGAGAGTGCGTAGGGAAATATGCGCCAGGACTTGTATAGGCATCTGTTGATGTATTTTTAAGTTTTTATATAAATAAACCCCCGCGGAACGGCGTTCGCGACACAACCCCGCGAACAATGCAATGCAGTTGCCAGCTTGTACTTGCAAGAATCTTTTAAAAGTCCGCCGGATTTGTGCCAACGCTCTTTTGGGGCCCCCACTCAGTCCATAGATGGTGTGGCCCACACGTTGCCACACCACACAACACACACACACCACACGCCGCTAACACACCCTCGGCACACACACACCCCGCACAGCCCTGAGAGCACACAAAAATGCAGGCAAAGCGTTTGCACATATTATAAATGTTGACGACGTCGTGTGGATTTCATTGAAATCAAATTGAAATAAAATAAAATTGTTTCGCATATACCCGCATATGCACGGAAAGGAAGGCAGCTCTTCGCGCGGAATGGGTGTCTCTGGCCAACGGCAATTTTGCGCCTGTCTTCCGATATCGGTCCGATCTCAACGTGGCATTAGCCACAAGATTAATGCCCGCCATTCTAATTAAGTGCACCCCGAGGCGAGACCTGGCCCAGGCACTGCACTCCAACTGCAGCACGGAGAGTGCATATCGGGGGCATTCCCCAAATGGCCAAACTTCACAACTTGCGGAGGAACTTCCGCTCCGGTAACTTCCGCAAAGTGCTTGGCAACTGCGGAGCACTACGTGACCGTTGGGCGGATCAGGTACGGACACGGGCAGCGTTCACGTATCATTGTCCGCACGCGTCTCGAGCAGTTGAAAGAGGTAAAAATTATGCTCTTCTTTGACTGCAGGTGTAGTTGCCTTTTTAAGAGCCCATAAATAGCAATAGGGAAGCTTCAGAAGTCCAAATGGGACATGATTAAATATATTTCATTCCCTTTATTTTGAAGAGTTGTTATAGGTTAAGTTTATATTTCAAGGACAAAAAACATAGTAAAAAAGAATGCAAGGTTAATTTTAATATTTTGCATTTTTAAATATTTTTAAATATTTTTAAATCTTCATGGATTTTGTAATGAAATGTTAAGGTATATAGCATAGTTAAGAGAATTAAACCTCAAGCCAGAAATATGTCACCTAAATTCACTTCATGTTTTTCTTCGTCTTATTGAAATCGTTAGAATTTTAACCCAATTTCTTGCTACTTTTATACTTGTGCACAGAATTGTAAAACAAATTCCCTGATTAAAAAAAATGTTCTAAGTATTTTAAATAATAATGCAATTTGTGGCTATTTAGAATTAAAATTTTAACAGTTTCTACATTTTCTTTATAATTATAAAACCATTTAAGGAAAGATCATTTCAAAGGTGCTCTATTCTAATTCAATAAGAGTAAGCTTTGATGACATGAGTAAATAATAAATATATAAAAAAAATATAATAAAATCAAACAACCACTATATATTTCTTCCTAAGAAATCACACTCTCTCTACCCATGGTTTTTTTTTTCAGAGGAACAAGTTTTTTTGAGGCAAATATTGTATTCGCTCTTTTGATATTTTCAACAAAAAATAGCAACTTTTAAATTAAATTACACGAGCTGCATGGCCGACTGCCAGTTTATTTTGATATGAAAAATTCCTAAGAAATCACACAAGACTAATGAATTTTTGTTAGCGATTTGCTACGCGGCTGTCCGTCACTTGGGCAATTAGAATTAGAAATTACACTTGTTTCTGGGCTTCCGATACTATTCAATCTTCCCCAGAACCTGCTGACCCTAACTTCAATTTAGCCTGAAGTTTCTAGGGAAAATTCCTCCAAAAAAGTTAGCGCGTTGACAGGAGGAACCACCATCACCTTGCCCGCCCGGCTCCACCTGCGGCTCTCCTTGCGGGTTTTCCGGCCAGCACGCAGTGCGAAAACTTTGGCCAAAGTGAAAGAGAGCGAAAGAAAGCCGAGGTGGTCGGGCTCGAGGAACCAGGAAGCCGGCAAACTTGGCCCACTGCACATAAAAATTAAAATACTTGCCACGCGGCTGCCTGCCACCAAGTTGCAGATCCCGAGGCAAGGGAGCTGACTGCAGTTCACGTTCCATGGCTAATTTATGATTTGTAATAGGAATATGCGCATATACATAATACTCGCAGAGGATTGGAACTTTAAGAGCAATTCTTTCGGCGCCTTTCGGCGCTGCTTTATTTCCAATTTTCCGTGTTCCCCTTCTCGTAAGGCGATGCTGCGCAACTTTCGCTGAAAACTTTGCCCAAGACAAGGGCTGACAGTCTTAACTACCCCGAAAGCACTCCCCCCGCGCTCACTTTATTAATTACACAAGTTGTCTCGCCAAATATTTTTCACTCAAATTAATTTCTCCCATGTGGCCGCGACGGCAGCTGTCATCGGGGATTCCCCCCGGCACCGCCCATTTAATTACCCTTCGCTCAAAATGCACTTTCACCGCTTCGGTGATGGTGATGGAAAAACAATCTACACACTGGGATCCTACAACTAAGTACGCCCCGGATTACTTCTAGTCCAGCGGCAGGGTCTCGTGCAGCCACGTGCGGCCCCCGCCCTCGGCGAAGTCGGCGGCGGCATGGTCCTGTCCGTTGAGTATCCACTTGGTGGTCAACAGCCCCTCGACGCCCACGGGGCCGCGGGCATGAATCCGGGCGGTGGAGATGCCCACCTCGGCGCCAAGGCCGAAGCGGAAGCCGTCAGCGAACCGCGAGCTGGCGTTGTGGAACACACAGGCGCTGTCCACGCTGCCCAGGAACTGCTTGGCGGCGGCATCTGCACGGAAAGAAATGTTAATAATTAATATATGCGATAGTAATAAGAATTACATTTTATATTCAAGTAAATAAAAGAATATTTAGTTAATTAATTCCAAAGTAGAGTACTTTTACTTCTGATCTTTTACCAACTTCCACAACCCAACATCTTGGCTGTAATTGTTCCTTGTGTGCTTTGTAAATTGGAATAGCAAATGTGGAAATGCAAACACGGACTGCAGGAAAGTGTTGAATAAAATTAATTTCCCAAATGATTTAAATTTGTTGTGGCAAGAGCTGCATGCATGCTAAAGTTTAGCGTGCCACTTGCCCGACTTGAATTAGGATTCGGGTTTGGTTTCGGTTTCAAGTTGGACTGCCTGAATGGCTGAAGAAGTGAGTGCCGAGTGCCGAGTGCGCAGTGCTGAGTCCTGGCATTGAGGGCGCCAAATTGAATTACATGTGGAAGGGGTCTGGCGGGGGAGGCCTGAGGTGGGGCAGTCATGCCATCCAGTGCACGACACACTCGTGCTAAATGCATATACACGTGCCATTGTGCTCGGAATAATGGCAGAAGAATTCTCAAAAAAATATCTTGAAAAGTAATTGCGAAAAACACGAGCCTCGGAATAGGTACTCCAACAATTTGCCAGGCAATAATGCAAAATGTTTGTTCAAGGCACGTTAACCAGTCATTAAGAAAATAGCTTACTTTCTAAGACAAATAATTTACGAAACTAAAAATCAAAACTTGAGCTCAAAATCTTCATTAGAAATAAAAAGAAAAAATTCAGATGCTAAGCAAATATTTTCTTGCTTTTGTTAGTCATTCAATTAATATTCTGAATCACAGAAAAATACTATATAACCCATATATTTTTATTGGCTTCCCCTGCTTCAAGACTTAGGATTATTATTTCCAAGAAACTCCCCATTTTCCTTTGCTAATAGTGAAACGAGAAATTGTCACGCTATTCCCTGATTAATTTTGCTAATATTTCTGCTTACCCTGTGGACCTCAGAAACGAGAAACAAACATTTAATTCATTTGAAAATGACCCTGGCTTAACTTTTAAATTTCCCCCCACTAGCAATGTCATTTACTGGGAAAATTGAATTATAGTTTCGGCCCAGCCTGCACTGCCATATTCAAATTTGCTCTTTGTATCTGTTTTCCAGGCAGCTTTCAAGAGCAGCAATCCGCAGTAATAACCATTATGAGGACACCCCGCCAGCAGTTTTCCCATTTTCCCCGCAGAAACCAAATCAATTGGCAGGGGAATTAGGATTAGGGGGAGCAGGAGAAGGAGCAGGGAGCCGGAGGAAATGCTGACCATTTTTCAGCTACGACTGCTGGCAATCGAAATTAATTTTCAATTTTGCAAACTTTTCATTACCGTTTTCCGTGACAATGACGTCGGTGTGGCCACTGCCGAACGTATGGATGTGATTAATGGCCTCGTCCAGGCTGGGCACCACCTCGATGCAGCACTCCAGGGCCCCGTACTCGTGCCTCAGGCTCTTGGCCGCCGGCGGGCCAAAGGTCAGCTGCTGGTTCAGCCGGGGGCCGGCGTAGATCTTGACGCCCTCCCGCTTCAGCATGTTGCACACGTCGCTGAAAATGTCCCCACTCATGAGGTCCTCGTGGATGAGCAGGGTCTCCATGGCGTTGCAGGCTGTAATGATGGTTGGGTTAATTAAGTTGGGTTTTGCGGACTTTTTCCGATGATTGGACTCTGCCTACCCGCCGGATAGTCGCACTTGGCATCACGGGCAATGCGCAGGGCCTTCTGCAGATCCGCATCCCGGTCGATGTACACGTGGCAGACGCCCTCGGCATGGCCCAGGACGGGAATGTGTAGCGACTGCTGCTGGATGCTGCGCACCAGCTCTGAGGAGCCGCGCGGAATGATCAGGTCAATGTGGTTCTCCATGGACAGCAGGTCACTGATCTCCTCGCGAGTGGACACCTAAGCAAAACACACGTTAAGTATATTTTAGATTAATTCTCTTGCACAAAGGACACTCACCAGTGACACGGCATGCTCGGCTCCCACTGTGGCCAGCGCCTCCTTGACCAGCTCCATCAGAGCCTTGTTGCTGTGCGCCGCCTCCTTGCCACCCTTCAGCAGCAGGCCGTTGGCCGAGGCCATTGCCAGGGCGGCTACCTGGGGCAGCGAGTCTGGGCGGGATTCGAAGATGACCAGCAGAACGCCAATGGGCACGGTGACCTGCTTCAGCTCCAGCTGATCGGCGAGGCGGGTACGTCTCAGGACGCGACCCACATTCTGCAGAACAGGAAAATAATACAGACGGGATTGAGGGATGCGAAGGGTGTAAAAATAACAGTCGCAGAGTCAATTCACAAGTCAGCATAAATCGCATAAAGCATACGCCATGTGGGACCGGGCCATAAAAATAACTCGATATTTATGCGACACTGTGGACGGTGTCCCGCCACGCCCACTACTCCTGCCACTGCGTTCGTGGAGCCCGCATTTCGATTCCCCGGCGTCTATTTTGAGGCGTTACATAAATCAAGTCGCTCATCGCGTCGTAATCTTTATTTATTTTTAATGGCCAGCCGTCCCACGCCCCCGCACTTGGAAGTGCTTTGCCCTCCAGTGGGTTTCTCTCTGGTTCTGCTCCTGCTGCTGCCCTGCTCCTGCCCCACTCCCACTCCCGCTCTTTTGAGAAATCTCTAGAAAATTGGCTGCAGATAACATAAAGAGATTGCGGGTTGGTCTGGGCTGGACGGCTGCTGACAGCAGTTGGCTGGCACTGGTCTTGTTTGCATAGAGTGGACCACCGCCCCCGGCCAAGAAGGAGGAGCTCGACTTGCTTCTTGCTCCTGCTCCCAGCTGGGTCCGCTTAACTATTAAACTCGACTTGGGCGCTGGGTAAATTTGGTTATATGGTCATTATTATTGACTCTGGCATTGTAGGACGTCAAACTTTAAATTATATTTGCAAAGGACAATTGGATAAGTCGGTGCAGGGCTGATGTAGTGGCGATTCCTTCCAGTGGAAGGATAGTGGCAAGGTTATTTGGGGTCGTGAAATATGCAGGGCTTCGCAGGGTTTTACGATGGGGTCCGAGCCGGAAATTGAAAAGTCCAGCTCCACTACAATTGTGCAAAATTCCCTCAATCTGGGCAGCAGCGTTTCTGGCCTAATTCATTTATTATCTCATCTTATTCAGTACTTGTTTCGCAATAAAACTTTCCTTGGGATAATTGAAAACTGAAACTGAACAGTGATCCCTGGATCCCGGTCAGCTCTTTCAAACTTTCGAGCGGTTCAGCGGCCCCGAGGCTAAGCAGAGTTCGCGGCATTTGTTTGTCGCAGGAAAATAAAATAATAAACGGACAAAAAAAATGTGACACAAAACTGGGCCGAAACACTTTCCGCCATCGGAGCGACATTTATTGAGTGCGTTATGGTTTTTGCCGTATTCCCAGCCAGCTTCCAGCTCTATAAAGTATGTGTGCGTGTTCGCTTTTTATGATTTTTCACGCTGCCGCCATTTTGTGTCACAATTTCGCTTGCCATTTTTACAATAAACTCATGTCCCAGTCGCAGCCCCCAGTCCCAGTCGCTCGATGGAAAAACTTTGTGCCGAGAAAAAAACACGAAGGAAAAGTTTTTACGTTTCCGCACAATCACATCCAATAAAACGGTTGGCTGGGGAGGATGAAGCTTCCGCCAATCCTCGAACCCTTCCCCCGCCCGGGCGATATTCGATCAACTCTGTCTGGCGCTGAAAGGAGAGGGCAGGGGCTGGGGCTGGGGCAGGACCCCGGGATGCGGGCTAATGTCACTGCCAAGACACCGAATACACGAGGCGCATACAAGAGAGTCTGTCCTTTATCTTCCACTTGCTTAGCTGCCTCGCACCCTGCCCAGCTCCCTGGGCGAAGGGGGATTAGGTCACCAGGACGTCGAGCTCCCCAGCAGGGGTGTCAATTTTTGTTCAAGTGTAAAATTGCTTGGAGATTTCATAATGCTGTTAAAGCCTCGGAAACTGCATATGGCTCTCGAGGAGCGAGCGGGCGCCTTTGTGGAGCGCTCATGAAATGGCCATTTTGCCAGACAGACAAATCCCAGTGCAGCAGCAGCAGCAGCAGCGCTCCGTTGGACTAACTCAATTTGGGTCTGACTTTTCGACACTGCAACAAATGCAATTTGGCCGGGAGCTTTTAGGGGTCAGCTATAGCTGGCGGGGCCAAAGTGTCCTGTAATTAAGTTCCCTTTCGCGCTCACCTTGTGACTGTCCTCGGCGATTTGCTTGAGGCCCACGGACAGGTTCTTCAACTTGGCTGCGTTCAGCGAGAGACGCGAGAGCAGCGGCTTGGCCAGTCCGTTCTTCTGGGCCTCGGCCAGGTCCTTGGCGTTCGCGTCCAGGATGAACTTCTCGCGGCTCACCAGCAGGTCGGCCAGGGTGTTGACGGCACTGGCTCTCTGGGCAGCCGTCAGGGCCTGCATCTGGCGACTTCCGGTGCGAGCTGCAGGATAAAATGGGTTAAGTTACACTGGACAACGAGAATTCGGGTGGAGAGATAGGACTAAGGAAGGTATACTTAATGTTGTTATCACATAACAGAATACAACTAAACTGTTATATAGCACACTCTTTTCTCGCTTAAAACAGTTTCTCTGCAGCACAGTGTTATTCACGGCCAAAACAAGTTGCTTCTGCCTAATTAACAGGCACTTTTGGCCAGCTGCTGCTGCAGTTGGCCATAATAACAATTAAATTAAATTTGCGCGACTAAAAATAGCAACGGCGCTCCTTAAGGCTTCCAGGAACCCGGCCACTGACCCACTTTGGCAAGTCTCCTCTCTGGGCTTGCTTGCTTAGCTGGCCATTAGCCCGGCCAACAGCCACTTGTCATTCGCCGTTAGCATCTTGCCACTTTCCCGTGCCTCGTGTTGAATCGAAACACTACTACAAGGGCTATCAGGAGAGAGCCGGAACTGGCTTAGACTTTGCACCGGATAATTGGCAATCGATGTGGCTCCGGGCGAAACCGCTAATTATGCGAGCTCATCCCTTTCTCCTTCCCTATTTCAGCCACATCATTCTCCGTTATTATCCTTTCATCCTGACCACTCATCCGCGTCACCCCACTCACCATTCTCGGCCATCACCTCGACGGGCACCGTGTTGGCACTCTCGGTGGCCTCCGTGAAAAAGGTGCCCACCTTCCGGCCGCCAATTATGGTCTTAATGGCCTTCTCCTGCATCCCGTTGCAGATGACCACGCTGACGCCCCGGTCCAGGGCCCAGGTGGCCGCCTTCACCTTGGAGTCCATGCCGCCGGTGCCCACCTGCACGGAAAGAAATATGTCAAAGATCGAAATCGAATGAAATTATACTCCTATTTTATATGCATAATTATGAATACTCTTTTTCATGGACAACTTATTTTGCATCCTGGGATAAGGACTAGGATAATGAAGAGTACTGACCTTTGACTTTTTGCCAAACTCTATGGTGTTGGTGTCGTCGCTGGTGTAGGTGTGCATCAGCTTGGCCCCGTCCTCCCAGGGCGGCTTGTTGTAGATGCCGTCGACGTCGGACATGAGGATTAGCAGGTCCGCCTGCACCTCGGCGGCCAGCATGGCCGACAGGCTGTCGTTGTCCTTAATGGGAATGCCCTGAAGAGAGAGAAGAGACCTGGTCACGTGCCTGGCCAGAGATAGGCAATCCCGGAATCCAGAGCTCCGGCACTACTTACCCTCCTGGCTCCGCCGGCTGGCTCGTCGTCACGTATAAACATTGGCGGGGAGACGGCGTCGTTGGTATTTATGATTGGCACAATATTCAGGCTAATTAATTCGGAGAGCGTGCAGAAGAGATTGTTGCGCGTCTCCTCGTTGTAGAAGTCCGGCTTGGTCACCAGCACCTGCAAGGAGCAACGGCTCACTCCAGTCCAGTGTGTGGTTCTAATTAGGGTTCGGGACTAACCTGGGCTATCTTGACGCCATACTGGGCGAACATTGCGTCGTAGAGGGACATCAGACCCGACTGGCCAACCGCAGCCGCCGCTCGCGGTTCCAAGGTGGCGCCATCGAACTAATTTCGGAGAGTGGAAGATTCGGGTTAGAGATTCGGGTCACACCTTTGGCCACTTCCGGCCACTAAGCTGGGCTACCTCTTTGCTGTCCTTGGGGTTGAGGGTCTCGCGCATCGAGAGGGACATGAGCAGCTCCTGGGCGAGCTTCTGTTTGCCAAAGGCCACGGCTCCACTGGTGACCATCATTACCTCACGCCCCTCCAAATGGCACTCTGCCACCTAAGGGGCAAGTAGGATATGATTTTCATAGAATAAAAATATATATTGACATTTTTATTATATTTATTTTAAATTGCTTTCTCACCTGCTCCACTATGGAGGCTAGACGCCCGAGGGCCAGTCCATGGTTATCCTCTCGTGTGATGACCGCACTGCCCAGCTTAACCACCAGTCGCCGGGCATACTTCAGCTGGCTACGCTCCGTGAAGGTGGGATGCGCCTTCTCCAGACGCCGCTCCGGGGACACGAGCTGGAAGGGATCATAAATCGTTAGATCGTGGGGCTTCTTCTGGGCCAAGTACGCGCCGCGCGTGTTATCGCCAACACACTCTGTGAAGTGAGGTCATAAATTGCGACAGCAATACGGCATAAGCCGTAAAAACAACAAATCGAGGCATAAATGGCAATCCAATTAATTAACCAGTCCCCAGTCCACGTCGCATGCAGCTAATCAGTTTGTAATCAGCAAAACTGCAACACCAGAGCCTCTCTGCCGCTCTCACTTCGCTTCATTCGCAATTCTAATAATCGTTATGTGTGTTAATTGACTTTTTAGCCAACGGCGCGTAGTCAGAAAGTCAGTTAGTGCCGCCCGCAAATGCATAATCACTTTGAAATTATGGCTAATTGAATTTTACATTTCGCTCTAATTAGAATTGCTTTAAAGCCTTCAATTGCTGTGTTTACCACTGGCCAGCACTTCCGGGAATCGAGCAGCAACCTCTGATTGATTCGCGGAAACCTAGGCTTTGAGGGGACTTCCGGGAAGCCAGGTCCTAGCGCTAACATTATTTAAACACAAACTAGGTTATTTAAGAGAGAACAGCAAATAGGCCGCCTTCAAGGGATAACAATTGGGAACATTAAGCAAAATTAGATAAGATTAACGAGTGGGTCAGATAAGGACTGAGAAAAGCAGTGTAAATAGACGAAAAAAAGTGTTTTCCCTAGTCCAGCAGCTGCAGCTCATCGTCCATCAATCAAAAGGTATTTTTATTTGCTTTTCCTTTGCTTTTCTTTCTAGTGCTTTTTACCGCGCCAGGCTGTATGGCCCCAATGGGTCGCGGATTTGATTGGCTTTCAGGCGCAATAACATCAAATCAGCGGCTTTGATTATTCTCATAACTCGCCCCATTTGTCGTGTCAATAATTTCAAAAAAAAAAAAAATCAACTCGATTTGAGGCGTAAATATTTTGATTTCGTTGCGATGGCAAGTGTCAAGTGCAACTCAATGCGAGAGAACGCTCGTCGTCGGCAATCAGAAATGCTCTGTTTGTTTACTTTATTTAATTGTTTGGCCGCTCCGAAGCTTGTTATCGCAAAGAAGCGTTTTATCGCCATCGCAAAGGCACACGAAATGTGTGTGTTTTATGGCAGTGGTGTGTCTGCGTTGTAAAACCATATTTGTCCATCGGGCCGTATGCGTGATACCGCTAATGCAATTAGCCGAAGGTCAGGACTAAGCTTCAGCTTCGATTGTTTTCCAATCGAACGCCAGATAGCCATCGCTCTCACTCCGATAACAGCCTCTAATGTCTGCCCAATGTCTGGGGCCTGTCAAACGCGTTGAAATGCCGTGTAATTGCGGAGCAATTAATGCTCCCTCCGCTGACAGCCGCCGGCCCGAGCATGGAGCAGCCAGGTTCCACTCTCTTATCATCAGTCCAGCGCCATCTCAATGGAGTTCTCTGGCCCCCGCCTCTCGACGGATGTTCGCCAACGATGTTCGTGTGGGCACCCGTGACACAGTGTCGCCGGCCGCCTTTTGTGCTCTGTTCCACGCTTGTTGCCACCGACCCACAGTTGCTCTGTTTTTGTATTAATGCAGGGTATTCCCAAAGAGAAGAAGTATATACGTTTAGAGAGTAAGTAGAAGTGGAAGAGAATTTAAACTTTTAGGTTTATTTATATCTCTGAAGCTAGAAGCTAGAATCTGGTATCAAGAATCATGAACTACAAGGTATCTCCTAGTCGGGACTGACTACTGTCGCACTGCCACTTGTTTCGTTGTACATTTTGTGTATTTTTTTATGATGTGCCTCGTACACGCACAGCTCGAGAAGAGAGTCGAGCGTCGAGACCCAGACCGAAGGCGCCATAACTGCCAACACGTGTCAAAATGAAGTGAGTCAATGGGCGACGGCGCCGCGTGGGAAAAGGGCTGCCAAGGCAGGGCAGGAATGCCTGGGGTAATGGGTTGAAGGGCACCCCAACGACCCTGACCTAGGCAAATCGTTTTGAGTGTCAAAGGCTGGGCCCGATGTCGGACATATGCAAATGCGGGGAGCAACGCGTCCTTGTCCGGGCCGCACAAATGTTGCTGCATGTTTAAAGGGGTTTTAAGTTTATTGTAATGCCATCTCTCCCCAACCCCTTCACTCGGGGAAATACAATATTTACACTTTTAGAATTTATTTGAACACGTTTCTGCATTTGCCTGACCCCCAAAGTCCTGCAGGCAGCCGTCATGCTGTGACAACATTTTATCAGCTTGTCGACCCCTTCAGGGGAGGGGACGTTTGCATGTTGGTGGAAATCAAACCCAGACTGTAAATAATTTACAGCCCCGGCCGAGAGTCCCTCGATCGATGTCCATTCAATTAGCCGGAGCCCGTTTTTGATGGCCCATTTGGCGCCGTTTATGGCCGACTGTTGCCCAGAACCGAAACCCTTTTCCGTCCATAAAGAAAATAAATGGAAATCTTTATGCGGGGCCGTACTAACGATACCAAACGATAGTGTTTTGGCCGCTTCGATTGCCTCTGATTAGGCCCGAGGGTTAGGGGAAAAGTTTCAAGCGCCGGCAGCTGTTCGAAGAGGTTGCGCAATCAAAACAAAGCACTAGACAGCAAAGGACCCCTCGATGGTGGCTCATTGGTCCCGGGGCTATGGTATCAGCATGTCACGGGGTTAGGGGACCCAGAAACACCGAGACAATAGCTCTTCACGCTTTCACGTCATGGCTGCTCATGGGTGCTATAATTTTCCCCTTCGCTGAAATCAGCATTAATCGCCGCTTATCGGTCAATAGACTGTCGATTTCTTAATAACACTTTGAATATATATTTTTGAGTATAAGTATGAGTAAATAGGTATTTACTTATGATTTTTTTACACTCTTTTGGGCATCTATAATAAGTTCTAACCACCTAGTTTCTATCAAATTATTTATATAAGCATCAGACACGAAATATCTAGATATCCTGACCCTCCTACACCTACATAGTCTCTCCACTCTGAACTAGTTTGAAACCAGTTCAATCACCGCTCGATTGATTCTCCTGACCTAAACACAAAGAACTGATAACGTTTGATCACCGAAGCAAAGGTCCGTTTGCACTGGCGCTCAGCCGAGGCGGACTTTGCATCCAAGAACTTTTCCACTAATGGCGCTGTATTAGACATTATGCTAGGTCCAGACGGTCGTTAAATATACCCTCCATCACTTCACTCATAATCCGGTTATATAAGTCCGATGGGACACTCACTGGCTGCCGGGGTCCGTGGGAGCTGACCGCTCGCCAGGCGTTGCTGGAGAAGCCGGTGCGCAGGCTCTGGGCCAAGTGGAGGCTGTTGCGCAGCATCTCGTTTAAGGATCGGTTTAACACGGAGGGAATAGGTTACTACGGATGAACTGCGAATCACGGAACTCGAACGGAACCGCACCGCGAAGCCCGACAAGTTGTACTGAGGCGAACCAGCGGACTGTCACTGGTTGATGGTCTCTGGCCGCTGGTCGCGATGATAACATGTGTAATTGTAAGTGCTCATTGCGATTGCGATTAAAATTCGACTCTCTCTCCGAGACCTTATCAATCCCCGGGCAGCTCGTAGGCGCTGTGCAGCTCAGATTGCGCCAAACATTTGACCGGCGGGAGTGGGGAGCTATGGTGGCTCGGAGGCGGGAGCGGTGGCTTATCAAGTGGGGCAAGCGACGGGAAGAAGTGCTTATCTGGCTCTCTAGTTCGGTGTTTGCTAGGCCAGCGGAGCAATTAACCAGGGGTAGAGAGCAATTACAGGGTATCACTTGCAAAGAGTTTATTATTAAAGGGATCAAAAAGGAGCTCAGCTCTAATTAGAGGCTCTAGTAAGGGACTGTAACCTTAATAATAAAGATGAATTTCAGCTTATTTACCTGTGAATAATAAAAGTTATATCCCATAAGCCATAAGTTTTATAAATACATTTAAATTCAATACAATATTTGGGTATTGGCTCTGGGTAAGCCCCTTGATGATGCAATCAAACACTGATGGCCTCTCCACTGGCCACTTGCACCCAAGCACAATTCAATATTTTGCACAGTGAATTACCCGTCAAATATCATTCAGCCGCCGTTGAAGCACTGAAAAAATACTCACAAACAACAGGCAGTTGCAAATATTAATTAACTGCTGAAAATGCCAACTTGTTCACTTCAATGAGGTGAAGTCCCCGGCCCCTCGAGTCCCCCGCCCCTGAAGGCCGCATAATCAGTGCATATTGTGCTCTCAAATATCCTGCAGCCTTTCATTTAATTATTTTCACAAAACAGCAGCAGCAGCAACAGGAGTCGCGGCAACGACTGCCGGATGACCTGTAGAGTGGAAACTTTTAGCTCAAAAATGCTTCAGAGCATCCCGGACATTCAATTATTTTCATAATTAAATGACATTAAAAGGTTCGGTTGCCGCTTTTGTGGCACTGTTGCCACAACAATCCCCCCCTCGCCGCTCATCCTGGCCGGGCCTCGTCCTGGCCATTGTCCTCGATTGCCATTGCAATGCATAGAAAAGCCATAAAATACAATACTAAATGGCAACAGGCCCCGGGAGGGGTGGGGTTACTGTCCTGGTCTGGTCTGGTTCGGTTTTCGTGGGTCTCTGGGCGGGGCTGTCCGGGTTCAGATAAGTGCAAAATTATGTGCCAAAAAAGTGGCACAAGTTTTTCAATCAAATTGCGCTCTTGTTTATGGCTGGCTTTTTCCAGTTTTCCGAATTCCCCGTTTCCGCGGCGCTTTGTTTTGTTCGAATCCGAGCAGCACTGACCAGCAGGTTGCAAATAGTAAGTTCGCAATACGCATACGACGTGCGGGCCGTCAGTGGCACAAATAGTTGTCAAGTAACCCGGCCACCAACTGTAGTTTCCCGGGTTTCTTGCTAGCAATTGAAAATCGTCATAAATTCCTCCCCCCTTGCAGCCTTTGTTTTCCATAGTTTTTCCCTCGAACTGGAACTCGAAGTGTTCCTTGCACAAAGGCAAAAACCCATTCAAGTCTGAAATTGTTTGCATTTTGTTCTGGAAAATATATGTAACTATATATATATATATAGATATATATCCCTGTTTTTGTTATTGTTTCATCTGGCTGACTGCCTTTCGGTCTGGTGAATCAAAGAGTTTTGCCAATTAATTGATACCGGAATTCCGATTGCTCTGGATTTGGTAACGGCAAAGTAAGTGCCATAACTTCTGGATGGGACTGCTGGACTGGACTCGATGGGTGTTGGTGGTGTCCCATTGAATCGATACGACTTTCCTTGGCCTTCCCTTTGAGCAGGTGAATTCATTACTTAGTCGTGTTCTTACATTCGTCCCTTTTAATCCGTTGCTTCGGCACTTTGCAAACCAAAGACAGTCCACATCCTGCGGCCAGAAGTTTGTCCTGGCTCCTGCTCTGCCTGCCCACTTAATGTATGCGCCCTGCCAAAGTAAGTCCTGCCCCGTCCTTGCCTGTCACTCGGCTAGCTTTTTGCCTGGTCTGTGAAAAATTCACTTACAAAACACTTACGCTGACACCTTGCCACGCCCACGAAGGAGGTGCTAGAGACGGAAGGCATGGGCGTGGCGAAGGAAACTTGTGCATTGCTGCAGAAACTTCATCAAATCCAAGCTAATCACACTTTGATTTGCATTTTGTAACGAAGAGGAGCGAGGAGGCGAGCGAAAAGCGCATCGCTACCACGAGCTGCAGCACTTAACTCTAAGCGCTGCCCCGACATTGATGAATGAAGTATCTGCCGCCCAACTGCCACCCCACTCCCGCCCACTACTTACCGCCACCCACTGCATCTGGTAATTATGCTAATGAGATGTCTTCAGTTAGAAGGGAAGTAAACTTGGCTGCCTCTGCCACTTGAGTTAAATGCAATTAATTATATTTCTTATGCCACCAAGACAAGGCCCTTGGGGGATTCGATTATAAAAACGCATAAAGATATTGTGGATACATAAAGGGGGGATATACCGAAGGGCTTTAGATATTTAAAAGTAGTAATTAAGGTGTCTTAAGTATGACAACTTGACATAATATACTTTGAGCAATTAAGGAACCATCAAATGATTAATTATGTAATCAAAAGTATATATTATTAAAAATTTAAATATGTAACCATTAAACACCAAAACTATGCTCCCTTCCTTGGGGATTATTATAAGTTTAGAAGATTCTCTGGGTAATACTTGGGTGGCTTGCTAGATCCCGATTTAGAACTCGGTGTGCTCGTAGCCGCCGTTGTCGTAGATCTGCATGTTGCTCCTGTTCATGGCGTTGAAGCTGACCTTCTTGGGGACCAACGGCGGTCGATTGCCGGCCTTGGGAGTGGGCGTGCCGCCGGGCGTGGTGGCCGCATTGACCTTGGCCTCGGAGCGGCGCTTTTGGAATAGCTTCACAGACTTGCGATTCAGGGCCAGGTTCTGGAGGTTCAGATCGTCATCGCCAAAAAATCGCCGCTCGAAGTTGAACACCAAATTGCTGTAGTCGCTGTGCTGCTTGTTCCGGGTCTCGTGCAGCCGGAAGATCGTCTGCCGACGCACCATGCTCTCGCGGTGCTCCCCGGAGCCTGATTTCGAGGCCTCCAGCATCAGCTCGTCGTAGTGGTGCTCCTCCTCTTCCTCGTCGAACAGCCTCTTTGGTCGCTGCAGCTTCCGCGCAATATTCACAGCACTGCCCTTCAGCTCGTGGGCCGCATCCTCGTCGGTAAACTGACCGCCGGAACGGAACCAGTCCACCCGCGTGGTGGCCAGAAGCTGGCACATGGTGGCGAAGCGATGGAAGAACATTGCAATAAACTGGATGATCAGGATCAGGCCGAAGAAGATCACGAAGCACAGGCCGATGGGGTCCAGCTCCTTGTACTGCCGGTAGATGCCCACCGTCAGGTTGTCCCGGTCGAAGGACACAAAGTCCGTGGGATCGATGGGCCACTTCAGATGCAGGAACTCCTTCTTCAGCTGCAGCAGGAACACGATCAGCACGAAGATGGCGTTGACCATCACAAAGGCAAAGGCGATCATGTTGCGCAGCTCCTTCAGGCCGTCGGCCATCGATTGCTTCTGCTCGCGGCTCAGCTCCAAGGGCTTCAGGTACTGCTTGATCATGTCCTTCCAGAAGCGCTGCTCCGCCAGCGGGATCTCGCCCAGCTCCGAGTCGATCAACAGGGGATCGTTTAGCCATCCAGGCAAGCGGTGCTCCTCATCCCCAGGCTCGTCCTTGTCGTCGTCCTTGAGCACGGGTGCCTCCCGAGTGCCCCAGGACACGTCGTTCATGTTGAAGACCGAGAAGATCATGAGCAGCATGTACATCGAGGGAATTGTGATGTAGTAGATGACGCCGCACAGCAGGGCCCAGAATTCCTGCGGGTGCATGAAGCCTGCAACGATGGTGAGACAGGACCTTGAGCTTTAAGAAGATACCAACCAGTCGTAACCCAATGCTCACCCGCTATTGTTATCTGCACAGCCACCAGGAGGAAGAAGAGCGAGGCTGGGGCCAGCGGTCCGTCCTCCAGCATCTGCACGATGATACCGATGAGGACCGCCATCATGACCAGGCAGTACAGCGAGCTGACCACGAAGGCGATGAGCAGCTGGAACTTTTGCTTCAGATAGACGCATGACAGGATAAACAACAGGATGGGGAAGAAGTTCCACAGGAAGGCAGTCCAGATGTCGATGGTAAACACAGCAACCAGGGCTCCCACCATCATGAGGAAGATGGTGCCGGGACCGAGGACAGTGCCGATCATGAGCATGCCCTGGTACCAGATGTACATCGTCGAAATGGAGTTGTTTTTCTTTACCACCGTGTCAGCGTCGGCCAGGATGTCGAAGATGTTGGCAATGGTGGAGGGCACCCAGCGACGGCGCTGGTTGTAGAACTCGTTGAAGCTCTCCGGCGCATGCGTGTACGCATCGGAGGCGGCGCAGTACTCCACGCGGGAGCCGGCCTTCAGGATCAGGGTGCAGAGCCACCGATCCTCGCCCTGATCGTACTGCACCATCTTCATGGCCTCCGAGCTGACCATGGTGTAGCGCTTCATCACGCTGTTCTCCATGAGGGCGCTGGCCCGGAACAGGCTGAAGCAGCCGGGACTGCACAGCACGCAGCCGATCACGTGCTCAGTGGCCTTCTGCAGCCAGTGGCCGATGGCGTACTCGAAGCGCTGATACCACACCATCGGACCCCGACCCACCGGATGGATCCTTCCACAGGCGGCGCCCAGCTCGTCCACGGCCTTCATACGGTCGATCAGCAGCTGAACGGCCCGCGGCTGGAAGTCAATGTCCCCGTCCAGGGCCAGGATAAAGGTGTTCTCCGCTATGACCGCCTTGCGGCGTGGCGATAGCTGTTCCGTCTCCATGATCCTGTAGCCGAGCAGATAGTACATGTACATGACCTGGGACCAACGCTTCTTGTGCCGAATTTTGTCCTTGTTCTTCAGGTGAGCCACCATCTTGGTGCGTCCGGGCAGGGTCCAAACCAGGCGTCCTCCGTACGGCGTCTCTATCTTCAGTGGTGGCTTCATTCGAATATTTACACCATAAACCTCGAAGGCAGCCTTGTCAATGGTGCGGGTGAGGGTCTTCACGTACTCGTTCACCGGTGGATTCCTCTTGTTCTGGCACAGCTTGGGGTCCAGCACGAAGGCGTCGTCGAAGAAGATGTTGGCTGGGGGAGCACAAGTGAACAAATTTTATATATTTTTTAATATTTTATAAGATAAATTAAACGCTTGAATTGGTTTCTGCAATTCGAAAATGTTGATATTCTTCAATAAAACTTTAAAGTAAATCTATCTTTTAAGGGAGTTGTTAAACCCTTGAGAATGGTGCAGTTAATATTTTTCAACAATTATTAAAGGAGTAATCTACTTAAAAGGTGCTTTTTTTATTGCTCAAATGTTATTCTTTCTAGAAACCATTTCAAAGTTAGTCAAAATAAAGTCGTTAATAATAATTTTGCCAAATAGCCTTGGCGATCATTTTCGCTGTGTAGGAGCTGAACCCGTATTGGTGAGATCGTAAAGTTGTCTCAGGCAGTTGTCGACTTGGTCGGTCGGGTTGGCTTGGTGCCATTTTGGCAAGCGCGGAAATGAAGTCGCCAAATTTTATAAATAGAGAGCTGCGAACAGCATTCCGGGCTTGCATAAATTTCCACTTTGACACATTTTAAATGCGCAATGCAAATGCAGGAGGACTGCGGACGACAGCAGCTGTATCCGTGTCTGCAGCTCCAGCTGCAGCTGCATCCGCCTGGGAATATCTTGGCACATTTACATACTTTCCAATTCATAGTACTCGTCGTCCGCCTTGCCGCCGTTTAGGTGCGTCTTCGCCATGCGGCGGGCGCATTGATCCTCGTCCAGGCGCACAATTGACTTGAGGAACTCCATCATCTCTTCCTCGGTCTCGTGCCACATGGTGGCGCAGACAATCAGCTGCGGCACCTTGTCCTCCTCCTGGATGTCCCGGCTAGCGTTGATGTCAGCAGCCAGTGCCACCACCGGATCCCGTGGCGCGGTTAAGTCGCTCTGGAAATAGCTGGGTTTTAGTTCAAGCTCCGAATGATTGCAGTGCGGATTTCGACAAATCAACTGCGGTATTTGCGGTGCATCGAGTGGGGGGAAAGTTGTTGCATTTTTCTATTTTTATTTTGGCGGTTTATCAAGCTCTTTTAAATTGTTAAATGTACAACAAGATGGGGTCTTTTAAATGGGAAAATAGGAATTTAATGAAGTACCCTAAAGACCTATTGGAAGTTCGAGTTCGAGCTTGAGAGTTCCTGAATAATATAAAGCGTTTCTGGTGCTGCTTCCTCCCCTCCTTGGGGTAATTTTGGGACCAGACTCTGGACCGAATTTAAGCCCTTTTCCGGGTTATCTCATTACGGGCAGCGCCGCTTAGCTTGTTCACGCTACCTAATGACGCGACGGCATTACGAATGCACATAATTCGCCGGGCCTCTAGTTTATGCCCTTAAAATCAACTCATATGCCCTGATTTTAATTACTTTAATGTCTTTATGCCGGTTAGGCCCCCCGAAAACATGCGAGTGGAGCTCTGAAGCACTTTTAATTAAGTTTACACCCACCGAAAAGCGAACAGCGAACAGCCTCGCATCCCGGCCATTCCCGATCCCCACAAGGCGGGGGAAACGCAAACATTTCCTGAACTTTGCAGTTTCCCCGTCATTTAACTTAATTACATTGCCTGACATTTGAAGCGCACATCAGTAGTGCCATCAAGGACTTCCCCGGCATAGGTCGAAAATTCCCCCGGAATAGATGGATGTGGGTGGAGGCGGGTTGAGGACTTTGGGCTGCGAACTTGGTGCGATGATTGATGCCAAGCAGGCGCCTGATTACAATAATTCATTAACATGAACTCGGCTCCTCCGGCGCAATCTGATTTTCCGCACACAATTAAGGCACCCGAAGCCAGTTTTCTCACTTCCCGGTCACCCGCTCACCTTGATGGCCAAATACTCCTCGCTCCAGTCCACAATCCGGCGGTTCATCATCGAGCACTGGTCCACCAGCAGGCCGCAGTACCAGGGGCACACGAATAGCTTCTCGGTCTGGGCGTTCTTGTCGTTGTGCGGCTGCCAGATGTGCAGGCAGGTCCACACCTGGCCCAGCCACCACAGAGGCCACAGCCAGAGGGCCAAGTCGAGGCAGCGCTGGCCCAGCTCCTCCACATTCCCGGCCAGAGCCTGCAGGCCCAGATAGTCCGGCAGGAGGCCGTGCAGCGAGCACGGGTCCGCAGCCCGCAGCTGGGCCAGGTAAGTAACCACGCACACCGCCGTGGGTCCGGCCAGGCTGAGGGGCAGGGCGTAGCTAAACACCTGGATCTTGATTTTGCAGGCGAACTTGCCGAAAACGTGGCACAAATACGCGGCACCCACCTGCACGGCCAGGGCGTAGACCACCGCATTCGGGCTGGACTGCATCGTGAGCTGCGTCCTGGGCGGCTGGGTCCTGATTGATGAGTTGCCCAGGGTGGCATTGAGCGCGATGGCATCACCGCCGGTTTGCTGTAAGTGCACAAAGAAAGTAAAATCAGTAAAAAAAGAATATATAAAGATATGTAGAGATAAGAAAATTAAGACAACAAACGATTAAATAAATAAATTTAAGAATTAATTTGTATTTTCATATCTACATCGAAGACTGCACACAATAAAATTAAATTTAAATTTCTTTCAGTGCGTTAATGCAATTGGTTCAGAGTCCACTCACCACCAGCGTGATGAGGTGCGGCCGCCAGGCATCCAGAAACCGGCTGAAGTACTCCACAAAGTCCTGGCCATGGAGGAGGAAGCCCATGCCCGCGAAAACTACGACCTTTAGGGGTGCCAGGTAGAGATACGTGTGGTAGCGGGAGCGGGTGCAGCGGATGGTGCGAATAATATAGGCTGTCAATGAATAAATAAATGGGATAGAGAACTCAACTACAATCTAAACTATCTATAAGTTACCTAAGAATAATTTAAACAAGTTTCATAATTTAATAAATAAATAAAATAATTAATATACAAAAAAGCTAAGTTTAAACTGCACAAGAATATTCTATTAAATGGAACACCTCCCAAGTCTGGCTCCAAGCCACCCCTTAAACTCTGTCCACTAATTAAGCTCTCCCTGGTGACCGAGTTAAGTCGATAGTGGACCGACAGTGAAGCTGAACACTCACCCAGGGCCTCGTGGGTGTTGGCAAAGTTCTCCCACCAGCGGAACGAGACGAGGAGCAGGGGAATGGTCAGCAGCTGCACCTCCAGCCGGTCGCTCATCGAGGGCCAGAGGAGGAAGGCGCTGCCCTGCGCCATCAGCGCCAGAATGGAGAGACCCAGGACCAGGCTGTCCACCGACTTCCAGTGCAGCCGCGTGCCCGTCAGCAAATCTGAAACGTTGAGCAGCCGGAGGGCAATCAATTTAATTGTTGTCAGTCGGCACACCCGGCCACCGATAACATCTCGTAGCTGTTGTCGTCGGCGTCATCGTCGCAAACTGCGGGTGCTGGGTGGTGGGTGGTGGGCAGGTGTTCCGTGTCCCCCCAAGTGTTGGGAAGGGAGAGTTACTCACTGAGCAGGGCGGGCACAAAGCAGACGCAGCAGCACAGCATCGCTCCGCGCGTCACATCCAGCGCCGGGAGCACGGTGAAGGTGAGCAGGGCCAGGCCAACGACGTGCAGCAGTTCAAAGAGCGTGACCTGATTAGCGGGGACTTATCAATCAATCTCCACCCGGTTTTGGTTAGGGTGACTCGAGCAATGGCAACAGGATGATGCAAGATTGAAAGAGATTCTATAAGCCCTAACCAGGACTAACCAGGCTTTTATTGGCTGGATAAAACTAATTTAATTGCTGAAGTTGTTTTCTTCTCAGTCAAATGTGTACGGTATTAAATATTTAATGTCCTAGTCAGTTTCTTTTATTAAATTAAATTATATTGGAATGAATCTTTTTCTGATTTTAGCTCAGAGTACACTGTACAAGGTGCTAAAAAGTAAACTAGATAATTAAGAATAAACAACGTAAAGGCAAATATTTGCAAAGAACATATAAAACTTTTCAAGCATTTTTGTTATCATTGCCAAGAACTCAAACTAAAAGTTTGCGAATCCATAGAAATTTCTAGTGAAATTGCTAACTAAATTCCTAGAGGAAATTTTTGGGAAAACTCTGAAACCTATAAAGCTTTAGAAACTTGAGAGCTTTAGGAAATGTTTTTTATCTTTTCAAGTCACCAGAAACCTGTGTGATACCTTATTTAATTTGAGTCACCAACGATGCGTGTGCTTCCCCCACAAAAACTATAGCAGATTCCGCCCGGTAAGCACTCACCAGACCCACTTCCAGTCCGCTGGGCCGCTGCTCCCGCTTGAACAGGCAGATGCGGAGCGAACGCAGGAAGGTCAGCAGCTCGGGAGCTGCGAAGGCGAAGATCAGGGCCCACACCCAGGCGATCTGGTCCAGCTTGTTGCGGGCGGCCACCACTTGGCCACCGCTTCGGAGAAGCACTGCGATTGGAAAGAAGGCAGGTATCCGCTGAGATACGGCTAATCCAAACTGTGGCGTCAGTGGCCTTCACTCACGGTACTTGCTGCACACCTGCACCCGCGGCCCTCCGCCGCCTCCCGTGTTCCCGGCCATATAGAGATAAAGCAGCTGGGCGAGCACACTCGTGGCCAGAACCACGGCGAAGACCAGGAGGTAGACGCAGAGCTTGAAGAGCTTGAGGAAGAACTGCAGCTTCTTCCAGTCTACATCGGAGCCGCTCTTGTTCTTCGAGGGCGGGTCCTGGAAGGAGTCCCACAGCGAGGGCTTGTCGCGAGGCTTCCTGGAAGAACACGGAATCGGAAGCCCTGGTTATCGCTGACATCACACCGTGATTAGGGCCAAAACGCACCGACTGCGCATAAAGTAGTCACCGCTTTCATAGTCGCCGCTCATGTCTCTCCGCGTCCATAGACAATTGGTAACTGACTGCTCGGTGCTGCTCCGAACCTGGCCATCCAATCGGGCGATCGATGTGTCGGTGGATCGGCAGATCGGCAGATAAGGTTCTTCGTGGCGATACCATCGGTGTCAGCAAGACTCAACAGGCCGGAGGAGACCTTCCGAGGCCCACGACCCGAGACCCTACGTCTATAACTGCAACTGCGAATACAGTCAAAGTTACTCGGATATGCGTAGTGTTTTCATTCAAGAGTCAAGTGCATGTGTTCCCCACTCAAATGGTGTGCTGTCGCTGCTCGATTTATTGTCTGACATGGCACCTACGAGTTCTGCTAGCTTTTAGCATGAAAAAGCGTCAAGTACCTCCGATATCACCTGGCAAGGGAAAGGAAAAAAGACACTCGAACTGAAGATCGGATGTAAGTAATACACTGGGTGTCAATGCAGAATGTTTTGTTTGATCACTCAATTAGTCTCCCCTTTTGGGTTTAACACAAATTTCTAGTGCTAAAATTAATTAAAGTATTATTTTTATACGTTATCAATTATTATTGACACAGAAATCTCAAACAAAACCAATTTAAAAGTGATATTGAAGTGCAAAGGTTTTTGTTCTACATTGTAGCTATAACTTTTAAGGCTTGGTATCTGGTACAGAATTCAATAAAAGTTTTTTGTTGAAATTTGGTTTTAGTCCTTAAATATCCTTTCAAATAAACTCTGCTTCTAATTACAATATATATTGACCCTCTTTGCGAAATATAGGGACTTGAACTTGTATATATAGTTGCTGCATCCAGCAGCTGGTATAAAATAACTACATCAATAATTAATAAATTAAGTCCTGATCCGAAATATTTAAATTTTTTTATTATTGAATCAAAATTACTTGAGTCACAGTGGCGCTACACAACGGAACTTGTAGGAATTTTTCTGTCTACATTCGGGGTAGATGTCGCACTAGGCACGTATAAACTACTGTAAAAAGTAAAAATATTTTTTACCAGTGTTGACATGTAAGTATATAAAAAAAAATACTTTTTTTTCCAAAAATAAATATATATAAACATATTTTTTGGTAGTTTTAATGGGATTAAGTAATTTAAATAAGTATTATAAGTTATTTTTCTTATCTTATTCCTTGATAAAACGCGTAAAAAGCAACAAATAGTATTATATGAAAACTGTTTAACAACTTCTTGGTCTAAACAATTAATGTAAAATATAATTTCCTATTTAAAACAAATTAATTAATAATTTAATCGCTCCAAGATGGCACCAAATTAAAGAAATGTACTTTCTAAATAGGATTTCTGCCTTTGTCCTACCTTCCGGAAACCGAATTTTGTGTACCCTTGCAATTGGATCAGAAAGTCGAACTTTAAATAAATCATAACTTACTCAAAAATGCATTAATTTCAATGTGGAAAGCTATTCTGTGCTAGTTTTTGTTAGCTTAAAAATACTGCATACTAAATTTAAAAGGAAAAATAATAAAAATTTTTTTTAATTTTTGATTATTTTAATGATGTAACCCCTTAAAAAATTTTTAAAAAATTTTGTAATTACCTTTTTCCTTCGGACTATGCTAGATGGACTCGGCTTTTGATGCTGATCAAGAATATATATGGTTTATAGGGTCGGAAATAACTCCTTCACTACTTTGCAGTCTCCTGACTAAAATTATAATACCCTAAAAGACTTCTTAAAAGAATCAATGAAACACAAATGCACATCATTTATAGACAATCTTTTATGTAAAAAATAAAACAGAAAATTCGTAACTAATTGTTAAAATTATTTCAGGACAACATAATGTATTCTTAGGCGCCTGCCATTAATAGACAGAGTGGATTACGTAGATACATATAGAGTACTTAGCGAACAATAAATAATGGCAAGGCTGTTCCTGACATTTGCACTAACAGAAAAAGCTCAATCGGCATATAAATATCACGCAGAAAAGTTTGTGCTCTAAAATATTTCAGTTCGGACGAATCTTAGCTTAAGTAAAACACGTTAAAAAATCAACAAATGCATTGGCTCTTGCTAAAACTAATACACAAGCCTCCTTGGAAGTTCCCGGAGAGAGATATTCATTGCTGCACCTTGTGGGCTGCCTCTCCTTCTGCCTGGCCCTGCTGGTCCTCCCTATTTCGCCGCCTGGCTAGATTCAGGTCCCGTGCCTCCTCCATGGTGGTGGGCAGCACCTTGTCTGCCGTCTCGGGAAAACCGAGGGTCAGGAAGCCGCTGATTAGGGCAAAGGTGGCGAACAGAATCTGCGGGGCGTATATGTAGTACTTGGCCTGGAATTTATAAACCATTTAGAACAGCTTTCAGGAACTCAAGGGGGCAAATGAGATGGGAAACTCACCAGCAGAGGCGTTTGTGGGGCCAGCATGGACCCGATGCGACCCACCATGGAGCACAGCGACAGCAGGCTGTTCCTCACATTCGTGGGAAAGATCTCGGAGGTGAAGAAGTACAGGATCTGGAAGCTGCACGTGATGGCCAGCTTGCCAATTAGGAACAGGGTTAAAGAACCCGCATAATTATCTGAAAGGGAATGGATGTCTTAGCTATCTCTTCTGGGCCAAAAGTCACCTGCTCCTACCTTCTCCCACTCCCGCGGAGGCGCCCATGCAGATGGCACAGAGCAGCATTGAGGCGCAGAGCGAGTAGCGCCTCCCGATGCGGTCCATGATGATCAGGGGCAGCAGCAGCCCGGGGATCTGGATGAAGCCGTTCAGCATGAAGTTGGTGTACTTGTTGCCTCCCAAATTCACCGAGTTGAGGCTCAGGCCCAGGGCAATCAGGGTGTGCGTGAACCAGCAGAGACAGCAGTTGGCAATCCGCAGGGCAAAGAAGCGCACGGCCTTCATGATGGGGTACTGGCTCTCATTGGCCTGGCCAAGCTTCTGCCTGTTGCTGACCAGCAGCTCCTCCACCTGCTCCTCGGGCAACGACCGCTTGTTGATGCGGGCCGCTCGACGCAACACGTCGGCTGCCTTCTCCTCGGATCCCTGGCTGAGCAGCCAGCGAACGCTCTCGGGCAGGATCCACAGGAAGAGTATCTGCAGCACCGCCGGGACGTAGAGGACGCGAAGCAGCCAGCGCCAGTCCTGCACCTGCGACGCCAGGAAGCCGAGGAAGGCCTCGCCCACAGCATAGAAAATCGTGATGATCGTGGCCGCCGCCACCCGCCGCTTCGGACCCACCAGCTCGATGGCCAGCAAAAAGGCAGTGGGGAAGAGCGTGCTGCCCACGGCCATGTCCAGGAACTCGAACACCATGAACGTGGAATAGTTGGGCGACAGCGACCGGATGATGCCCATGAAAGCGCTCAGGGTGCCGGCCACAGCCAGCATGGTGCGACGGCCGTACCTGGAAAAGGAACAATTAGTAAGAGAATTAACATAATGTTTGGGTTAACTCACCGATCGGCAAAGAAACCGCCTAGGGGTATGCCCACAAACTGGCCAACATTGTTAATGGTTCCCACCATCGACAGCTTCCATTCATCGTTGCAGTAAATTCCGAACTATAAGAACATCATAAACAAGTTTATCTTTATAATACTTATTGATTACATTAATAAATACCGTAGCTTGTAAATTCTTATTTACAAATTTCACACTTAAATCTAATGAATAAATAACCCAAATTTAATAGAGATAAAATAGACACACAATCATTAGATTTACAAAATTGTTACAAACTCTCTAAAGGGTAGAAAGGAGTCGGAGATAAGATAAGGTCATTCTGGTTTTATTTATTTGTCTTTTTCTAAACCGGTCATTACATTTAGAATCGCAAATATTAACACGTACATAGAACGTGCACATTTTGTTATAAATAATTGTAAAAATATTTGTGTTGTCTTTATAAATCACTTAAACAAATTCATCTTCCAAATTGGTCTTCCACACTAATGTTTCTGGAGACCTCAATGAATCGTTTTCGAATATATTTATAATTTAATGATGCTTAAAATAGAAAACTCAAATACCTTGCAGCAGGCAGATCTTTTTTTTAAAAGAACAAAATTAAAGCAGTTTAATGACTGAATTTGCTTTTTCCAAAAATAAAGCATTTAGATAACTCCTTTCTGCTAATCAATTAATTGCTTTATTCCCTATCTTCAACCACTCACCTCCGTTGATATGGTCTTCTCCTCGTCCCTGAACTTGAAGTCGTGCCCACATGTCTCTTGGACATCGGTGAAGTACTCCCTGGAGCAGTACTCTCCGGATGGATCCGTATATGGCAGAATGCTGGCATTCACAGGTTCGTTGGCCACATAGCGATGGCAGGCATCCCAGGCAGAGTTCTTGTACGGAACCGTGAAGTTCAGCCAGCTCTCCTCGTAGCCACTGCTGGGACTGTCGCACTGCGGCACATTGCACCTGCGTCAGATCCGATCAGTTGTGGAAAAGCTAACCAATTTCACCGGGAAAACACTCACCTGTGGACCACGGTGCTCGCTGTGAAGACGTAGGAGATGGAGAAGAAGGCGTTGAAGAGCATGGGCACACACAGCAGCACATAGTTAATGATCTGATAGCGACCGAACTGCCCGATCCTCACCAGAATCGCGTCCAGCGAGTTGTCGTCATCACCCGCCGCCGTCGTCTGCGCCTGCTTTGCCGCCTCCGTATCCGCATGCCCGTTGGTTCTGGGATTGCTCGGCGAGCCTCCGCCTCCGTCCTTCTGGCTGGTCATCGTTGACGTATGGGACCGAGCACGTGGTAGAATGCACTTTCAATGGGCCTTCAGCGCTCGTTGTTTTATAACTCGCTCGCAGCGCCCCACGAAATTTCACAATCCCGCTTCCGATCCGGCGGCAATTTACTTTATTTATAGACGCTCTGGAGCGTCTGGCTGGGAGCAGTGCCACTCATTGACTGACGGAATCAAGCAGGTCGAGTCGCCGACGTGCGGTGCGGAGAGTGTTGTGATTCGGCGGCTCTTCGGCTCGCCTCTCTTCGCGCGTATCGCCAAGCTATTAATAGTCTGTCTGCTCTTCCATGCTCCATGCCGTTGTGGCTCTTCCTCGGCGCTGCTTATCGACGGGGTCTTATCAGAGCCTAATCCCATCCTAAATTGTTTGCACTTCCCTGCCAACGATAACTGGTTGTGTTAACAATCCTAATTCGAGCGCGTTAAATTCTGAATGGGCTGTATCAATCGATATGGGAACTGGTCGCGCAGCTCAGTATGTTTTTGTTTATCTTTCAGACGGCGAGACTGGGTGTCGTCTGGGGCCGACAGCTGTTAGCTGATTGCTCGACTGGGTCAACAAGTGCTCCTTGGCCCTGGCGACCTTCGGGTTATCTTACGCTATTTGCCCGCTGCCATTGACTTTGGCGCATGCCCTCTCTGTGTGGCTTCACACTTGATTTACTTTACCCGGACTATAAGATGATTAAAGGGGAGACTCTCTGACGGATCGTATTGCTTTGGCTAGGTTCGGTTCGGCTCGGTTGCCGGGCAGACTGATAAATCAATGATAACTTCCGATGGGAGCTGTAATTGAAATTGCCCGACGGGTATATGGCACTGGGCCCCACTGAGCGTCATTGGTCATAAATTGCTAATATCTCGCTTAGTCACACGGCTGATAAGCTCCGTTGACAAACGGAATTAGAGAAATAACCCAGACTAAACATATATTTGTTTGCCATTATTTGGCATTATCTAAGATCATATTGTTTGGGCAATTTATTACTTATATTTCTCTAGTAATTATTATGTTTCAAGCTCGATAGGGTAAAAACAAATAAAGAAGAAAACTAATAAAGAAAGAAATCACTCTGCAAGAAGATCGTATCTTTCCTTCGCAGGTCATTGCTCCTGTCTTTTTAATTCCTTAGATCTTAAATTCCAAAATTATTTGCTGCTCAACATATTGAACTTCTCAATTGCATAAACAACTTCCAACATGTAAAATATTCATATATCAAATGTAGCCCGGTGATTTCTTAAATTCCAAAATTGTTTATTGCTAATACTTGAACTTGTTATCATACTTTGCTGGTCATCGAAGCTCCGATTTCTCTGTTTCCCGATACTCTCGACGCGATAATGGTTTAATTTCTATTACGCAGCACTTTTCTTTTCAATTTTCCCCTTAGCTCCGGGCATGCTCCTGTCCAGAGCTCGTGCCTCCTCCAAAGTGGTGGGCAGCACCTTGTTGCTAGTCTCCGGAAAGAACAGCGAGAGGCCCGAGCAGGTGAATCCACACAGGGCAAACAGCAGGTGGGGAGCGTACTCATAGTATGCGATCTGAAAGTGGGTCTTAGTGGGTCGGAGTTTGATGTGATCGAAGTAGTTACTCACCAGAAGAGTCGTTTGGGGGGCCAGCATGGAGCCAAAGCGACCCATGCTGGAGCAGAAGGAAAGCAGACCGTTCCTGCAGTTTGTGGGAAAGATCTCGGAGGTGAAGAAGTACACGACCATAAAGCTGCCTGTGTTGAACATCTTGGCCAGGAAGAACAATATCGAAGAGGTCAGGGGATAAGCTGTTGGGACCGGGAACGGTTTCAGTGAGCATTTTCCCTTATACTTCATATTTGATGCTCACCGTCATCCGTGGCACCCACAGCCAGAATCAGGGCTGCGCAGGTGAACTGACAGAAGCTGAGCGCCCTTCGCCGTCCGACCCACTGCATCAGAGCGGGGCCCAGCAGGACCCCGGGCAACTGGATGAGCCCCGTCATGCTGAAGTTCTCGAACTTGCTGCCGTTCAACTCTCCCGAGTGGATACTCAATCCCAGGGCGACGAGGGTGTGGATGAACCACACGAAGCAGCACAGAGCAATACGACCTCCAAGCGCTTGGGTGATCTGGCGAGCTGTGTAGTGACCTCCAGGGGCCTGTTCCTTGTTCACGAGGTCGTTATTGCTGCGGATCAGCTCGTTCAGCTGCCTCTCCGGCAGCTCCTTTCTATTCACCTGAGCCACCTTGCGCAGCGTGGCTCTTGCCTCCAGCTCCTTGGACTGGCTGAGCTGCCAGCGCACGCTCTCCGGCACCAGACAGACGAAGAGCATGTGCAGCAGAGCCGGAATGTAGAGCACTCTGAGGAGCATACGCCAGTCACGCAGGTAGTCGGCCAGGTAGCCCATGGATGCCTCCGCCAGGCCATAGGTCAAAGTAATCATGGTGGCGGCTACCACTCGGTGCTTGGGACCCACCAGCTCCACGGCCAGCAGGAAGGCGGTGGGGAAGAGCGTACTGCCTACGGCCATGTCCAGAAACTCCAGGCTAAGGAAGCTGTAGTACTCGGGAGCATTGGAGCGGGCCAGTCCGGCGAAGGAGCTCAGGATGCCCGCCACGACCAGTATGGATTTGCGACCATATCTATGAAGAGACACATTTCTTAAGTGACTATAAATCTATAATTAAATTGAATCCAATTTAATAGTTTGAGTTTTTAAGTAATTTTTTTTAATGTGTGTTTGCATGGCAGGAGTATCTTGGGAAGAACTAAAAACTTTCTTGCTAAAATGAATTTTAAATTTGCCTATTATATTTTCTATATTTTATATATTTCTCTTGTATTATAACTAGTCTAAGAAGTGTAAACAATTGTGATCTTCCTTGCCTGTCAACAGCGACCTGTCGGCCTGCTAATCAATTACGGCTTAAAAAGGGAACACAGCTGGAAACCTACATATTTAACTAGCACGTTTATTTAAATACTTAGTCGAACGATTCAATTTAAATTTGTTTAAGTATACCTTTGCACTTAAACGATAAATTAACAACGCAGTTAATCCAGAAGTTAAGTGAAAATTTGTAATGAAAACTGTTAAAGTCAAAATGCAAATTGCTTAGCCAAATAAAAAATTTAATTAATGCTTTTATGATTATTGACGGTGTTTTTACTTCTTTTTTCTACATAAATTTTTGTAGCTTATTTATTTAGTATTTTAAATCAGGGATACAGACATTTCATACTATTTTAAAATAATGTTTTATATGTGTTCAAAACCGAACTATAAAATGTTTTAATCTTTTATATATTCCCATAGAGGTTTTCTCTTAATTTTACCAAACAGGATCGATTCTTTAAAATCACATTACAAACTGCAAGGGTATACAGGTTTCGGCTTCCCAAAGCCATACATTTTGATTTCAACTTTACCGTGTTTGATTATCGATTCGCGTTTTTTGAACTTCACATGGGACACCAGTTTGGTAAGGTTGCTAATTCCTTGACATGCGTGTTCAGCATTCCGAATTACCTGATCTTACATTATACTTTTTTGAAATTTAACCAAATACATATATCTAAAGATATTTTTTATTCCTATGTGGAAGGTTATGGTTGCCAAGCTTATGGAAGAACTAGGCTTTAAACTTTAAACTTTAAATGCATTTTCGATTGTAGCTACAGTTGTATTTAAATTATTAGAAAACTTGATATTTTAGCAGCATTTAAACTTACCGATCGGCCAGATAACCGCCCAACGGAATGCCCACAAACTGTCCGATGTTGTTCACAGTTCCCACCATTGACAGCTTCCACCTTTCGCCGCAGAAGATGCCAAACTTTAGGGATAAAGATTACTTTAGGACGCAAACATCACCCTTCACCTGAAGTAACCCACCTCGCTGGCTATAGTCTTTTCGTCATTTTTCAGTATAAAGCCCGAATCACAGCTGACCCGCTCACCCGCATCGAAGCTGGCATTGTGACAGGGATCTGCCCCCAGATACAGACCCAGAACAGCCCCCATATCCGGCCGGTAGGCATAGTGCTCGCAGTGATCCCAGACCCCGTGGCGTTGCGGCGTGGTGAAGTTAAGGAAGGGCTCGTCGTAGCTACTTTCCAGAGTGTCGCACTGGGTGATGTTGCATCTGTGAGGGATTTTGTATACAGACCCACAGGAGACTACTAACAGCAACTGACCTACCTGTAAGACACTTCGCTGGCGGTGAAGACGTAGGAAATGGAATAAAAGGCATTGCAGATGATGGGCAGGCAGAGCAGCAGATAGTTGGTGATCTGGAAGCGACCAAACTGGCCGATTTGCACAATGATGGCGTCCAGCTGGCAGCCCTCTGTGGCCGGCGGCGAGCTTACGGCCTCGGACCCGGGCTCTGACTTCTCTGGAACAACCTCCAAGGTGCTCTGCAGTTTTAACATGCTGCTGCTGCTGGCGAGCGTCGCTAAGTTACTGAATGGTCGAAGTCGACGCTCTTAATTGACTGAGCTATTCACGCTGCTGAGATCTGTGCCCGCTACTTTTTGTGTTCGCACGTTCAATTACCTTGGCACGCCCATCAGCCCCAGCCAAAGCCAGTGACCAGAATTTAATTGTTGGATTAAGTAACCGCCACTTCTGCCGCTTAATCGCGGATTCAGACTCAAACCCAGTGGCCATTGTAATGTATTTATGTTTTTATTATTCAGATTCAATGCAAGAATTAAAAATATCACTTGATCTTGGTGTATATTCGTGTGAGAAGAGAGTGTGGGGGTGAGTAGAGAGAAGAGTTAACTGATTAATAAATACTAGGTAGTGGGTAGTAAAGCTTAGTGTAAAGGAAACTTGGATTGCGTGGAGATCTCTGCCCGAATTCCCAACTGGTTTAATATGGCCAATACCGCCTAGAAGCGGCGAGCGAGTATATTACAACCTAAAGCCCGGAAGGGAGTTTCCCTGTTCTGCCCGTTCCGTATGTCATCCCACCCAGTAACCGAATGTTGCGTTTGTGTCAAACAAAAATGTCAATAAATAATGTTTAGGGTGTGGTGTGTCCTAAAGCTACAAAATACAGATCGTAAATACAATACAGTGCCCGCTACGTGGAGTAGTTTCGTGTTCTATAACTGCCTACGATGGTTAATATCCAATCAATCTTATCGATTTGCAATGTGATAAATTAGTTTTCAACTAGCTCAAAGTGGAATGCCTACAGGTTGTACATGGGATTACTGGTGGCGTCAAACAGCTGCGTGCCCGTCGACTCGATCATGGACCTAAGCGCGATGCTTCGCTGCTTGGCCACCGCCTTGCGCAGTGTCAGCTCAAAGACATTGTCCTCGTCAATGTTGTCCATAGGCATGTGATCCCTTTCACCCTCCTTCCGATCCGGCGTCTTGAAGACCAGCTCCTCGTGCTCGTAGAGAACGCAGGTCTCGGCGAATTCCTTGGCGAAATACTGGGCAGTGTTACGATTTTGAATCACCTCGCTAGGGAAGCACTGCAGCAGCTCCTCGAAGCTCAACTCGGCCACCAGATTGTTGAGAATCTCTGAAAGTTTACATTATCCTTGGGAGATCTTCGGTAAAAGTGATTCTTTTAGTACAAACCCGTAATATGTGCCTTCCAATTGGGCAGTGCCTCCTGCTTGCTGAGTATCTTCCGCAGAAGACTCTCCCAGTGCTTGGGAGTGAAGCCGCAAGACTGCAAGGAACAGCAGAGATCAAAAAGTTATCAGGAAAGATGTTTTTTCGTTAAATATGACTTACCTTTCCATACTGCCACAAGTAGGCGGGACAGAAGCTTAGCAGATAGTTAATGGCCAAGTTTTTGGGCAGAACTATCACCAGGAAGCTGTCGATGCCTATCAAGTTCGGTGTCTTCTGTATGAAGGCGAGGAACTCGGAGATGATCTCGCGATCCACCTTGGCGGAGGCCAGCAGACTCTGGATCTTCAGGGTAAGCGTAAGCAGTTCGTTGCTCCAGCTGAGGAAGCGCACTTCGAACTCGCCCTCATCCTTGTTCGGATAGCTGAAGTCGCTCCGCTCGAAGGGCGGCAGCCGGTTCAGGTACTGCGGTCGCTCGAGCAGGCAGGGTATGGGCCGTATGTAGCCCTTGATGTGACGCTCGAACTCCTCGCCCTCCGGTAGCTTGTAGTCGGGCATAAAGGGCACGTAGATTAGCTTGCCGGCCAGCGGATCGTTTGGGTTCTTCACGATCGGCTTGGCGGTATAGTTGGGAGCCATGCCGACCATGTAGGAGATGCACTCCATGCGCAGGTTCATGAACTCCTCACGGCTCGACTGCTGCTCCATGTCCGCCGACTGCAGGTCGGTAATGAGATCACTGAGCGCCTTCAGGCGACCCATGTACATGCGAAAGAGGATCTTAAGACCCTTGAGATTGGTGGCCGCCAAGTCGTCCTCGGCCTGCGGCTGCGAGAGCGACGTATTCGAGTTACGCTTTTGGAAGGGCGACGATGACTGCTGTTCCTGCAGCTGATCGTATACGATGCGCTGCTGCCTGCCGCTGACCGACAGGCTCGCCGAACGATCCTCGTGAGCCGAACTGGCACAGGAGCTGGACAGCGACTGGGCATCCGCCTCGCTGTGCAGCGAGGGCGCCCGCGAGCTGCTACACTCCTCATCGTAGTCGTCATCTAGCTGCGGCGGCGTTTGCGAGCGAATCTCGTGCGGCTGCAGCGAGGAGCTCACGTCGTAGAGATCGTAATAGTACACCTGCAGGATGTTGACGAACACCTTCTGCGAGGTCTGATAGCCTTTCTGGCCGATGTGCGAGGCGATGTAGTTGAGGAACAGCTGCAGCAACACGTCCAGCGTCAGGCTGTGCTCGATGCACAGGGCGTGGATAAAGGCATCGCTGATGGCTTCGATTAGGGCGGGCTGCTCGTTGGCCAACAGAATGGTCTCGCAGAAGTCCGAAAACGACACAATGGCACTCGAAGTGGGCATGCTCACCGTAGCGGGCTTGTTTTTCCCACCACCTACTCCCCGCCTGGACTTCCTGCCGCGCGAGCTAGACGCCTGGGGGGAGTCGGCCTGCTGCTGCTGCTGCTGGCGTCGCTGATAGATCACAGTGCTGTCGTCGAAGAGAACATTCTTGTGCCGGATCAGGGCAGTGGCTAGGCTGCGTCTGGTCGACTTGGCTATGATTTCCTGGGCCAGCAGGTAGTTAGACATGCGGCAGGCAGTCACGGCAAGCAGAAGCGCCTCATCGGGGGAACTGAAAGGAAAAGTTAATTGATACTTAATAAAGTCCAAACTAAATAGTTCTAGGTACTTACAGCTTGTTCAAATACTTGAGATAGTTGATCAGCTCTCCGCTCATGGTGTCCGCCACCACGGGTGATCCCAGCATGATCTGCGGTATGTCGGCAGGAGCGTGCTTGATAAACATATTGAGGAACTCCAGCGAGAGCGGCACCTGCTTGTAGCCCTGCTGGATCACCCGGGCGGGCGTGAAGCAGGGACGCACTGTCTGGTTGAGAAAGGCGGATCGCAGACGGTCCGTTCCCAGGCCGAGCAGGAATAGCTTCACCGTGTAAATCAATCCCGCCAGCTGAGAGGTTTCCAAGACACTATCTTCGGTGTCCATAAACTGCTCCACGTAGTGGTTAAAGATGTCCACCAACTGCAGCTGGCACATTTTGTAGAAACCAGTGGCCTGGAGATACACCTCCTGCTTGCAAGACCTGCCGAATTCATTTAAAATATTGTTTAGGTTTACATTTCAAGGATTCCTTACCTTATTGAAAAATCCGCCAGCTTTCTGCAGTTCGCAACAAACATCTGGCGAAGCAGCTGCTCCCGCTCTGTCCCCAAGCGCTCGCCCTGCAGCGTCAGACTCAGGCGCAACATGACGTGCGCCTCCTCCATGAGATCGTAGAAGTTGGAGCTACTCGCACTGCGATACGACTCGGCGATGCCCTCGAGATCTTCAACGACGCACTCCACGCGAGGCACCTCCAGGTTGTACAGTGTCCACTCGTTGGGCACCGTCGCGGACTGAGCTGCACTGCTGCTCCTCAGCAGGCTGCTGTGCTTGGCCTTCGCCTCGGCCAGCAGACGGGCCGCTATGTTCCGCTTGACTGTTACCACTTGGCTGCCAGGCACCTCGCCCATGCTGCGTCGCTTGTGCAGCTCCAGAGCGGCATTGGTGATGAGCACCAGCTGCTCCCGGTTCACGCACACGAACTGGACATGCATAAAGGCAGCCAGACCGACGACGGCAATGGGCGAACTCACGTCCGGAGCGGATTCCTCGGGAAACAGACCGCCGATCGAGGGATACTCGAAGCGATTGTGAAATAGCTTGTGGCCGATGCGCGAGGTGTGCGTCTCCACCGACTCGGAGGTCACCGCGTACACCACATAGTCGTTGATGTGCACCTGAATCACGGGAGCTGTGAAGCTGTAGCTGGCCACCGGCTTCTCGTTCTCGCTGTACCACTTGCCCTGGGCGGAGAACTGGTACAGATAGCCATCCACGCTGCTGGCCACCAGCAGGGCGTGGCCAACGCACCGCTGGTGCTGCGAGGACTTGAGCGTGCGCCGGTTCACGTGCTTGAAGGTGGTCACTGCACTGGGCACCTGCTGATTGCCCATGTCGTACTCGTCGTCCTCATGGTCGGCGCCCTGGCTGCTGCGCTGATAGATGGCCCTGAGGTCCATGCAGCGCAGAATATCCAGCACACGCGGCTGACTCTCTGAAGTCTTCATGCAGATTTGCAACAGTTTCCGCACATCGTACTGCACCGAGGCATCCTCCAGATGACTGCCGCCGGCGATGCCCCTCACATTCATGGCCTTGGCCTCGTTGACCAGTTTAATTTTAATATCCGCAGCTCGCTGGGGGCTGATGGTGATCTCCTGGTTATCCTCCTGACCCCTTCCACCGCCGTTCTCGGTTTCATCCCACTGAGAGCGCAGCTCCGGTTCGAATTCCCGCCCATAGGCATTGTTCACCAGCTTGGCCACGTTGAAGTCCAGCGGCGATCGTCCAGGCAGGGCTCCGTTGATAGCCAGGGGCGGCTTACCACTGCTCGTCGACTGCAGGGAGTCGCTCTCGCAGCTCTGCTGACTGTGACTGGAGCTGACCACGCCACCGCCTCCTCCGCTGGCACTGGCCTTGCTGCCCAGACTCAGGGACTCCGAGAGAGGCTCATCCCCGCCACCGTAATCGTTGTCTAAACAGCTGACATCTTGCCCTGCACTTGCCCGGCTGGCCAGGGCATCCACCACCTTGAAAGCCACGCAGTATCGATGGCTGAGGCAGGCAATCACGTTCTCCGCCAGGCACAGACGCACGGGCACAAAGTTTAGCTGCACGAAGAACTTAAAGGGCAGGAAATCGATGAAGGCGAACCGGGGCTGGGTGTTCTCGTGGACGCACTGCGTGTACTCGTACAGGTAGATCCTGTCGCGGCTGCTCACGATAATGTTGCCCGAGGTCTGACAGCACTGCACCAGCTCCGGGGGACTGCGCAGCGGCAACTCGATCACATCGATGCTCTCCACCAGCGGTGTCTTGGGCGTGGTCATCGAGGCTATCCGAATGGTGATCGGCAGCTCGTTGAGCCGACTGTCGGGGAACTTCCAGAAGTTGGCGTAGATGCGCACAAACATCTTGGTGTCGTCCTCGGAGCACACGGTGTTGCTGTTGCTGCTCGAGGTGCAGCTGATGGTGGACGAGGAGTGGACGGGACTGCCCGCCTGCTCCTTTTCCAGGGTCAGCAGATACTTGCCTACAGGAGATTCGGCACTTATTACTCTTATTCGGAGGGGAAAATAGGATGGAACTCACCAGTTTCGCAGTAGATCAGTTGTACCACCTCTCCCACCGTGGCCAGAGTGTTCCTGTTAGGCGTTCGTTCATCGCCTGCGCCGGTGGCAGTCTCTCCGGCCGCCTCACTGGGTTGACCCTCCTCCTGCTGACACGTTCCAGTGGCATCTTCCTGCTTTCCGGCTATGTCATAGATCTCGATGAACTGCTCTGCACTGCTGATGGCTATCCGGTTGTTGCCAATCAGACTAGCCGCCAGGATGTCCCCGTTCAGGGCGTAAGTCTGCTGGCGTGCAAAGTTGTAGGCCTGCAGGATCTTCACCATGGCTGCTTTTGCTGGAAAAAGAGAACCGGGAATCCTTTTAGATTTCACTTTTGCTCTCCGCAACTGCAAATACAACGCCCTGCTGGACTGATGAGCAAAGTGACTTCATCGCCGGACGCACGCAGACTGATGGTCTCACGGTGAATCAGTCGCCAGAGCAGAGAATTCTCTGGGAGTGGACAGAGCGAGGCAGAGTGAGAGCTCTGTTGGTGAGTGGGTTGACGCAGTGCTTGGCGGGGGCTCAGTCAAGTGGTTGTTGTTGCCTGGGCATGTGAACCATTAGCATAATTGTGCGTTTATGCTGGGTTTCGGATAAGGGCCGTACCATAGAGTAGCGCGTAAAAGGGGTAGCTAGCACTAGGGCCACAGACAGACTGAGCGAAGAGTACGGCAATTAATTTTGATTAGAGTTCTAAAATTGAAAATAATTATCTTTCGCATGCAAGTCACAGAGATACCCACAAACCGGGCAGGCAATTACGGAATACAGCAGCGATTGTAAAATAAAATGTGTAATAAATATGATTTGAATAGGTCATTCGTATTTAACTGCTGAAATTCGAGATATTTTATAAGACCTAGTAATTACAAATAAATAAATATTATTACTTATTACGTATTTAATATCAGTTTACTAGGTAGATAATATAAATATATATTTAAAAATTGTTTTATCTAGGTTTAATTAGCAGAGTGATAAGCAAATTCTAATCACAATTTATTGTCTCTTGTTTTATTGGATTAATAATAATAAAAATTTAAATGCTTCAATAAAATTTTGATCATAAAAGCGCTTAATAAAAGGAAATAGTTCTCAAATATCCCAAAAAAATCTTGTTTAATATTTTAAGAGATCCCTTCCTTACTTTACTTTTAAAGCGAAGAAAAAACCTTAATGGTTACATCAATACTTAAAATACCCGAATTTAATATTTAAATGGAACAACAGAAGAAACCACCTTCGAATTAATAAAACCTAATCCCTGCCCTGTAGGGCAATCAGTAGCAGAGTGGGCTTAGTAACTCAACCGCACTTAACCACTACCTTGATATGGCATGGAATATTACAATAGGTCAGTGCTGCACCTTTCGTTTCCGCTGGCATTCCTGCGGCGACCCCTCCTCCCTCCCCCACCCGGAAAGCAGTCAGTCATAAAGTAAACAGACGGGAAATTAGGTCACAACAATACATACAAACACGCCCTTTCCTGTGGGTCCTCCCTACAGCCCCACTCCACCGCAGAGCCTCCTATCACCGGGGATTTAAGGGCCACTTGACCGGGGTGGAGCCCGCTACACAGTCGGACTCCTAATCCGTGCGTTTGCCAAATTAAGCCGTTGGACACACACACTCGGCGCATCAATCAAAACAGCCGGCAAAGAGGCGGAAAATGTGCAAAGGTAGATGGGTGGAATCGCGGAAAACGGTGGAAAATGTGGAAGGGAGGCGTAGAAATGCCGGAAATAGAGCACCGCACGATAGGGAATATTTATTTCTGGCTACCGCTTGACCAGATCAATAAATCCGGCGATAATAATCCGTGCATTAACCCAAATGAACTTGGCAGCCCAGGAAAATTCAGGATAAGGGATGGGGATGAGTTGCCTGCCCTGTGTGTATGTAAATTGCAATTTGGCAGCGGCTTCTGGCAGAAAATCAATATTCTAACCGCTTGTCAGCAATTTTCCCCAGCTAATCTTTTCACTTGGGTAACATATACACTTTATTTTTGGTTTTGAAAAAGATTTAACAAAAAAAAATAACACAGGACAACTGATTGGTTTATGTTTCCTTTTTTTAAGGCACGCACATTTTTATTCCGCTTTTAACCGCTTCGTCTTCGTTGTTTTGGATATGTGGTCTACTTTTTATTGGCGAATATCTCGCCTAAAATTATGGTGTAGCGAACATTTAACACCCATTTGTTTGTTTATATTATTCGAAAGGCGAAGGAAACACAGGAAAATAGAGCTGGAAAGAAGTCGATTTCAACAATGGTACTATCGATGGCTTTGGTATTGTTGGAAGAATCGATATATCGTAAACCATTTTTAAGCTGTGCTGCCAATCTAGCTTTTTTCCCACCGGTAACTTGTAAAATAGCGGGAGCGGAATTTATGCCTTACCTTCAATTTTGAAGTAATTGAATCTTTTAATAACATCTTTTATGACACCAATTTATAATATTTATATATACTTTTTTATTTTCTTCTTATATTTACAAACGATCTTAATAGCAATATCAATTGTATGTTACAAAACCTCTGAGAACTCCAACCTTGCCCTAAGTGAAGGAATTTATCTTGAGAATGGCTAACTATAAAACCGAATCGATTATCGATGGCTTCGACGGTGAAATCGATTTTTTCCCAGCTCTTTTGTGAAATTCGCGCAATAATATGAAATGAAACCATGGCCGCCGGACGCAGCCATGTTAGCATGCAAAGCAAATACGATCGCGTGGTCCTCTTGGTGGACATGGACTGCTTCTTTTGCCAGGTGGAGGAGAAGCAGCAGCCCGAGTACCGCAACAGGCCCCTAGCCGTGGTCCAGTACAATCCATGGCGTGGGGGCGGCATCATCGCAGTGAACTATGCGGCGCGGGCCAAGGGAGTTACCCGCCACATGCGGGGCGACGAGGCGAAGGACCTCTGTCCGGACATAGTGCTCTGTCAGGTGCCCAACATCCGGGAGAAGGCGGACACGGGCAAGTACCGCGACGCTGGCAAGGAAGTGGCCAATGTGCTGCAGCGCTTTACCACGCTTCTGGAGCGCGCCTCGGTGGACGAAGCGTACCTGGACATCACTGAGACGGTGAACCTGCGTATGAAGCAGATGCAAAGTGTAAGAAAGTTAAGATTACACAGGAGAATCATCTCCTAACCACGTGTCTCTCTACAGGGCGCCTTTGCGCTGAAGCCGCAGGAGCTGGTCAACACCTATGCCGTTGGCTACTCCAACATTGGCGACTATGTAAACAAGATCACGAACCGCTTCGCTAATCCCTACATCGATGACGAACGCTTCGCGCTGTCCTACGACCAAAACGATTTGCCCGCCGTCCGGCAGAGCGACATCCGGCTGCTCATCGGCGCCTCCGTGGCCGGCGAGGTGCGGGCGGCAGTCAAGAAGGAGACGGGTTACGAGTGCTCGGCGGGAATAGCTCACAACAAGATCCTGGCTAAGCTGGCCGCCGGCCTAAACAAGCCCAACAAGCAGACCGTCCTTCCGCTGGCGGAGATCCCCGGTCTGTTTGACGCGTTGCCCGTGGGCAAAATCAAGGGACTGGGCGGTAAGTTCGGCGAGGTGGTGTGCGAGACCATGGGCATCAAGTTCCTGGGCCAAATCGTCAAGTTCACCGAGGCGGAGCTGCAGCGCAAGTTCGATGAAAAGAATGGGTGAGTCTCCTTCGCCTGCCGTTTAGAATAACTAATCTCAGTTGGTCCGGTTCCAGATCCTGGCTGTTTAATATCTCGCGTGGCATCGACCTGGAGGCAGTTACTCCGCGCTTCTACTCCAAGAGCATTGGCTGCTGCAAGAAGTTCCCCGGACGTAATAACATCACTGGATTGAAAACGCTGCAACACTGGCTGGGAGAGCTCTCCTCTGAGATCATCGATCGATTAGAGAAGGATTTCATCGAGAACAACCGCAAGGCCAAGCAGATGGTAGTGCAATACGTCCAGGACATTGACGGCGAGGAGGTGGCTAGTTCTCGCTCCACCGCGCTTAAAGACTATGATCAAGAATTGCTGGTGAAGTATGCACTGGACCTTATCAAGGCCAATACAAAAACGTTTCTGCGACCGGGAAGCGAGGCTGCTTTGAACAATGCCATCAAGTTCCTAGGCATCAGCGTCGGCAAGTTTGAGACCGTTTCCAATGCCCAGAACAAGCTTCAGGAGATGTTTGCCAACCAGGCGGCCAAAAAGCGAAAGCTGAGCGGAGAGGAGCCAATACAATCGCCAAAGATCCCGGTTGAAATAAAGCCCAAGCAGACGGAGGAGTCCAAGATGCAAAGCTTCTTCGCCAACTATCTATCCAAGAAAGATGATAAGAAGCCGGACGCCAAAGATCCTGTAACAGCACCTCCTAAAGAGGCCCCGAAAAAGAATTTCTTTGAGGAGTACAAGCAGAAGCTGAAGGCGGTCACCCAAGCGGAAGCCGAAGCCGAGGGAACTGCTATCACTTCAACGCCTCCAGAGCTCAAGGAGAGCTTCTTCTCCAAGTACCTGAAGCAACAAAAGGAGTCTCGAGAGCAGAAGTCTGAGGCAGCAGATGAGGACTCCTCCGATATGCAGGGGTTGGCCGAGGAGTTGGACGCCATCGAGGCTAGCAGCGCTAAGGATTTCGATGACGATACTGTGGAGGATACCGATTTAACTAGAGCCGGCCAGACACCTGTATCGAAGGAACCTGAGGATGATGAGGATCACTCTAAATCGTGTTCTGTGACTTCAGAAATGGAATCTCGTTTCGCTAAGCAACCTCCGCTTACCGAAGAGGAACTGCAACCATCTACCTCCTCTAAGCGTAAATTCAACGAAGTGGACACCAATTATAAGGAGAGTTACGCCGAGTACGCTGTGCCCGAGCTGCGCTCTGACCTTTTGCCCACGGTTAAGTGCGATCAGTGCGGGGCTAAAATACTTGACGACATCAAGGCCTTGCAAACTCACCGGGACCATCATTTCGCCCAGGAGCTGAGCCGCCAGTTGAAAAGTGAGCAGCGGGAGGAGAGGCAAAAGGACGGCCGCCAGAAGGACGCAGCAAAGCCAACGCCGCCGAAAAAGCCTAAGAAGGCAGTCAGTACCAGCTCTGCTTCTCCCGGCAATAGCATAGCCAAGTTTTTCAGTGTAAAGGAGCCGCCGCCAGCCAGCGATGTTCCGATGCAGCAGTGCTCCGAGTGCAAGGCGTATGTTAAGAGTGTGGATATGCCGGAGCACATTGACTACCATGTGGCCAGGAACCTGCAACGCGAATGGAATCAGCAGGACTTACGCACTCGGGCGGCGGCGCTTAGCAAGGACAAGACCTCGCCGGCCCAGACAAAGAAGCAGAAGCCGAAGTCATTAAATGTCACTATCGGAGGTTCCTCAAGTGGAACCAAGACAATAGCGCAGTTCTTTAGCCAAAGCAATTAAGGCATTATTCCAATTTTTTTCACCACAATTTAAAAATCAAAATTTGTTTATTAATGATGGAAAATTCTTCTAAATTCCGCCAGGATATATCACAAGCAAAGGCGGCTTTATATTTTGATTATTCACTTGTCAAGTAATTAATTTCGGCGAAGAGCGAATTGATAAATGAATTACCTTTTGTTTTGTTAATTGTAAATTTGTTTATATATCAAAGCCAACTGATTAATGGAAGCTAATATTTTTTTTATAATTGTACAAACCTTTGTCATTTTTCACATTGATAGGAATGAGTTGAACATCATTTTTAGGCTTAAGTACCAATGTTGACCATTACCAATTGCCAGTGAATAAATCAAGTTCAGTTCTTTGTTAATGCTATTAATAGTATATATTTTTTATATGGTTTATCTTATAGTATATAACACACATGTGGAGAAATGTCTTTGTATTTGCAGGCTGCCTTAGGCTAAGATTACGGTAATGATAGCTGCGATTACTGCGGTTGACTCGCCGGAACGACTAGATCGAGATCCCTGGCCTGCGACGGCTTCTTCTTGACGCCAATGGCATCCGCCTCCTGCACAGTTGTCGGCAGGACGACATTGGTGGTCTCGGGGAAGAATAAGGTGAGCAGTCCGCTCACAATGGCACCTCCAGCGAAGATCAGGGCCGGAGCACTGGCATAATACTTGGCCTGAGAGTAGAGAGAGAAATAGGTGACATATGACTAACTGATTTCTAAAGCAATTCCATTTAGTACCCACCAAAAGAGGCGTTTGCGGGGCCAGCATGGAGCCGAACCTGCCCATCATCGAGCAGAAACTAAGCAGGCTGTTGCGCAGATTAGTGGGATAGATCTCCGAGGCGAAGAAGTAAAGCACCTGGAAGCTGGCAGTGATGGTCAGCTTGCCGATGAGGAACAGCACCAACTGCAGCACCGGCTGGTCCGCGCCAGCGAAAATAGTTCCGATGCAGCAGAGACCGCTGATCAGCATCAGGCCGCACAGGGAGTAACGCCGTCCGAAGCGATCCATGATCAGCAGTGGCATGAAGAAGCCGGGAATCTCCACCAGGGCGATGTACGCAAAATTGTTGTACTTGTCTCCGTCGAGAAGGACCACGTTTAAGCTCAGGCCGTAGTAGACCAGGACATGGACGATCCAGCAGAAGGAACAGTTGGCAATCCGCCACTTGAAGTTCTTGAAAGCCTCGCGAATGGGGAAGCGGCTCTCCGCCGACTGTTCCAGCTTGTCACGGTTGGCCAGGACGAGCTTGTCCAGCATGGTCTCCGAGAGCTTTCGCTTGTTTACCTTGGCGGCGCGGCGCAGGATCCCCTTGGCGCGCTCCTCCTTGCCCTGGCTGAGCAGCCAGCGCACGCTCTCCGGCAGGATCCAGAAGTAGGCGAGCAGGATGAGCGAGGGCATGTAGGTGATGCGCAGCAGGATGCGCCAGTCGGGAAAAGCCTTGGCGAACATGGCCAGAGCCACCTCGCCCACGGCATAAAACACCGTGATAACACTGCAGGCCAGGACCCGCCGCCTGGGTCCCACCAGCTCAATGCCGATCACAAAGCAGGTGGAGTACAGCGTGCTGCTGGTCATGTTGTCTAGAAACTCAAAGATCAGGAACCACACATAGCTGGGCGAGTAGGAACGCACTATGCCCAGAACGGCGCCCATAATGCCACCCAGGGCAATGGAGAAGCTGCGTCCATAACTAAAGAAGAAGCACGGATTGGATACGACTTTTATGCATCAAGGGAAAGGTATTGCTACTCACCGATCTGCCACAAATCCGCCAATGGGAATGCCAAAGAACTGTCCCAGATTGTTTATGGTTCCGACCATTGACAGCTTCCACTCATCGTCGCAGTAAATGTCAAACTACAAGGGATACATTTTTATTAAGTGAATATTTGTTATATTATTATTTCCCTCTATCAGATATCAAACAACTAAGAAAGCTGTAGTCTAGTATGATAAACTATGAAATTTACGGTAACCAAAAGTTTGCATTAATAATTTATATTTATATTGTTAATTTATATTCTTAAAGGGGCCTGTTGTCCTCAAAACCTTGTAATTTTTATACCCTTGTAGGATATTATATGTGTAATCAGATGCTTGCAAAGTAGTGAAGGAGTCATTTCCGACCCTATAAATCATATATATTCTTGATCAGCATCAACAGGAGAGTTGACTTAGCCATGTTTGATAGAAATAAAATGTTCAAAATTTTTTCAAAATTTGGCAAGGGGTTAGGCATTGTTAAAATTGACAAAAATTGATTAAAATTTTAAATTTAAAAAATTTTTAAATTCAGTATGCAGACTTATAAAGCTTATAAAAACTAGCACAGAAAAGCTTTCGGAGTTGAAATTAAGGCATTTTTGGCCAAGTTATGAACAATTTGGGTAATAAATAATATACTTAATAACTTCGACCTTCCAAAGTTGGCTTCCCTTCTTGTTTAAAATTAATTTTCTTTTATCTACAACCGTAACATAAAAGATATTCTTTTCTCTTCCCTTTAAACTTAAGTGACAATAAGTCCCTCACTTATTCATGACTCGTTCATTTAATATCGCAAAAAATTCCAAGCTTTAATAAGATTGGATGGAAATCTTTTTCCCTCATCCATTAACGTAAATTGTAACCTCATTTGCTCAGGAATATCTTAATCTCAATTCGTTTGTCTATGTTGCAATTGCTGTGCCAGCTCGTCTGGCTTCTGGGGGGCACTTATCAAGTATGTGTCCAATTGTCTGATAAAGAATGTTTTCCCGGTGCCCATCAGGCCACTTAGGAGGCAGCAGTAGCAGCTTCCGACATTATCAGCGTAGGGCACAATAAGTACAATGTTCTCAAAGGTTGGGCCATCATCTCGGATGTGGCCGCGAAAAGTAAATTTGTTTACCTTGTGAGTGGTAAAATTCCTCCATTATCCCCTCAATTGCTAACTAAATAAGACGGGTTCTGTTTACCTTTGGACCTTCACAATAGTCTTTCTGTTGGTTCAGCTGGCGCACTTGGCGTAACTTTATGGATTTAAGACGTTTACATTCGCGGTCCTACCTAAATTGCATTAACTCGATTTCGGGCCCCGTCTGGTTGTGATTGTAGTCTACTTGAATCGGCGGCTATCAGTAAATTATTTAGGGCACAATTTAGTCCTCTCAGTGGTTGAGTGTTTGTCTACAGTTCTGGGGGGCTAACAGAGTTCGATCCCTCGCTATTACCTCACAGTGAGCTATCTCGGTTATTCCAAGTACCCATAAACGTTTATGAACGGTATAATCTGGTTAAAGTTTTGACGGCCTTTGATTCTGAATACTCAAATGATGAAATTCAAAGTATATAAATTGGCATTTATATGGAAAGGCTTTCCAAAAATTCGAATATACCGATTAACGTTTTTTTTTTACTTTAAGCCAAGTCAAAACACCCTGTGGGACATGGTTCACATCCAGGCCGCTAATCAATGTCTGATATTATTCTGATAGACCGCAGATAAGATTTGAACTAACGATGGTTTGATGACCAATTTATGCGATTGTTTTCGCCATGCACAACTGGTCCATTTAGCAGCATGTGCCTTAATCGGCTGACTTATTATCAAAGTCCATGTCTGCCGGCGTGAGAGTGTCGAGAGAGTCTGGCATGCGGTGATCGTCGTTGTTGTTGTTACCTGATAGCAGCACCCCCAATGTGGTAGCACTTTGATACTCACGTCATTCGAAATGGTCACTTCGTTATCGCGGAATATGAATTTATTGCCGGGACAGGCTTCCGTTTCGGCCGTGTAATGCTCGGGCAGGCAAATGTCTACCGTCTCGTTCCACAGGGGCAGATCCCTGTTGGTGTAACGATTGCAGGGGTCATTGCCATTCTTGGGGATGCTCCACTCAATATGCGGCTCGTAGAACCTACTCTCCGAGGTGTCGCACTCCTGGATATTGCAGCGATGCGTCACGGTGGCGGCGGTGAAGACGTAGGTGACCGAGAACATGGCATGGAACATCATCGGCAGGCAGATCAACAAGAATATGATCAGCTGGAAGCGCCCAAACTGACCCAAATGCTTCAGGATGGCGTCCAGGGTGACTTCCTCCGGATCTTTTGCCGCCGGCGGCGGTGTCGGTGGCTGTGAGGGCAACTCCACCTCCACAGTCGCCTCTGCGGGTGGCGCTTCGCTGGCCGCCATTTCCTAATCACCACTGCCTTCGATTAACGCACACGTTTTCGGTTTATTTCTGCACTCGCGCCGCGTTATTTTCATTTACGAAATCTATATATTTATTTTTACCCACGACGCCGAGCACTTTTGCGATGCGAACGGCACAGAAACGCGGCCCGAACTGCCAGAAGCCTACAGCGATCTCCGATCTCCGATCTGCGATCTCCGCGAGCTAATAACGAGCGGTCGCGATCGCAGCCCGTCGGCGAGTGAGGAAGCTCGATCCGCCGACCGTCCGACCAACTGTTGAGCGCTGCAGGGTTCCATTTGTGCCGAGGGGTTCCGAGCTCTGGCTAGGCTTTGCCACGAGATAATAGCTTCGGCTCGAGTGTGTCGCCGCTGGATTGGCTGCAATGAAAGTGGTTCGCGGATAGATCTTGTGTAAGGTGATGGGTAGGCAAAGTCCAAGGGGTCTCCTCATCCATTGTCTCTGGAGGCAGAGAAAGATGTCACCAGATTAAAAGGGCCGAAAAAATAAACTATAATCTAAAAATAAATTAATAAAGGGTACAGAAGTATGCAAGGAAATTGCTTAATTTATTTTTTTACGCCATCAAATCAAGCATATTTCCCAAAATATAGAAAATGAAAATCTGATTTTATGGCTTTTTTATGAGCCACATACTTATGTTCTATAAATCTTATAAAAGAACAAAAAGATTGCGGCAAGGCTACTCTGCCGGCATATTAATAAAACTTATGCAACAAAGGCTATATAAATCTTAGTTTTCCCAATGTTTGGGTGTTGGTTTACTGCTTTTAAGCATCCATCATCGGTGCAGCGACTGTGCCAACAAATTTGGCCGGTTTCAGGGGTCACGTGCCGCAAACGTGATAGTTCCATAATTTATATTTCATTTCTTGTACCGATTTGGCCAGCAGCCAAACCATTAGGGGAACGCACTGTTTCAGTGGCAGAATAGACATATATATTAGGTACATATCATATATATATATTAATATATGTACATATGTTAGTCATGATCATGACCAGGGTTAAGTAGTTTTACGTTTATGCAATTATTATCAACAAGTGGGGGATTTTGTTTATTATAACAGTTAATATGAATTGGACGGAACTGGAAAAAGCCCGATTTTAAGCAATATACAGTTAAAATACCCTGATATTTCCCTTGGGAAACTTAAGTTCTTTTACCCAGAGTTGTTAATCTTTGTTTTTTATAAATGCTGAGATGTATTGCATAATACAGTAGTTTTTCCCAATAACTGGTTAACAAATACCAATCAGAAAGTAAAAATAATGGAAATAAAATAAGAAAGCAATAAAACGCAATATACAGTGATGAAACCGAAGTTTACATGCCAACATGTCGTATACGTATTTTTTAAATCCTTCTCAGTATGGGAAATATTACGCATACGTCATGTTGACACTATTAACTACTAAATCGGTTCAATAGAAATCATGTTATTTATTTATCTTTAGATCAATATTAAGGTAGATATTATAATTCATATAAATATATAATAAACTTCGAAGTAGTATGGGAAATATCACGCATACGTCATGTTGACACTATTAGGTACTAATACAGTAACAATAGGAATAAAATTATGTATTTATCTCTGTATTAGAATTTATGAAGATATTATAATAAATATATAAATATATATTAAACTTTAAAATGCTACAATAATCTTGTTAAAAATATTTATAAAAGATTTTATAATTTTTTTATTTTTAATATCTCAAACAAAATTTCAAAATAACTTTTCTCGAAATTGAACTGTATTTAATTAGTTTAAAGCAATTTAAAGATTTTTTTCCTATTCAAAAAAAAAAAGACATTAAAAGCTCAGAATTGGGTTTGCGTGAGATAATTATAGGGTTCGTTGCGAGACGTGTCCAGCCTAGACTCGTAACGCCAGTCCTCCATATGCCTAGTCAGGTGCTAAGCTGTCAAAAGGCGATTAAATTCCGTTTTTGTTTCATTCAGGTTCCGCTTATTGAATATAATTAGAGGCCAAACAAATCGGCGCATGACGCGAGACTAAAATTATATTTCTGTTAAAATTCCGCTGAGCTCTCTGTTAGCTCTCCGTTTGCTCTGGCCTCTCGCCGCTAAATTGTTTATAAAAGAGAGGAAAAGAGTGTGAGCATATAAAATAAAATTGTTTATTTTTGTATGCTGCTAATAAGTTTTGTTTTTATGAATGAAGTTTGGCGGTCTTTCGGCCATCCATTGTTGAGGCCAGTTGGCCTTAGGCCATTCGTCGTTTGCATTGACTTTTTAAATCGAAACAATTGGAAAACGTGTTGTATAAGCATCTGTTTCATTATTGCGCTTCAAGCCCCTCGAAATACCTGCTTATTCTTTATATATTATAACATATAAAGTGCTTTTTAATGGGGTTATACCCGGCCGAATCGTAAAATAAAACAACAAGTGGGGGGTTTTGTTTTGAATATATCTAAACACATACCTTTATTTAATGAATTCAAAAATTGTGTTAAATTCTTGTTTTGCTTTTGTTTTTTTTTTATCTTGGTTTTTCCCTTACTTCAAGTGGTACATTTTCATTATCAACTTTCTGCAACATTGCCACAATTTTCACACAGATACTCTGTAAGAATGTATCCCGCTTAACGCTCTTATGCATAGGTCTGTGTGTGTCTTTTGCTTGCTATTAATTTAATTTATCCTTTTTGTTTTTTTATTTATCTTTCATTTTTGAGACTTTTTCAATCGGTTTTTGAAGTAAAAATTCGACTCAAAAACATTTATTCAAAGAACGCAACACATTTATGTAGCTTTCAAAAATCTTAATCTTTTTTGAGTTCATACAATTACTGGTTGTTGTTGGTTTCGGGTAAACTTGCAGTGATTCCATTGTGTCTGATATGATGTGTGGTCTATATATGGTAACTTATTTTACTGCCTATATGGATGTTTTTGATCAACGAAAATATTCTCCAGTGATATATGCATGTATATGCTATATATATATGTATATATATTTATATATAGGTGTGTATATGAGTTGTGAGTAAATGCGTATGCATCGTAATAATAATCGTTAATCAGTTAAATAATGTCACTTAATAGCTTCGTTTAACTCTATAAATTCAATTATAATGCACTTAACTTTGCGTGTGAGTGTGTGTCGTATTGCACATATATAGTATGTTGTTTGTTGTATGTGTGTGTGAGTGTAGGTGTGGGTGTGGGTGTCCTGTACCGATGGCTACGTATGCGTGATGTGTGTGATTGGGGGGGGGGGGTTCCTTTGCACTCTATGTCGGGTCGCACACACCGCTGCACACACCATATGCCCCCCATATATATGTAAATACTTTTAAATATAATTTATAGAATTGTAAATATGTTGTAAATAATGTTTGCTTCTCGAGTTTTCTTTCATTACATTCATCATTTGTGTTTTCTTTAGCTTTGTCTTGATTTTACCTTTGTCATTTCAACTCGTGTTTACCTCTTGTACATTGCCATTATTTAAGAATTCTTATTGTATCTGTATCGGTATCTGTATACTGTATACTGTATGCTCTTACTGCGATTAAGTTCTCTGTATGAGTGTGTGTGTTTCGGTTTCTCTAATGTTCAATGTCTAAGTGTGGTCTACAGGGACGCTGCCCGTCTCTCAGATCGGAGATCCTTCGGGACACTCCCTTATACATATGATGTAGTCAGTGAGTTTTCTGTTTAGAGTCATAATACACATTTAAGAATTATTTAAATATTATTGTTGTACACAGATAAACAATATTTAATTTCACTTATGGCTTAACTTTACGTTTTATTATTTATCATTTACTTCTTTGCAAGTGTGAGTGTGTGATTTATGTGTGTGTGGAAAGGACCTGTTCTCAGTGCTGCCGTCTGGTGAACCCATTTCCGAGTGCCGCCTCGTTCCCATTTCCGTTTCCGTTCCCATTCCCTGTCCCGATAACTGTTGATTGTGGAGTGCGAAATAAGGGTGTCGAATGCATCTTGAGTCGAGAGCTACATGTGTGTTATGTACGTGGGTTAGTTTAGCCTCTACACTACACTACACACTTTGGTTCACATCGAAAACTAGGCGGTGCTGAGTGCTACACTTTCCTCCTGTCCGTCCCCTTGAAAGTCTCCCAAAAATTGGTGGTTCTGAAACCAACTGTTCGTTTTTTTTTTTAATTATTATTATTTTTGTTTCTTGTTTTTGTTTTCTTGTTGATTTTTGTTTATTTTGGTGTAGTTTTAATAACGTTGAAATTAAAACAATTACGCAAAAATTTGCACTAAAAATTGGCACTAACTTTTGGTTTTGTTCATTATTAACTCCCGTCTCTACCTTTGCCTTGCTTTAACCACAATAATAACGCAAATAGTTTTGTTTTTCATCCACTTGTGAATATGGCTTGAATATATATTTATCCAAAAACACGTTCTAGGCATTTTCAACTGGTTTTATAGCCATAATACTCCACCCTCTTCACGTTTATGACACTTGTCCTTTGTTTTGTTATTTATTGAAGCTCTAGTTATATGATTGCCTTGCAGTTTTCTTCAACTTGTAAATATGTTTAGTTAGCGTTCGCCTTTGTTTACATTTCATTTTTAGTTTTAACTTTTTTCAATTAATCGGTAATTAATTTTAGGAGCCTTGCCGACTTGCAGCCATGTTCTTGCAACATAATCTCGGGGGCTAACCGAAAGTGCAACGCAAGTCTCGAATGCCTCAAAGATTCCGCCTAAATGTATGCAACGAAACCAATGGGGAGTGAACTGCCGTCGAATTTGCAGGCCTTAGCTTTAGCTTTGGTTCATCTGGGATCTTTGGCACCTTCATCTTCTAGCAATTAAACTGCGAATACAGCCAGATTGAATATTATTTATGTGGAAATGATTACACACACACATCAATATGGTTTAGTATCGATTTTGTATTTGGTTTTGGTTTCGGTTTTTGGTTTTTGTTTTTTCGTTTTTCATTAAATAAGCTCCTTTAAGTGCTTTGCCTTGAGCAAATGTGAACATTAAATACTTGTGTGAGAGGAGTAGCTGTCTGACGACTGTGAATCCATTGAAATTCGTATAATTCCTATGTGTTGTTCCCCCAAAAAAAGCAAAGAATTTACTTTGTGTTCTTGTTTGTGGTGGCTGGTGGCTGCCCTTTGTTGTTCTTGTTCATTTTTTTGGCCATTTGAACTCGGTATCTACTATTGTTCTCCTGCTGCTGCTCCTGCCTGCTTGTTGTTACTACTATTTCTTTTTATTTTTTGGCACAAATTCATCTTCATCTTTTGCTAGATTTAAGTAGCTTCTACAAACTCCGGGGCTTAATTAAAAGGTTCGCTTAGGTTTTTCGTTTCGTTTTTTTACAATTTAATCTTATATTTAAAATATAAGTTGATCCCAATTGTTCAGTTTTATCAATTTTATGCTGCATATTCATTCTTTTCGTCTTCTTCAAAGATGAGAGTAAGAGAGAGTCCTACGTACGTTCACTAAACCACATTTGCTGATTAACCAGGAAAATGCACTGATCTTTCCTGTTTCGTTTTTTTTTTTTAATTTTTTGTTTTGTTTTTTTTTTTTTGAATTGAGAGAGATCTTCAACTTTATGGTTACACATATACAAACACACACATATACATAAACATATACATATGCTAATTTCATTGAAAACACCATCTTAAGTTTGCGCCAATATAGTATCTGAACCGCAGGGTTCCAATTCCGATTCAACTCCAATTCTGATTCTGATTCTGATTCCGAGACTCCCTACGCTATATTGTCTGAAGAACGCTACGATGAGGCCCTGTTACGTGTGTTTTTGTGTGTATTTTGTGATGCTGCAAGTGGTTAAGTTGTCGCTCTAAGTAGGTTTATAAGTTAATATGCCGTATGCCCGATATTTGGTTTTGCTTTGATTCGCTTTGTTATGCTGAGAAACCTTAGATGTCTCGTATATTTCTAGTGACAAGTCGCAGTCGAAGTCGAGGTTCGTCCTGGCTGGCCTAGGTGTCCTATTAATTCTTCAATTGCTTTGATGAATTGGAATACACGTAGTTATAATCTCATCTCCCCTCCCTTTTCGGTGTGAGTGTGATAATGTGGCAACGAAATATTCGGTATGTAAGTAACGTAACAGCGCGTAGAATCGGTAGAGAAAGCGACCCTCTTGACAAGGACAATACTATGGAATAAGATGCGTAACGCCATAAGAATAATCTCACTAGCAGAAAAATTGCTGGCATGTGGTAACCCATTTATATGGGCGTTACTTATCTTATTCATTGCATTTTCTTTGTCCTAATTCACACTCTTCTCTCGTCCCACGTCCCGGTCCCCGTCTATCTCTGATCTCGCCTTGCGCAGACTACTAGAGTTTACTTAACGATTCTAACACCGATATTTAGTTAGTTAAATACACATACATATGTTTTTTGTTCATTACCTAGACCCAATGGTATCCACCATCTCCATCTCTCTCCTTCTGCTCTAAATTAAAACTCTGCTCGTATAATGTCTTGTCTTGTTTTCTGGATATTAAATAAGAATATCTAAAATACCTTAATGTAAAGTTTCCATTTTTGCTTTATATATGTATATAAATATGTTTTTTTTCTTGTTTTTTCTCCTTTTCTTTTATACCCTTTTTTTTTTGTTTTGTTTCATAATCTTTTTCTACAGTTGCGTTTTTTTTTAACAATGATCTTGCTTCCATATCTATGTCCATATCCACCCAACGTTCATTCGAGACCTATCAAGTGCCTTAAATGCTTTACGTTTGTTGCTTATTGTGTAGAGTTCTTGTTCTTTTCGACATGTATTGTAAAAATGTGAGCAAATACATTCAAGTGACGTTTTTAATTACACTGAGAGAAACATTAATATGTGTGTCCTTCTTTTTTTTTGTTTGCTGTGTATGTGTATAATTGAATAATATGTTTCTTCGTGTCCTGGGTATATATTCTCCTCTCTCTTGCTGTCGGGCTAATTGTTGTTGATATTCTCTTGGGTCAGTTGCAGTATCGTATCGTTTCGTATCGAATCGAATCGGTTTTGTGGTGTCAACCGAATCCAAATCCGAATCGAGTGTAGCGGGCAACTCTCCGCACGGACTCGAAGGATAGCTTTGAGCGATTGTGGTTCGTCGCTAAAAGGGATAAGTTCTTATGTCGAAAAACAGTAACACATCTTTAACTAAGTGGTGCGGGTCGAGTGCTCGCCGGATCCGATCCGGGCTAAGAGCACTGGAGCCCGCGCGGGAAGATTGTTCAGAAAGGATTGTTAGAAAGGAGTGGAAACTCACATGCCATCCAGTTATTATATTTGTTTGTTTGTTTCGTAATTACTGAGTGCGCTGAGGGGGGCGGGCAGGCAAGGCAGGCTAGAAGAAATTTGCTTGGTTTGGTTTTTAAGGCACCATTAAAATTGCTTTTCTTACACGTATTTTTCCTTTGCAAATTTACAAGTTGTCAACAAAAATGTCGTTAATAATTACATTAATTACACGCATATTAAGTAAAATTGTTTGTGAATTCCTTTTGAGCTATTTCTCTTTTACACACACGCTTCCCATACATACATAATGTAGTTATCCCTTTTCATTTATGTACCTTGCGTTTATTTTATTTATTATTTATCCCAGTTACCCGCTGTTGACCCGTCTATCTCCGTAGCCGCCGTAGCCCTCGTCGTCATCGTCGTCGTCTCCCATCTTTTTTTTAGTGTTTTCCTTAGTTTTTTTTTTTCATTTTGTTGTGTAACTTGCGCAAAAAATTTACTAAATATTTCAAATACATTTAAATACAAGTGTACATAATAATAATAATAATATATATTTAATTTATGTATATTTATATAATTTATTTATATATAGATATACGGTTTCTTGACTGATTCTTCCTCTGATTCCTCAATTATCATTCTCATCTTCTTAATATTCTTTTTATTTTCATTCTTCGTTCCCCTGGGGAACTGAACTTCTTGATTTCAAAATGATTGCTTCAAATTGTTTGTCGTCAGCGAAATATATATATATATTTGTCACTAAAATCACGAAATAGTTTCGCATATGATATCATTTATCCTTCGCCGCTCGCCAGTTGCTTGGGGCCTGGCACGTCCGTCGTCTCCTATTGTGTTTATATGTATGCTTGCTCAATTATTTATAGTATTACCTCTTTATGCTATTAACAATTTCCTGTAATCAAGTTTGGTTGTCTCATAAGTATGTCTTTCTTATTCTTTTGGTGAGAGAGCGGAAGATGCTAAGTGAGTAATGAGTAAGGGATGTACATATATCCAGAAGAAAAGTCGAAAAATGTGTCGTAAGCATTGATTTATCGAAATTTTAAATATCGAAAAATATTTCATTTAACATTGAATTATCGATATTACCGAAAAACATTAAGAAATTGTATTTGATTAATACATATATTGAATTTTGTGGCAATATCGATGTATTCTGCCATCCCCAGTAATGAGTGTTTTAACTAAAGGTTTATGATACATGATACATGAGGTAAAGGATATATAGATAGAAATCATAGAGATATTTCTAGATAGATACATGCATTGCGTTCTCTGGGATATGTTTGCCTTTATATGTATGCATTGTTCGGTTTTATATTTTTTTTACTTCTTTCGGTATCTTGTGTGTGTGTTTTGGTTAATATAATATAAGTTGCGGTTAGATTGGTTTTCTTTTGCAGTGGATATGTTCTTGTTTTGTTTCCTTTATGCTTTGATAAGTCGTCTTACTAAATAATTAATATGTAGAATAAAATTTGACACATTCTGCCACATTTGGCAAACTGATGCTCTCGCTTTCACCTTTGCCTTCGTGTTTTGACACCATTCAGAGGCCCTACTGCACTGTGGGTACTGTGAGTTAGTGTGTATGCAACTGAATGATCTTAAAATTAATCACCACACTTGTCATTCATGTCTTCATGTTTTGTTTTTACGGCCCAGCCTAGCAACTAAATTCGAATAAAATTAATAAAAATTTTAACATTGAAAATCAGTTTATTTTTGATGTTTTCTTTTGTTGTGGTTGGTTTTTGTTTTGTTTTGTTTGTTGTTGTTGTTTTTTTTTAGTTTTGTTTTGCGTATAAATTTAACAGCTAATAAATTAAAATTATACTTTAATTTAAGCATAATTGTAATATAATGTTTAAATCCATTTCTCATATTTTCCACACGCCTCCAGAAAAAGTCTTTTTAATCGCCACAAAAACTGTGCTTAAAAATTATTATTGTAATTCGAATTGATTTCACTAATTTGTAAGTAGATTAAATATGTGTGTTTTTGTTTTACCATTCAGCAGTTGGCATTTTCCATTCGCTATTAAAACCGAAACGATAGAAACTACAACAATTTTGATAATAGTAATTATAATTGATGTTAATTCACAATTGGATTTCCCTTTGCTAGTTCGATTTTTGTCGCTTCAGTTGCTTTTGTTAGAATTAAAACTAATTTTGGATAAATGAGTAATTTGGTTTAGAAGATGGTTTGAACGAAAGAGTGGGATAACTAGTAATTATAGTCCATAGTCGTAGTTTACTTGTAATTAATAAACAGAATCAATTTTGCACATCAGTCTAAACATATTCAAAAATCACAAATACAATTTCGATAACAATTACCATAATAGAAATAATAAAATAAAAAATTATCGTATCAATATATCGCCGTGTCTATGTATAATATATATTTATGTGTGTACATATATGAACACAAACAACTAACAAACGCAATTATCTCGATGCAATTGGCCGTAATTATAATTAAATCATCATTTTTTCTGTCTTTGCTTGCTTGATTTGCCTGTTTGTTGGTTGTTCTGCTTGTCTGTTCAATGTCTCTTTCGTATTCCTTTCCTTACTAAGTTTAAATGTTTTTGTTTTCTCTCTTGTTTGTTTGTTTGTTTGCTGTTTCCTCTTTCTTTTTTTTTTTTTTGGTCATGCTCGTGTGCACAAAACGTTGGCTTAGAATTAACTGCATTATGAATTTTTCCTTTCTGCATTTCTGCCTTTCTGGGTTTCTCTCGTCTTCTCGGTTTAATGTTTATGTTTACGTGGTTAATTGATTTTTATATATTTTTGCTTGTTTATTTTGTCTTCATTTTGACTAATCTTACAATTAATTGCTGTTCTGTTCTTACTTTTGAGGGGGCAAAGCCCCCGCGAAAACGGTTTAACATAAAAGTTCTTGTTGTGGTACTTGTTTTGCCCATTGCATTTAAAACTTAATGAAAAAGTATCATATAATTAATAAGAATCAATGAATAAATATAACGTGTATGCATTGTATGGTTCTGTCTCTGCGCGTGTGAGTGTTTGTTATGAATTCAAAGTGTGATTGCTGCTGACATTGTCATATATGATATATGCTTTCATCTCCTGATCTCCCCTTGATGTTGCAGATGTTCTGGTTTATGCTTTATATATTGCTTATGATTTAACATTTGACGTTTCATGTTGCTGCCTGCTCCTGCTTGATGTTGACCTCCAGTTGCAGTTTGTCCTCCTTCTCCACTTCCTCCTCCTCGATTTTCAGTTTCAGCTGTTGTTTATTGCTTGATTGTTGTTGCATTTAGTGAATGGGTGTTTTAACAATTGCACTGGGCGCAAGGTAGTGATAGCCGGGTATGGGCAGACCAGCAGTCTCCATGGATATTCTGCAAAGTCGTAAAGATACAGTTGGATTAAATGTTTCTTCAATTAAGAATGCGTTTGTAGATAACCCCAGCAATCTAGAGAAGAAGGAACTTATAGTAACAAGATGGATAACGCCCATACATTTAAATTGTGATATCCAAGCAATTTTTGCTGGCTTTAAATGGCGCTTTTATGTGTGAAAATAGAACATCTTAAGCAAGTGCGTTTGTGTGCTTACTGATCTAGAATGTTTGAGGGAGTTGTCAGAGGTCTTTGTTGGTCTTGAGTTTTAAACAAATCATAAAAGAGAAACTCAAGCCAGTATGAAATATGTAAGTACAAATCGTGTCACGTTACTCATCTTGTTATTACAAAAACCCCCCGGGAATCCCTTATTACTGAACTCTAGTTTAGTATTCATTTTTCACTTTATTACAAACTCATGTATGTAGTTTCCATCGTTTCTTCATTGCATATAAATATGTAGGTTTTATGTCGCTATTATTAAAGTTCCTTTCGCTTGATGTTCATCTGTTCTTGTTGTTGTTCTACAGGTAAAGCCTTTTCTAGGTGTGTAGTTTTTGTCTATTTTCTGTATGTTAATGTCAAGAAGTAGTATTACATTCAATACAATACAATATATGTATTTTGCGTGTTACGTTACGTTACTCCAAGTTTTAGTTTGTTCTACCTTTGTGTTATTAATTTGTGGCATAATATAAGTATGTAAGGTATGTAAGGTATGTAGGGTATGTAGGGTTTGTAATGTATGTATGTAGAGATGTATGCATGAATAGTTAGGAATATAATTTGGTTATAAAATCGTAAGCCCGCTTAGCTTAGGGTGTGTTATTACATAATGTGTGTCACTTGTTTCGCTTACAACTACAGCTAAATGTATGGTAATAATAGTAATAATAATAATAATAATAATAATAATAAGAGAAATCAAATTAAGTATGAGACATACTTCATAAAGTAGCTACAATTATCTTTCCGTGTACTTTAGGTTAGAGAAATTTCAATTTCCGAATACTTTTTCAACATTATTCTCGTGTTTTTATCCATTTTTTGGTTAAAAATAATAACAAAAATTTACAATCGCATTATAATAAATACAAATTTCGGGGAATTTCGGTAGGGTAAATGTATAAAGTGTAAAAACTAACAAAAAACTAAAGTTCCATAAACAATCGAAGACTTAAAGTCTAATACATGATAACGTTACTCTTCCTCTCCATATCGGTTTAAAATCCGCCCTTTCCCTTGGCTTTTCCGTGTGCTTTTCATTTCGTTTTTCTATTCAAATAGTTAGTTGGTTTTTTGTACGCTTCTCATTGCGTGGATTGCGTCAATTAGAGCGAATTGGTCCATAAAGGTCGTTGATCCCCCGCTCGCACATCTTGTCGCGCCCTATCTTTGGACTCCAGGCGGGTTCTCAACGCATTGGAATTTCTTCTTTTGTAAACTTCTTATAGAAGGTTCTTTTTTCATTTCACTTCATATTCTGCCTGCTTCACTTCACTTTGCTTGCTGCTTCTGCTTCTGTTTCCCTTCTCGACAAATGGCTTTTTTGGGTCTTTATGCTTAAGGTTATATCCGTATATATATATATATATATAAATGGGGAAAAATACATTTAGTGCTTAAAAGCTAAGAGAGTACACAATGGATTTATAAGATATTGGAGCGTGTGTTATATGTTACAATGAATGGTTGTTGATCGGGGGAAAGATTGTTGGCTGCTGAGGCTAAGTTTAATGCTCGGTACCTGCTCTACATACTCGATATTCGCGATCTAATCCGTAATCTCTAATCTAAGAAGAACGCTACTGGGGATGCGCTAAAATTTGGCAAATTCTATATAATGTACGATACATATTCGCTTGTATGTAATATATATATGTATATAAGTTTAGTTTAGGCGTTTATCAAAAAGTTTTTGGGGTCCAAAATCTATAGCGAGCGCCCACTGGGGTCGGTCCTTGGTCACTTGGTCAAAATATCTCGACTCGGTCCTATATATATTCGATACGATACACAGTATATGGCTTGATTTCTGATTCTGATTCTGACTCTGATCGATTGATTATTAAAAGGTTACATCTAGCACGATCCAAGTGAGACTGTTTACTGTAGTTATTGTAGTTTGGTTAGCTTGCGTCATAAATATCGAATGGGGGTCGCTGTGGGGTTACTATTTAGATGTAAAAACTGACTTGAAACTTCTGCTAGCCACAATCTTGATTTTTTTTAAACCGAATTTTTATACAACTTTTGTTTTTGCTTCTTCTTCAAGAATATCTAAACGCTAAAGCTAAAGCTTTCGCAACGCTATCATGGAAATCCTATAAAACTAAGCGACTATAACTTGACTCCTCTCGGGCTGCTGCAGCTCCGACTCCTGGCTCCGGCTCCTGCTCCTGCTCCTATGCGGGCTCCAGCTCCTACTCCTAGTATGGATTGAACTTGTTGCGCGGCTTCTCCGCCTCGCCGCCGGTCTCTGTCTGGTGCTGGCGGAACCGCGAGGTGGCATAGTGGCCCTTGGCACGGTTCACTCCCGTCGTCTGCACCGGCGGTCCGCCCGGAGTGCCGGCGCCACCGTTGCTGCCCAGCGTGGTCAGGTTGAGCAGATCGAGGGCGCTCAGGTTGGACAGGGCGCTCAGCGCACCCGGCTTTGTGAGCAGCTGCAGGGCCGAGGCCAGGGGACTGGATAAAGCGGCTGCAGGATTAACGCCGACGGTTCCATTCGTTCCCTGGCTACCATTGGCGGTGGCATAGCCGGCGGCGGCGGCGGCGGCAGCAGCAGCAGCGGCGGCGGCCACGGCGGAGACACTGCCGTTGCTGGTGCCGCCATTGGCTGCCGTGACAGTACCGTTGCTAGCGGCTCCTGCAGCTCCGACAGCCGGTCCAACGGCACCACCTCCGCCGGTGCCAGTGCCTCCGCCGGTGAGGGCTACGGTCGTGATGGTTCCGTTGGTGCCGGATGGCGGAGCTCCGGCTGCTCCGGCGATCGCAGTGGCTCCGGCCACGGCAGCAGCCCCTCCGGGAGCGGAGGCGGCGGCGGCGGCGGCAGCACCGCCGTTCTGCTGGGCCTGGGCCTGCTCCAGGAGATTGGCCTTCTGCAGCTCAACACTGTGGATGAGGTTCGGTTAGGGTAGATAGAAAGAGAGAGAGAAAGAAAGGAACAAATTGGGATATTGTTTGGTATTTGTTTCGGTTTCTTAATTCTTTTCTTTTCAATTTTTTCTTTCGATTCTTTTTTTTATGTATTTTTTAGGCAGGTGATAGAGATAGAGAGAGGTATTTTCAAAACATTTGGTTCTTTTTTCGATTTTGTGGAATTGAGTTGGTTTTTATTGCATTTTTTCGCGACTCTTTTTTCGTGTTTTGTTATATGCAAAAGGTTAAGGAGGTTTTGTGTGGAGGAACGGTTCGGAGTTTGCGGAGAGAGAGAGATATAGAAGAAGGGCGGCTTTTCAGCGATTTTTGGGGGGTATTTTTGGTGGGAGGAGAGCGGCGTTCAAATTTTGGATGGTAGGATTAGAAAACTTTGGTGAGCGGTTGTTGTTGTTCTCTTTTGAAATGGGGAGGCGTGGACCGAAAGAGTTTTGTTTTGTTTGTTTGCTTGGTTTTTTTTTGGAGGATGAACGTGGTGGACGAGGTGGTGGACGTGGTGGGGGATTCGGTTTGGTCACGGGGAGAGAGAGAGAGAGGTTTTTGGATCGATTTTTGAGTTGAACTGCAGTTTGAAGTACCAATTGGATCAGGTCCAGTTTAGCTTTTCTTCGTTTCGTTTCGTTTGTTGCTTGGTTGGTCCCTTTTCGGTTCGATAGAATTCGATATGCGATTTTCGATTCTCGATGTTCGATACTCTCTATTTTCGATATTCGCTGTTCGACTTTCGATTTCTGTTCATTGGTCGGTTGTGTGAAAAGTGTGCGTTGTGATGCGTTGATTAATTCGGTGCTGGCCTGGCCTCTTAACAATCCTCCTCCGCCTCCTGCTCATCCTGCTCATCCTGCTGAACTGCTGTGGCATAATTACACAAGGATGCTTTGCTTGGTGGCTCGGTAACACTAGATGCTAGGTTTTAATTAACAGTTAGAGATAGTTTACAGTTTCTATTAGCTAGAACAGTGTGGTTAGCGCGATCTAGCGATGCGAACTACGATCTAGGGGTGTGAGGGTTGAGAATTATAAGAGAGAGCGAGAGAGTTCTTGGTGCTAGTTGTGGGCCTTTCGGCCTGTTTGTGACTTGGCTTTGCCGGGCTTACGACTTACAGGCTAGGACATGTTGTGTGTGGCTGTGTGTGACTTAAGTTACTGATTCGATTCGATTCGATTTGTGTTAATCCCCGCTTCACCCCTGTCGGGGCGAGCCATCATCCTACCCACCTCCCCGGGCCTCGTCATAATGGTCTTAATGGAACCACCTTTGATTGTTTGAACCACCGCCACCGCCACTCCGCGACTGAGAGGTGACCTACGACCGACGAAGACCTCCTTATACCTTCACTTATATTGCTTTTCTTTTGTTCTTTGTCAATTAGCAAGTCAATTCGACAAAATTGATGTTAGACAACAATTCACGCGGAGAAACAACATTTACATTTACATTTACATTTACATTTAGATAGATGTATACGTCGACATTTAGACATTCACACAAACAGATAGACAGAACAGAGGCAGAGATCCGATCCGATCCGAGTGAAAGGGCAGAGGGATCGATCGATCGGTGGGGAGGACACGCCGGAAGACTCACCTCATATTGATTAAGTATTGGGCCAGGGCCACCGAGTCCGGGTTGCCGCTGATGGTGATGGTGCGATCGGTGTTGCCACCCTCGCGCTCCTCGCAGTTCGAGATCCGGATCATGGCGCCGGAGATCTGACGGATCTCGGCGATCTTGGTGCCGCCCTTGCCGATGATGCAGCCGATCAGGTCGTTGGAGACGGTCATCTCGTGCTGCTGCTGCTGGGCTCGGTTCGCTGGATTCGCTGTACGCAGTTGCGACCCGGCCAGTGCAGCCAGGGCTGCTGGGGCAGAGCCTAGATTAGATTGGAAATCTGTCTGGCATCTGGCCGCAGAAGCGCTCAACTCACCTGTGTGGTTGATGCCCCCAGTGCTGGCCGGATTCATCCCGGCCAGGCCCAAGGCAGCCAGACTGGCCAGCGGGTTCTTGGCCACCTGTTCGTCGGGGATATAAGACTTTAGTTAGTTTAGATTTAATCGCTATCAATCGATATCGCAAGAGAGTCAAGGTTCGAGGGCTTCGTGGGTTAAGGTGTGTGTATGTGTGTGTGTGTGTGTTTGCGTGTATATAAATATGTATACAGGTATACGGGGTATTATTTATCATCTAGAATTATTCGTTAATGGGCGGGGGCACAGGGGTCAGGGGTATGGAGATCAGAAGATCACAACACAACGCACAGCGCACAACTTCCAGTAACAGGAACATAACAAAAGGTAACTGGAGGTGGAACGAAAACGGAAACGGAAACGGAAGTGGGGAAATAGAAACAGGGACGCAAAAGCATCAAACAAATAGTTACAAAAAACGGAATGCAATAAGCCAACGCAAACGGGAGATAAAAGTTTATATTCTCTTAGTCTTCAGCTCTTTTTACAAACACCATCGAATGGAATGTAGAGTGGAGTTGGGATCGTATTTCTCTTTGTACATGAAGGCAGGAATTTTCGACACAGTGTGTGTGTGTGGGTGTGTACGGTGTGTGTTTACGGTGTGTGTGAGAGTCTTTTTGTGCAGTGTAAGCTGGTATGTAAGGACTCGGTTATCTGGTTTCTCAGCTGTCTATGGTTACTACACAATTTACATAGTTGGCTTTACAAGAGATAGATAGATTTATAGATACAGATATAGATGGTTGGAGATAGCAAGAGAGATAGTGAGATAGATATAGATATAAATTTACAAAGGATACAGCTAATCCTTGAGTTCCTCTCAACTAAACTGAATCTGCTTAAAATAAAAAATCTAATTTTAAATCGGTCTAAAAGTATGCTATGTTCCCTTGCTTTTTAGCTTCTCAAAAATGTGACCAAACTACTTCAAATCTCTGACCCCCTTATATACTCTTTCAAGCCTTCTTATTCAGACTCCTTCAAATCTATGCTTATACTTTAGTGCATTTATGATGTATTGCTACCAAATCTGGGTTAGAATGTCCTTCCTCTGGGCAAAATGCTATGCATTCTCCAGCTCTTTCGGTTTTCATCTGGTCTCCTTTTTTTCTCATTTTTCACCAATGACACCTACAGCAAATAACATACACACACACTGTGCACACACTGCGCACGCAAACGTGTGAAAATTTATTATATAAGGGCTCGAAAGGGGGTGGGGTTGGACAGATGGGGGACGGGGACTATGCACGCGCTTTATAAATTAATCAAATCAAATGCAACACACTTGCAAATAAGTTTCGAATAAATGCATCTGAATGCAGCTAAGAGGAAAAGGGGTGGCCGGGTGGCTGAGTGGGGGTGAGTGGGTCTGGTTTCTGGGTTCTGGGAGGTGGATAAAACTAGAACAGAGCGCACACAAAAAAAAGGATAAGAGAAAATCTCAAATATAAATCATACAATATTGAAATGCTTTGTGTATTTGTGTGTAGTTCTGTCTGCGTTTGTTTGTGTATTTCTGTGTCGGGGGGGAAAAGCTTAGGAAACAAGAACTGAAATATTTATCAAAATGCAATACGAATTTCAAATGAAACAAATAAAACATGCGCCATGGAAATATTTTATGACCCAAAAATGAATTGCAACTCAATAAAACGTTCAGAGACAGTGGCAAAGATGGAGAGAAGAGGGGGTGCTTGGGGCTTGGAGCTTGGGGGGTGACAACAATGGATTATCTGGCAAAAACTGTCATAAAAACTTGTGTGTGTTGGCATATTAACAAACACTTTTTGCGCCACACACACACACACACCAAGCACATACATACAGCCAGAAATTCAGATGGAAAACAAGTTGAAACAATTTTCCAAAAACTACAAAAAAACTTTAACAATACCGGGGAATGAGAGTGACACAGAGAAAGGGAGAGAGAGAGAGCGGGGTTTGGGGTATTTTAAGGGAACCGTAAAGTGCATTTGCTGATGACTTTTGGCTGGGATAAAGGGTTCGCTTCCAAGTCCCTTTCGGCTGCCTGATTTTTAGTGCGAGGCCAACGACTTTGTGGCGGCAACGACTTCAGGGACCCGAACTCGGACCCGGAGTTGCAGTTGGCCCAATGCTAATGTCATTGAAAGGCGGCCAGCAGCAGCTATGTATGCCGACGGGGGATCGTAAAAGAAATGCCAGAGGTAGTAAACTGGGTGGTGTACACAAGCTACAAAAAACACCGGAACTATGGGTCTACTAAGGAGGTGGCTACGGGGTAGAAATACAACAGCAAACGTACGTAACACAACTATCTACACTCGCAGGAATCTTATGACTGACTGTCCTTGAGGGGACTTAAATAAAGTTTAAATTAAAGTTAACAGGTCATTTTGAATATTTATATTTAAGCAGTGACAGGAATTTCGCGGCTTAAGAAAGAGCTTCTTTCTTAGCTCCAGGTTGCCACATTTCCTCTCTTCAAGGACACAAAATTAATAATTTCCTACGAGTGCATGGTGAAGGGCTTGCAGGCTGGGGTTCAGGGTTCTGGGGGCGGTACAGCATCATGCTCTGCCTAGCGGAGGTGGATTCTCGGGTCTTGATGCGTTTGATTATATTGGTTAGACACGAGTACGGTTTTTTTTCCAGAGTCTGGTGGAGATTGTGTGTTCTTTTTTCTGGTGGTATTTATTTTTATTATTTTTTTAATCCGAATTCGCATCGATAGCTAAAAAACTCACATCGGGCATTTGCTGTAGGTGATGGTGGTGTGCTGGTACCGCTCCTTGTAAATGTGCCCCCTTTAACAAAGGATCCGCCAAGCCTGAGATACCAGCATGTAGACCGCCGGTAGCCAGGGCAAGTGGAAATACTGGACAGGTCTACGTTCGATTAATTAATTGATTGATTGATTGATCGTTACCGGAATTGAGGTGTGTGTGTGTGTGTGTGTCAGTGTGTGTGCGTGTTTTTGGAGTCACAATTTTGTTCGAATTTTGTTTGTACGGTGGCCAGGGGAAGAAAGAAAAGTAGAAAAACGAAAATTGTATACCACAAATAAATGTCTTTCGGAGCAAGTTGATTAAGATCTTAACTTTGTAGTCGCTATGGAGAGATGTAAGCTTATCAGATACATGTTTAGATAGAGACATATCGCTAGAGAAACGCTTCGGGAGAAAGCTTTCGAGGCGTGTGTGCGAGTTTCTGGTGTGGATACTGGCGGGGATCAGACGCAGAACAGAGTACATAAATGATATATACCGGAGGGGGGGCATATAACAACAGAAATATGATGACAACTAAGAGGCGGAACCGAGACAGAGGCGCGGGAGGAGAAGATGGAGGCGTGAGAGTGAGAAGTCTAGCGGGGTCCAAGGATTCAAGGGCTTCCAACGACAGACACCATCGGGGGGACTGACTCTAAGAATGCGCAGGAGCAGGGGATACAGTTGCCTGTGTGGATACCACTAATAACTGTACCCAACACACTAGACGCCGAAACGTAACCAACACCGACAATAACCAGGACCAGGACCGGGACCGGGACCGGGACCAGGAGGAGTCTTTGAGTGAGAGAGAGCGAGCGATTTGTGGAAGACAGACGGAGAGAGAGAGAGAGAGATATCGCAAATGGATGGTACAACTAGTTTTTGATTTATTACATTTCTCTGGACATTAATTGAATTTGATGCGACGACAACAAGAACTTTGTCTGTTTTTAGTTTTGAGAAACTTTTATTATTTTTCGTTTTCGGGGGCAATGGCTGGCGAGGGGGGCTCTGAAGGGGCGGAGAGAAACAGAACTGAAACTGAAACTGAACTGAACTTTACTGTGTGCTGCTGTTGTACCTTACTGTACGTGCCGGACTGTACTGTACCGAGAGTTCTGAATTGAATTGGATTGAATAGAATCTTGTTTGTTGTTTGTTTTTGGCATATGTTTTTGTTTTTGTTTCCTGTTGTTCTGTGCAGCAGAAAATTCAATTTTGGTCTGGGGTTTTTTAACAGAGTTATAAACAATATTTATTGATACGGTGAGAGATAGATAGAGAGAGAGAGTTTTGTGTGTGAGAGATGTGAGGGCTCGGGCAGGATGGTTTATGGAACAGTATGCCGATGTTGTTGTATGGTATATATTTTGCTAATTGAATTTGTAGTTGTTATTGTTATCGTTGTTGTTGTTGTTGTTGTGGAATATGTCAGCTTAATGTTGGTGTTGTGAATGTTGTGTTGTGGTTGTGAGCTTTGCAGTCTCGCTGTTATTTTTGTTGGGATTTTTACATAGAACTTAACAATTTGAATGATTGGCGGCGGCTGTACTACACAAAAAATCAAGAGATATATACGTAGATATAGAAGGCAGGATGTGAGATAAATATTGATATTTAGAGTGAGACAAGTGGCTGGATTTTTGGCAAATAATTATATGTATTTTGTTAGTTCTTCTGGCTCTCATAAAGGGAGTTTAACTTCGGTTGGACTCTGTCTTGTGTGTATTGGGTGGTATTACTCGATTACTCTGGATTTGGATACGATTTGATGGATGTGTGTAGATGTAGATGGGCTTGTTTTTGGAAGTAGAAATAGTGGAGAGTTGGGACTAGTGTAGTTTGAACATACTTCTCCACACACGCTGCCAGCGAGCCCTCTTCAGAACAGAACTTAGAGACACAGAGAGATTGAGCGGAGAGAGTGGAGAGTAGAGAGTGGAGAGAGAGAGTGAGAGAGCGGGGAAGAATGAGAGCTCTAGCCCCCGTTTGTCCTTCTTTCACACGAACTCACACTCGCCTCGCCTCGCCACGCCTTGAACACTCTTCCCAGAGCCGGAGAACACAACGATTCTCGCTCGGGACTTGCGATTTTCTTCTCGCAGATTCTCGGAGATTTTTGGAGACTCCCGGAGACTCGCGGCGGGACAGAGACAGATACAGATGCTGCCCGCAGCAGACCGTTAGAGAGACAGAGAGAGGGCGAGACCGCGCGTTCAAGCACTCTCCTCGCAGCCACACGCTCTTAACCTGAGAGAAGAGAGTGCAAAAGAAACTAAAAGCAAAACAAAAATACATATTTAAAGTATATTTTACAATTGTTTCGTTAAATTATTATCGTTATCGTTATCGTTAACGGCGATTCGATGGCTGTAAAGTTTGGTTAACACATTAGTTCACTGATTCGGGGTCACCATTTGGACTTGAAAAGAGATGATGATTCTCAAGGGTACGACGAGTGGGTAGCGGTATCGGAACGGTATCGGTAGACGGTAATCGGTATCGGTATCGGAATTGTCAGGTTGGGTTAAGAAAAAAAATCAATACGGTTCACAAATCGTGGAAGGGTCTTCTCTGGACAATAGCTTCTAGGGTCTCCAAGTAGAGAATTTACGTAGAAAGGTGGGAAGAGGGACTCGTGGACGGTGTCGCAAATTATAATCGGGTGCCATATAGACGAGCAAGGGGATTTTCTGGATCTGGATTATCGGCAGTAACACAATATAGAGAAATAGACAGAGAAATATATATATATAAAGAGAGAGATAAAGTGGGGTCATGTGAACTAAAGAGATATTAAGAGGCAAAACAGAAAGTGAAGACGCGCAATAACCAAAAAAGATAGTTGGACTGGATCGGGGCGAAACCAAAGAGATACAAAATTGTTTAGCTGGACATGTGGACATGTGGACATGTGGGGTCGGTTAAGATAGAGACAGAGAGCTAGAGATAGAGAGATATAGCTGCAGTGGCTGGCAATAGAGTACACAACACTGTTCACTGATCTTAACAACACGTTAGCCTGGTTTTTTTTCGGTGAGAACACATTCACATGTGCCTCATCATACATACCTCTTGTGTGGGCACTGCGTAGTTTCCTTGAATGGTGAAGGCCTGTCCATTGGCCAGGATTACGGGGCCGGTCACCTGCGGTTTTGGTCGGTACGGGATGGTAGCACCGCGTGGCGGGGACTGTAAGGAAAAGGAAATACGGGTCAGTGGGGCAGGCTCAAAGCTGAATAATGCAGTTGTTGTCCCAGTTTAAATAACCTCTTAAGGCTTGCTGTAGTCCGCATTATTATAACTGTAATTTTCTCTTGGTAGACTTACCTCCAACATGACAAGACATATCTGGTAGATGCACTGGGTGATCTGCTCGGCACTGCCGCTCAAGGTAACCGCCCGCTCTGTGGAGTTGGGCAGCATTTCGCTGGCCACCTGGATGGAGCAGCCGGTGGTCTGTCGAATTTCCTTGATCTTTGAGCCACTCTTGCCTAGGTTGTCCAGGGTGCAAACGAAAAAATAAAAGCATTAGTGCTGATCCCCCATTCCTAAGAGCACGTACGTACCAATTAACGATCCACATTGACTGGCGGGCACAATCAATCGAATGGGTATTTGAGTTTTGCCAACTTTGCCTACATCATTGAACTGCGAGCACCACTGCAACGGGTCAGAAGTTAGTAATGTGAACTGGAAAGTGTTTAGTGTTTTGGGGTTCTTGGGTAATGCCACCATTGCCACTTGTACCGCACACATACCTCTTCGAACTTCTTCGTAATGAGCGTAAATGCCGAGAAGATTGCATTAGTTGTACCAGACACAGTCACAATGCGCTCCGGGCACGAGCCATCCGAAATGTTGATTTTGGCACCAGACTAGAGGAGAAATCGGTTGGATTAGCGTGCAGGACGTTAAGTTTACGGCAAAACTTACCTCTTCACGAAATCTGTTGACAATTTCACCCTTTTTACCAATAATACTACCCACTTCCTGCAAAGACACAAAAGAAAGAGAGAGGAAGAGGAGTTAAAAAGTGTATTTCAGTTGGAAAACATGTTGTAAAGTAACTTTTAAATGCTCTTAAGATGTATCTTCTTGCCTCCAGCCCCGGGGCTATCAACAGTCCGGACATTGAAAACACTTTATGCCAGTGTTTTCCGCCACCGTTGCCTGTCAGCGATGAAGCACAAATTTGATTAAATATTAAGTGATATTTATGCCAGAGCACACTCACACACACCACCCACCACCACCCGCCGCCCCGTGTGTGTATGTGTGTAACTACTTTTGCATATTTAATTGCCACAAAAGGCAATTCACACTCCCCCTCCCTGGTGGCAACCAGAAAACCCAATCCCAAACTCGTACCCAAACCCATTTCCCTTTCACAGTCAGTCGTCCGTCGTCCGTCGTCCGTCGTTCGATGTCCGTCATCCGTCGTCCGTCGTCCGTCGTCCGATGTCCGTCGACCGTCTGTCGTCGCTGGGACACTGTCGCACGTAATGAAATTTGCGGCCAGCGCGTTTTACGCGTTTTAATTGATTGTAAATATCAGCAGTGCCGCAGCCAGTGCTGAGTTCCAACAAAAAGAGAGAGAGGGAGAGGAAAAAAGAAGGGAAAACCTCTGTCGAGAGGTGGAAATTTCAGCTGGCTTCTGTACAAAAATGGTTTTAAATCCCCACACAGCCTCCATGGGGTAATCAATATATCAATCATTTTTAATAAGCAAGTTTTTCAGCCATCACTGAAATAAAGCTCAAAGCAAGAGTATTTTAATTCAGTTGATATACAATTTATGTATATAAATAGTTGCTGATGCATTTAAAAATATCAAACAAATAAAGGCGAAATCAATATTGTATTTAAAAGGAAACTTTAGAAATATAAATAATATTTTTATAGGTTTTTTATGTTATTTAAAGCGTTAATTGTAACAGAAATTTTAACTCAAATATTTCCAAATACAAATTCAGCAACCAAAACTGCCATAAAAACACGGAAAATTAGTCATAGCTTGTAAGTTAAATATATTTATTAAATTTAGAAAGAATTCTGCTTGTCTTGTGTGAAATAGGTGCTTTTTGATTTATGAGAATTAAATCAGCCGGTTAAGACCCCAAGTCAGCCATAAAACCCAACAGCTTTTTGAGATATTAAGAAATTAGTTTATAATAAAGCGGAATATAGTCATTTTATGACACTACAATTCACAATATATGTATATATACAAAGTGTACAATATATATTTTGGCATTTATGTATATTATTTATAAAAGAATTTGTTTCCGGGAAAGGTACAGTATTGTTAATGGAAAAGAAAATAAATAGTTTCCACCTCGGTTTACATAAAGTCTCTCTCTCTCTCAAGATAATTTCCATTTAAAATGTTTTTTACTCCCATTTAGAATTCAGAAACATTTTATTTGGCCATGCTAAAATGTTGCCACTTGCAGCCATTCAATTTGTTGGCCATAAACCATAGCGAACAACCTTCACAAATCCAAAGTGCAGCAATCTATTGTGACGAAGGGGGCCCGAAAACGAGCGAAAACCCAACGAAAATATATATCTTTTGGGGCGGCGGCGACGGGCAGCTTGCCAGACAAAATGCAAACTGGGCAAAACAATGTAAGTGTGTGTGAGGGAAATCTGTGGTGTCCTCCGCCCCTCCTTGGCATTATCCGGATTTTTATGCGCCGTTTGCATCTTGGCCACTCTTCGGCGGAATATTTATGCCCCCCATCGACACAACAACTACTTGAATTTATTCGCAGGCATAGATATTTATTGTACACAAATGTCAGACCGAATTGGCATAATTATTGGCGTAATTATCGTTGGTCGCCAGCGACCCGAACTCAGATGCGTTTTTACGCCTGTCTGCCTACTCGGCGGCCTGTGTGTAATTTATGGGACAAGTTCCGTGGCTGTAAAGTGTATCTGCGTATTTGTATCTGTATCTATACCAACATCTAAGTGCGCGACGGCGGCCTACGAGGCCCTCATAACCATTCACGTTGATGGCTGCTCATCAGCGCCTCAGCCACGGTCTCGGCCCCATCATCATCATTAATAATGTGGCCAAAAGCCGCGCTCTTCGGCTCCGCTGCCCACCCGCACAGCTTTTCATTCAATTATCCCCTTGTGTGATTGCAGGCCAGTTCCGCTCAGAAGTTTGCGCAATTTGCATAAATCGGATCTGCCGGACAACACAGGACAAAGCGCCTCCTGCTGAAATAGGGGTACATTTTCGGGACTTTCACTTGATTGCATCGATTCCTCTCGCCCATTTTGATCCGGCGACTCCTCCTCTATAATCCCTCCCTGGTGCTGTTCCCGGCCGGCAATTAAATTCCCAGCATTCCGGCGTACAACTCCTGCAACAATGAACCCAAGCCCATTTGGCATTTTCGCATTTTCGCATTTTCCGATTTTCACATGCGTGCAAGTTTCGTATGCAAAAATCACTTTGCGGTCGGGCCCTGCTAGGGGGGTGTGTGTTAAATGTTTTGGTTAACATACCAATTCGGATCGAATTGAATGTGGATATAGAGAATGGAATAGGATTGAAATGCTTCTCTTTATTCTATGTAAAATATGCATAGGCAAAGTTGACATGCGCCAGGCAGCGCTTTCAAAATGCAAGCATTTCCCTTCAGTGGTCAGGGAGTAAAAGGAGGTTTTTCCCCCTTTCATAGAGTTCCGTGTTGTTGTTTTTTTCGGTCGGGGATTATTGCAAATCTGTTAGTTGAACAACTACGCGTAAATGTAAGGCTGAAATAAGAGGGTTTACAGCTTTGGGCTCAGAAAGGGGCTTTTAAAACATTTTATTTTTAGTATAAAAAATTGTATTAAAAAGGGGTTTATAATTTACTTGGGAGCCTGGAGAGTTTTGTTTTGATTTTATCAAAAATTCCTTAATAAAAGATAGTAAATATTTTAGTTAGATTTCATTACAAATATCATGTTTTTCCATCAACTAACCGGCTTGAAAACATACAACAAAAATAGTTTTCCGGCAAACTTAGTCCCTCTATAATTTAACAACTTCTTTGTTGACTTTATCCTAATATATAGACCAATTGCCCCATTTGCAGAGTAATGTTTGCGAGTATTATACGATAACTCTCTAATGCCTTTTGCACATCTTTTGTATTTTCCCACACAATCTCCGGCAGAGAGCAAAAATTTGGCTAGTTCCATTTATCACCATAAGATGGAACATGGAAACATAGTACATGCTCCAAAGATTATGACAAATAACAATGGCCATTGGAGTCGGGGGGGAAACACAGGCACAGACACAATAACAGAAAACGCATTAAAGTTGAGGTCCAAAGAATGGACAACGCTAATTGTGGGGCACAATAAAGGCTAAAGCTGAAGCTGAGGCTGAAGCTGGAGCTGGAGATGAGTTTCATTGCGTTGCGGAAAAAATAATAATAAAAATAGAGGAGAGGTTTTGATGTTAGTGGAGCAGCAGACAGAGTAAAGACGGTGAAAACGGAAAAGAAAACAAACTTGGCTTTTAGCTTAGACAACAACCCGAAAGAGCAGCATGACTTGTTTCATGTTTTTCCCCTTTTCAGCGCTTTGTGAATTTTGGTTTTTTTAAGTGCGAGAGCTGGCGTTGAAAATTTGTACAGAAATAAATAAATTGCAAGATACAAAAGAAAACAGCAGCAACCAACAGGCAACGGCCACAGCAACATCAGCGGCAAACAATCACTGACAGCAATTGCAAAACCGTGAGAACCATTTATGGGAGCCGCGCTGGCATGGCAAAGGAAAAATGCAAGAAAAACTTGCAACAAATGTTGGAAAATGCAATGTGACAAAGGGGGTCGGCCAGGAGATGGGGGAGGTAAGGTACACATATGGCCTGCTGTGGCACACATGTGCTAGTCCCCCCTTCTCTCTCCCTTCCACTGCTACACCTCTTTACAATAAATCATGCAACGCATTTGTCGCCCTGCAACGTATTTTTTTTCTCCTCTTTTTATTTTGGGGAATTGCAGCAGCATGTTGTTGCTGTTTCTGGCAGGCAAAACGCACAAAAAAAAAAATAGAGGAAAATTGTACAATTAAATTATTTACAATTTGCCAGGGCCACAGCTGCAGGAACAGGGCCATGCCACGCAGCAAGTGGCAAATTTTTAATTTGATTAAATAACGAAAACAACGCACGGACGAATGAGAAATGTCTCCTGCAGGCGAGTTGGGGGAAAAAAATGCAGGAGATGCTAGTCCCAAGTCTTCACTTTAAATATTTTAAAAGGCAGAGATATAATAAGTAATATACTTTAAAATTAAATAAAAATGATAAAACAACAAGGAAAATATTTCGTAACATAAAGGCAGATAAATATATATTTTAAAATCACATTCCTGGTTAATCTTGGTATAAATCTAATATATATTCCCTTATCTATTATCATTCTTTTAGAAACAAATACCATAAAGATTACACAACTATATGACCATCCTGTTCGAAAAAAAGAGTTAATTAAAATTAGACAAGTGCTCGGGAAATGTGGCAGACTGCGATGAAAATTCGCATAAAGGTGCCGTCGTCGTCGACGTCGTGCAATTTCACTAATTAAAAATGCATGATTCAAAAATAAGAACAACAACTGCAAATATCTATGTCTGCCGACGGATTGCCCTGGCAATTCTAGACGCGAGAGAGCAACCCACATTTTCGCTTCTTTTCTATGCAATTTGCGGATGGCTGCCAAGAAATAAAAAGGTGAATAGAAAAAACACAAAAGCCCAGAGAGCTCAGGGCGCAGCAAAAAACAAAAGAAAAAGGTGTTTGGTTTTTGTTTCTTCGTATCTGTTGTATTTATTTTTTCTTCTTCTCCTATTTTTCACACTCTGTCGCTCGATTGCATGGCAAAAGTTGCTGTTGCTTATTTTCCTCGCGTTTCCCGTTTTCATTTTTTCATAAATTAATTAACTGCATCACGACTTTTGGGGGCGACTGCAAATGCAACTGTGACTCTGACTCTGACTCTGACTCTGACTCTGACTCAGACCCAGAGACCGACTGTGACTTTCCGCATGAAACTAATAATAAGCCAAAGTTAATTAGAGACGCAGGAAAATATCAAAAAATATTCGAATAACAATGGCAACTGTGGCGGTGCTAATGGCCTTGCTCTACTCCCAGCCTGAGGGCGCCACACGATTGCTTTCTGGGCTCCTGTAATTGCTTCTTTGTCTATAGGGTCTGATGTATGTATCTACCGCTGTTAATAAGCATTTATTCCATTTGCTCATTAATAAATAATTGCAATTAGGGGCGGTATTTTTTTTTTGCGAGATTTATGCGATGAGAAGATGGATAAATTATGAAGTCTTTAAATAGAGTTTATCAAATCGAGCAAAAAGAGAGGAAGAACCAGTTATAAAACATTTTTCTATAGGCTTTCTTGTGGTTCACATTTATTTAAATCTTTTTATGCTGTAAGCTAATTTCACAGCCTATTAAATACCTGATTTATATTATAATTTCTTTTTATATAATATATTTTTAAATATAAAGTTTAAACCTATATCGAACCTTAATCTGCATCAACCTGCCACAAAGTCAATCCCCTCTTTTGAGGCACAATTAAACAATATCAAAGATATGGCGACAAGACTCGTGTTCGATTCAATTTAATGCCAAGTCAGTTGACATTATATCGCTGTTTATTTGCGGCTGTCGAAGCTTTTTCTCTTTCCTTGTTTTTTTTTCTGGCTTTTTTTGCCACTTGATTTGCATTGCGCTTCAAATTTATTCACATCTGCGCGGCAGTTGAAAAAATCGCATAAATCATGCTAATCTATAACTATCGATCAAGAGACGACAGCCTTAGTCTGTCGGCGCCGCACAAAAGTGTCTTGGGAATTTATTGCCCGAGTCCTTGTGTTTGCTAGCAGAAAAAAATCAAGGAAAATCTCAAAATGTGCACAATTTACATTTACAAAATATGTATTCCCTCACATACGTCTCTCTCTATAGAGTGCTTTATATTGCGTAAAAGCCAAAAAGTGCGCAATTATTCATGAGATCTACGGAGATCGGTGAAGGGAGATGCGGTAGATCGACCAGGTAGCCCGGATTTGTCCCTCTCCGCCAGCTGTTTTGGCTTTAATTCGCTTTCTTTGTCTGCTGTTTCTGCCATAAATTGTCGCGCGTCTAAACACATTTTTGGCCTTTTTGCCAATTTTCAGCTACACATCGTGTAAAGTGCTCGCCATTGCACTGTCGCCTTATCTGCACCTGTCGCTGCCTTTCAATTGCAGCAGATGAGGACGAGGGTAAGGGTGCAGGCACTCGGGCATGGCTATAAAAATAAAATCCAACAACGGCCGAATTTATAATTAAATCGATGCCTGGGCAAAATCCACAAGCTGAATATCAGCTTTTTTGGTGCGCCTTGCCGTCGTCGTGCGGGGAATAAGGCTAAAAGAGATAAATGACAGCTTTGCCAGCGCTCAACACGTGCTCGGGGGAGTGGGACCCAGTTCGGTTCCACCTCCTCGCCCCAACCTCCTCCTCGCAGCTTCTGGCCAAGATCTCTCGAGTGGCACAAACCTCTCATCGCATCTTAACTGAAACTCAACTGGAAATACAACAACATCCGACACTACGGATTTGCGTGACAGCCTTTTCTGGCTGGCTAATGTTGTTGAATAATAGTTTTTAATGGCTGTTGACTGTTATTAAATAAATAAGCAGCTATTTAGTGTCGGTTTTTCTAGCTCTTTGCTTAATGCCGCTTTTATCTTGAGTAGTTCGGCGACTGCCATGAATCACACTGGCTCACGGCAAAGAAGCTGCAGTTTGATGGCAAACAATATCTTTTGTTGGCTTATCATTTCGTTTTTTTTTTTTTTTTTTTTTTGTATAATGGAGACACCTGAGAGGTGAGTAAAGTGGCATCTTTTGCACTTTTTAAGTGGTGTCGAGCTTGGTCTTATATTTTATAGAGCTCTATGGAAAGTAGTACGATATATAAATACCTTAAACTCAAAATTAGAAAGCAATTAAGGCAGTTTTTATAAGTATATATATAACTTACAATTTAATAACATCTCATAATATAAAAACCCCAACGAAAACTATCAGCACCTGATTTAAATCAATTTTTATTTGATATTCCCTTTTTAATTGTCATTTAAAAAAAAGAATCCCTGCGGGGTGTTTGTATTGGGAAATTGCTATCAAAACATTTCCCTTGATTAAAGCGCTATTGGCCCCGATTTGCGGTTAATGTTTTGTTCACGCAAATATATATTGTAATATTTAATTTTGTCATCTTTTTTTCCGACTGGTTTAACTCCGCAGGTTGTTTTGTCAACGATATAGCCTACCTACACGCCATACTATATCCGTTTTCACATAATGTATGTGTACTCGTTTGTTTCTGTGTGCAATGAAAACAATTTATAAATTGATGTATTTTATTTGCCTTTTGCTTTTTTATTACTCATATCTGGGAGCCATAATGATTGTTTAATAGCCGATGCCGATGCCTTACTTTGCCTCCTCCTTTTTATGGCCTTGTATTTATATATCTCTACGAATGTATATATTTCCCCGACTCTTCCTCACTCGTGCTCCTCTTTAATTTACCTTAAATGCGATGGCATAATGCGTGACGTGGCGCGTATTTAATTTTAATTTGCATACAAAATGCACGCGTTAATTTATAATTTTTTGTACGTTATTGTTTGCTTCTCCTCCTCTGGCCAGGTTGCCTTTTGTTGTTTGCTGGCGCTCTCCGCTTTATTGATTTTTGTGCGAATTGAAAAAGAGGTCTATAAATATTTAAGATGACAGAAGTCAATGGTGTGCACAAAGGCGTTCATATTTTAATAGACATTTGCACTCGAAGCGAAGGAGCAGGAGGAGGAAGGAGCTGGCGTGGGTGGAGCCGGAAATGCGAGTTGAATAGCCCACTTTGTGGGTCGCTCGATGTCACTGCCTTGGAGTGACTCTTAGGGATTGTTTTCAATCAGATATGTCTGTTCGGCGTTCAAAGAAATTATCTCCTATCTCTGGCAGTGACACTTTTCAAGCACTATTAGAATAAAGGATATCTCCTTTGGCCAGGGATTGAGAGGGAAAATCCAGGGAATTTTACAGTTTGAATGAGTTAGAGAGTTATGCTTCACATACAGAGTTTCTATTTCCTGATTGAATACTCTGTCGTCTCTTAAATATTTTTATAATAATAATAAAATCACTTTAATTCTATTCTTAGTTCTTTTAATTTGATTTAATTTAACTTCCAACTTACCTTTCCTTGCATAATCAGCCTTATTGTGAGTGTCACCGATGGATCCTCGTGTTTAATGGACGCACCGCCCGCACTGCTGCTCGTGTTATTGTCCTCCATGGTATCTATTTTGCTGCCTTTGTGTTAACGCGGTTGAGATGAAAATGTATCTGGGATGTGACCGGGCTCGGGGGAGGTCGGTCAGTATCTCAGCAGTATCTCTTCTGTTCTGTCTTTTGAGTATGTGTGTGTAAGGGGGCACACCTTGCGTTTATGTTGCGGGGCTTGTAAATATATATATATATATATCCTTTGCTATATATCAATCATAGATGATCGATACATATACTATACATATATATATAGAGAGAGATTTTGGCTATTAGTATAGTATTCTCCTTTAGATCAAAACTAAATTGGTGGTGTCTTTTGCTAGTCGTACTACGTTGTTGGCTTAAGCTCGCTGCGTTCTTCTGGCCGCCTTGTATCCTCAGTGTGTTGTTATGTTCTCTTTATTCCCTTTTATTTTTTGTTTTATAAAATGCAACAAATAATCACGGCTATGAAAATATTCCTTGTGTGTGTGTATTTTGTTTGTCTTCAAGAGCTTTCGTAAATTTATTGTTGAGCAAGAATACTGTTGCTTAGCTGATGCATTTAGAGATGTATATTCCTTGGGCTGCAACGAGAGAGAGAGAAAGAAAGAAAATAAATTACTACTGTGTCGAAGAACCTACATAAATTGTTTTTAGGAATTTCATTTGCCATTTCTGGCCAATAAATAACGAAATTAGCCAAATTAGTTTTATGCACAAAATGCCGGCAATGCATTTAATCACGTTCCCTGGCCAGAGTTCACGACTTCCGGCACTTTTGGCACTGCAACAACAATGGGGGGACACACAGGGGGTCCCCAGACCGGCCCCGGCCTCGTTCATCATCCATCATCCCATCCACATTCACATTTTTCTGGCAGAGAGTTGCAGGCCCCTGTCCTGGGCCTGTTTGTAATTTTGATATGAAATTTTTCCTCCTCCTTGGTTTTTTTATTTGAACCTGCGCCAAGTTTTTCTGCATATTCCAAACGTACTGCGTATATATATATATTTCTGTATATATAATATTGATGTACTCCTGTTGGGGTATTTCTTACGCTCGAAATCACTTCATGTGCAATTTAGTACACACATTCCCCCTGCCTGCTCAGCCTCCTTCCTTCCATCCATCCATCCATCCATCCCAGCCTCCTTTTTCAAGAAATTCCCAGCATAACTCGATGTATTCGTTGTACATAGGCATATGTACGGGATATGTACAAATGTTGGCCGGCAGCATCGGCAGCAGACATTCATTCCCGGGGGCCCACAGAAAATATTTGCGCAGCGACCGACCAACGCGATGACTGCGAAAAGCTTCCTGTCATTTCCCATTTCCCAGCAGCTCCGTTGGAGCCCGGTCCTCGCCGCCGACTTGCTTATGAAATTATGCGCACTAATTCCCCATGTAACGCTGGCTCAGCTCACCTAGACAGAAAAAGGAAAAAGGAGGAAGACCGCGAGGAATACAACTCCGAAGCTTTTTGGCTCTGGTTCCCTTCTGCCCCCAAAAAATGCGCATAATTTGTGCGAATCTGCTGCACTTAACATTTGACAGGATAACAACTATGGTGGAGGGGGATAAAAAGTAGAAAATAGAATAAATACATATGAAAGATGGACCCCATCATGATGGCCATGCCTAATTTAAATGTTCAAAGGAAAGTCGGTTAAATGCTGCTGTTGGGAGGATAGAAGAACAACCAATGCAAGTTGTGATTAAAGGCAGACTAGGAGATGTAAATTGCAAATTTAAAATGTATTTAAAAAGATAATTTTCTTTATACTTTCTAAGAAAATAAAACTACATATATTTATTATTAGATTTTTTTCCATCACAAACTTAAGACTATCAATATCTACCTATAAAGGGTTCTTAAAAGATTTAACCTTGTATCTAGATTCCCAGAAAATATTCCCATATTATACAATCCTGAAGACATTACTGTGGATCTATTGTCAGGAGACTGAAATCAAATTCTCTTCGAAACTCATTCTTAAAAGCGGGATTTACATTTCCGCTGGAACCCTTTGAAGGCGCTCTTAGCGAGCCGCCCGCATCAAAGATGAAAGTAAATTAGAAATTACAATTCCAGCTCGCATGAATGTCGCCCCCTCGTCTGTCCCTTTACTCCATGGAGACCACTTTTGCCAGGCAATATGTAAATTGCACCTACAGGTATGACAATGGGAGTCGCCCCGGGGAAGCCAGTCACTGGATGAGTGAGGAGGAGCTGATACCTATCCTGCCCTGCACCTTCTTCTGCCACCTTTCCGAACGACAGAGCCATGTTAATATCCATTGCTTGGCACGGGGGAACGCCCGCAGCGATGTCTTAAGGTGGCACACCGGGGAACACCGCAGTCGCAGGAGCAGGAACCGAAGCCCAGCAGGAGCTGCTAGGACAACAATGACAGCCGCTCCGGCAGCTGTGGCCACACACAATGGAATGGAATCCAATGGAATGGTGTGGGTTGTCATTGGGGATGGGTTGCCCGGGGAGACTGTGGCAGGAAAGTGTCCGAGGCGAGTGCAATGAAATAATAAGTTCCGTTGCAAAAAAATGTGCATTCTTTGCATTGCCCAGACAGGATGAGCTGGAGAAAAATGAAGATGTCCCGGCAGCTTTTTCCGCCTTCTTCCTCTTCGTCTCTCTCAACTCATTATCAATCATACGCACTGTCTGACGGACAAACTCTGGCTTCGACTCTGACTCTGACTTTATCCTTAGTTTTTAATGACTTTTTCTTGCTGAAAATGGAGATGGCGATGGAGTTGGAGTGGAGATGGAGTGACTGAGGTACTAGCATAACTAGTTTTCTTTTAATTAACTCGACATATAAATGCCAATGTCTGTAATGGCAGAAAAACCAGTTTGCTTTCTAATTTTCTTGCTTGGCTTTCCACACACACAGGGGGGGGAGAGCAGAGTGTGTGTGTGTGTTTGCACAAAGATTTCTAATTTCCTGCAAGCCAGAGGAAAGACAATGCCACAAATTACAAAAGAATCTGCGCTCATCCTTCTGCTGCTGTTTCTGTTATCCTTTGGCAACTTCATCAAAGTTGGCAAATGGAAGTAACCCTGAATATCATCAGGCTCTCGCTCTTCTCCTCGTTTCTCGTTTCCACACTCATTTCCATACTCACCAGCCGAGTCCCTGGCGGCGTTTCAATCAAAATTTCTGCCAGAGCGGGACAGCCAGTTATGGTTTAATAAAAGAAAATACCAACCAACAATACTCTAGTCTACTTTGGAGGCACCCATAACAGGAAGATATCTCCTAGACAAGAGGCACCTTTTTGCCAACTTTTTCAATTCAATTTTGGCCACACAAAAAAATAAAGAAATAAGGGAGAAAAAAACAAATACACAGACACAATAAATGCTAAATGCTGAACGTGACACACACATGCCTCAAAAGTGCTGTCATGTGCTCAGAGATGAGTTGGAGAAATGCAGAATCCCTTCTCTAAAAGAGGAGGAGGAGGGACGACTTTTGTTGACGCCGTTGACTTTATACGTCAATTTCATCGCTGTCGTGAGGAGTTTTCGTTCCATTTATGGCAGCCCAGGGAAAATGCGAGAAGAGAGGCTGCCTCACAGGCTGGCAGGCAGGCAGCTCTGTGGCATGGGCTCAAAACAAACATCAGTGGCAGACGGAAGAGGCTTTCGCCCCTGTCTTTTCTAGTCACCAGCCTCGGCCTCAGTCACCAAGCCTCAGCCTCAGCCTCAGCTAGCTCCCATGTCAAGTTGTCGTCGGTGGCAGCGTTGTTGTGGCAAAGTCAACCGCACCATCATCATCACCAGCCACCATCAGCATCCTCACCCTCCCCGACGTCGTCGTCATCATCTGCTGCCTTTAACAACATTTTTGTTACACAGCTTCACCTTGACTGCAGGTCGATTTTATTCGCATCTCTAAAGAATATTTTTTGCCCAGAGCTGAGATTCTAGCCTTTTTCTAGAGTTTTCAATTTTTAGAAGGATTTTTAGTTTAAAAGGATGGCATTATTAGAGATTAAATCTAGAAATTCAAAGTAATTAGAACATTAACATCATTAATAGGCCATAAAAGCTATAGGTTCTTAGGAAATTTAAAGGAATAATGGAAAAGCAATCATAAAGCTTCCTAGTTTCAAAAGTTTAAAACAGACTCCAACTATATATTTAAAAAAAAGTATTCTGCAAACCTAAACAAGTTCATAGATGTCACTGCATTTAGCTTTTTTTCAAGAAGCACTTGTCCGTACACAATCCCAAGAGATATTGCCTCAAAGCATTTGCACCAGCGACAACTCCTTGATGTAGAATTAATTTTTAAAATTAATTATGCACATGTGCAGCTGCTGTCCCCGTATCAAGGGGGTGGTGGTGGTGGAGTTATGGGCGGTTCGTTTCTGAGTGTGTGTTTGTGTCTCTGCAAAGGTAGAGTAGCCCGGGGGCTGCGACAGCAAAGAGAAAACTCATTAAATTGCATAATTATGTGTACACACACGGCCTGCCCCGGCCTGCCCCGGCCTGCGCCTGCCTTGAGCCACACAAAAACTTGTGTCGTCGTCTCTGGTAATAATATTAATATTAATAACGTAAAATACTCAAACAAACTTGCGAGTCTCAAAGTGGTCAAGGGTTTCTCTGGACTGCTCAAGCTTTGGCTCCTTTTGCCTTCAAGATGGGGCTGGGTCCCTTGGCTGCACTTAATAACATTTCGGTCATGACTTCCGCTCCCCGTCAGGTCGTCATAATTTGATTTATGGTGCGGTTGATGCCACTCACACACACACACAGAGAAAGAACTTTAAAAGATTTCTTCTCGCTTTTCAAGGGTTTGGTTTCTTCTCACAGTCTTTGCCGCCGGCCCTGCTCAAACTCAAAGTTGTTTTCTGGGCCCAACTAAGTGTTGCAGAAATATTTAATTGGCCAAGAGAGGGAGCACAGAGTTCGGGCCAGAAATATATAGCATACTTATGCGAAAAGGGGTGGAGAGACCGAGTGCTATATTAATTTGTGTCAAATAAGTAAAACGCAATTAAACGCACATGCCATCGCTTGGGCAAATGGCCAATAACCAAGCGGGTGAAATGGGGATGTAAGTGGGGGTGTAGGGAGAGTGGGTGCAGACACAGCATCCCTGAAATCGATACACACACACACACAAGTCGAGTTGAGCTCCACCATCTTGCAATAACAACTAACTATAACCATAACTGAGCTGGAGAGCAAACGAGTCGTTGTCGTCGGGAATCCCTTAATATGATGACCTATTAAAATTACTCAGACCCACCACCCGGCCAGATGGCAAAACAATCTTTTCCATGCCTATTACAGCATTTCTATAGATGTGTTATTCGATAGTTTTCCATTCCAGCATGAAATTCTGTTTCCCTTTCTCTCTCTCTCTCTATTAATGGTAAAATGATATTCCCTGCCCGTGAGTTTCGCTATGATATAGCAATTATTGGCCATCACCCGGAGGCCGGGTTAGAGGTGAGTACGTGAGGCGTCGCCGTTGTGAGTGGGTTACTTTATGGTACGGCCTCTGATTGTCACGTGGCTGTCACTTCCACTCGAGAGAAATCCCCCAATTTAATTTCCAATTACTTTGGCTTAGGCCGGGCTCTACTCATCTAAGCTCTCTCTCTCTGCCCCCTATCAGGCCAGGGGATTTACATATTTTTGGGAGGGACAACAGCATCGCCAGCCGCATCTCCTCATGTCATTTCGTTTTAATGACTCCAACTAAACTCCTGGATTAATAAATAAGTCTCTGTGCTAGTAAATTATAAATTTCTTGCCAAGCAGTCCCCAAAATGCACTCTTCAAAAAGGTTGTCACAGGCGGGCTTTCACTTGGATTTGATTAGCAGACTCTCTGGCAGGGAATGTCTGAATATTTGCAGCTGCCTTTGATTATGTTTTCTTTTTTTTTCGCTTCTGACCCAGTCATCAGTTTTGGGACAGTCTAATTAAATGTCACTTCATATGGCCTGACATTTAGGTATCAAAATATATATATGTATATATGAGGGTTTCGCTTCTGGCTGTGTCATATATATCATCATATCGTTTTGTCTTTTCCTTTGACAAAACACATGTCCACATCGCCATCATCATCATCATCATCATTCGCAGGAGAATGGATGATAAAGGCTGCTGGCCAGGATGAAAGATGATGGAAGGAGAGATATGTAGATGGGGGAGGGAACAAAAAAAAAAGTTGCAAGGAAAAACCTGTGCCAACATTTTTGTCACTCTTGTCATTGTTTTCTACATTGTCTCCCTCTGTGTCCCTCTGTGTATCGTCCTCAGTCATGTGTGTATATGGCTCTGACATAATCCTTAATCCTTCTACTTTATTGTGCATTTACATTTCCATTCTGCCAGTCGGTCCAAATCATTTCCAGCTTCCTCCCCCTCTCGACATTAAAACTGTCTGTCCTGGATCCCCTGTCTTCTGTCTCCCTGTCGCATTTCGGCTCTTTGTTGTGGCAGCTCGCCCCATACGCACACAGTGTCAGCAAAAAGTTCAGCAACAAACAGTCTGCACATCCTGATAATAACTTTAATGAGGCCACTGCAGCTAAATTGTCCGCAATTCAAGCTTATAATTTGACTTTTTGGACGGATTTCGGTTGCGGTTCCCACATTTAAGGGATTTGGTGACCTGACAATAACTATTTCCCAGTTAAAAAGCGTGTGTGCAGAAATTGTAGAATGCTTACTAAGAGAAATGGGGGTAAATATTGCGAATTATAAAATGTTTCTAGTTTTGGGTGAATAAATATGATTAAATAATTGCTTAAAAATGCAAATTAGAGTAGCAATTATGACAGGTGACTGAAAGTACATTTATTTTCACTACAAATCCCATCTAAATATAACTGATTTTATTACCTGACAACAAAATATTCTTGGTAATTTAATAAACCATAAAACTCTTCATAGAACTTTCCAATTTCCCCTTAGAATTTTTCATTAAATTCTCCTGCGGTTTCTCATCAACTCATTTAGCTCGCTCTCTCACCTGAGACCCCCCTTGAAAATCCCTCATTTTTTCCTAGGTTTTCGCCCACCAACAACGCGGTCAATCACATGATGTTTCCATGGCTTTCTGCAAATTATCTGCCCGGTTCCGCCGTCCTGCTGCTGCTGCTGCTGCCTCGTTCTGTTCTGTTGTCGTCGGTTGTCGCCTGCGAGGCACTAAGTATCTGCCAGATACATTTTTCTTTGGCTGCAGATTTACGCTCTGCACCCTACACTAATTACAAATTGCAGCATGTAGCCTCCTGCCGCCGACAGTGCCCAGTGCCAGTGCCTCTTCCACACACACACACAGAGCAACGAATTCTCGCGTCTCATAAATTAAGTAGGCCACCCATAGACAAGTGAATGCAGGCAGACGCCATCGCCATCGCCATCGCCATCGCCTCCACAGGCCACCACCTCCTCGCCCGCCCCCAGCTCACCTGGTGCAGCTCAGCGGGCTTAGGTCCAAGATGGAGGCGCATCTTTATTAACGCCGACGACGTCAACGGGGCGAAACATTACAAATGTTGCCACGCAAAGGAGAGAGAAAAAAAAAACAAACACAGACGGGAAGAACATATGGACATGCACCTGTGTGTGGCAGGTACACCTGTCTTGAGACATCGTCAGCGTCTGCTTGAGGAAATCTTATTAAAAACAAGATGAGAAAAACTAGAGAAAAACTACAGAGAAAAATTTAGAAAAAAAGAAGAGAAAATTTGCGAGCAAAAACTTAGAGAACATTTTCGAGAAAAAACCCAACAACTGAGTGAAAATATGGTACATGTTTGTTTTTTTCCTCTTTTTTTTCTGCGTGTTTCTTCTTGTTGTTGCAGTAGCGGAAGACACCGTTGCAAGTCGCATAAATTACACCCCCTTTACGGCACCTTAACCCGTTTCCTTGCACCTCACTTCAGGGGGCATTCGCCTTTTTAGCACCCAAAGATGATTATGCCGAAGCGTGAAATGCGATTTGCCGTGCCATCATCATCATTATCATTCATCTCCATCCTCATCATCGTCAGACATCAGCCATCAAAGGCGGCGTTAATTTCTTAAACAAGATTCGTTTGCCATTGGAAGAAGTGAAGCAAAAAAAAACTAGAGAAGAATTTTTGCTTTATCCGTATATAGGTGAAGTATAATGGAAATAGAATTGGAGTTGGCAAAAGAATAGAGAGCTATAGAAACTATAAAAACTTTTAATTGACGGGAATGAATATGGTTTAATGGTCGGTGGAGTGTAATTGCTTGAAGAAAGGTAAAGAGTATTCAACTATTGAAGAAATTATTTAAAGCGATATTAACAAAGCCAATTGTAGTTATTTATTGTTAGTATTAGATGAGCTTCTTGTTGATTTAAGACAATAAAACAAAATGCGAATAGTATCCCGAAAATACAATAAAATAATAATTCTCTAAAATAAAGTAAAACCAGAATAATATTAAATCAAGTTTCTCTATAGAAACGTAACACCAATCAGCACAGCAATCCACAATGCAACCACAAGCAATCTTCAATCGGTGATTGCAAAACCACAATCGATTTGAGTTAAAGGGGAAGCCCCACCCAAAACCCACCAAGGCTTTCCTTGGAGTCTGCTCATTAATTAGCTAATTGCATGTAACTGACCGATCTCGTTATCCTGGCGCTAATTAGAAGCACAACTTTGGCCCAGGAAACCGGATGTTGCATCTGACATCCGTGTCCAGAGCCAGCCTGCAGCTGAAATCGTTGTAACTAACATGCACACCCCAAAGGGAAGCGGCAGAAATATGCTTTTTTTTTTTGATGGGGCACCCAAAAGCATCTGAAAAAGCGGGAAAGCATCTCAATCTGCCTCTGTTTGGACCCATACATCTGCTCACCTTTGGTTACAAACATTTTGTCGGTCAAATGTCATCGGGATACACATATAAACTCTACTGAGGGGGCGTGGTCGAAAATGTTCAACTTTTTGCTGTCCATCATGGCAACTAACGGAAAAGCGGAAAAGAGGGTCGAAAGGTAGGGTGGACATGTGGCTGGGTGGAAATTTGAGGGACTGCGAGAACGAAAGCTTTTCATTCTCGGCTTTTATGCAACAGTGCACTTCGAAAAGTATCTGTCAGTACAAGTCTAACATACACACACATGCTGTCACTAGTATGGTTTCGCAACAACAGAATCGAGAACATGAACCCAGTCAGCATATGAAAGTCGCTTTAAAAGGCATTAAAATTCATTTAGGTTGCCATCGCAAAGCCCCGGGGGCCACAAGCCAAGGGGAAAAGAGGATGCGCACGGGGGGAGGGGGACGACGACGTCGAAAGGATGGCATCGATATTGAAATTTATGCTACAGATTTAACTAATAATGCAGTTAAATCCTGTCAGACCAGACCAACTTGGAAGCGGAGCTGTAAGTAAAGCAATCACACGCTTCATAAGCCAAGGCAGACGCGACTTTGTTGCCTGCGGGGGCTGTGTGGGTGTTCGGTGGGTGTTGGGTGTAAGGCGGTGGGTGGTGGGGCTGCTGACTGGTTTAGGACTGGTTTAGGTGTAGGTATAGCTACAGGGGTTAGGCGGTGTACAACAAACACAATTGAATAAGCGAGGCAATCAATCAAAATACAAAATCTATTAAGGAGCAGGAAGACGCAGACATTCGCCCCGAAGCAAGTTTCCCCGATGCTAAATACAGTGGGGCTAAAAAGGAGATTTTCTGAAGCTAAATACACTTGGAAAGCATCCGTTGAGATCAAGTAGGATACCTATAAATATTTATATAGAATAAATCCCTAAGACACTTGCACATATTTTCAAGGAAAAAAAGGAGGAACTATAAACAAAATTCAGAATTAAATTATGACTTTGGTTTTTCTATATTAAAATGATTTATTTGATTAACAATGAATTCCGTGAACTAGTAAGTTATATAAACTATACTATCTAATCATTCTAAAGAGATTGTGATTAACAAATCAAAGTTAGAAACAGAAAATAAAATCAATACTACCATTTTTATAGTTATAGGTAATGATTTATGTTCCACAGAATAGTAGATAATTAATAGTTATATAATTTGGTTTAGGCAATTAAAATGTATTATATACAGAAGCTTTCCCATTAATTTTTATTTTAAGTGCTGTATACAACATAAATCAATGACTTTATTTATTTGTTCAACGAAATACATTCAGAATTTCAATAAACAAGAATTCATCATTGTTGCTTCTTCGATCCATGGTATAATTGAACTGCAACTAACTTTAAGCCTTAATGAGCTTGGCACAGGGACACTCAATTCCAATTATAAAGCTTCGGAAAATCTGCTCCATTCATTTTGATCGAACGTCGTAGCTAATTTAAAAACGTTGCAGCGCCAACTAAATGACATAAATTAATAATTTCATCGCTTTTGTTGGCAAAGAGAGTGAGCTGTCGCTCCGGCGTGGAGTCTGAAACAAAGTGCTTTCCATTTTAATTTATTAATTTAATGATGGGCCAGCCAGGGCAGGGAGGGAACTGTCGAAGCTGTCGGGTGGAGAAAGGAATTGCCTTGCCAAAGCAAATTTTGAATTTTTAATTCAATAAAGCGACAGAAAATGCTTGCCTATTGCCCAAGGAACTCGCTCGCTGGCAGGAGTTGTGTGCCAGGAGCAAGGATATTTAACGCGACAGTCGTTGAGGCCATAAAATTTAAGGCAGCCCCAAAAAGTTTTCGCTCTTGGCTATTTTTAGAGACAAAATATGGGCAGTACATTAAATTTTCCGGCGACGAGTGTGAGTTTCAGGGGCGGAGGTCCAGGACAAACGATGTCTTGAGGGCACGGAGTAAGCGGCAAGTCATAATGCTTATTGGATTTGAGCTGGCCAGAAATATAATTATGGCTTAGAGAAATAAAAAAAAAAAATAAAAGGAAACGAAACGAAATCTGTGGGGAAAAAAACTCAATGGCGGAAAAAGGAATTTCAATTAAAGTGGCTACAAAAATATATATACACGAGACTGTATCAGGATAAATGAATCAGAGCTGGGCAAAGGAGAGCAATATAAATTCGGGATTTTTGTGTGGCGGCAAATAAATGTTTAAAAATTTAATTAAAAACGCAGAGCATAAATAAGAAATTGGGTTTTAATAAAGAGCACTTTTAGGCGCTCGGGCCCGGGACTTGACTCTCCACATAATGGGAAAGGCTGCCCACAGCCTCTGGAGAACCTTTTGTTACCCTTTCCCCTGCCACTTTATTTATTTATTTTTTTTATTCTCCACCCTATGTCGCTCTATATATAGTACTTTCCTGTGCTTAAAAGTTTGCTTTGCTTAATGAAACTTGAGCGAAACGCTTAAGGAAATGCTTGAAAAATGCCTTTGTTCGAAGTTTGCCTTAATTTTTATTTTTTTCTTCGCCCTGTTTGAAGAGTCCATAAAGCGCCAGGGGCCGGCGAAAGATACAACATTTTGGCCTAGCCAAATGATACTTCTGTGATTGATGGTCGGCAGAGAATCGACCAAGACTCGAGACGACACCAAGCTCCGAGCTCCACTCGGTGGCTCGGTTTCGTTGCAAATTGGTAAACAAACAAAGCTGGACAAGAAGTCGCTGATGAAGTTGGCAGGCGAGAAAGAAAACATTTCGGCCCCGTTCAAAGCGGATAATCTACAAAAGCAAACTCCACTTTCGGGGCCAGAACGAAATGACCGAAATTCCACATCTTAAAGGGTAGCAAAGGCTGCATTTAGAATCCGTACATACAAAAGCAACTACTTCAGAAATACTTTTCTCTTTGGAGCTTTTCCATGAAATTCATACATTTTTCCGGTGCAAAAAAAAAAGTGGAGAATAAAATCAAAACAAATACCGCAAAAAGTTTGCTTACAGCACAACGGCAGAACAGCAGCACAGCGCACGGGGGAATACCCGAAAAACGTAAAATGGAAACCCAAACCAAAGCCCAACCCAACCCACACAAACACAGCCCAGCTTCCCCCCTCGCAGCAGTTATGCAATATTTTTGTTTAACAAAAAATCACTTTTTGAAATAATTGCCAGAGCCAAAATGCTGGTAATGTGTGTGGGTGTAGCTGCTGTGGAAGCTGGCTGAAAATATGCCAAGCGGGGCACTCCAAAGGGAGATATACCATGTACTTTATACTATATACACATATACCTTTATACTACACCACGGTTGAGGGTTAGGCAGAACACTTTTTGGTTAGAGGATATACATACCCTGCCAGGGTACTCATTGCATTCGAAAGGCCAACGACTAGCATCTCCATTTAAAAGTGTTCTCTTCAGTTTCAATTTATTTCCGAGAATTTTTAAACTATATATTTGATTTGAAAACTCAAAAATTAAATATACTTCACATACAAAATGCACTCAACTGCAGATGCTGCAAATTTTTGGCTTCACTCGAGAGCATTTTTAATTCGTTTATCCAACTTTTAGAAAGAGAGACACACACACACATCCCAGTCCGGGGAACTTATGCTGCTTCAGTGCCACACACAATCAGACCCACACACTCGGACCTGCACTCACACTCTGGTGGAATAAATAGCATTTAGTGCATATTTAGTACAAGCAACGACAACGTGAAAAGCCAGGCCAAAAAAGCGAGGAGAGCGAAAGAAAGCAAACCAGACCAGACCAGACCGGGCTAACAACACATACCTGCATGCTGGCCAGCCCTCCTTCTGGCCACAACTGGCTGTTGTTAGCAAGAAAAATGCATCAATGCATGCTGAAGCGGGCAAAAAAAAAATAAAACTAAAAAAAGCAAGAGACTAGAAAGAAAAGAAGCCAAAGCAGCATAAAATGCATAGGAAAATAGAAAGGCGCGGAAAGCTGGGGGGGGGGGGGGGGGGAGGTAAAGGGAAATGGGGAGACAGCCAGCAGAAAATGGCCAAACATGTTCTATGAATAAACGGGAAACGGGGCAACGGGGCAGGAGCCGAGGCAGGTTGGCCAGGAAAACTTGGCGTGCCTGTTTGCCATCAGAGCGAGCTCTCTCGGAGTCAAAGTTGTGGAACCTGCAGGTTTTTCCTCGCCTCTTCCTCCACCTCTCCTCTCCTCTTCTCCTCATTCCGCAGTTTTCCAGCAGTTTTCATTGCCACAGAGAGCTGACTGGCTGGAGAAGTTGCAAACATGTTTTCCTGGTTCAAGTTGAGTTGCAGTCGCAATCTTCGGCAAAGATATCCGGATTGCTAGCCTGCGCCGCAGCACACATCAGTCGGTCATTCATTCATTCCCAAGCTCTCCTCGGTCCCCCCCCTGGGTCTCGCCGCAGAAAATCCTTCAAGGGTATTATGATGATGGGCACCGAACCAAGTCGAGAGCTGGGTTTTGTGTTTTTGGTTTTCATTTGGTTTTGTTTCCCTTTTGGCGGAGGTGGAAGTAGCTTACATGCACCAGATGAACCCGAGAACATGCAACGTGCAACAGCAATTAGAAGCAGCCAACGCGGGCGGGCTGACTCCCAGGGAAACTCAAGACTTTCCCGCAGAAATCCCAAAAACTTCCTCAAGTTGAACTTTAAGTTGCGGTTGCTTCCCGAAACTTCTTGTCAAAGTTTGGCCAGCAGACTCTTTAGATGGATGGGTGGCTGCAACTTTGAATGGGGCGCTACTACTACTCCTATGCTGCTGCTGTTGCTGGATACAATTCCAGGGAGTTTGCTGATGTAATGAACTTTCAATCGATATGCAAGAAGAGCAAAACCCATCAGAGTCGAAACCTCCTTTCGTCTGTACTTCACTTCATTTGTACCGCAAAAGTTGCTCATCACGGCGGGGCTAATCTCTTCTTACCAATTTCAGCAGCTTTTTTGCCACACTCGTGTTGAACTTAGAGGGGACAAGGCCTTGGCAAGAACTTGGGTTATAGGTCGGGTGTTTTCAGATCCTTGGAGCATACTTTTACTGAATTATAATCTAAAAGAGATGTGATATATAATCCAGCCTCAAGTTATTTGTTTTAAATTAAACTGAAATTATTAAATTCCTTATATAAGGTCTGGATATATTTAAAATTTAAACCTTAAGCAAGCATTTAATGCCGATCTCTTCCCCCTTTTTCTTCTCCGCTAAATTGCAGTGCAGAAAATCGCAGCGAGAAACTTTTAAGAGGAATTTAATTATAGCCAAAGCTTGCCGTCTCATTTTCCCCGTCCTTTCTGTCTCTTTCTCTCGCTCTCTCTCCGCATAGCTTATCTTGTTCCCCGCTCCGAGGGAGTATGAAATAAAAATTAAAATCATCAGCGGCAAGCGGATGATGATGATGGCTAGGAGCACCAGTACCTAGAGCCCCCCATTCAAGAGGGGCAACCCCCTTATCCCCCTTTGGGGTCCCAATATTCCGCCTACGGTTATTCTACCATCTCTTTCATACCGCCCATAGCCCTCTCGTTCGCCTTCTACACTCCTCCTGAGTCTGGCGCTGCTTCTGCTTCTGCTTCTGCGGCGGCTGCTGTCGGGTTTAATGAACGGAAATCTCTTGCAAATATTCAATTGCTATACAACTCTGAAGCGCAGACACAGTCGCAATATATACCCAGATATGTACACATTTGTAAACGGAATGGAGTACAAGCACATGTATCTCTATATAAGCATATATATATATATATATATATCGGTGTGAGTTTATATGCAGGAACACAGATACTCACTCATACTCGGGCGAGTGGAAGTCAACAGACAAAAGAGGCGCATGTCGACGTTGCCCATGTGCAATGTGCAATGTGCAGTATGCAGTTTGCAGTGAGCAATGGCAATGTGCGATATGCGTCCTCTGCCAAGTTGATAATGAAGTTCTTATGCCGATAATGATGTTGCCCTACGGCCAAGAAGGAGAGGAGTGAGAGGAAGAGAGGCTGACTGCCCGAGGAGGGGTATAGCAAGATTCGCAATTATTTCTAGCAGTCAGCGGATCATCTGCTATTGTGATTGCTGGCAGAATCTTCAAAATGAAATCTTAAAATGGGCATAGATACTTTTTAAGTAGTATCTTGTGCACTCAAAATGTATAGTTTAAAGTTTTCTTACTAATATTAGATATAAGAATAATTTTTATAGAAACAGAAACCTTACACAACTTAAGATTTTTAAGAAAACTATTTTTCGAGATTTCATACAGCAGAATTGCAGAAAATTTCTAATTTTACAAAAAATTCCTAATGTATTTACTTTTCTAAATTTAAATACGCATTATTTGATTAAAGATTTATTTTTGTCTTAATAAAACATATATTTTGTACAGTGAATAAATCTGGTAAGCTTGTAACCTTTTCAACAAGAACATAAATAAGCAATTTATAAGTTTAAAATACCCTATAATTTCCCAAATGATTCAAACTTCTATGTAACTTGTAAAGATTCTGTTTAGTTATTAAAAATACTATATAATTCTTATGCTTTATTCAATGAACTCCTCGTAAAGAGGCTCGACTGGGGCCATAAGATACTCTTATACTTTATAACCAGTTCCATAAACAATCGATGCACTCGAACTGTAAAAAAATACTCGCCTAATCCACCCAAATCTGCCGTCTTAAAGGCAGATAAACCCGTGGTCCTAATGCCAAAACACATTTATAGGCTCGGATGCTACAAACCACCCACCCCACATCCCTGCCTCCCTCCGCACACTCACACATTTGCAATATTAATAATCTGCTTGCCATTGAAAGCCATACAAGGCGCGACTTCGTCGTACGTGTCAACATTCGACGCCAACTGCGACTGCGACTGAGACTGAGGCAGCGACTGCATGCGCGACGGCGCATATAAATTTTGTGCTCTTTTTTATTTTATTTCTTTTTTTTTATTTTGAGTGGTCTAGGAACTTTTGCGCCGTTGCGAGTGGCATGCAACCTAGGCAGCAGCAGCAGCAGCAACTACAAAACTCATTTGGCAGAGGCGGCGGCACGGCAAGGGGGGGCGGAGTTGTGTTTCAGCACAAAGAGCAGAGAGAGATCCAGAGCCGGCACAGTGGAGGCCATAACCATAAACAATCAGGTGTGGGAAACTTTTTGTGGTCGAAACGGGAATTGCGGCGTAATTCCCAATCGTATCTAAATTATTTCTCTCCGCACAAAATTGTGTCATGTCATGTGATGTGAAAGAAAGTTGAGAACTAGATCGGAATTATAAACACACAGTCGTACTTATGGGGGAGAAAATCAAAAGACTGAAATGGATAGGTAATAAAAAGCAACTTAAAGCCAGGAAATATATGTATTTTGTAAAATTACTTTTTTAAACATTATGAAATGAATATAAACCGATTACTAATGTTTCATAAACTCTGATCTAAGCTTGTAAAAGTTACCAATTTACAGTAACTGGAAACAATATTTTATTACACAATAATAAATGCAAATTTTGAAATTACAATATTGTCATTTTAATATATAATATATATATAATATTTTATATATTTTATATATTAATTAAATAATTTTAAAAATTATATTGTTAACCCCACACCCACTGTAACCACAAAAATGCCTAGGCTTCTTGTGTCTAGTGGCAGGAATACCGGACGGACGACTGACTGCCTTCCCATTGGCCTTTGTCTGCTCCCCTTGCCAGCCCCCCTCCCGCCAGTTCCGACGCCTCTGTGGATGGATCCTGGTTACTCCGCTCCCTCCGCTTCGCCCCCACCGTCCCTCCTCGTCGTAGACTTGTTCCTCTCCTGGCGGCTTTTGCGTCGAGTGCACAACAAATATTGTCGCCGGCTAGGTCGGGAAATCAACGCACTAAGCTCTCCGCTCTGCTCTGTTCCTCCCCTCCCTCCCCCTTTTGCCCCACCCATAATGCTCCTCCATCCTCCATCCATCCCCTCGCCACCTCGTGCAAATGCCGGCGGGGACAGTGAGCGACAACAACACAAAGTAAATAGTAAACAAAAATAGTTGGCAGGCCAAAGTAAAAATGCAAAAAAAGGCAAAGCAACAGCAAAAAACAAAGCGAGGCGGAGGCAAAATGCAAAGCAAAAACGCATGGGCAAGTAAATAAAAATAGAATTTAAAATAAAATGCGAAACAGCTTTTATCGCCCCTTGCTTTTGTGGTTGAATTTCGATTTCGTTCAAGTTAAATTAAAGCTGCAAATTAAATGCAGAAGGAACAAGAGACAAAAGAGCTGATCTCACAAATAACTGAAGAACTGTTAAAGTCTAAACTTGTACGATTAAAGAATAAATCGGCCTTGTTGGAAATCGTAGTGAATGGGTTAGGCAAAAGAAACTATTTTTTATTCAATTTAAAACTAGTAAACTTGTTAATTCTGCATAATTTTTTTATCCTTGCAATATTTTTCACATTTCTTCTAAAGAACACAAAATTCTTATCGTATCATAAAAACATTCAGTCAAACATTTCATTTAAATTTATATATTTCAATTTGAATACAACACAATATATCCTATATACCCTCGAGTACCCTGTATTAAAAAAGCACACTCATATATTGAGTTTACCAACTGATTAAATGAATAACCGGCACAAGTCGTACGGACAGCAAAAACAACGGCGACTAGCCACCATAAATTGATAAGCAATCATCGGTTAGGAAGATTAATCAGCAATCAGAAAGTGGGAAAGGGAAAGGTGAACCGCCATTGCGATAAATGTGTAGTAATACTTCCACTTAACTACTCTATTATTAAACTATGCAGCTAAGAAAAACTAGCAAGAATTAAAACAATTATTAACTAAAGCAAAGGAGAGATAATATTTGTGATTGTTGCATGGAAATCATGGTTAAAATTGTTTCAATTTTAAATATATAAACATAAAAGAATAATTTTACTATTTAACAGCTCGTGAGTGTAAGCAAACTTGTACATTAAAGTTTTATAATCTGTCATAAAAACTACTGATAAGTAAGGGAACAAAAAGTTTCAATCAGAAAACGATCTTATCTGCAATACGACAAGTAATTATCTTAAATGACTGGTTAAAAATAGAAAAGAAAAAATAAACAAAACATTCTTGCTAAAGAAAAATAACAATTATTAATATTATGATCAAAGTTTAAAGTTTAGAAATACTTCAATTGTAATATTGCCATTTATCCTATCTTATTTCCTAAAAGATTTCTTTGGAAAAATAAATATACCATCCCTACAAATATATTCAAATTTCTCACAGCTTTAACTCCCCTTCAAAACATAGTCAATACCCTATCAATTGCTATTCCATTCTCTTCATTTTATTCTTCGATATTATTCAACCATGACAGAAGAATTATGCAAAAGAAGGTCAACATGCTGTGACCTTGAGTTGAGCGATATGCTCCACATGGAGTTCACAGGGCAATTGTTAACCCATTATCGCTTCCACCTCAATGTAACCACAACTCTCCTATTTTCCACCATTTTCACTCCCTCTTCACATCGTCACAAATGCAAAGTTATGCGAATCCAAAAAAAGAACAGAGCAAAGAACGGAACAGAAAAAAAGCAGATTAACAAATTGTGTGTAATTTAAAAATAAAATGAAATAAAATCAAAATGCAGCAAAGCCAAAGGCACACACACACAGGGGCATGAAAAACGCAGGCACAGCAAATCGCGGGCAATGAACGCTTGATATACGCAAAAAAAAAAAAGAAGAAAAATATATAAGAAAAAACAGCAAGCAGCTGAAGAAGAGCAAGAGCACAAGTAGCCAACGGAACGAAAAGCGAAGAAATACACACAACAGATACGATTTTCCACTGCACATGCACTGAACGAAAGGAAAACCATATCAGCCTAGACAAAGGCAAAGGCAAGACACCAAAGTTTCGAGTCTTAATAAGTATCATTTGAAGACATCTTTACAACCTCTTAATTATTAGAGGAATTACAGATTTTCCATTAGCTTTTTTTCCACACTTTTTACCTTAATATTAAATTAAAAAACCAAATATTCAAAGAAATTATGAATAATACATCTGGGTTTTATCATTAAATTACCTTAAAGTGTGTGCTAATTTTTTTTCATAAAAATTATCTTTTTTTTGATAAGAAACTAATTTAAAATTGAAGTAATACCACATTTAGGTTTTTGGGAAGATTTTCTAAATTTCTATCTAAAAATAACATAACATCTATTACTATAAAAAGCTAGTTAGCACAATCAATATTATTCCCAGTGCAAGCCGGATAAGAAGAAGCCAACTTAAACATTTGATTGAGCTTGCCATAGAGAACAATGGCAACAGGGAGGAGAATGAACTTTTTTCCATTGCTTACACATTTGAAATGCACATAATTTAGCTTTAGAACTCACAGATAGATGGATAGAGACAGAGAGAGAGAGAGGTGCTAATGTTCCACTTGGCGTATGAGTAATGTCTCTCTGCGTTGAGAAAACTGGTTTGCAACTATACAAAACCAAGAAGAAAAGGTTCAATGCGGAAAATATCACAGTTCAAGCTACGATATAGCGGCTTCGGTGTCCCAAGTCTGGCTGAAGGTCTTTTGGTTGCACTATTTTCGTAGCTATCCAATTACCTTGTCACAGACAACAGCAACAACAACTTGGAAGACACGTAAACAGTGCCCATAACATTGCACTCTGTCTCTCTCTCTCTCTCTCTATCCCTGGCTTTGCAAAAGTCAAACTATCAATTACAATTATGTGCACAAACGAGAGACAACAATGCACACTCACTGGCAAATAGATACTCGATACTCGCAGATACATCCACTTACCCGCCCAGATAGATAGATAGATAGATACTGCCACCAGCAATTGCAAGGCAGCACTAACAAAAACAGCAGCAAACAATTAGCCAAAAGTCAGCAGAGCACAAAGCCTTAAACTCAAAACTAAATCGAAAGAGCGACCGAAAGGGACAAATAGACAGATAAACAGAGAGAAATAGAGAAAGAGAGAGAGATACAGAGAGATTGAGATACTACACTCATGTGCCAATTTTGAAAAACGAGATACTTGGATAAGCGGCTAGAGCGGCAAGAAGGGGGGCTTAAGGGTTCAATACGGCCTGACCCAAGACTCCAAATTGAGGGCTGGGAATTTAGCTCTAAGATGACTAAGCAGGTCACAGCGCAAAAAATAAAAGCTCAGAGGAAAGTTGATTAGCTGCGGGAAATATAAAGATACAAATGTGTGAGGCAAATCATTTAAATTGATCTGTAACCCTTGGCTAATAAATCAATTTTGGAGTATGGAAGCACAACTAAGAGACTTCGAGCAAATATTTTAAAGAATGCAAAATAAAGAACCAACTCAAGATTAAAGTTCTAAATAGAAAACTCCCGGCAACACCTCATTTTTCCCTGCGTTTACCCAACCCCATCATCCATGTTGCATTAAAAGCAAAATCATTTTCCGCCGTTTACAAAGTAAAGAACATTGCCCCTTGTTTGATCCTCTATAGACTTCGTACGTACGTATGTACATACCGTATAACCTTCGACGCTGGGTGCAGACAACAGTTTTTCTTCAATATTATTAACAAGCTTACCAAGAGCGACGGCGAAAGACAGAGAGACTGCGGGAGAGAGAGGGAATCTTGGGATAGGTAACAGCAATTACGCTTGAATGCATCTATAAGATATTGTATCTACAGAGTGCATGTACCGCCTGTGGGCTGTATCTATATCTGCAAAGCTTTTGTGTGTGTGTGCTCTCTCCGATGACTCTGTTGCCTGTGCAAGTATCTGCAACTGTGGCCGTATCTGAAACCGGACGAAACGCAGATGCATCCTCAGCGCCCGGTCTATGCAAACGACAGAGCAGTAGCAGCAGCAGAAGCGGCAGCGGCAGGAGGAGAATGTGGCAACTTTACCTCCCCCCGCCCTTTTGGCACAGTGATAAGATAAGAACGGCTGACACATCCCCACTTCCATTCCCTTCTAGCAAAAACATTGACAACTTTTCTATTAACGGTCCGCACAACGACTGCGACTGCGAGTGCGACTGTGAATGCGAATACAAAAAGCAAAGGCAAAGTATCTATCTCAGTTCGTTTTGTATCTACACAAAGAAAACGCTGTGAAGAGGCTGTGTAAAATGCAATGAGGCGGCACAGCGCTGCTGCAAAAGTCTGCAATTGATTGCAGCAAAAGTTAAGTAGATTATGATGGAAAAGTTTGAGGCGGAGCATACAGAGAGGGGGAAAGAGGAGAGATGGTGGCTCTTGGCCATGATACGAGTTTTTTGCTACTGGATAACCACGAGCTCTCTTGCCGTAGAGCTGGGAAAACTTTTCTTGAACCAAAAAAAAAAAAAGTGGGAAACTGTGACGCAGAGGAGCTTCAGGAATAACTAGTTTTTTTCCCCGGCAGCCGGAGAAAAATGAATTTTCAACAATTTCTCTGTTACTTATTTGTCAGCCATCAAACTTATACGCTGCCAGCTCTTAAAATCCGCTCCCAAAGCGAACTGATTGAAAGGAGCGACTCACGAAGAGGAAAGAAATTCGCAGTGGAAAATAAGCGACTTCCTCTCTTCTCTCTCTGTCTTTGGGCCGGAAATTATTAACCCATCGTAGAGACACGCCTAAAGTCAGTCCATCATAAACCTGATTGTTCAAATATTGATTGCGCGCTGCTTATTGTTATTATTATTATCCGCCAAGACTTTGTTGCGCCAAAATTGCTCAATTGATTTGGCCAAAAGTTCACTAGACCTTAGTGGCCCAGAAAAAGAGTGTTTCAAGTAAGACACTATCAGGGAAATCTTATCAGTTTCCGTATGTAATTAAAATTCTTTCGATCCTATTATTATCCGGGCCCATTAGCACTTGCCGCCTCTATTAAGATAATCCCTAGTCGTTTATCTCCCTGTCCAATCCCATAACCATTATTTTCCCATGATTAATCCCAAATCTGTTGATGGCTAAATCACTTGCTAGCCAACTAGACTGATGAATGCCGTAATTACTAAAACATCTGCGCTACTGGAAAGCAGTTCATTCCGAGAAATCTATTTCCAGCCAGACGTTTTATGGCCGGAGCAAAAATCTTACACGACACGAGAGATGTTTTTTTTTTTTGCTTTTTCAAAATTCGTTGGCACAACAATTCAACAATATTCAATGTATGGATGGACACGTACCTGAAACGAGAGAGAATACAGAAAATATAGTAAATATGTGTTTCAAGTCAAAATACATCTAATGTATATGTGTATTTAAATAAATAAATCAAAATCTCCTCCACCGGAAACATTTGCATATGAAATGCAACGAAGCACAAACTTCCAATTCACTAGCAACTAAGGCGAAGTAAATAAATTCTAGTTGTAGTTGTTGGCGGAACACTAAATGAGCTACGGAAAGTATCTGTAAGATAAACAAACTTGGCCGCTAAAAGACGAATTTATTAGAATTTTCTCATGCGGTTCGTTGGGTTCCTTTTAGCTTCGGACGACCGAACAACCCAGCTGTTGGAAAACACATTTCAAATGTTTAGATTAGGCCAGGAAACGGAAAATTACTCCTAGCACACTACAAAACAGTGCGTATATTAGGGCCAAAATTACTTTACATTTGATATATGCCATTAGCCAATGGACTTGGTAGAGCGAGTCGTGTTAAGGGATAGTTTAGTATAGAAAAATATGATTACTAGAGATAGTAAAGGGACAAGGAACAAAACGACACCTTCCTAAAAAGCTTGTGTTTTTTAACATTTTTAAAAATTCTGAAACTCAATATTAATGGCCATGACCTATCAGTTTTCCTATCGTTGTTTTGCTAGCTCTATTTCGATTATTGATTTAATCTTTTTAAATCAAGGAAACTGATACTCGATCAGGCAGGTGGATGATTCCGTTGTGCGTATCAAATTCGTTTTTATTCAGATTTAATGGGACCGCTAGTTTGTATACCCTTGAACCGGACCACTAAGACAGGGTATATGCATTTTCCCACCAGTATTCGCATGATTATAATGCGATTTATGGCATAATCCGCAGTTGTCTCATATTCAGCTGGTTAACTAAGCCTCACCTCTTCTGGTTCGAGACATTTTGACGTCACTTGGGGCGGCCACGAAACGGAACTGGTACCGGTAAACCCTAGACACACAGATGTTAAAAACTAAAGTAAACCAGCTCAGCAGGTAGCTAGTCACTCCGTCAGTCAGTCAGTCAGTCAGTCAGTCAGTCAGTTAGTGTAGCCAAGTGGGCCACCAGCAGTAGCAGCAGCTAATCAAAGACAACTCCAAAAATTAAAACCGGACACAACTTTGTCTGGGGCTTCTTAATTGCTTGGCCAAACTTTTATTTGGCAGCTCTCGCATGTCAAGCATAAATAGAGAATTATGGAGGAGAAATGCTCAAACACACACAACGCATGTGGGTCAGCTTGGGTTGGGAATGAGCAGAGGGAAATAAACAAAATGTGCACATAATTCGGGGCTATATAAAATAATAATTAAAAAATCGCATGTCTGACAGAATTTTTGACAAATTGTTGCCCCCGCGCACAAATCCGAAAAGTTAATGAACTTGCCTGAGAATCCGAGTCCGAGTCCGAGGCAGAGAGCAAAATCCCAAGAGCTAATGATAATGCCATAACGCACACACGGGGCACACACTCACACACACATACTCTGCTGTACAGATACAGATACTGAGATACGGATACAGCGTGAGTTTATAAAAAAAAAATAGCGCGTGCTGCCTCTCGCATAAAAAGATTTATCATCTAAAACTGTCTGTCCATCCGTCCCACTGACTATGAATGAAAATGCCGACACATAAACAAAACCAACTAAGGCACACACACACACACTCCCCACATTTAGTTTACTTGATCAAAAGCGAAAAAGCAACAGCGAAAAACAGAAAAAACATTTAAAACCAAATAAACAGAAACAGAAGGCGTTTTTAGAGAGCCATCATAATTGTTTATCAAGCTCAGAGCTGGAGAGCCTTTCCACCTAGACCGCGAGAGAGTAAAACAATAAAACAAAGCCCTCTCCTATTACCTTTTCAGCGATGCGTCACGTTTAAATAATTAATTGGCGAACAAAATGTTTACACGAAATCAAGCAAAGCATCAGTTGCCAAATAGGAAAAAGAAATGGTAAAAGTGCAAATAATAGGAAAAAGTATGGGAAAAATATCTAAGAATACACAGGTTAGATAATCAGTCAGTGATTAAAAGTTACTTAGGGTTTATTGTGTGACCAGAACATGCAAAAAATTGATATTGATTAGTTGACTAAAAAGCTAAAAAGCGTCTTTGAATATGGAAGAAAAATATACAAAATTAGTCTTAAATTAACTTTATTTTAATATTTTCAAGTGTAGAAAGATCGATGGTAAATTAGTATATATTTATTTATGATTAATTAAAACATTTAAGAGGGAAATATATTGTAAACCCTGAAAAAAAATCATTTATGTAACCTGATTCATATTTTCTTAAGTAACTAAAAAATAAATACATGTATAAATATTAATATTAAACTTATTTTGTCATCTTCATATGTCTTTAAAAATATCAAAGTTACTAAATAAAATTCCCCTTTAAATAAAACTGCCGTACGATTCCCTGCTAAAACGCTTCCATTATTATTACGAGCTACAAGTATTAATCATCAAATTGCCTTAATAATCTTGTACGCCCCGCAATTGAACTGCCCCCTCTACCCCAGCTCACCGCGCATCCCCCGATTATTCTTCTCTTTTCTCGGGTTCTCCTCGTTGAAAACATTTATAGGCCAGCCCACACATTGCAGGCAGTTTAACTCAATAAAAATGTTTTCATCATTTATTTTATTTTTATTTTTTTTTTTTGTGCGCTTTTGTATATTTTTTGATCAACTTTTTGTATAGGAATTTGCAAACAAGATATTCTCGGCCTCTTGTCTGATTTGCATAAACAGGTCGAAGTCTCTGTCGATGTCGACCCGTTTAGAATTGTTTAATTTGCTGACGTGCCCGAAGATTTGTTGCCATATCAGTGTATCTCTCAGATACATATCGTTTCGCACGGGGGAAGTGCGAACGGAATTGATACGTTGACATTTGGCAAGAAAGCTTTGAGATATATCGAAAAGATCCAGGTAACGCCAGGTGGAAAAAACGGAAATAAAACATTTGATTTTGTATTATCTTCCTCGCTCACCTGGCAAATAAAGCTGTCTTAAATCATAATGTTAAATGATTCATGCCTTAATAAGGCAAAAAAATATATTAATAATATTTAGCTTACAATATAAAAGTATCAACGACTTACATTTGCCCCTAAAGATTGCGATTTTGTTATAAAATATTTGTTTCCTATATTAAAAATGTTTTCTAAGCGGTATTAATATTTTGAAGATTAATATATGATAAAGTTAATAAGATATGGCAATATTTTAAATCTATAGTTTTTATTTTTAAATTAAAAATATGCTTAATTGAATTATTTTATGAATTTTAAGGTTTCAAGTTTCTTAAAATAAAAATATAATACCAACAGCAATTTACTATTGATGATCACACCTTAATTTCATACGCATTACGCAGCTTATTCTTCATTTATTATTAGACCACACTTTAATTAAATCGATTTATTTACGATATTGTATCGATAGTGTCACAATCGGATGATTTGCCAGATTTAATAAGCATGTGTGGTGACTCCGACAAATTGGGCTTCTTTGCCATTTCTTGGGAATGAAAAATCTTGAGCGTTTTTCGCTTCTGCCAAATATGGCCCATCAACGACACCAAATCGGTCATGTGGTTAAAGCCGCTTCGACGTCTTTGGTAAAATCAATGCTTATTGCAGTTTGCCGCTGCCGTTGCGTTGCCTTTTTGCGGCTTGCCATTTGGTTGTGTGTGGTAATTAGCAACAACAGCATCGAGAGACAGCAGCTGCTACTGTGTTGGGCTTACAAAATTCCTAGAAATGGTCGATTGAGTAGATGGACCACTGGCTACTGGATGGATCGCAGATGTCTGGAGCATGGCAACAGAGAAGAAATGGATGATGGTCCGTGTCTCCGGATGCGTTTTTGATTAGCGCAAACGATTGCCTGCTCTGCTGCAATTGCATTTCTCCAGACCGAGATGCAATTTGGCCAACTTTGCAAATACATTTTCGCAACTGTCAGCAGTAGCAGCAACAGCAGCAGCAGCAGCAGCATTGATGAAATCTCAGCTATTTTCGGCCTTAATGTGTGCCACCAACCCAACTGGTTTTCCCCACTGCAAATACATTTCGAGATGCAAATCAAACTGGTTGAACTGAAACGATTGTGCATATTTTGCAGATTGACCAGATATCATTTTGAATTGATAAATACTTCCTTGAAATCTAAAAAAGAACAAGCTGCAGGGGGGATATGTATCCGGAATGTCGAACGTCAAATCATGGAATAGTTTCAGTTTTCGGAAGACATTTTTTCATAATCAATTTATGGGAATGTGCAAGACAATTTCAACTTTAGTGCTAAAGAATAATGTGTGTACTTTGAGAAATATTGACATGTTGTTTGAGACCGATAAAAGCTTTCTTCTTTTTTGCCAGAAATATACTTTTCCAACTGCCAGAAACATCGACTAAGTGAAACAACCTTCTGGCTGCTTGAGATACTTTTTTTATTATCAATTTGGAAGATTGACAGAAAGTTTTCCTGCCAGCTTAGTTGTTTTTCCTTTCTGAATAATGGCTGTACTGCAGAGAATTCGAAAAGTATTTGCCATTTGCAGAGCGACGGCGTACCAGTGAAAAATACTTGCATTTTCTAGAGCTTTACCCTTCGCTTGCAATTATGAAGATTGATAGATACATTCCCAACAAATCCAGATACTTTTTTGCCTTGTTGCCTCCCCGAAGAAACCTCATGCATTTCCTGTACTCCTGAGTTCTTGCCGCCGCCGCTACAGTAACTTCCTGCCACACAAGCTGCCCCAAGTCGCTCGAGTCCTTCACTCCTTTGACAAATCTGACAGCTGGCCCGAAAAAAGAAACGAGCTCTTCTCCAACCCCCAAAAGGAGCTCAACAACATAAAGCTTATGCTGGCACAAAGGGGGTGCGAACGGGCATGGGATTGGGACGAGGACGAGGACGAGGACGATGACGAGGATGAGAATGAGATGGGCATGAGTTTTGGGCATGGGGTGGTTAAAGAGGAGAGGCAGCAGTCATTATCAAAGCCCTTCAAGGTCTCTCAAGGCAAGCGTCTGTTTTACAGATTTTTATGTTCACGACACGCACACGTTGGAGTGTGCAAGTCCTGGGTAACAGGGTAGAGCGCGGGGTAGCGGGTAGGTCTCATATATTTTATGAAAATTAGGAGAACCCTACGGAGTCAGAATGTGGCCATAAATAAATGGTCTCGTTTACGACTTTGGACATTAACCTGTTAAATTTCTAATGTGTGTGTGACGGGCCCTTGGTCTCCTTGTAAGCACCCCCATCATGGCTCGTATATCGTGCCTCCGAGCCCAAGGATCGTCAACGTTTTGCATATTTAAGCAGCCTCAGCAGCAGCAACGACTTGGATAATCTAACATACTAATGTGTGCGAATGCCCAGTCTGCCGCACCACCTTCCTCCTCCGGTTCAGTTCTCAGTTCCAGTGAGACCACAAAATCAATAATGATTACATTTGCCTTGCATATTTCACCAGCCAAGAGAGCGGACGGACAGACGGACGGACTCGAGTGGGTGGCTGTGCCGGCGGGTGGGTTAAATGACATTTGGTGGCATACGGCAATTGGTTGTCAGGTCAGGTGGTTGCTCCTACACCCCCAGACCAGGCCACCTCTTGGGGAGAGTGTCAAAAGACAAAAGATGGAAAAGCGGTTAAGTGGCGAGGTAGCAGCAGCACCACCAACGCCAGCCAAAAGCCCTTACAGAAAGAGCCTATGCCCACTTCTATCCAACAGTAGAAGCTCGATATGAGAAGCCACACACACGCCCAGGGAAGTCCTTGTGGTAAAAGAAACAATCAATATAATGGATATGCATTCATTTGGAACCCTACAAGAATGATTTATTACCAGGATTAATGGATTTTCTGAGGCTTTATGTGATCAACTCTAAAAAGTAACAGATTAAGTTTTAATTTCTTTAACTAAAATGTTAAATAAATTTGGAAAAATGTATTGCAAGAGTCTAAAAGTGACTTAGCTTAATTTTTTTTTAAATTAAAATAAAGGAAATTAAAGAAGAAACCCAATAAGCTATTTTTATAATTTTTGTTATTAACAAATCTAACTAAAAAATTTATTAAAACCCCATATAGTTCAGAAGATTCTTAAAGGCTAGACTCCGTCCTCGCTTGGCGAACTCACTGTCCCACCACCACTGAAACGGGTTGAGCACTTGGCTCTGGTGGGGCTTCGAAGCCAAAAGAAATGCACTGCACATTGTGGCACCACTGGCGGCACCACCATCATCATCATACCATTACCACTAGCTACGAGCACCACCAAAAGCAGGAGAAGATGCCGGTAAAGAGAGAAATGCAGCAATAAGTGGCGCGCAGGGTCAACGATAAAAGGCGGGACACAACGGGGTGGATGGGCGTTGCAGGGGCCTAGGAAGGCGACGCCACTCAATGCAGTCAACGGCCTACAGTCTACAGTCTACAGGCTAGAGACTAAAGACTCCTTGCTACATACAACATACTACAGACTACAGACTACAGTCTGCAACAACACAAGCAGAGGCATGGGCAGAGGCAAAAGCAGACTGGCAGCGACGACTTAGCGACGATGGGTCCTAGGCCAACCAGTTAGAAAATGCAGGCAGAGCCAAAGGCAAATGCAAACGGCAAGAAAGTGCAACAAAGTACAGGCCTCAATCTGCTGCACTGCACAAGCACACACTCACACACTCACTCGCTCAACACCACCCACCGTCCCCCTGGCGCCCGCCTGACAGGTTGAAATCCAACGCAGCAGAACGAAAGAAACGAAAAAGAGACGAAACGAAACGCAATGCAACGAAACGAACGAAGCGACCGAGCAAAGTAAATGGAAAATGGCAAGGAAAATGCACACAACAAAGAAAGCAACGTAAACGCGCTGATGACGTTGACGAGTGCGAAAAAAAAGCGCAGATTGCAGGTGAGATGTAAATACACACAGGCCTAAGAGAATAAGAGCCAAAGCCGAAGAAATCTGTGAAAAATTGTGGAGAAAATTGATAAGATTAAGTCGGGAAATTGGGATATTCTTCCATTTTCCAAATCTTTAGAAACTTTTTACTTTATAAATCTACAAATAATATATTTTTAGGAGCTACCCATTTGACAGTTTGTTTACAATATCTTAGAAATTTATTTATTTCTCTCTCATAACCTTAGTCAATATTATTTTGAAATCTTTATTAAACAAATAAGATCTCAATTGAGATCGATCATTAATCATCGGTCTAGGGATCGATCCAACTCTGATATAATTACGTAAAGATTTCTTATGTAAAAGTTTTGACGCACATTCTGAACAATACCTGAACTTAAGACTTTTGTATTCATTTACTTTCTCAAAAGTCAAGCCATAAGTATATATATACCTTCTGGTTAGTCATAAAAAGCTATGGTTAAGTTAGTGTTATAAGTAGAGCAATAGAGGAAAATAATAATATATAATTAGAGGTTCCATTATTCATCAATTATTAGAATGCGATTATTTTTACTGGATTAATTGGATATTTCTAAAATATAGTATATAAAATATATGGAATATATTAAAGATTGAGCTTTATTCACATTAGTTTATTTGTTCGCTAATAAACTTCGTTTATTAACAACTTGGTTATGTCAACTGTCAAACTCAATTAAATTCCGAGTTAAGAAACAAAAGTAAGAGTTTTAAATCCTTTTTTTGTCCGTTAGTTTTCATCCAAGCTTTGCTGACATCAACCTAATTCGTACTAATTTAATTAGTAACTTTTTATATGAATTTGCTAATTGTATCTAGATGATATAACTTTTACTTTCAAGTTTATCATTTCTCCATTAAATGAAATGAAAATGAAATTCCTGCGAACATTATTAGTGCAAAATACTAACTAGGATTCTTTATATGATCAAGTTGGATTACTGTTGTGTAATGGCTCGGCAGATTTCGTGTAATGCCATTAATTCAGCACTAATTGACGGCTATGAATAATCGAACGGAATAATTGCAGCTAAGCTAAAACTCCCAACAAGCGAAGCATCTCCCGTCGCCGCCGCATTTGTAAATAAAGTAAATGATATTCTCCAACAATAATAAATTGACAAGGGAAAGAGAGCAAGTAGGGTTTTTGGGAAGGCTGCACTAGAGAAATAATATTAAAATAAAACTACACTTTAAGTTTTTCTATAATCTAGGAATATGTTAAGAAAACTTATTCTAGTTTTAATTTTCAAAACGTAACTTTAAATCGTTTGTTTATTTTTCCAATGTTGTGAAAACTGAGCAATGTTTTTATTTCCGTGTAGGACAGCGACGGATTCAAATCCGTCTTCAAGTGCAGCGAGCAAAAAGTAATCACTTTTGAGTTTCCCCATCTGCAGGCAGCAACAATAACAATGGGGAAGTGCGAAAAAAAAGCTGCGAAAAGTTTCCTTTTTCTTGTTCTTTATTATTATATATTTTTTTATTGCTCGTGATGAATTTGTCTCTGATAAGACATATATAAACATATATATATACATATATATATGTAGCCGAAAGGAGCAATGGCAACGCCTTTTTATTCGTTTGACGAAGCGGAAGTGATTAAGCACAGCGCCGAAAATGCGCGAAAAGGAAAAGGGCTGCCAGGAATTGATTCTTATAAGCCGAGCAGCGGACATTGGAGAATGGAGAGTATGCGAAACAACAAAGCAAAGCGATGGTCAAAGGCAGCAATGAAAAACGCGCGCTTTGCCCAATTAGAAATTATAATTCCAACTGGACAACGCTTTGCAACACTGCACGCCGACGCCACTCACACACGCACACCAATGCACTCAGAGCCAGTTTGTCTGGCAGCGCAATTGAACAATTGAGCGTAAAGAGCGACTTGCGCTCAGAGAGGGAGAGAGAGCGAAAGAGCGGCCGATAAAGACGCGCGTAAAACAGAGACGCGTTTTTTCCTCTTTCAACCTTTTTGTATGTCCAGGGTATAGAGAGCATGTTGGGACTGGTTTTCTGGCGGAATAAAATCCAGACCTCGTTAAGGAAATGCGCGTGAAACGCCAACCGTTTATACCCCCAATTTGGGGTCTTGGCCATAGGTGAGATAAGGGCGGCAAGCTGGCACTAAGGCTAATCAGGCCGTTTCTGCTTTTACAGGGTACCACAGCACGAATGCAGGCGCACAAAGGGAATCAGCAATAACAACAAAGAGCAGCAAAACAACAGAGCGAGAACGCGACAGGGCGAATAAGAATAAGAATAGCAACGGTGGAGAGCAAAGGAGGCGGGGGAGAAGGGATGCAGCGGGAAGGAGAGCGGAGGACAGGAGAACAAAAATCAATTTGAGTGGATGTTGTTATTGTTGTCGGCTCTGGGATGCTGGCTGCTGCTTTGGAGATTCTGGATTCTCGACTTATTCGTTCCTCTTTTCGCACAAAGTGTAAAAAAAGCTGTATACAATACACACACACACACACAGTCCCTCTCACACCCTCGCACAAACACACGCAAAAACACGAACACAGGCAGACAGCAACACGCGACGGCTTTTTGCCGGTTGGGGTAAAATACACAGAAAATACAGAGAAACGGTAAAACAGAGAGAAAGAGTGAGAGAGAGAGGAGGTAGGGGGAGAGAACGCTTTAATTATGCTTAATTTGTTGTTAATCAAACACAAAACACCGTTTTGGAAAACTCAAAAAATTAAAGGAAGCTCACGTTTTTCTGCCGTTGATCGGAATCGGAATTCGGAATTCGTACTGTTATTACACGTTTTTTTTTTGTATATTCTTTTCTTTCTGTCTTCCTTTTTCACACTTTTCTGGTTTCTCGTCTCCCTTTCTTCGTTCGCCTTCGCACTCTTTAGATTTGCATATGCAATTCGCCAATTGCAAATTGCTTTAATTTGGATCGGGATATTTGCGTATTTTCAGCGGCTTTACTCTGCTTTAGTTATTATGTCGTTTCGGATTTCGGATACTCAAACACACCGAGAACTGATAGATCTTGCTTCTTCACTGGCGAACGTACACCACCGTTAATTTTTTCTGATTTTGTTATTTATCCGCGACACAACCGCCTTCGCTGATTTTTTTTTTTTCGAATTTCCGACAGAAAATTAAAGGAATCCCGTGGCTCCGCACAAAATATTTTTTCTTTTAAACGAGCACAAATTTTGAATTTTGCTGCTTTGCACTCGTATTTATAGGTTTTGTTCGTAACCCGAAGAGAGCGGTTTTCTGTCTTCAGCTATAGAACACGTTGCACTCACGCCGTGAGTTTCACTCCAGAGCGCAGATCGACTATCACTTTCTCCCTCGCACACAACGTCTCTTTCTCGCACGAACCGAGCTAGTGGTGCCGTTTTCTGAGCAGAAAAGGCTGGAACAACAAAAAATGCTTAACAGCTATTTTTGGCTATCTAAATTTGTAATTAATTATTATACTTATGTGATATATATTTAATGTTTTATTTCTAGAATAATATAAAATATTAGAAAAGATTACTAATTTCAAAATCACAAATAACCTTATGATCGTAACAGAATAAACAAGCAATGTGAAAAGCCATACATTTTTATATCCATAAGATTTAGGTTTATTCATATTTTTGGTGTTACTACTTTGATCAGCTTTTTCATTTTCCATATTACTATTTCTGGCGTGAAATAAGCTAAACTGGCAAACACTGATGCAACTACAACAGAGCAAAATAATTTTGTTCACTCATTGGCGCTCTCTGAAAATTTTCTCTCTCATATGCGCAAAATCAATTCATTTTTCGCTCTCTAAAAATTCTCTCTCGTTTGCGCATACTTCTCGTCACTGCGCATGATCGTTTTTGAGTGCATTTGCCAGACCGAGTTCGAATGAGTTTAAAATTGAGTGGAACTTAACATGGCGCTGTACAGTAACAGAAAATTTAGATTCTGGGCACAAATATAAAAACGAAATGTAAAAAACAAAATTTAACCAAAATTGTATTTTTAATTTAGATAGTTATATGTACATTTGTTTTATATTTGTTTTCTTATAAATAAGTCCTGTATGTCACGAAAGTAATTATTTTTAGAATACGCTAGATTTTTATTAAAATAATTTTGTATTATGGCTATAAGCTAGTTGCAAAGTTTATAAGCCTTTTCATTTTGAAATTTATATTTTCCATATACATGCATGAGAAAAAGAAACAAAGTAAAATATATGGGTTAAGCTAGACACACAATGGCGGGAAAAATAAGAGGTATTTATTTTTGGCAAGGTTAAATTAAATTAAAAATTAATTTAAAAAAAAAAAAACAAATTAAAATGTTCATAATTAAGGAGCATCATATTTTATTTAAATTAATTTTTAATTATATTTCCGACTCCTTCACTACTGTATTGGCGCCGATTGTTGCATATTAATTTGTTCCCATATTCCACCTCGTCATTTCGGATGCAAATTAATGAAAGAGATTAAAATATAACGTGCTGAAATCGAAGGCAGCACCACACAAATAATTGGTGGATGTAATAAATTGCTTTTAAATTAAATTATGCAATTAATATTATGCCTAACGCGACAAGAACAACAAAGGATTACACAAATATTTTCAGTTCATTATAAATAACTGACCCACAATAATAAAATAACAACAATACCAATGATAACACCAGCAGCAGGGGAAAATCAACATTTTCAATTAGATCCAAATTCGGTGGGATTTCGGTGTTTCTGGTTGGAGCAGGGTTTCCCCATTTCCCAATACTTCAGAGCAGCAGTGTAAATTGGTGAAAAATTGCAGCGGCAAGCTAAAGTTTTCCCTTGCAAGGCTTCCATTAGAACAGTTCTGTTTCACCTGTGTGTGAAATTCGGGGAATATAAAGTCCTATAGTCCTTTGATGAATTCAGAGAAATTAGGAAATACATTTTTATTGGTGGTTTACATATGTAAAACCAAGTTTGACTTTATTTACCATTAGTAGGAATATAAAATACTATAGTCTATTAATTAATTCATAGAAATTTGGAAAGATATTTTTATTTAGGATTTCCAATGTAAAACAAAGTTTGACTTTATTTACCATCAAGTTAGAATTTTATTTAATTTACCTTAACAGGTCTTAAAACTATGTAGCTCGCTAGTAGTAGTATTAAATTAATTAAAAGAGATGGACAAAAAATAAAATTAGAATAGAAAGGTAACATAATATTGATAAACATCAGATTGAAATTGTACAAACACGACATGGAAACTGTGAATCCCCGTTTTTGCAAGCACATCCCTTTAATTTAAATACAAATGTATTTATATTTAAATATTTCTTTTGTTTTATATGAACATGTTGTACATATATGTATAAGGGCAGCAGCTGCCGGGCACAAAGGTAAAGTCAATTAATTGATTCAAAATAAAAGGAAACCGAAAGCAAAACATTCCGAGTTAAAAATGGCAGAAAAAGCATAAAAAAAAACCTGTGCTCACTTGGCGCAAAAATATTTGTGGGCGTTGGTTAACGCTGGTCAACGGGTGGGCGTGGCACTTGCATTCAAATGTGGCACTCGACCGTAGTTCAAAAGGTTTTCCCCCCACCCAAACCCTTCTGTGTGTGTGTGTTTGTGTGCGATGTGTAAAAACGATAAGTGCAAAACTTAATTAAATTTCATTTCAGAAAACAAAAAAGCACAAATAGCGCAAAAAAAAAAAGAAAATGTGTAAAATCCAGGAGGAAGGACGATAGAGAGCATCGCTCTGACTCTGGCTTCGGCCGAGTCTCTGTACCATTGAAGTCCGTTACAAGCGAAATGCATTAAGCCCACGAGTTTTAATTAAATTATTATTAATCTCATTTGAGTGTGTGTGTGTGTGAGGGTTTAATTCCCGCCCTGCACCTGGAGGAGCAGAAATTGAGTTTCATAAATAAACAAACCGAAATGAAGGAGAAATTCAAGAGGGAAAAAAACTTTGACATATTGCCACAAAATGGCCGCTTCTATCTGGGCGAAAAAGTTAACTGCCAGCTGCGGTTGGCTTACAAAGAGGCAACGGAGCCACTCTACACGCCACCACCGCCGAGCGAGCGAGCAGTTTGACAGGGGAAATTAGGTCGCCTGAATTTTGAATGAACTCTAATTGTCATGAAAATGCGGCTAAAATTGTCAATATAGCTGGATTCGATTGCCACCGATTCTGAGTCCTGCCAGCACACATATGTACAGTACACGCCCCCTCACACACACCCGCCCACTTATGAGCCACACAATCCGCACTCATTATCGATTCGGATTATGCAAATCGGCATACTGGTCCAGTTCATAATCAATTTGCATTCACATTGACACAATTTCTGGCCGATAAACTTTGTTTCTTTTGGCTGTGGGAAAACGCTGAGATAATATTTTGGGAAAGTTTGCTGCTTTTTGGGGGAGTGGAGTGCTTCTGGAAGGATAAACATGAACTCAATAAATTTAATACTCAAATGATCATTTAAGGCCCATATGATTTTAAGTTCAACAGGCTAAGAATGGGGTATTAGTTGTCTAATGACTGAAAACATTTAAAGCACAGAAAGAGGAAAATCTTGCTGTTTTAATTTGTATTTTGAAGTCTTAAAGAATTTTATTCTAAATGAATTTTTTAATAAATAAGCCAAATATGTTCTTGAATTCAACTTGCGGCCATTAAGCCACACTTGTTGAGCATAATGAAATGCCCATAATCCTATTCCTTGGTCTTGCCTCCTTCCTCTCCCGATTTCAATTTATCTGCTTGGATCTTTCGAAATCATTAACCTTTCATAAGCTTTAAGTTCTTAGGAAACATTTAAATGCAAATCTATTTGAGTTGGCCTCTTTCAGTGGCTTAGTGGTTGCTAACTGAAATGGCCAAAGCCCTGCTTGGGCAAGAAAGCGGCAAGTTCACTTAACTAATAGCCAACAATTTATAACTAGCTCGAACTCCGCCATCTGCCCTGTGTCTGTGTCCCCTGTATGCGCCTGTGTATCCCTGTATCCCTATATATTCCTGTGAGGACACACAAACTAATGGCCTGACCCACCTGAACCGCTGTCTCGCCCGGGAGGAGCCCCCTGCCTGTGCTTTCCTGCTTTTCTTGCTTTTCCTGCTTGGCCGGCCAGCCAGCCAGCAAAACTAATCCGCTTAATGTTTTGCCTATCTGCTAAAATATGACCAGCACTGCCCAAGGACCCGGCACTGCAGGACTGCAGGACCAGCAGGATACGACAGCTTCCTTATGTGGTGCTGGAACTTGCTTACACTATTTGATAAGGCGAAAGGAGTCCGAAAGGCAGGGACTTAAAATCCCCGTCTTGACACAAAAAAAAAATTAAAGAAAAGCAGTCTAAATATTGAAATAAAAATTATGGAGCAGTGTGCGTGAGGAAAACTTTTCCAAAAAGTAGAACTTAAATGGCCCCCAAAGACGGCGGCAGCTACAGATGATAACGCGATAAGCAGTTCGTGATGGAAAAGTGGGTAAACGGGGTGCAGGGATCAGGGCCCATATGAGCCTGCTAATTAACTAAATTGAAGACAAAACTTTCGCCTTTTCTGTAACTGAATAGACAAAAGGGGTTCTTCCTGGAGACTCAGCTAGGAATTCCCCCGAACAAAAGAGCCAGACATGAGTCCATTTAAGGCTTAGACAGCTCCATACCCTTGAGTGGGTTTCTTAGGCAAGTTTTTCTATGCGTAAAGATAAATTCATTTGAATTAAAATGGTTTTACTTGATGAATGTAATTTCAAGAATCAAATAAAGTATACTTTGCAGGCAAAACTTACATTTTCTTTGACTGCCTGGACCTTGTTTTATCTGAAATATTTGAAAAAGAACGAATATTTATAATACGATGTAAAATAATGTGAAAATTAGATTTCCTAGACGACAAAGAATTATTTAAACTTTTTCAAATTAATTGCAAAATGTAATATTTTAAATATATAAAAATTTTGAATCCAATCGTAGAAAAAAAAACTGAATATGTCAACCTAATTTCAATGAGTGTATTTTGTATATATGTTCTTGAATTTATTATTTTAAAAGTTATAAGTTCCTCAATTCAAAAAATTGGTTTTATGGTTGCAACATTTTTTACTATACTTTGATTTGTATCAAAACTAAAATGGACTTTTAATTCTCCTCAATTATGATACAAAAAATTATACAAGTTTTACTATATTTGAGGACACATGAAAAAAATGCTGATTAAAGTATTACCAATTTATATTTTTTTACGAATAAATGTATATTTTAAAAAGGGATTATATATATTTCTTAACACTAAACAGGGTAATATTACCTCAAGCTCTGTAATTATTAGAAGAACTTAAGGACTCCATCTGGTCAAACTTCCAGTTAATAAGCTTGTTATTATTACTTGTATAATATATATTTTAGAACTTATACTAAATATATATTATTTTACTTTATACTTATGCATTAATCCATTTCAATATCAAATATATTTTAAGAAACTTATCTAATCATTTTTTTGGTTGACTGTTAAGACCGTCTGCCTGCTAAGCCGACGCAATTTTCGGCCCAGAGTTTGCTCAGCAACTGTGAAAGCCACTATATAGTGGGTATATACCTACCATGATACTCGCACACCCGCACACACACACACACACGCAAAGCGCGATAAAGGCGAGCAGCTGTGACCGCTTATGAAGCTTTAAATGTGGCACGCAAAGCGCGACCCCGAAATTTGCGTTGCATACTTTGCTGCGCCCAGACTCTCAGCGAGGTGTACCACATAAACAGCTGCGGGCAAGATAATAGCAATGGAAAGGTACAACTTTTTTATTTGGAAAATACAAGAAAATCCCACTCTTTAAAATACATTTATTGTAAATAAACTTGTTCATCTCTGTAAAGAGAATATAAATTGCAGAATGGGACACTTATTTTGTTTACTGTAGTTTAAGATGTTTAAATACTTTTGATCAGACTTCTTATTATTGACCATAATTGTATAGTCCCTAGTATGTTTTATTGTGTGCGCTTTTTGGCCCCGCTTGGCTTGTGTATTTAATTTGCCACAAAATTGTATACACACAGCCGAGAAAAAAAATATACTATGTATATGACCTAACCAAAAAGTTGAAAAGGCTATGAAAGCATATTAAAAACTTTTTTTGGCACGGAACTGGGCAAAGTCAAAACCAAAAGTGAAATAATATCAGTTGTTGTTTGTTTTTAGTTGCGACTGCAGCTTAACTGCATTTACGATAGTTTAATTTTTTGCATTCGGTTAATAGGAATTGGATGACTAAACAAAATGCTTCGCTTTGAGTATTACATTACAAATAGTGTTTTATATTTTATTTATTCATATATATGCAGGCAGTTTGCTTTTGGAGACGGGGAAAAAATAGACATATATATTGAGTAGCAAGAAAAAATAGAACAAATTATGCATAGGAGAGAAAATAAGTTCACTTGCTAAGAGAAAGGAAAATACAATTAATTAAAGCTTAATTAGTTGGTTAATTGACATTAGGAATAAATGTATAATTTTTTAAAAATTAAATTCCGTTCTTTTATGAATATCTTTATCTTTAGAAATGAAGCCTTAATAAAGCTTAAAATCCTTTTATCAATATGAAAATGTGAATGATTAAATAAATTAATAAATATGAATGAGAAAATGTAAATATTTTCATGATCCTTCCTCATATTATATATTGCTATAAAATAAAGACATTTTTTTTCTGGAGATTTCCATCCTTAAAATATTTTCAGCTTCACATATGGACACTTGATTGATTTTTGGGGGTCACTTCATGAATATTTATAAATCAGTTGTATTTCTCGGCATACAAATGCCCATGTGTGGTCTCAAAATTGAAGTAATTCAACCCACCTTGCCCGAAAACAGGGTGTTTTTGCTGATAAAAAGGAACCTCAAAAGCAAATTCAATTAACCCTACAGACCGTAGAGAGCATAAGCAAATACACTCAACCAATACAAATACTCCGGCCGAGGCAGTCAGACAGACACGGCTCCTGCTCCTGCTCCTGCTCCTCGTCCTCCTACTCCTGGGAACTCCACTCCGTTTTGGAATCCGGGCATCCGGACTAAGGCACGCGCCAAACTACTGCAAATCCGCCTCCCAGACACACACAAGTGGACATGGGAATGGGACTGGAACTGGGGAGTAACTGGGAGCCGCCTGGCCGACCGCAAGGACACAAAGTAACTAATTATATCGCCTTAACCCCTTGCCAACAGCTTCCTGCTGTGTTTACTTAGCACTCCCTTTGCTCATCCCAACCCATCTCACCCCGGAGCAAGCCGTGCAGCCTCCTTCTCTCGCACGTGGCTGGGAAATCGACCCGAAAAAGTGAAAAAAAAAACTACGGAGTGAAAATTGAATGCAAACCCGATATGTTTTTCACATTTGAATGGACAATGGACAGCAGCAGCAGCAGACAAAGCTGGGAAAACTGGAAAAGGGGAAACAAGGCACAAATTTAAATGAAATGTGTCAAATACTGACACATGCTGCGCCTCAAAACTGAAACTCTTTTAGGTGAAATGGGGTTCGAGGTGCTAAAGGGTTGCCCGGGGAAACAGCAACACCACAGCCAGAGAGAGAGAGAGAGTAAGGTAGAAGGGGAACATTTTCCTTTTGGTGGGGAGGGGACTTTTCTCGGCAATCACCGTCTGAATGAATATTTATCGATAACAAACTGGCTAACAAATAACCCCCAGACGACGCCCCAAAACATCAATTCCATTTCCACTCAACACAACGTCAAATAACCTACGGAATTGGAAGTGGACCCGCCATGGAGTCCTGGATCCTGCCCAGACTTCGTTCATCTGCAATCTCTGGCTGGTTAGATGGATAGATGGATGGATGGATGGATGCCAGCTATTATTTGGACAGCACTCGTGGCGCGTACACGAAATGAACATGGCCAACTACAACTACGCGGAGGCGAAGGCAACGGCGGGCCTGATTTAGGAGGATTTGCACGTTGGCAAATGGTACGAGCCATTGAGCTAACGATCGAAATTGTATCTCGCACGCATCTTTCTGTGCGCGTATCTTGCAGCTCTAAGCGAGCACTGAAAGAAGTCAAGGTAATATAGAAGTATAAGATATATATTTATATTACATAAAACGAGGATAGGCAGAGCACAGAAAAGATCTTTTCTTGGTATATTTAAAATTAACCAGTAATCGAAAATATACTTGGGAATTTTAAGCGCAATCTTTTGATTCGAAGAAAAAAAAAATAAGAAAAGAAAATAAGAAGAAGGGTTAATTAGAAGAATAATATTGTCTTAAGGGATGCTAATTATTATCACAGATTTGAAATATATATTTCATAAGTTATTTATAAGCCTGCATTTCTAACAGTTCTCTTCACCGCTTTCTCTCAGTGCCTCCAATGCACACTTCGACAATCGAAGCTAAAGTCCCGAGCGTTTAACGTCAAATAAAAACCAAGTAAATAATTTAGCAGCCAAGGCAGCAGGACGAACGAAGTGCTCCTTGTCGAAGACGTAGAAAAACTTTAGCGTATTTATTTGCAATTTTCGCATTTTAAGCCGATAAAAGGGGGACACAGCACAGCACAGCACAGCAAGGCTCAATGTGTGTGTGTGTGTATTTGCTTTAGTGGTCTAAGGATGAGGTCCTTTTTGTACGGGGGATGCTGGCGACTACGACTGCGACTGTAACTGTAACAGTGACTGGGTAAAATGACAAGCGTTTGACACAAGCACCGGAATATCCGTCAGTGTGGCGACGAAGCGGACGACACTGCGTCCTGCCAGGAGACGGATCCCGGGGCACAGGATGATGGCGGCGGTGATGGGGAAAAGTGTGTCCTGCGTGTGCAGTGTTTGCTAGCGTGTTACGGCCACATCCATAATACAAAAGGATGCCCCGGCCCAACCGAGCGAGCATCATTTCCCGATGCCATTTTTAGTGTGTGTTTCTGGCTCTTTCTCTCTCTCTGTCAACTATTCTAATAGTTCTCGCTCGACTGCAGAGCTACAGTTCTATATGATAGTGTATGTGTGTGATTTACAGTTGCGCTGATTGCAAGGATAATGCCAAAGTACTCTTCTCTCCCGCAGGAAGTCTATCTGGCGCGCTCTCGCTCTTCGCGAAGGGAAGTGCCTGCCAAAGCGGATGTTAACTTAAAGGTATTAAGAAATTGAATCAAAGTGGAAATATTATAAGAAAAAATACGTACTTGCACAGTAGATACGAGGAGGAAGCAATCTACACAGCAAGGAAATATTACGATGATTCTACTAAGTCGATAAGTAAGAAATCAATTAAAAAACGCACCGAGTTTTAGTTTAAGAGGAATAAAAAAGTATTAAGGATATATTGAAGTTATTTTTATACAAGTTATACGTTATTTTGATCATAGATAATTGAGGGTTCATGTTAAAAAAAACTTTAAATGCCCTAAAATAAATCTATAACAGGTAAATTGTTATAAAGCTTATAGTTAAACAATATTACATAATTACTCGACCTGAGTTTCAAATGGTTTCGGGAAAAAATAGACTGAAATCTCTGAGAAAAATCGAATCAAAAACCAAATATTTTGATGCATAAATGTACACACCCTTTTGATTGATTTCCCATCCCTATCCGATATATGGGCTTCGCCCAGTGTATATTGAAGAGTGAGGAGCAAGGTGGGAGGACGTGGCACTGGCGGATGCTACAACTGCATCTGCCGTGGCCTAAGTGCCGCTCCGACTTTGAACTATGACGTTGGCTTTTAGTGTATTAAGAAAATGTCAAAGAAGCTGGCAGCTCCGGCTCCACTCGAAGATGTAGCAGGTGCCTGCTTGCCTGGCACTGAATTTGGAAGGCGAACTCGGGGAACTAATACATAATAATGCAATTTTGCCAAGGACAACGACAATGAGCAGGGCGGATTCATTTGGCTTAGACCGAATGCTAGGTAAGAATTTAAAATCTCGAAAAGAATACGAGAAGAGTAATTGAGGAAAGTATAAAAGTCGGCTTTTGGTAGGGAAGCTGATCAGGGTGGTGCTTACCGGATTATATTTTCCAGCAGTAAGTTTCCCTGGCGGAAAAATGTATGCATCAGCAGCAGCAGCCTCATCGCTGGCACTCAATAAACAGAATAAACAAAAAAGCGAGTGCACCCAGTAAATTCCATAAGCCCAACATAACAATTACAGCCATGTTGGCACACACATAAATGTTGTATGAGGCTCGATTCCCAGGGAGTCCCGTTCCGAAATTCACCTTCATGTTCATGCATTTATGTACTCCCACCTATGCCATGTGTATCCTGTACAATATATATATATAGATGTATATAAACACCAGGCAGTCCCAAGTGTCCTGGCCTGCACTTAATCTCAATTTGATGCCTATGTGGCATACCCTGTACTCGTCAGTGTTTGAAGAGTACAAGGATTTGGTTTATTCGCTCAGGTGTAAGTATTCGACGGAGGCATAACCATAAATGCTTTTACTGCAGCTGTCACATATTTAATTTTTCACAAATTTCTTGGAAAATACATAAAGGACATGGCAGTGACAGTGTTTTTGATACAGAAAAATTCTAAAATGTATTAAGGAGCATTGTTACATTTCGGTGTAACTATAGTTCCCATTCAATATTTATATTTTTCATATTCATACTAATTTCCAAATCAAATAATTAAACAACACATTGATAACGTTTTCAATAATTGATTTGTAAATCGAATAAACCTCATCACAAGCTCATAATAAATATGGCTTTTTATTATAAATAAGTTATGAAGCTTTGGCGGAACAAAACAATGGAATTATTTAATGTAATTAATTATGTAAGCCTAAAGTGCGGGCGCTAAGTGGCATAACATGGTTTTAATCAATATTCTAAGCATTAAAGTTGAATCTGGAAATTTTTGAGATATATTTTATAATCTATTCAGCAAAAGGTACTATTGTATTCGAAGAGTTCGATTCGTCCTGCTTGTTTTATCATAGATTTTCATATGCATTTTTATTTCGGCCATTTATTACAGAGCCGCAGCAACCGCTGGCCATGTCCTTTGGTCCGTTCTCCATAATCGTATATGCCATAAGCGTATTAACGCAATTCAATTTCGGACCTGGCCGCCCCCCTAAAGGACAGCAACAACACCAAATAAAGGCAACAACGGTAGGATAATACGAGCTGGCCAAAACAATGTAGACGGCGCCACCTGCGCAGGGCGACAGAGAGAGAGAGCTGGCGGTGGATTCGGCTTAACTGAATCCTTGATATCCTTTTCGTGAAATTAGATTAGCAGAAATGTAAACAGAAAAACAAATATCAAATTGGAACCAATAGGATAGGCTTGACAAGAATTGTTTGATTAATTTTTAGAGAGTTTACAATTCATTGTTTCTTTTATTTAAATAACTTAATTTGCTTCGTTTTTCTGTACTGTCTTTTTATTGCTGGAATAAATAAGAACAAATGCTTAAATAACAGTTTTAATATTTTGTATAAAACTTTTAGGCCTAATTTTTGAAGAATTAAATTCCACAGATTTTACTGAGATGTTACAAAAAAATAAAAGTCTTCGAAAAAGTGATTGCCTGAAAATAAATTAAGGCAAAACGAAGAGATCTGTTAACCTTATTTATCTAATAATTTAAAGTAAAAAGATAATAGGGAAAAATATTTTTAAGCTTTACTATATACACCAGTGTTAACTGATTTAAATATAATTAATTTCCCTAGAGCTTAATATATATTAAAGCTCTTTTAAATGTTAAATTTTCCACAAATTATCCTAGGAAACGGATATCTCCTGACATTTCAAGTAGCGCATCAAACGGTAAACGTATTAACTTCCGTTCACTTTTATAGGCACAAGCAAACACACCTACACACATATGCCAAACTCGGCTCGATGATGACCAAAGGACACGTATGTATGGGCACCGCCTCCTGCAAAAAAAAAAGGAGCAGGACGAGGGGAGTAGAGAGAAGATCCGGCCCTGGGAGACTGGAGACCAAGGACCCAAACAGGACAGGACTACACATCGCGTGTTTGGCCCATCTCATGCATATGCAGAGGGGGCAAAGAGTGGCGAGGAGCGAACAATTGGATGCTGGCGATGGCGTTGCCGTTGGTGTTGCCCCACCAATTCGCATTTTGTGTAGCACAGTGTACCAAAGTGTTGTATAACGGCTTTGCACACTGTAACTGTGAGAAAAGAGGCATTTAATTAATCATTTTAGATAAGTATTAATCAAGGGAGGAACACCATGCCATTTTTAATGTTAAGATATACCAGGAAATATGCAAAATAATTATCAAGTTTGACTAAAAGAAGTTACTTTTTTAAGTCTTTAGAAAATATGACCAGATTTGCTGGGTGCAAAGTATTTACATTTTACTCTTAGAACTATTTGGAAATATACTTTAAGGCACAATTTTTAAGGGACTATAAATCCAAAGCAATTTCTTAGATTTTCCTAATACAATTTTTTTTAAGTGAATTAAATCATTGCCTACTTTTAGACAGTCAAAAATACTAATTTGAAATATTTCCCAATTTCCAAATTTCGCTCACTGCATTTGAGGTTGTTGTGCCTGACACTGACAGCCAAGAGCCTGTTCAATTTTGCATGGCTACCTTCTTGGTCAACAGATGGATGCCGACCTGTACGTGCACTGCTATGTGCTGGCTCTTTTCCACTTTAGCTTTTCGTTTTTGTTGTTGATGCGTTTTTTTTTGCTTTGTTTTCCATTTACCTTTTTCGGATTCCCTTTTCCCGGCCACCGTCCGTTTTTTATGGGTCACCGGAGCGAACGCTCACGAACAAAACGAAATGAAAATATTTGTCTGTTGTGCGTTAGACGTGTTCGATTGTGTAAGAATCGGATTGGTCCATTTGGAATGACTCCGATTTTGAATATGTGTGCTCGAAAGGGTTAAGCGTGGAGTGGTGGCATTGGTTTGCCTTGACAGCGGAACAGATTAGGTTAGGCAGAGGGACAGGTGTAGCCCCGACCACTACCCAAAAAAGGATTCAAAATAATGGGATGAGAGAATATAGTATAAGCATTTAAAGGAATTAACTTTATTACATAAGTCTATATAATCTATGAATTAATCTTGAAATATTGAGATATTCCTTCGTCCTAGAAATTGTTGAACTAATAATAAGATTTAAAATACTATTCTAAGCTATATATAATTTTGGTAACATGTCGCCCAAAATTGTATGATTTATTGACTTAAATATTATGTTAGAAAAAAATTTATTAAGCCCTCATAATCTTTGCTCAATTTTAAAGACAACTCATGAACATTTCCACCTCTAATTTTAAATTTATTTTCCCCAAGGACAGCCAAACGTGCCTTTATTTTCCTAGGAAAATAACACTTAACTTTCATGCTTTTAGTGCAACGAAAAGTTCTTCTAATTGGTTTGTAGAAAATTCACTAATTACTCAAATACAAGGTTCCCACAAATTTTGCAAGCAATAACTAGACACAAAAACAATGTATGTAATTAAAATCGCACTATATATTTCCCTTTTGTATTATTCACAGCTCTCTGTGTAAGTGTCAAAGAGTCATAATGCTGCTGAAAAGTTGGTCGATAAAAGTTTATTGAACCAACTCAAAGGGCGGCTCTGCCGTAAAGAAGTTAAGATTTAAATCAACTTATGAAAGCTTTCAGCTGGTTAATCTTCAGACACCAAGGGGAAAGGAGCGACAAGGATGCGGCGAGGACATGCCAACTAAACTTATCAGTCGACTTCCGGTGCGAGTGTCTCTGCTTGTGTGTGCCACAACAAGACAGGACAACAGAACCACAGTGACAACGAGGCACCCACATGGTTGTGCAGAGTGGGACACCCACAGGGACACCCTCACCCACTTCCACATTCTCATGCACAGAGACTGCCAGCCAATATCCTGGACAACATGGCGATACAGTGCAAACAGTGCCGGCCCGGTGCCCCACCTCTCCCTTTTGGCCATGTAAACCAACTAATGAAACTGTCAACTGGCCGCAACAGCCGGGACAAGGGAAAAGGGAAGCGGAAGGTGGATTGAGTCCAGTGCTGGTCGCTTTATCGTCCTGCCTTTCACTTTTTCACTTGTCCTTAAACCAAAACCAACCTTCCACTCGTTGACGAGCAACAGGCTGGGCCTAGCGCTGGCTACCACATATCGATATATCGAAATTGATTCGATAATTTGAGTAAAATTTAATTGATTTTTCAAGTTTAAGCGATCTTTGGATGATAAGACTAAGCTTAGAGGAGACTACATAACATTGATTTAAGGATTTAATATCTTTTGATATTAAATTAATTATTATGTTTAGAAAAGGCTACAATATATCGACTCATATTTATAGGTTTGATAAAAAGCGTACAATGAACATTGATACAAGTCATGGGTCATTGCTTATTGATATATTTTATAGGAAAGGAAATGGAAACACTTGAAGCTTTAATTGAATTTCTAGATTTTTAATATTTTAGTAATCTACTTTCGATACTTTCGATATTAAAGTTGCATTCCCGATATACATCCCTAGGCTAAACGAGATGGCTTCATTAAAAGTGAGCTTACCACCAAATTGATTGCCCGGTCGTCGTTTGATTAGCCCTCGAAGCACTCGAAGGCTTAAAACTTATCTGCTGCCGGCCACGAGAGGAAAGTGTGTGGCCAAGACAAAGGGGCACCTCCACGGTCACCACTCTTCTTGGTCTTCTGCCTCCTTCGAATTCCCAATGAAAATCCAATTTGGCCCGGACAATGCCTGGTGGTGGCCAGTGGGCTGATTGAAATTTCCATGTGGCCCGCGGTATTTTTAGCCCGGTCATAATCGCCGCACAAGTCCCGGACTGAGGCGTGAGGTCCCGGAGTCGGTTATGAAAATGGATTTTCCAGCCATTCACACACATATGTCTATTATGCATAAGCCCTCGTCTGCCTCCGTCTCCGCCTCCCCCACTCGGTCGCAAAACGGAACAGCTGCTTTTATGCGATATGTAGTGCCGCTGCCTATCCGAAATGTTCCAGTCACTGCCTTAACCAGATGAGGCTACTCGGGTTCGCTGGCTCCCTTTGCCAGGCGATGCGATGAAGCAGCAGAAAGTGTTCAGTATTTCCAGCTTAGAAATATCCTTTTGCCCCCCGCTGGTATTATTGGTATTATTGGAGCATCCTGACCCGCTCCCTGTCCCTGTCCCTATTCCTGTCTCATTGTGAGCTTACATTTTTATTGGCTGAGCGAAATGGTTGGTGTGAATATACACGTTATTGGGTATGTACAACTAATAAGGTTGTTGAGGATTGTGGTAGAGGAAAGATAAGTTTTATAGCTTATAGCACTCAGGATATTTAGTAGCATCATTCTTGTAATATATATTTTAATCCTAGAAATATCTTGATTTACATTTTAGAATGTCCTTTAAAACTACTTGGGATTTTTAGAAGGAATCTTAAAATAATCATGGAATAAGTTGATTATTATTATTAATCAATATAAAAGCCTAAAAAAAGGGTCAAAGGGTATTATTAAAACTAAAAAATCCTTTCATAAATATGATATTTAATTGCATTTTATCTTTTTTCCTAAAGCAACTACAGCTCTTTAAGATAATGCATAATCAGTAACGAGTATTTAAATATAAACATTTTCCGCCCTGAAAAATGCACAAAGAGTATTTCGGCTACGCCTCGTTATTGTCCTGTCACTGGAAATATGTGTGTTATATAGTGCTCAACCTTTGCGCGCATGCAAATTTATGACAGGTGGCAATGGGCTGTTGGCTGCGGTGCCTGCTAGTCCCAGCTCCTGGCTCCCAGCGCCCAGCTCCGGGCTGCTGGAAACAAAGAATCCGGGAGGGGGAAGCCGGGAGGCGGTACAACGGATGTGTGCGGATATGTTTTGCCGCTCGAGTGAGCCTTTGTATGTGCGAGGAGAGAGTGCTCCTTTTTTTCACCGTGTGTTTCTTGCATAAAATAAAAGAGTGGCTTTGTATGTTATGAGCAGGGGCGGTGGTGGTCGTTGGGTGGGTTTTTTTAGTGGGTGGTTTGGATCTGTCAACACACACACTCTCGCACCGGAAGCATTTGTTTGCTCATGTTTGTTGCATGTGTTTGACGTTAACGCGACACAATTAAGTCGCTGAAGTGCGCCTACACACTTATACACTCACATAAACACACACTCATACGGACCAATATATATGCATGCCAGTCAGCCATTACACATTTCAATTTTGAAGTGATGGCTAAGAGAGGGAGGAAGAGAGAGAGAGTGCGATGGAAGGCATCTCTTTCTAACATAACTTTCTTAATGAAATTTCAATTTATCTTCATCTATGGGTGATAGAATGAGAAAGAGAGATGGGAGACACAGAGAAAAAGAGATTGGAAGAGAGGGCAAAGTAGAGAGGGAATGAGTGAAAGGAGATGTGAGCATGTAAATTACATTGCTTTTCTCTCTATCTCTTTTTATAAATGTGTTTATGCCCCTAAGAGTTCAAGGATTCATATCGCTTTTAGGAAAATTTGAGAGAAACTGGTGCTGGCTGACCATTTTGATAGTTACTTTTTGTGAATTCATTACACAGGACAACAAAATTAAAAAATTTCCTAGAACCAAGAACTGGGATATTCTTTTCCGAAGGTTTTTAATGCTCTGAACTCGAATGTGTCAGGTTTTCTATATATTTAAACTTAAAATCTTAATAAATTCCGTTTTTTTTGGGTACTTTGAAGATCATTTAACTCCCAATTAGAGCTGTAACTTAAAACAAATCGTTCAAAATTTTAAAATACCTTTTTTGTCCTCTAAAATCTGTTTTTAAAACTTGGAACAATTTATTCTGCTCACCGAGTTATTGTTTTTTGAATTTATATCCATATTGTTTCACAGTGGCACTAATTTAGTACATTTTTAATCTGTTTTCCTCACATGGCTTTAAAGTGCAATCGGGCCATTCTGAAAGTATCTTTTATATTATTCACGAAATACCAGACATAAACTAAGCCCATTTTTTCCATAATCTCTGAACTCTATTAGCCTTATCTCGTTTTTGCATTAATTATTCAAAAATTTAATAATTCCCGGAATTATGGTATATTTATTTTTAGTAGGCATTCACATATTCACAAGTTCACGATATCCTAGGCATAAACTAGGTTCAATCTCCATCTTCCCTATCCCTATTCTCTTTTCCCCATTCGCATTTATAATTGAAAGCATTATATGCACACATTTTAATTACACGATCCTAAAGGATTATGATTATGATTACGATTATGCACATAAAAATAAAAATCTCCCGGGAATTGCACTGCTGTTGCTGCTGCTTGTGCTGCTGCAGAAAAAAGGCTTTAAATGCCATCCGGGACACGGGGCGAGTGAAAGTTGAAGAAGGCATTGAAGGGAGTGGGGAGGGATTAGAGGTGGCATAATGTCTACCCTTCAGGGGAAATCAAGCCTGACTTCTGATAGTCAAGGGGCTCTGCCATTGAGTGGTCATCAAAACCAAAGCGAATGACGTCTATGGCTTCCATTACCAGGTGACCTTTCAAGGACCTGCGCTAAATCCAACTAATTGCTTGATACCTCTTAACCTATTTTTAAAAGTTATGAAAAATTTTTCCAGATAATGAGGGAATATATTGAGTGGCAATTTAATATTTAAGTTAGCTACGAGGCTAACAAGTTATGCGAGTTTATAGAGATACACAGCTTAAGTATTCCATTTACTTGTAAGTTTTATTACAATTCTTGGTTAATGCGTATCTAAAGCTTCAACGAGATGCACACCCTTCCAATGACTCATCCCCATAAAAGCAAGAATGGCCGTCATCTAATTGCAACTTCAAACGACCATCCCGGCGACACAATGTCATTTAAAGCCAGATTTAAGCACACACATGTCTAATTAGCAACTCATTAGCCCGCCCGTCGATGCAACACAATGTCGCAATGCCGGCTAATGGCAGGGTGCTCCACGGGATCGCAGATCCCGGGCGGGGAGCTCCGATGACTCCGTGGGGCACGTGGGTAGAATCAATGCTTATCGGCAGAGTGCAGCATCAAGCCACAAGCCCGGCAGGCACTGGTAAAGAGACGAAACGGGAAGGAAGACCGGAGTTTATTGTTTCAAACGGGTCGAAATAAAAGTCAGCTGTGAGGAATTGTTGCCACCGACCTTCCTTGGGCCATAATGACATTTTCTGTTGGGCATTGTCGGGCCAATGAATCAGTGTATCAATGGCACACTGCTAAAAAATTCCTTTGAATTTATATTATATATTTAAAGAACAATTTAAATACTTAAAATCATAAGGGACTTAAAATTACTTGGAAGTATCTCTGAAGTAATATAAATATTTGCTTGTTTGTTGTCAAGTTTTTTTTTTACCTCAAAAACTTCAAGGGAAATATTTAAAATATATTTAAATATTTAAATATTTATACTTTGTGGATTCCAAGTATATTTTTCAGAAAATGTATACTTATTTAAAATCAGGGAGGGGTTTTTAAAGTTATTTTTAAATTTGTCATAATTTAACTTGTTTCAGGGTTAATTCAACTGGGATTTTGCTTTTATTTCAAGGAATTTCGAATATTTTTTACCATAAGCCACTTTTATAAATTGTTCAAAGAAGATATACATACTTTTTTTTTTTTGTTTATCCAAAGATGATTCTCCTCTTACAAAATTTACTTAACATTTCTAAAAGCTTTAGTAACAAAAGCAATATTTTAAAACGAACACTTTCAATTCGAATTAAATTTACATTAATTTATTTATTTAAAACTTTAATTACTTACTCTGTTTTACTACTTTTACTTCTTTAGAAACTAACAAAACCTTCACGATTCATCCCTTTTTTGTGGCTGTGCACTGGAACAGCTCCCACGCCCAGGCCCGGAGAAGGAACAGTAGCACCAGAACCAGGGGCTATCCGATAATGTGGTCAATGAATGCCATATGCAAATGGTCAAAGCTTCGCCCTTTCGCTGTTATTGTTGCTGCCGCTGACTCTCTGTGGCAGCAATTTCCAATTATCGATAAATAAGTGAAGTGAAGAGTTGGCAAAATTGTTGTCATAAAAAATGGCTTGTAAATTCAGCAGCTGTGTGCATCCGATGATGATGATGACGATGGGGACCACGAGGACCAGGCAAATTATAAAAGCAACACAGGGAAGATGCAAATATTTAACATCAACTCGAATGGGTATTACGCTGGCTTAAAAGAAAAAATAATAAATGTTTAAGGCAATGATTGCTGAGGTAGAAATAGATTTTATTTTTTTTTTAGTAAAAGAAAATTAGGAATAGAAGATTTATAATAAAATAGGTTACGAATTTATAAGAGTTTTCTACTCAATTTAAATATTTCTCCCCACATTTTACTAATTATTAAATGCTTTCAAATTATTATTGAAATTCCTGTCAAGCCTGACATTCCTGCAGCCCCAAGCCCCATATGGAGATGAGGTCAGTTTCTTACCCCTGAGCGAGTCAAATGAGTAACCCGGTTGCGGAGCAAGGGGCATAGCAGCAGGACATTTACCAAGTCGATAAACAAAAGGAGCAAACTTCGGACCGGCCAGCGGAGGTCCTGTGCACATGAGCAGACGTTTTAATTTTATCGAACGGATGACAGGCTGCTGGACAACGGGACAGCGAAGGACACTGGTCGGACCAGAGCCAGGACCAACATCGAGCCTCACAATTGAGCACGCTTGGCGGCGCAAATAAGTCCAGTCCCGTCCAGTCCGGAGGCAGGAGGCGTTGTCCATTGGACAATGACAAAACCGTATTGGGAAATGTGGGAAAAACCCCCTCACATGCGACGAGTGTCTGTTTGAGCGAAGGTGGGGATGCATTTTACAAGCCGTTGCTTCTTAATTTAAATATGTTTCACTGCACAAAGCTAAATGAAAATGTATTTATAAAGCGCACAGAGAGCGGGGGCGCCTGCGGTTGGAACAACCCTTCTTTTAATGACTATTTTTATCAATATGCTCGTGCGCTCACCTTGCGGGTGCTCAGCCCAGCGTTAAGTACGAAATCCTTTAATAAGGCTCAGCTCGTGTCACCCAGATCCTCCCAGGTGCCCCCTTCCCCCGAAATCCTCCCCCAGATCCCGCACTTCCTGCTCCTGTGTGCACTTGCTTCATTTAACCAGATCCCGCATCCGCTCGCTAAACAGTGTCAACCGCGAAGCCAAACCAAAGTCCCGCCTTTGCGCCCAGAGCAGCCGCACCCAAACACACACACACACACCCAGACACACACTTTTTGGACACTTAAAGCCGGCGGGGCATTGCGGGTTTGAGGGTTAAGGGTCCTTGGGGTTAAGGGGCTGAGGCAGGGCTGCCCCGCGGGTAATTAGCAACCGAAATATACCCCCAAGCCACGCCCTGCTTTGCGGTGGAAATGTATGTCGATAATCGGAGGAAAACCACCGGCAAAGGATGCCCAAATTACTTATTCAAATATGAATGAATCATTGCTGTCCTAGAGGATATTCAGTTTAACTAACAATCTTACTAAGTAGGGTTTTAGATGTAATATCAAGTTTTTGCCTAAATTAATCTTATACAAATTTACATATAGTAATTTATTCTGTATATTTAAATTTTCTTTTTGAGTACAAATTTATTTTATAAAGCCTGAACATACGATTAAGTATTAATTTGAATTTTTATAAGCTTAAAGAAATGTTTGTAAGCTTCCTAACAGATACAAATATTCTAAAAGAAATTTAATTAAATGTTTAAACAATATTCCCCATTTTCAATTACTTATTTTTACCGCTTCATAAAAAATATAAAATAATATATTTGGTTCTTCAAACTTAAAGTATTTTAATGTTTTACTTTCCAAATCATTTTTTTCCCAATCTCACAACGCTTTTCCTTCTCCAAGCCCAGAATCCAGCAAGAAGAGCAGTCAATCGAGCATTAGTTCCACCCAATAATCTCCACCTCTGTGGCCATCAACATCCTCCCCGTCAGAAAGTCCGCCTCAGTAAGCACCTTTCATGGTTGCCCGTAAGGAGCTCTGGAGAGTTCAATTAGCGCGTCGGCCAAGCCAAACAGAAAAGCAGCCCCACAATTAGCACCGAATCAACGGCGATCCATGACTTAACCAATCCCAGTGCCACGCCTGCATCCTGCAGCTTTGGACAAACTATTGCGGGCGGTGAGAGGCAAGAAAAAAAGGAGATTTTTCACAGCTATTTGCGGACTCGAACACCTTGGATGCACTGGGAAAAAGAGGAGGGAATTGGTTACCTAAAAAATGAAAAGAAGAAAGACAATATACCTAATTTATATTTGTATAATTGGATTTTATATAAATTGAAGCCGACTTGACTTAAAATAAAATAAAATAATACAAATAACTGAACAATTTCAAATATAAAATATAAAAATTATAATAAACTATAGGAATTACCATGGCTATTCCATAAACAATTGCATTTTTTTGGGACATAAAATATATCTATGAATATATCGAAATAAAACACCAATTTATTATTAAATAAATAGTTTTAATGAGCGAATATCTTTTGCCACATTCAGCTTACTTTCTTTTTCAATAATGTCATGCTACTTCCTATTTAATATTTAATGTTCATCTATATTTTTTCTGATATCCGCTCAATTCAAGTTCAAAGTGCATTATGCAAAACCCGCAGCTGTAGTTCAGCCTGTGGTCGTCGCCGAGTCAGAGTCACATTCCGATTCCCAGCCAGAATCGGACACGGAATCGGTATCAGAATTGCAATCGCAATCCGACCCGGCCATAGAGTGTGGCTGGCCTGGCTAAAACAAGCTGAACAGCAGCCGGGTCAGGCCGGCTTCGTGGCCGCTTAGGTTAATTTCCCTTTGATGATGATGATGGCATGTTTTGCGCGACCATTGAGGCATGCAACGGACTGGCTCACTCCAGCAAACAGCAAAGGCAGAGAAGCACAGGCACAAGCACAAACGCAAGCAGAAGCACAAGCGGAAAAGCAGAAGCACAAGCAGAAAAGCAGTAGCAGGAGCAGCTCGGGCGGATTAAATGAGTAAATGGTAAATGAGTGCGCGCTTGAATAGTTTACTCCTCCCTGGAAACTTTGGCCCGGATCCCTTGCCCGGCTCCCTTTGGCCAGCCATAATTCTACGGCTGTGAAAAAAAAAATAATAACTTTCAGTGGCTTCATAATAATCAAGCTTAAGGTTTCCCCCTCTCAACTCGAAATAATTCTTCTTTATTTTGATATTTCCCCATTTTTTGTTTTTTTGTTGTTGCTCCTTTCTATCCAAACGGCCTAGATGGAAAATGCGGAAAAAGGCCAACTCAGCGGCTGGCAAAATTGAATTAGAGTTGAAATTTAAATGCAGGCCTGAGAAGCACCTTCGGTGGTGGCACGTAGCCCGTCCTTGTTTGTATATTATTTATTTTAATGATTGTGATTACCCGAAAAGGGAGCCCACAACCGAAACTCAACTGGGCGGAACACAGTTTTCTTTTTTTATTTCTTTTCTTCTACAATTTTCTCTCCCATTTTTCCACCCATTTTTTTTCTGGTTTGTACTTTCTGCCCATCAAAGCTCAGCCCAAAAGCGTGCTAGGAAATCATTTGAGAATTGCAAAAGGCAGGCCGGGGGGTGCAACTTAAACTTTGATGGCTGAATGCGAAACCATGTGAAATATTAAGGGGTAATTTGTCACGAAGGACACGGTGAGAAGGATAACAATTGCAGCCATGTATGCAATTTTTTAAATCAAGAAAATTAGGGGTCAAAATAAAATTATTCTCAGGTAAAGTTAAAAAAAATGATCGCTGGAAAACTTAATCAGAGGAAACTATTTTATTTTTAAGCTAGCGGAAAATTAAGTAATCAAGTTAGCAAAGGTAACATTTCACAATTTTAGCACAAGAAAAATATTTAAGAGTACGAATTTGAGCTTCAAATTTAATTCTTTCGACCGGAAAATATGTAAATTGATTTAAAGTATTGATAAATTGATAAAAAGTATTTAGAATTGTAAACAAAATCAGTACATACTATTAACTTAAGGTTAAGTTAAGTTCTTATTCTAAAAACATATATATCTTCGTCATAAAATTAGATTTTAATATTTTAAACTGTAAAAAGTATTCTTAAGACAAAAAGAAGACTTAACGGTACAAAAATGTATTTCTTGTGCAGAAAATATTTTAAATTAGGTAATAAATATTATTAACACCTACGTTAATATGAAATATAATTTGTAGCTGTGATTTAATTTGCTTTTAGACCAAGAATAAATCTATATATAAATAAACATATATATAAATATAAATCTATTAATTTTTTATTTCTTCAATCTTAGTAAGAAACATTTTTTAAATTAAGTTCCTTCCTTAAGTATCTTCCCCTTACTTTAATGAAATTATTTTCCACCACTTTAATCCCTGAAAAATGTGATTTTCTATGCCATAAGTCTCTTTCACAGATTATATAAAATATCTACCGACATAAACGCTCCCCAACAATGGGTTTCAATGCTCACATTCAACAAATGTTTAGTACTTGCCCCAAAGCTTTTTATGATTACAGACACATCATAAAAACCCAATTTAGACCAGTCACGCCTCCACACCCCCGGCAAGCAGGCAAACAGGTAAACAGCCCCCCCTCGTCCATGGGATATTGACTGGGAATCTCAGCTGCGGAAATATTGAAATCTAAAAAGCAAATAATTTAATTCGCTTAAACTTTCAGCCTGAGTCAGGATCAGGATAGCGACAGGTAGTGCTGGCGAGGGGCTGGCGGGGCATAGACAGGCTCCACTGCTGTTGCCTCACATCCGGAGTGATGGGGAGGAGATCGGGGGTATCCGGGAAAGGAAGCCACAGCCGCCATCAAATTTGAATTCGCAAAATGGGGAGGAAGGAAAGGACGGGGGTGTTTCTGTCACGCATTACCTAGGAACGTGGGAGGGGGACGAAGGAACAAGCCGCCCATCCCCCCCACAAGACACTCAACGTTTTTAGCGCAAGCTGTCAAGGCACAGGACACACACACACACACATACAGGATATGGGCGTAAAAGAAGAGATACACTGGGAAGATTTTTTTAGATTTATTAAAAAAAAGTAAAATATAAATTTACAAAGGGAAATTAAATATACAATCGATGCTGTATAAATATTATATAATAAATATTTGATAACAATAAAATACGGTATATATTACTATATAAAGATATAAACCAATAAAAATAAATCTATGACAAAGTATTTTTATGTATTATTAAATGCCTTGTAAGGATTTTGAATTCAATTGGATGATAGATGGTCGGAAGTTATACCAAAATAAAGGTTTTAACAACTTTCTATCTCGCTTGCACACACATAAGCCTTAGCGGGTAGGTAAGTCATCTCTTCAACCGTTGATTCAAAACCCAGTTTCAAGCCCTTGATTTTTTTAATTTCAAAATTTTTTAATCCTTTAATCCTTTATCTTAATCCTTTTGGAGAAAACAATTTTTAAGTAATTCAGTCACAATGTCATTTTTCTATCTTATTTCTTCTATGAAATAGATTAACTTATCTAGGTTTCACTTCCCAAACTTTCTCCCAGTGCACACTCGCAGGCTGGCTATGTCCCGGCTGGTTTCCTGGATGGAGCGAACGACAGCGTGTCCATGTCTGCCTCTGCTGTCTCATTTGCTTTCAATTTTTATTTGCCGTGTTACAACCAACACGGAGAATGGCGAATGGCAAGGAGGCAGGCCATGCCACCGCCGCCGCCGGGAAAAGCGGAAAAGCTGGAAAACGAGGGAACGCAGGACGGGCAACGAGAACTACCAACAAAGTTGCCCGTGAGGCATTTGACGCGTCGCAGAGTTTGCCTCTAAATGCTTTTGGGGCCAGCACTTTAGTGGCAAAAGGGGGGATGGAGACCACCAGGACGAGGCATTGTTAGGACTTGGACAGGTCCTGCTGTTCCACAGCGGCGGCTGCTCTCCCCCCTCCATTCCCGCAGGCCGCTTCACTTGAGCAGATAATTTTCACGGTTGTGTTTTGATAATGATGATGTGGAAATTTCGTTGGTTTTTTTACGATGCATGACGGTGGTTCCTGGCGGGGTGTCTGTTTGACCGGGATTTACTGTGACACTTTTCCGTAAACAGGTTTCTATATAGTTTGCCAGATTCCTGGGAAGGCGGTAAGGTAAAGAAAATTCAGCCTTGCCCAAGTGGTCAATTAAAAATCATTAAAAAGTGAGAGGACAGGATTGGGGAAGACTCAGCAAACATTGAACGAGAAAAGGTTGTTTGTTCATCAAAATGGGAACACTAAAAAAAATAATAACATATACATTTTGGGAAGTTAATTAAATATTTAGAAGGAAATGAATCTTAAAATAACATTTTCTTAATACCTTTTAGATTGTATATATTATATTTATTTTTATTACAGAACTATGAGAACTATAAGAACTATAAAAAATTACTCTTCTCTTTAGCATAACTTTAATTAATTGACACATTTAAATTGTATTTTAAAGCAGACCTTAAGATTCAAAGTCACAGGATACACGATTTTCTTGCGCTTTTCTTTATCTCTCTAATCTCATCGATAAATTCCTGGAGCATCGGATTCTCGCCTGTCTGCCAGAATTCCTGCTTAAAGTCGGTCACCAACCAACCACTTTAGGATGAAGTGCTGCCCCATCTTGACTCGGGCTAACTTCTCCGTTTACATGCCATCAGGTTTCTTCAAATTTTATAGCCCCCGTCGTCCCTTCTTTCGGCCTTTCAGGATCCAGGTGAGTTTTGATTACCGTTTGAGGAGCTGCATTCGAAATCAGTTTTAGTTTGCATGTCCTTTGGCGCATAAAACGAAATTGAAATTGAATTTTCCTTGGTTGGGACACTTTGATGTTTTATGATGCTGTTGTTGTTGTTGTTGTTCCTCCTAAACAAGGATAAACAGCAGGACAAAGGCACAGGACACTTGAGGATTTTTGGGGGGGCGTTTAAGGGCGAGTGTCCTACGACTCCTGACTTTCTGATGTGTCCTCATTTTGACTGACTGACAGACTAACTGACGGAGTGACGCATTGACGACTATCTGACTAGCTGCGAGAAGGAAGCAAATGACTGACTGAGTGATTGACTGATTGCCACGCATGTCCTTTGTCCCTCGTCATCGGCTCTCTGCTTTTAACAACTGACTGCCGGCGGCTCGCTTTAGTTGGCCGACGGCTAAAAAGCTTTTTGGCGATAATCGCAGTTAAGTGTCAATTTTAATCTAAGGCATCCCCTTAAGTCCAGAGCTTAAGGCCGGCCTTTCTCTGCCATTTTCTGGCCGCCTTAAAGTCCATTATATAATGTGGAATGTATCACAAAATGGCAAAGGGAATTTAAAGTTTTTGCTATTAAGTTTTATTTCGAAATAAAGCTACTTAAGTGTCCTTGAAAACTATAACATTTTCTACGAAAAACAGAACAAGAAATATTTTTTCTTCAAATTCCTAAATATCACAGGAATTTTCCTTGTTTAAATGTACATTTCAATTTTCAGCTAATAATAAAGCAATAATTGAGTGTTGATTGAGACCTCTGACATCTCTGCAATTTAATTGAGAATTTCTTAATTTCACACGAATTCCTCATGCACCTCTCCCTTTCCCTTCCTTTATAGCTCTTAACCCTTTGCCCCATCTAAAAATTCCCTGCCATCTCCCACACCCATTTTATCTCCTGTTTAATATGCAAATTACTTCGTTTCTAATTAAAATAACTGTGCACTGCTTTTTGGGGGTTTTCTCTGCGTTATTTTCATTTTCACGTTTATTTTTTTCGGCTCTCATTTTTCGAAAAAAAAAAAAACACATTTTGGCATAGCCGCAGGAGGGCGTGGAGTTTTGGCGCAGGATGGAATTCCCAAAGCTTGGAGGATCTATTAGTAGGAATAGGGAACCATGGGAGGGAACCGAGAGAGGGAACCAGGAGAGGAAACCAGGGTAAGGGAACAAGAATAGCAGACCAGAAAGGGGTGAGGCCCTCGGTGGCTGGGACACCGCAGAAGGCGAAGCGTTTGTTGGCTTCGGGATTGGTTTCTCGTCTCGTTTCACCCGCCTCCTGACGACCGCTTTGAATTACAAAAATATTTTCCGCCAGAGTTGCCACAGTTCTGGTTCTTGTCAATTAGAAAATACCCCTCAACCCTCAAGGGTTTGTTGGAAGAGAGTTTAAGTAATTTATTAAAATTGGAGCGTTGAGCTTTAATGAGCCCGTAATGAGTTCGGTTTGGGGTAAGAGCTCTATATTAAAGGATGCTGGACCCGGGTCTATGAAGGCTGTTAAAGGTAATTCAGGCTTCACTTAGCTAGGAAAAAATCAATAAAGTATATAAAGGATGCTACAGAAATCACTGAAATCTTACAATCTCTAAAAAATTTAAGCAAAACTATGCAAGAAAATTTTAAATTGCTGAAAACTTGGAAAATTTACATTTAATTTTGTATTTTAAACATTTCATTGCTTACTTTTGGACGTATTTTTAAAGGCTTCTAAATTCCTAGTAACCAAAAATTATGTTTTTAAATGTAAAATCGTTGAAAACTTAAAAAAAAACACTGTATTTTGTATTTCAAACATTTTATTGCTTACGATTTTAAGGCATTTAAAATCCCAAGTCATTTCAGAACATAATTGTATGTTTCTGACACCACCACATATGTCAATTATTATAATTACTAAACCAAAACCAATTGCCTAGTTTACTTAGTTCACATACCACAACAAAATTCTCTTAAATGAAAATGAAACCATTACCGAATTAACACTCTTCTGATTGACCAACTAAAACAACCTCCAAACATACTCTCACATCAGTATCAATGGCCAATTCCAATTTCAATGATTGCTATTTAATTATAATTAAATTTGCAATCTCCACGGTCGACACAGCCGCACCCACAGGCATTGCCTGCCATTTAATCTAAGTAATTACTGTAGAATACCAATAATTCAGCAAAGACAAAGGGGAGAAATGGTGGGATTTCGGGAGAAGAATTCCATTTTGGCAAATGCCTGGCAAATGCAGACAAAGCCCCAAAACATCTGCAACAAATCAATTATTGCAACAACTTTTCAACTTCACCCACACACACACACACAGAATCCATTTTGTTTGCAACGAATTCTTTTTATTGGTTCCGAATGTTGTTTGTGTGGGTTTTTCTGGTGATTTTCTCTATTTTGGTATATCGTATTTTTTTTAATTTTAGGACTTTAGGGACTTTAGCTTATCGATTAACTTTGGCTGCTGGAATGGCACTGACCCCCAAGTTGGTCCAGGCTCTGATCTCTGGCGCTGGCGTGCAGCAAGTGAGGCGGCAGAGCCTTCACTTTGTTTCTGATATATCAAAGGACTTTAAATCAAAATTCAATTACACTTCGAAGCTCTTAGGAATTGTGGCAAACTCACCCCCCTTCCTGGAATACCTGAAACACCTTGAACACACCTGGAAATCATCGGCAGCAGCAGCCATCATCGAAATTGTGTCGAGAGGAGCGCCGCCTGGCAGTGACACAGAGTTCAGAGGCTTTCCCAGGCTCACTTTGAAGTGTTTGATTGTGCCACTGACACACGCCCCATTTTCCATTTTCTACACCCTTCCCCTTACTCAGCAATTTACTCCCACTTTCTGCCCCCAATGCAACCCAAAATGAGGGCAAGCTTCTGCAAACAAAAGCGAAAATCAATCCATGCAACATTTTGCATATTTAAATTAGCCAAAAAAAAAAAGCCCACAAAAAAATATTACCCCCCTTCTCTGCTGACTGCGGAAAACCAAGTTTAGCTTTCAGCTCTCCAGGGAGAATTTTCAATTTTCAATTTCCACATGGCATTTACCGGAGGCTTCGGGGTATGGAAGGGGTCGCCGGCTATGCCATGGCGAGCACTTACAACAACTTATAAATAGCCCGAGTCTGTGCAAATTTTCACATTAATTAAATTTCAGCAACGACGACGACAACGCAACCAGAACAGAACAGAACAGAACAGCACGGCACGGCACAGACCCAGACCCGGAGGAGTGGGGACCTGTACCTCGACAACGTTGACATATTGAAGGAAAACGACAGATTTAGTACATAATATATAGACAACTTACACATATATGCAGCTCGGGTGCCGACACAACAGAGAGCGAGATCCACTAGGGCTGCATTTTCAAAAAAATGTGTGGGGAAAAAAGAAAAAGTGGGGAAATCTCTTATGCGCACTAGGAATTGTGGTTAACTAATCTAATTGCACTCTTGATAAAACTATTTAAAGTTATGTAATAAAAGGGTGAAATTCATTACTTTTAGGTATTTCAACCATTCTTTTATTAATTTGAGTCGGTTTTCTATAACAAATCAATTAAATTTGATAAATATGAAATAAAGCTAGATAATTCGATGACATTAATCTTGAACATCGTTTCCTATTTATTTTTAATTTTGAAGCAAAAGATAAAAAAATCAATTTAAATTAGCTAGGTTATTCTATGAGATTTTCTTAATCTATTTTATACTAATTAAATATTTGGAGAATAAGGTATTACTTTGAATTTTTGACAACATTAAAACAAAGTTCTAATTAACAACAAAATAGCTTAAAGAAGACCATTCCTTCTATGTTTACATAGTCTATATACTTTATTTTTACACTATATATATTTCTTTATTAACTTAAAATAAATATTGTACCTATTTATTATTATTATTTGAAAATAATTAAATTAAACAACAACAAACAAATTAGGACTATAAATGTCTTCGAAATCTAATGAAATTATATTATTATTATTTTTTAAGTTAGGAACATAACCTTAAATTAACTAAATAAAGTAAAAGCTTTATTTATTTTGTGTTTTTTTTTTCAAGTAAATCTGCTTTCTAAATAACCTGTATAATGGAAAAAGTATATTTCTGCTATCATAAGACAGTCAAAAGTTTGTAAAACAATAACTATTGTTTAAGTTGGGGTAATAGCTCAACGCAAGATCATTCGATTTAAATTTGGGGTCTATAAACCAGGCCCTGAGGGTGTTACTAAATAAAACAATTTATTATTTTATTTACAAAAATCTGTCGAAAAATCAGTTGGGTGTATACCTCTGGGACAGAGCTTTTGATTTGCAGATCGAGAGAAGCGCCCGCTTTAAATTCGGATTCTCCCGACTTATTTTCTTTTTGTTATTTACAAAATCTCGTTATTATTTTTTATGGACTGCCAACGAGAGGATTCTTCTTCTCGAGTCTTTTCCCACCGACATTCTTCACGTTCTCCACAACTATTCCACTCGGTGCCCGATGAAGCTTAAAATGTTGCCATTGCCGTGGCATCATAAACCACTTCGCCTGGACCGAGTTGCGTAAACATTTCCCACCGACAGGGCCACTCGAAGGCAGGACGAGATGACACAGTGGCATTGCAAGAAAATAAATTATATAAAATTACAAAATACGAGCTTAAAAAGTGGAGAACCAGCTAGGTAAGCTTGTGTTCGTGCTATTTTTAATAAAGAAAATTAAAAAAAGTAAAACAAGTTAAACAAAAATAAAAAAGTTATAAGTAAACTGTTTAAAAAATTACGCATACGCCATGTTGGCTGTATAAGTATACGGTTTTTACTTCACCAAAGGCTATTCCTTATACTTATAGATCCTTTATCCCTATACTCATATCCAGATCTTCAGCTTATACCACCCACTGTGCAGTGGGGGCGTCGGAGGGAGGCTTGAAGGCGCAAGTTGTTGCCCCCAGCCCTGTGACGACGACTCTCGAGTGTTATTGTGGCACTGAGGCCACTGCATTTGGCATAGAGCGGAGAATCTCAGCCCGCTCCGACCGCTCCGCTGATCCCTCCCCACTTCCCCGCGCTCCGCCCCGCACAAGGGGAGAGATGGAATTGGGAGGATTGAGCGGGGGCACTTGGGAGTGCCATCGTTGTCGCCGTTCGCTGACGTCGTTTATTTATAGCTAGGATTTCTCTGCTTTTATTTTTTTCCTTTTCGCTTATTTTCTTTCTTTCCACAGCAATTTTCCTTTGCCATTTACATGGCTACGCAAAAATATGCGAAATTGCAAGTGCAGCAACAACAAAGAACAAATAAATTTATTTGTGTAATTATTTTTGATTTTCTCTGGTAGGGCAAACACGAAGCACACAAGATTATTGTTAAATTAATTGAATGCTACGCGTTCAGAAAATGGCCAAAAGTTACAGAATATGCAATGTGCAAAAATATGAAAATCCGAAAAAAATCCACTAATTGGGCTGTTGGAACATGACAAGCCAATAAGGGAAAAGTTTTCAACGAGACAGGTGCAAAAAACAAGTGGAAAATTGCATGATTTGTTAATTATTTTATTTTCTAGTCATATTGAAAGGCGGGTGGAAGATTTATATATAGGTATGGAAATTAGAAAATTAGAAGAAGAAAATACGAAATTATGTCTATAAAAAATGTTTATATATAAAAAAAAAAGGTTTCTAGTTGTTTTTTTTGAAATAAACAAGTATTGGGGCCTAATTATGATGATGATAATGATAAGCTTACTAAGTAATATGTTCCTTATTTTATTGATACAAGATCTTTACTTTTAATTTTTAAAAACAATCCATGGATTCATCCGATTATAATAGAATGAAACTGTCGCATTTAAATCTTATTTATTCCTTCTTTAAAATTCCCCTTTTAACTTAACGATTTAATGATTTCAAAAGTTCATCAGTTTCCACAATTTAAATCTTATTTTCAGATATAAAAAAACCCAAGTCATAAAATGCAATATCTCAGCTTTTTATACTGCCGAGAATACTATATTCCCTGCCAAGCATCAAACTGAAATCAGTTTAGATATATTACGCACACAAATCCCCTCAAGAAAAGGCTGAGGAAGACGGAATCAGCTTGAAATGTTATTTCCTTGCTAGTTGTACCTAACATACAGATACGTATGATATAACTAATGGGCATGTAAAGAGCATGTTGCCCGGTTTCCCCCTTCAATTCCTGCTCCCAGTGCTCTTCGAGTGGCATTGTCGGCCACATCAATCATGTGCCGTGTCCTTGTCCAAGTGCACCGAAAAGTATGCAACGCTGTTTGCACTCAAGCAGTTGCATCCGCATCCGTATCCTTATCTATAACTGACTCTGGCATACACAGAAGGAAATGAATAAATTAACAAGGAAATTAACCTCTTAAAATATATTATATATATTTTACACGTATTTTATCTTAGTCCACATACAAAAATTATAAGTTTAAAGTTACATTTCTCCAAAAAGGTTATTATCTTTGCCTTTTTAAGGCAGAAAAAGGTTTAAAATTTGCTTTAATGCTTATCCTGTAGTTCCTTTAATTAAATACTTTAATAATTATTTTCTAATTTATTTGGAATATTTTTTCCTTCAAGTGCATTTTATCTGTGTGTGCGTGAATTTATTGTGGCCCAGAGAAACCGCACAAATATGCTGCCACTCTCGTTCGCCCCTCCACCTTCTTAGCCAAGATTTGTCAAGGCAACCGCAATGAAGGAGCTGAAAGCTGGGAGCTGAGAGCTGCAAGAGGGGAAACTGTTTTCCTGGGACCACTCACTCGCACCGCCTCATTAAAATTTTAAATAAATATTATGTCGGGTCGACCGGGGGCAGAGCCGAGGGTGCAAATAATTAATGAAAAGTAATATCAGCAACACCATCCGCCCAAAGCCAGGACGAAACGACGTCGAAGCCTTCGTCAAACTTCGGTTGACCGCAGAAAGTGGCTGGCTCATAATTTAACAGCCAAATCTCTCTCTCTCTCTCTCTATGGAAATATATACAGAAATATACTATATATATATATATTTGGCACGAGCTTTGGCATTCTAATTTGATTAGCGTTGGAAAAGGCCGGGAAAGGCATTTGCCACAGCTTTTAGATTGGAGTGGCGCCATTTTCCCCGATTGATGGCTTTCCTCAACCGACAAAAACGGTTCCAGGTGACTCGGGTGACTCAGGTGAAGCGGTGGCAGCTTCATTAAAACTTTAGCCGCACCACGCTTCGCTTTGGTTGCGGTCTGCGCTGGAACACAAAATGGAAAACAGAAAACAGAAATCTAAACTGGAAACTGGAAAGAGAAAATAGAAAACAGAAGGGATAACCGCAACTTTTCATTACGGCTCAAGATGCGACGCGATTTGTAATTGCAATGCGCATCGGAATCGATTTGCTTTCCCTAAGTGATAGAGCTGTAATTATAGCAACGAGTTCTTAGTAGACAACCACAAGGATTGTTGGAGAAGGCAGCATCATGAGTTCGTGGAAACACTATTAAGGATATGCCTCTTGGGTTGCATTCTTTATTGAGAAAATGCTGCAGCCCTCAACTTAAGAATTCTTTTGAAATGAGCTTTAATTCGAAACTAAAAATGAAGCTATGGCAAATTAATGAAATAAATAAAAGGTAGATCTAAAGAAATGAAAAACTAAAGGTCTATTTTAAATATTTATATTCACTTTTAAAACTAATTAAATGTATTGCAAAAAGCATAATATTTCTCTTCTTACGACTTCTATAACGCCATCTGAATTTCATTCTTATTTTTATACAACTCAAAATTAGGTTTCTTTCTCCTCTTTCTTTAATTTTATAATTTTTTCCTTTAATATATTTTTTTATTCAAAAAATTAGGTTCGCTTTAGTTAACTGCAAAGGAAAATTGTTAGCCGCAAGCATTAAAAATGTCAGCTTAGGAATGCTAATAAACTTTTTCAATTCCAATTCCGGCTGCTACTATTTCAAAAAAAAAAATTTAACAGCTTTCCAATTGCCAATTTTCATATTCCAATCTCTTCCACTTTTTTGGCAAAATGCATTTCCTGGGAGAGAAACACGCAGAGATAGAAGCTCGGCTCAGCGGCTGTCAAGCAAATAACAAATAAAATGCAAGAGGCGCTGGAAGCTGTGAGGGAGGAGCATCAGGAAGAGACAGAGGCCGAGAGAAATCAACAAAAGTGAGCCAGTTAAAAATCAAAAGAAAACGAAAACGAAAAGAAAAGGATTTTTGTGCAATTTTTACGCTGCTTCTGCAGAAGTAAAAGGAGTTGCAGAGAGGGAAAATGATTCTAAAATCATCATTTTCTTATATAATAATAAGGGAAATTATTTTAATAAAATCCTTAAACCTTAAATTAGAAATATATTTTCTTTGAAAGAGTAACAGGGCTTTGAAATACCTCCAAAAATGCATCCATGTTATAATATAAGATGCAAAGATTATGGCATACTTTTAGACAGGCTTCAAAGGGATTTTATTTCTCGTTTAATTAGATTTCTTTATGTACAAGTTTTCATATGTATTCATATTTAAGGCCATAATAGACTTGATGTATTTGAATTTAAATTTTCTGCCGAAATACTACCATTAAATTTTCTCAGTGTTCTCCTCGGATGCCAAGCAAAAGTAACTGTTTAGGGGGTGGCATAAAAAAGGGGGCGCTGAGGCGTGCCTGGACCAAGGGAGGCGGCTACACGAAATTGGCCAATTTACATGCGTTTGAGTTTTTGTGCTGCTGCTGCTGCTGCTGTTGTTGCTGCTGTTGTTGCCGTTGCTGTTGCACGAAAAAGGGAAGATTGAAGTTCAATTTTGAGTAGAGTTTTTTTTTTGCTGCGAGTGTGTGGGCGAAACGAATGCAAAGTGGCAAAGTTGCAAGGGGCAAGTGGCCGGATTGAAGGTGGCTGGGGGTGAAATTGCAAACTGCTGCAGCGTTGAAATGCCAGCAAAGAGTTTAAGCCCAGCCAAGCGAAGCACTCAAGGGGCATTAAGACAGAGACACAGACAAGAAGAAAGATAGATGGATGTATAGCCGTATAGCTACGGATCCCCGCGGAGGGGCGGAAGGTTGCCCAACGAAAATCGCTTTGAGAGTGTCTACAGCGGAAGGGCTTTAATAAGCTTCAGGTGAGTGCCGGAGCTGCAAACTCCAGTGCACCCCCACCCGGGGGGCAAACTTTGGTTTCTATGGTTTACTTACAATTTAAGCAGCAGTTTCCTTAAAGTCCCCGTGCCTCCCTAATTCCCAGACCCCTAACAGCACTGCACACGCTGCGTATACGTAATGCACAGATAAGGTTGCAGCAGAAGCACTAATGATGTTTTATATTTGAGGTATTCTTTTATCATTGTTTTCTTACTTTTAATTTTTTGTTAATATATTTATTTTCGTTCAAATAAAACACTTTTTTTTAGATATTTTATATTTTATATTTTGCAACTAAATTCTTTTAAAGCATATGGTTTGTTTTTTTCTTGTGCATCTAATATCATAAAATAATATATTTTTAGTCCTATTATTTTGCTCACAACTGTGCATAAATATTCCCCGCGCTGCGTCGCTTCGGGATCGTCATGCAGGCGAAGCGAAATGACAACATTGTTACTTGCATTACGCTAATGAGCTTATCAGGGCCAGAATGTAACCAATGAAGTGACTGCCGCGGCTTTCGAGTGTGTTTATATTTATCGTTCACAGGGGCTTATGTGTCATGCCAACCCAGGGAGTTACACGAAGTAAACCAGTAGAGAGTCTCAAAAAATATGGTACAAGTTTCGAAAGACTGTAGAAAAAAATAATGAAACAAAAGTTAAGTGAAGAAAGTGAAGTATGTTTTAATGAACCATCAAAGAAGTGAAAAACTTAAATCTAGTTTGAAACATTTTGAATATTTTCAGATTTATGATACTTTTAAAATAGTTTTTTCTAAAAGTAAACTTTATTTTGCATACTTTTCTATTTTTCTGCACTAAAATAATTCTTAAATTAACTCTTTTTTGTATTTATTTGGATACTAAACTTGAGCGACAAGGGTTCTTTTTAGTTTTGTAAAACCCTTCTATAAATTACCCATTATCAATGACTTAAGTAAACCCACACTTAATCTTAAATGCTTTCACTTTTATCCTTCTGACACTGCATAATCATAAGCCCAGCTTAGCCTAGTTGGGTCCACAGATAAGCCCAAAAAAAAACCCCTAGACCCCTAATGAAGCAACCAAAATTAGGAAAAAAGTATTTCCCTTGCATATCCGGATCCCTGGCCTGATCCGGCTTACCCTCATCCTCATATCAGGCTTCCTATGCTTTCGCCTTCGCCCTTGTCCTGTGTGTGTGTGCTAATCCTGGCACTTTTCACACATTACCCAGAGATGGGAGTGAGAACTTTATCAACAGAACATCGAGTGCAAAGTTTGGCTGCACATTTGAACATTGCTCTAATTACTTGGCCCCCAGTACAAGAGGCATGACAAAACAATTTGAAAGTCAGATTGGATGGGCGGAATCGGGGAGGCGGGAAAACTAAACCAGAATCACACACACGGAGAGAACAAAGGATCTGTTCTGTGCAGGAATCAAGAGCCGAAACAGGAAACATCAACATGACAGAGAGGAGACCAGCACAAACATTTAACAATTTTGCAGGAACAATATTCAATTTCCGACTGTCTAATAAGTTTTTGGCCAGCACACACACGCAGAGGAGTTGGGCCATGTAATAAGCCAACTTCGTATGTCTGAAATGTCTATCCATTCGTCGCCCCAGTCGGAGACCTCAGTCTCTCAGTCCTATTCACAGTTGTAGTCCCAGGCACAGAACCAATCCCACTGCCACAGCCTGAACCGACAAAACTTCCATTACTCAAACCAGGAGAGCGACGCAACATTTTCCTTTAATTTCCTTTTTAGTTTTTTGTCAGACGCCCAACTAACTTGCCATGTTTGAACACTCCGAAAAATGTATATCAATAAAATTTGATTCAAATGTATATTCAACTTAGAAGAAACTATGTATTTATGGAACTTATATTTTCATTAATTAAGGTTTGATTTTAAGGGCTTACTTACTTACTTAACTCGAAAGCAGGTTCTATGAAAAGTCAGTCACTATTAGATACTGATAAAGAATATGTTTGTTATCTCCTGAAGCAGCTTTAATCCTGCTTTTAATTCAGACTTCTGTCTTATGTAGATCTTTATGTGTTTTTCCCACAAAGTTTTAATTTGATTTATTGGTTAAGTTTAATAGAATACAAATTAAAAACTAAATAAACAAACTAAAAATTAAAACAAATTCAATTTAAATGACCTTTTTACAAGTTAAATTATTATTAGTTACTTCCATTAATTGTACTTTAATATCTTTAAACCTGTGTCATTTTCCCGGGTGCATTCATGCCTATGCCACACCGAAGCTTCTCTCCATCCATCCGTCTGTCTGTCGGCCAGCCTTCCGTCCGGAATATTGTCAGCTTAAAGTCGACTATACGTGCACAGCCACAGCCACGTGCTGCTCTCGATCCCGGCCTCGGTCCCTGTCGCAATCCCGATCCCTCAACTTTAATGAATACCCGCGGGCCAATGCAAACACAACTGTAACGGCTAACGGGCCATATAAAATGCATTTCGAGTAACAAACTTTAAACACTGTGAACGCGTTCATTTGGGAGCGCCACGGATGTTCCTGCTCCTGCTTTCCAAGTGGGGAGGCTTTGGGAATGGCAAATCTAAAGGGGGAGGGTGTCGGATTGCCAGGAGGTTTTCGGGGACAGTTGTGGGTTGTCGGTGAATAGTTGAGGGATGCCTGTGCATAAGCTTAGCCCATGGATGGCAGTCAATTAGGGGATGGAAAAACTGCATGTTTATGCACAGAGATTTTGTGATTTCAACTAGAGATCATTGTATGAGATAATTCTAATTACATATTTATTTTGGATTTTAGAGAGGATTATGGAGAGTTTTATTACATATATGTTAATACTTCATTGACATCCTTTTGTTTTCGGAATGAAATGAAAAAAAATTATTTATAAATTTAACCAAGAATGTATAAACATTTTTCCCCAATTTTTACCAAATAAATAACCAAAATTTCCGCCGCATAACCGTATAACTTTTGTCGTTAGGCCTGCCACAAAAGTAAATACATCATTTTGTCGGGCCTCCCTCGAAGTCGGCTCTATAAGGCCGACCTACGCCGCAAACCCATGCAAATAGGAGCCAAAAGAGTATTGGAAAGGGGTAGACATGGGGACTCCGGGCTCCTGAGTGCAGCCGGAGGAGGATTCGGTGTGGGACGCCACTGCGGTTTACACTGCCACCGAATGCCATGGAAATGACAGACGATGTAAAAGAGTTCATTAATATTGCAAGGTATGCCGACTATGACGACGAGGCGGCAGGTCAGGGGTTAAGGCAAAAGGAGGCACAGCGACAAAGAGGGAATGCAAAAGAAGGACAACAACCAAACAGGAGCAGCCACAAACGAGGGCAACATTTTGACTGTGCGCACAATTATTTTGTAATTTGTCATATTTTGTAGGCCTCCCCCGCCACCTGCTCCTTCGGTGTCCTCAAGTCAGACAGCGTTACACTTTGCCCAGAAACGGGCCAGGATATGCCGGGTGGGTGCAGGAGGAGAGAGAGTGGGCAAAGGAGGATAGAACATCGCGGCTTTGTCCAAAATTTCAAGTAGCAAAGTCTCGGACTCAAGTGGCTTGACGGCCTACTAAATAGGAAATGTTGAGAGCGGCACATGTTCCACTCAAAAATATGGGTGACCTTAAAATGAATCAACTAAAAGGTATATTTAACTTCTTATTAATAAGTCAAGTGTATTTTATGTAAATAATTATACAAATTTAATTATTCTAAAATCAAAATCTTTTAAAAAATGATCTAAAAAGTATGCAATAAATATTTTTAATCGTTAAGAGTAAGAATCCTTAAGGACATTTTATTATAAACGTAATATTTGTGTTATTAATTTTGATAAAATATTTTAAGAACATTCTTTTATCAATAAAAAAGACAATGTCTGGATTTTTTGTTAAGTGTTAAGAAATATGCACGGGTTAAAAAGTGTTGGTGGGGTGGCCGGCCGCGTACCAACTGCATAATTGTTTGTATTTTACGCTTTACATGAAAGCTAAGCAAATCTTTTGTTACACTGTCTAACAGAGCAACAAGCCTTCTGAGCAGGCTCTCTCTCTCCCCCTCTTAGTGCATCCCGCACTGCCCACCCCCTATCGCCCGATTCCCCTTTGCCCATCGCATTCGCATTCACAATCTTCTCCTTCCTGTGTCTTACCCCTTTTGTTGGTCTTACGCTTTGTGTGCATATTCTAAACATGGCGGCGCGGCGCCTAACGGTGGCTACCTCAACCTACTTTCGGTGCCATTGCTTGGTACACAGAGAGAAAAAAATAGGAACCTCTTTTGATATTTAAATTTTTATACCCTTGCAGGGTATTAAAATTTTAGTCAGAAGTTTGCAACGCAGTAAAGGAGTCATTTCCGACCCTATAAAGTATATGCGTTCTTGATCAGCAGCAACAGCCAAGTCGATCTAGCCATGTCCGTCTGTCCGTCCGTCCGTCCGTCGACTTCCTGGCTGAAATATTTCTATGATTTTTTTATCATAACTTGGCTTAAACTCAACCGATTTCAGTCTGGTTTGGTTTTTTCTTCATGGTTTTTCAAGGGGAATTTTTGTGCAGTCAAAACTCAATATCTAATTTTTTGGCAATTTTTTGTACAATTTTGACGATGTAACCCCTTGCGTATTTTTAAAAAAATGGGTCACACTTTTTGGCTGAAAAATCTTTATGGTTTTTTGATCATAACTTGGCTTAAACTCAACCGATTTCAGTTTGGTTTGGTTTTTTCTTTATGGTTTTTCAAGGACAACTTTTCTGCATTCAAAACTCAATATCTATTTTTTTGTCAATTTTTATTATAATTTTGACTATTTTTTAAAAAATGGGTCACACTTTTTGGCTGAAAAATCTCTATGATTTTTTTATCATAACTTGGCTTAAACTCAACCGATTTCAGTCTGGTTTGGTTTTTTCTTCATGGTTTTTCAAGGGGAATTTTTGTGCA